>CM040120.1:154268973-155468973 GCA_022559845.1 Amorphophallus konjac | reverse complement strand
CAGACCGCTCATCTCCAAAAGGTCTTCTGACCTGAGGGGGATAAACGGCCTGTCGTGCGATTACCGAGGAGGATGAAAGGTCCATACTAGACCGTCCATCTTTACAGAATTTATTAAGTTATCTTTTTCGCATGATTTATGATGGTAGATTAATGGTTAAATGTAAGTTAGCAACATGCATAAAAACTCTGGAAAATTATAACAGTAAATGATTATAAATCTTGCTGATCTTGACCTTGGATCATCTTCTTCAATGTTAATATTAATCTGGAAATGTTATTAGGGTTGTGTGACAGTCGTTCTACTCCGGTAGGATTGACTGACCGTCTCACTAGTTTTCGATGTTTTATTATCCCTATTTCCTTGTAATATTTGGGACTCTCCGTCGGATATTCCTTCCGTCGGACTAGGACCTTCATTACGTGACCTCCGTAAGCCCCCGCGAGCCTGGGATTCCCACTAGGACGCCGGGCAGGTTGTACCATCAAGACCTGAACCTGTGTACATGATCGAATCGATTGAACTATCGTATTGTAAGTCACAGCTCGACTTGGACCCCCTGAGAATTGCGCGGCCCGAAAGGGACCGCTCATCTTATTAGGCGGTCCATAATAAACCGTACATCCCTGGCCAAGTGCCACTTACATTGGTCGATTAACCTTGATCTATCTTCGACCAAATTATGTTTGGATCGACCCAATAAGCCCTAGGTTGACCAGTGGAGAGTGGGCTGGACCCTGGTTCAGTTCTGCCCCACTTATGGCAGCCCGGAGCCCGTTTGGGTAGATTTCTAGTTGATTAAGTTGAACGGACCTATTGGAACCGCCCATGTTATAGCGCGGATCTTATTGGACCGTCTGTCTGTTGGACGGCCCTATATGGACCGTCTGTTTTGTTCTTGGGCTTCCAGCTCTACTAGTCTTGAGCGGCCCATTTTCAACCGTCCAATTACTCGAGCGGCCCTACATGGACCGTGTATCCTTGAATTTGGTGTGGCTAGTCCTAAGCCCATCTCTATCTTGAACGGTCCACTCTAGATCGTTCATTGCTTGAGCGGCCCTGTTATGACCGCTTAGCATCTAGAAGTGATTTCTGTGATTTTTCGTGTTGAATCCAAGGACCTGATTGGTTCTTGATAACTTGAACTTTCCAGACATGATGTCTACTTCGACTTACCCTTGAAACTTTGGTAAGTTCCACATCTTGAAGTATTGGCCATCTAACTTGATTAATGTCTAGACATAACTTGGGATCTCGGATCTAACAAATCAATGCCAACGCATCGTAAGGGCCTGGTCTGGTCCTTGGAGGAGCGCCCGAAAAGTACTTGTGCCCCGGGGAGTTTGAATGACATGGTGAGGCATTGCACCGAGTGCATGACTAGCGTGATGTCTATGACAATAATCTCTTTCTTGAACTCTCTTGACTTGGATAAATCTTGCTTGTTGGCCAAATTCTCGGTTATATCATGTTCTTGCCTTCTTTTCATTATTTTGTTGCATAGTTATTTCCTTTCATTCTTTATTTACGCGCTCAAACATGCATTTTAATTGGTTAATTATTTAAACATGCCTGTTATTACCTACTGAGCGTTCGCTCACCTAGTTTTCCCCCCCTTTTCAGGTAGCTCAGGTGAGGACTCGCAATCTGATGGCAACGGGCAAGAGTGACGACCGTGGAGTGAACCTGATAGAAGCCTGTGAAACTAGTTCTAGTTGTGGAGTCTATTTGTATTTAAGAGTATTTTGGAAGAGTTGTAATTTGAAGTTAGCCAATGTAATAGTGTTAAATGATGTTGTCAAAGATTATGTTAAGTGGGATCATTGTAGTTGGAACGTGGTTTGGTTATGTGCTATTAAATGAATGGAGCAGTTTCTATTTATGGTGATGTGCGATCTTTTAGCTTTAACCTATCATGTCTAGATTCTATAAACATATTATTATGATAATTACTTGTCTATACTGCCAGTCCCGATATTCCGCGTTGGGGCGTGACAGTTAGGTGGTATCAGAGCTATACCCCAGCCGGAAGTGTGGGAACTAAGTGCCATGCAGGGTAAAGTGCTACGCTATGGGAGCCACCTCTTGAGTCCGTAATGGAGCAAAGTGCTACATAGTGGGAGCCACCTCTTGAGCCTGTAGGGGCCACCTCTAGAGTCCTACCTGCCTGGAGGCTTGATTGCGTGCTATATGTGCCCAGCGACGAGGACGTCGCCTATATAACAGGGCTAGATTGTAACACCCTCAAATATAGCAAAGTTGTACTCTATATCATCAAGGCGTCTTTTGAAGTATCGGCTCAGTTCTTGAAAAAAACTCCAAAGTTAAGCGTGCTTAATGGGGAGTAGTACTGGGATGGGTGACCTGCCTAGGAAGTCCTCCATTCTGGAGCTGATCACTATTAGAAAGGGACAAAACCGTAAGGCCGGAAGGTCTAAGCGGATAATACCTCGACGGTATAGAGTACGGGGCGTGATAGGTGAAGTGCCCTCAAGGGCGGAATGACTTTCTTCAACTTTTGGCTCTTGTGAGTGGCCAATGAAAATTGTAGTTGCCTCCACAGAGATTGTAACAACACGAAAAATTTTAAAAGGGAATAAATAAGATTGATCACGTGATAATTAAGGAAAGTAATGTTTGAAAGAATAAAGATATTAATTGCCGCATAATAATTAGGCAGGATTTGACATTCGTAATGGTTCAAGTAGATAATGGGCTTTAATATCAAATTTGTGGGCTTCAAAATCCACTATAAATAAATAAATAAACAAATAAAAATATAATTTGTGCATAAGTTGAATGAATAAAAACTTCTATATATATATTTACATATATTCTAACCTAAAATTTTAATGGGCTTCCCGTAAGAGTGAAGGCCTTTGGTAGATGGGCCTATGAGAATGCTTATACAAAATAAAACAAGAATGGGCTTTTCTTTTCCTGCCAAGCCCTCAACACGTCGAAGGGTGCATGGGCCTTTGAAAAAAAATAAACTCATGTTCCGTACGATACTTGCATGAGAATCGTTAGGGTTTTGTAGGATAAAACAGGGGGCGGCTGAGGTTTTTGCAGGGAAAGGATCAACAGGGAAACTTTAATCCCATTAGGACTCTTAGTAGACGTAGGACTCTTGGAGCCCACAATACCCTATAAATAAGAAACCTAAGAATAGTGCACAACCTGCTGCACCTTCCTCTCCCTCCTACGTGTTGTCGATCGTTGCTGCAACTGCGGCTGCTGAAGCATTCCTCCTACGGTTGCTGCTGTTGACACCCGTTTTTAGCCCGCAAGTTGCGTCATTTCTCTTATTCATCATTTTTGATATCCCGAATTAACCATTATTTTGGAGCCTTCCTTGGATAAATTTCGAGCCTATTTTATTGCTCCATTCCCTTTAACCCTTGGAGATCATGATTCCCTTGAACACTGGGGGTTGTTTCCTCAGTTTTCGGCCTTTTTCGATCTTTCAAGTTGACTTACGGCCCATTTAGGTCGACTTCCATCAAGCATTCGGCCGCTTTCACTGCATAGTCCTGAACGCGGCCCTTTTTCATCCCTTTCTGTTCCTCTATTCATTAAGTGTCATTCACCAAAGTTGTTCATTATTTAAAGCTTCGCCATTAGCCAGTTCTCCACTATTTTTCGTGTCCCAAACGTTTTCTCTTTTCGCCCCTATTTTCTTCCTCTTCTGCTCGTCTTCTCATCTTGCGCTCTTCATAAAAATTGTTCATTTTTTTTGTTATCTATAATTTCTCCTTCTACGCCTTTTGCTAGTTCTGCATCATTTTTGAGATATGCTACCACGTTCAGCCTTGGCTTCCCGAGAGTCCTGCAGCCGCAAGAGTCTTTCTAGTCGATTATGCATGACGGGGTCTTCTTCTTGGGTCACTATCTTCTAGAATCCTCCTCCAAATTGAGTCTCGTTTACTCCTATCTCTCGTCCTTAGTATTATCTCGAATTTGATCCATAGAACTCAAATTTTAGTGAACTATATCCTTGGGAAACGGGGAGGAAACTTTTGGATTTATGCAATTTCTCCACAGATCAAACTCTATTTTCTACTCGATGGGCCCTTCTTGCGGCGAACATATCTTCTAGAATTCTCCACCAAATTGAGTCTCGTTTATTTCTATCTCTTGCCCTTATTATTATCTCGAGTTTGGTCTATAGAACTCGAATTTTCATTGGCTATTTCTCTTGGAATCCTGGTCGAAAGATCTGGATTTATGCAATCTGTGTACAAATCAAACTCTTCCAGATTGAGCTCCGAGACTCCCTTCTAGGGTGAATAACTTCCAGAATCTTCCACCAAATGGAATACAACTTTTTTTTACCTCTTATCCTAACTATTATCTCGAGATTGATCCATAGATCTCGAGATTTGGTGGACTCTATCTCTTAAAATCATGGTGGAAAGTTATGGATTTATGCAGTTTTCTATATAAAGGGTCCAAGTGCGAACCTCGCGACGGGGGCACATTTTCGAGGCGACGGCGAAGCCATGCCGCATTGTCTTCATCCTCCTTCGACCCTAGCCTGAAGAGGAAAGTATAAGCTTCGATTGGATTCTTTATTTTCTCGATTTCATCATCATTTTCCCTCTTAACTTCACCCCTACTTCTTGCAAATCATCACAGTTTTTTGGTTTTCTGCTACAACTCCACGACAGGGGCCTATTCTTCAAGCCGGGGCGGAGTCATGCTTCATCCTCTTCATCCTCCTTTGACTCCATCTTGAAGAGGGGAGTTTAAGCTTTGTTTTGATCATATATGTGCCTTATATCTATCATCTTTTCCCCTACTTGCCCCTACTTTTCACGTTTCACCACTTTGTTCTGTCAATCTGAAACCTAGATTTCTTACGACAGGGGCACTTCTGATCCTTCCCTTTCACTCCAGGCTCTTAAGGGAATTATACTCTTCATTTTCCTCTGTTATGGGCTTATTATCTCGTCCTCTTCATGTATATTTTTCTCCATCATTTTGCACTTTCATTCTATTTTGACACTTAGTCATTTTTCTGTCTTATTCTGCACCCTTTGTTTTCTTACATTTTCCACCCCATTTTTCACTGTTGTCTTACCTGTTTTAACCCTTCTTTTTGCCCTAGTTTAATTATAATATTCTCACCTTTACATAGCATCTTTTCTTTTCCTTTTTGGTGTCTTATTCTGTGAGATATTCATCATTCTTTGAGTCCATTTTGTGCTTTGTTCTACATCTTTCTGCACTGTCTGCATTTTTTGCCAAATCTCCGACATCATAACTTTCTATCCAGACCTCCTTTTGGAGTGATTCATATTCTTGCGTGTTCACCATACTAAAGTCTTTTGTCATCCCAATTTTTACCATGTTTGGAATTCTTTTGCCCTACTATTTTCGCTAGTCTTTGCACCTTGTTTGCACAGTTTCTCTTGTGACATGCGCTTTTGCACCTTATTTATCTATGTTAATCATGGCATATTATTTCAATCGATGCATGTTAATCTCATCACAATATACACATCTATTATTTACACCCATTTACAGGGGTTAAAAACCTTCCCCCGGTAAGTTTGCACTCAATCTTTCATGCTATTTTATGCATTTGGGCATATTTCTACACTTAGCATTTTCTAATAGATTTTTCCTCTTATTTTATCTTTGTTTCGTAGGAAAGTATGGAAAGTGAGGCCCAAACCGTCTAGCCGGCTGGAAGGCGAGGAGAGGTAATCCACATTGTCCCCACATTACTTATATTGAGCATGATCATCTCCTTTTTTCCAAGGTACACAACGCACTTAGTTCCCCCTTTCATATTCTTTTGGCGTTGTCATTCCTTGGTGGCGATCATGGTATTTCTTCTACATCTTTTATTATCTTTTTCTTGCTATATGATCATGCTACCATGTTTACAAATTTACATGTTCATGATGTTCACTTGATTGGCACATGATGTTATCACTTATACACATATGCTTGTTCATGTGACTTGTGAGACGCCACGCTCCACATTTCTACACCCACAGCTCCTTTTTGGCGATCACGATGGGACATCTACTGCCCATCACTTTGTCCATACTTTTTTGTAATTTTGGTGTGTATATCCATGTTTAGATAGCATTTCATGCTCATATTGTTCATATTGTATGCATCCATCTTGTTATGTTAGCATATGTTCGTTATTACCTTGATTTGCTAGATTTAGGCTAGAATTTGCATGCACTCTGGTGCGCATAGGGCCATGCATTCTCATATTGTAGTTGCATTCCTACCTTGGTAAGTGATCCTCTCGCCTCCATATTCCTTGGGGTCGACTAGGTGATCTTATCCGGGACCTCCGTAAGTCTCCGTGAGCCGTGGATTCCCACACGGACGTCGAGCTGATTGTACCTTTTCCACCCTTAGGTTTGCATTTGCATACGTGTGAGGGAGTTAACCCTAAATCAACCCAAAGTTTGGCCTCTTCCCATAGGGCACCCATGTCTTGAGGGAATTATGCTTAATTCAAATCATTAAAAGATCCATTGAAACTAATAAAAATTAACAATCATATCAACTTGTTTGATCGCGGTTGAATCCTCTCACATTCATATCATTTGTTGGGCTTACCCCCAAGCCCATTTGTGGTGTTGTATGTTGCATTTTTCCTTTCATATTGTCATTGGTGGTCCATTATTCTAGGTCGCATTTGCATTTGCATAAGTTTGTCTGTCTCCCGCCATATCCCTTAGGTTACCCCTTAATCTCCGAGCCCTTACTTCCCTCATTGTATTTTCCTTGATATTCCTTGTATTAAGTCTCCATTTGCCCACATGGAGCAACATTCTAACCCCTTGTATCATTCTTCTTCCCAATTTTCTTCTTATTCTCGTGTGGAATCCTCTTCCCACGCGGGTGCATCTTCCCGTGGTCCCTCTGATCCATCCGAGGAACAGGCTAATCTCATGGCCCATCTATCATGCCTTGTTCGCCAAATGGACCCGGCCCAGGCCCAATCCCTTATTGCAAATCATCTTCATGGGCCTTCTTCACTCAATGGGCCCTCTTCTCATATTGATGGGCCTTATTCTTCTAATGGGCCTTCTCTTCCTAATGGGCCTCCTCCCCTTAACGGACCTTCTTCCCTTCATGGGCCTTCTTACCTTCGTGAGCATCATTCTTCTTCCTCTTATGCTACTGGCCCAATGGGTCCTTATGCTAATGTTTCTTCCAAGACCACACATTCTTCCACTCCCGGAATGGGCCCTTCTTCTTCTCAGCCCGGATCCTCTTATCTGGCACATTATCATCCTGGTTCAAATTCACAACCTCTTGCTCAAGCTAGCCTATACCATTCTCGATCTCTCCCTACTCCGGAGATGATTTCTCAAGTCCAACGCCAGCTTGATGAGCTTCAACTCTGAATTGATCCCAAGTCCTCCTTAAGTGTACCATTCACTTTTCAAAATCTTCAGCTTTCGCCACCTTCGCAAATTCCCGCGTATCGCCGTTATGGTGGAGTTGGTGATCCGTATGTGTACTTGAAGGAGTTTCTTTATCAGTCGGCCCAGTTTCGACATGATCAGCGCTTGATGGCCTATCTGTTTGGTCTGTCACTAGAAGGTCTGGCTCGGGATTGGTTCTTTTTCCTTCCGCAAGAGTAGATTGTGAGTTTTCAAGTCGTGCAAGAAAGATTTACCCAACAATTTCAAGACCAACTTGGACCCAGGTACTCTATTGTAGATCTAGCCCACGAGACGATGAAGCCTGATGAGGAGTTCTCTTCTTTTGTTGACCGCTGGCGTCGCCTTGCCGCGCAAGTCCCAGGCATATTCTGGAGCAGGAGCTGATCAAGATGTTGATTTCTAATACAATGCCGGAATATCATTTTATCTTAGCCCTTAATGATATTACTTCCTGACAACAACTCTACAGTCGAGCCCGCTTCATCCACCAACAACTCCAAGGTTCCCTTGACCATGAGTCTCCTTCACCTTCTACTCCCACATACACCTCTTGTCCATCCATCATCTCCCACGAGTCAGCCCCCCACCACATATCCTTCCATGAGTCAGTCTTCCGCTCCAACATACCCGTACACCCTTGCATATCAACCTTCCATGATTCAGCCTCCCACCTCCTCATACCCACATGTGTCTCCACCCCTAGTCAAGGGAATACCACACCCCGAGCAAGTGGATGTCATCCACTACATACCTCCCCACTCCGCTCATCATGCACCTTCATCGAGTCTCTCCACTAGTTGTCATGCGCCATTGCCTACGCAACCCCCACAACCATCTTCATTAACTTCCCATATCCCTCGGCATCCACCTTGCCTGAAGCGGGCTCCTCACTATCCTACATTGTCGGAGTGTTTCACCAATATTTTTCGGGCTTTGATGGCCACTCACGTGTTGTCGCTCCCTCCGGTTATGCCTTGTCCCCTCCAATTTTGTGATTATCATCGCCAGCAGGGGCATTTGGTCGAGGATTGTCTCGAGTTCCGGGAGTATGTTTATGGCCTGGAAGATAATAAGAGGATTGATTGGGCCACCATGGATAAAGTTATTTTAGATCTCCGTAGCAAGCAGCAGCAAGAAACGCCGCCCAAGCAGCCATCTCCATCACTTCAAGACCAGGGGCACCCCTGTGACTCTTTAGCTTGTGTTGCACCTGCTCCGTTACCTGCACCATCTCTTGCTCCATCACCTGTTCCGTCGCCTGCACCATCTTCATCTCCACCTACCCCATCATCCTCACTTATTTTTACTCCATCTGAACAACCTCCACAAGCCCAAGCCTCTGCTCAGGCCAGCGTCTCCACTTCTTCTACCACCACCTCTACTCTTAACGCCGCTCGACACGTCGTATCGATACATCGAAGGTGGGTGCCACGACCCCCCACTCCATTGACCACATCACCATATCCACCATCCTCACCATTGCCTAACCCGATGCCATCACTTTCACTGCTTCCTCTCCCCAAAGCCCCTCCTCCATCTCTGCCACCTTCATCATCTCTACCATCACCATTGTCATCGGCTTCTTCACCACCATCATACTCTCCACCGCTACCCTCATTGCCCGAGCCTGAGCTAGCTCCACCTCCTCCCTCACCTTTACCCTTACCTACACCTACCATTGCCTCTACACCTTTACCTCCTGAAGTCTCCATACCTTTCAAACCTATTTTCACCCCACGGAGCGGGTGTGCGCTACCTCTGGTGCCCCTCTGGTCTGGTCCCCGGGGAGATGATGAACCAAGTTAGGTTTCAGTTGTGCATTTCAAGATTCAAGATTTCATTTGCCGAATGCCGATCTGCATCCTGGTCCCTGGCTATTTTGGGGATGTTGAGCCTACACTTCCAATGAAGACGGTTGTCAAGAAGAGTGCTCTTGCGCTACTGCCAGTTTCTTCACAAGTGAGGCCACTGGAAATCTCATTGCTTGCCGGAGGTTCGATTATTGATGCTATTATTTCTCCTCGCTCCACTGCCATTCAGATTACTCGCCAAGAGGGGCTCTCTACTCGGATTGTGCTAACTCATACTGCCGCCAAGAGCTTGACGAATTCCATGTTGAAGGGGCAGTTTGCCGTATCTTCAGCATTCTCCAAGGACATTCTACACATTCTATGCAACCTCTCTCAGTTTATCAAGTCGGCCGTGTCAACGCCGCGCATTACACTCCCTCAGTGCCGTCCTGCTCTTCTATCAAGGGAGTTATGCTTCATGTCTGATTACCGAGGGGAGTTGCCGGATCTCATGTTGCTTGTGTCAAGTGACAGAACTCCAAGGTTTCATGATGCTCATCTATTCAAGGAGTTATCTCTTCAAGAATATCCACCTATTGTTAGCACTGGATATCTAGGGGCAACAACCCCGATGAGGCGGCCTATTCATAATCGAGCCAGACCGTCTGCTAGATTGGTCCGTTATTTAAGAAGATATTACAAATCAAGAAATCCAAAGGTCCGGGTCCACGCTAGGTGGGTCTATGTTCGAGAAATCTCTGCTAAGAAGAGGTGGCGGCGCAAGTTTAAGGGCCGTCAGTTGTGCACATAGGGTTCCACTTCTCTTTCTTCTTCTTCATTCCATTCGTCATCTTTTCTCCTGCTCAGTTCCCACCCTTGGGTGATGTATCTCCCCTCTTCTAATCTTGTTTCCGTGATTCTCTCCTCTCCTCCCAAGTCTGGGAACACTCACTCCTCTTCTTCTCGATCAGGGACTATGGGTTTTCTACATTCTCGTTATTCTAGGCCTTGGCCTATGCCCTCTCATCATCCCGATCCTGGGACACCCTCCGATTCTTCTTCCCCTTCGGTATCTTCGAGTTCTAATTTTTCTTCCCCGACCCTGTCGGGTGTCTATGATTCTCTTTCCCCGAACCTGTCGGGTGTCTATGACTCTTCCTCCCCGACCCTGTCGGGTGACTCTAATTCTCCTTCCCCGACCCAGTCGGGTGTCTATGTCTCTTCTTCCCCAACCCTGTCAGGTGATTCTAATTGTAGCAACCCTGGTAAAATAAAAGGAAGATTTCAAGAAATATTAAGTAAGAAAATGATAAGAACCAAAATGAATAAATAATAAGTCAAAATGAAAATAACGCCTCTCATTAGGGCGCGAATTCAGTAAGAAACGCCTTTCCTTGAGGCGCTAATTTTAAAAGAGACGCTTGCAGTCAAGGGCGTCAAATCTCAAACGGCCAGAAATAAATAAAAGGAAAGGGAAAGAAACGCCCTCCTTTTGGTCGCGAATTACACAGGACACGACAGAGACCAAGGCGTCAATTGATATTAACGCCCTTACATAAGGCGTTAATTAGTTTTGTGTTCCGTTCGAAGCAGGACATTATCTAGGGTAAGTTTCTGGATTACTACGTGTTAGATGGATTATAGTAAGGACTCTAACTAGGAAATATATCCTTGATCGAACTCTAAACTCTATTAGGGTTCCAGAAATCCTATAAATACCCTTCTAATCGACCCAGATCACTATTTTGGCGATCTGATCCATCGTGCTGCTGTCATACGTGAAGAACATAGGTTTGTTCTTCCTTTTTGCCTGCCTTCACCTTCGGTTATGGATATATGAAGAAAATTAATGTTCTTCAATTTTTCCTTATGTAGGTAGTCTGCAGCAAGTAGTAACTCTATTGTCAAAGTGAAGAACGTGGGTTCTTCATCAAAACGATCTCTTCATCCAAGGAAGAAGCCGTTGATTTTCTACAAAGCAGTGAATATCTTCTTCCTAGCTCACACAATCATCCAATATCTGCTGATTACCCGATTATTATTGCCGTTTCACATCTCTTCAGAGGCTCTGTTGTCTCTTCTCTTCATAAATCTTCACGTACCAGCACCAAGACCATTCATCAGGTAGGTTTTCTCAAGAACTGTAGCCCAAACTAGTTTAAGATTCCTAATATTATCATCTGTCATCCATGCCTATAGTTTTACTGCGTTTTTCAACGTTTTCTGGGAAATTTCAAAAGAAGCGACCCTACCTAGGGCGCTAATTCTTGTTATGACGCCCTGCCCAGGAGTCGTCAATTCCATACAGTTAATAAATACCCATCTTAAAAATTCAATATCTATGTAACCACGAATCTAATATTATGCATGATCCTACCTACTCAATCTTGCTATTTTTCTTGTCCAGTTCTGTTTCTTGCAAAGTAATTATCGTGAAATACCTGAAAACCAAAGTTAATTAACGACCTTCCCAAGGTCGTCTCTTATGAAACTAATGCCCCATTAAAGGGCACTAATTTAAAATTAACGCCCCTGTCTAAGGCGCGTTTTGTTAAAATTCCAGAATATTGAAATTTCTGCAAAATAGAAATATAGAATGGACGACTGCTGGAAAAGACGTCAAATTATGAATACACGACCCAGTAAAAGGCGTTAATTCATTAAGTAGTGACTTAGGCTAAGTCGCTATTTTCCTATGATACTATTTTACACTGTTACTGTTAACCGAGGGTTTCATATGTATATTTATATATATATATATATAATTATATTATCTGGCACTATATTCCAGTCCGTGAATATAGCCCCATGTTTCATGATGATTTATCGCATTACCCACTAACTCTCGGTGACATACAAGCTCTCCATTGAACATTCCGTTCCTTTGGACTAGCAAGTTAGTCATTGGGACCTCCATAAGACTCCTCGAGCCTTGGATTCCCTCAAGGCCGATTGAGCGGGTTGTACCATAAAAACCTATCACACTACTTTGCCATGTCACTCTATAGAAACATGGTATACCGGCCCTCATGTTATGCTATGTGTATGATATGAGAATTATCTTAATGAACGGGGAAAGCATGCCATTATTGTGATGTTCTTGTGGACCCCAATTCTATATCAAACATTATTATGATGTTCTTGTGGACCTTAATTCCATATTAAAGGAGTGACCATCTACTTGTGGGCACTTACTTGTCATGGTACCCAAGTTAGGGAACCAATTCCACCTAGTTTTATCGATACTCGTGATTACACCGTTATTATCGTCATTATTTGTAGCAACCCTGGAAAAATAAAGATTTTTAAAATAAATCAAATTAGAATAAACAAATTCTTAATTAGTCAAAATAGGCTAAAAGATTTAAGTAAGTAAAAGAAAAATCAAGAGGAACAAATAAATAGAACCCAAAATGTGAATAACGCCTTGATTCAAGGCGCTAATTAAAATTAAACGCCTCTGGCTAAGGCGTGAATTGAAAAAGGGACGCCCACTGGACAAGGCGTCAATTCTCAAACGACCAAAATAAATAAAAGGGCAATTAAACGTAACACCCTTTGCTTAGACGCGTTTCACTAAAGAAACGACGTTCACAAAGGCGTTAATTTAAGTAACGCCCTATCGAAAGGCGTTAATTCAGTTCGAGTTCCGTTCGAACCCAGACCTCATCCAGGGTAAGTTCTGGATTAGTACGTGCTAGTAGAGTTATAGTAAGGACTCTATCAAGGAAATATAACTTCCAATAGAACTCTAACTCTATTCAGAACCCAAAAACCCTATAAATAATCCATGTCCATCAAACCCTAAAATCTGTTTGGTCGAAGCTCTGCTGCTGCGTACGTGAAGAACAGGTGATGTTCTTCTTCCCCTGTCTACGGTTTTAGTTATGAAGAATATTAATTGTTCTTCATCTTATTCTCCTGTAGGTTGTCTGCATCTAGAAGGAACGCCCATATAGTGGAAGGACGTGAGGTTCTTCATCATCATTATCTTCTTCTTCCTCTGGTAATCAGAAGACTCTGTTACTAACAGAGAGTCCTTTTCTCTTCACAAATCTTAACCGAGTCTTCACACAGATCATCAGGTAGGTTTTCTCAAGATCGTAGCCCAAACTAGCTTAAGATCTTAATAATATCATCGGTCGTGCATGCATATAGTTTTATTGTGGTTTCAGATGTTTTCTATGTAATTTCAAAAAGAAACGCCCTTGACAAGGGCGCTATTTTAAAGAAGCGACCCACACGAGGGCGCTAATTATTGTTTTGACGCCCTGCCCCAAAGTCGTCAATTGCATGTAATTAATAAATACCCACGTTTAAAATTTAATATCTAAGTAACAATGAATCTAATATATTGCATGAGTATACCTGTGAAATCCTGCTATTTTTCCTGTCATGATCACGTACCCTCTTTCCTGAAATTTTATTATCTGAAAATTGGTAAATTCTTGAATTCACGACCTTGTCTAGGTCGTCTCCTACTGAACTGACGCCCCAGACCAGGGCGCTAATTGAAAAGTAACGCCCCTGTCTAGGGCGCGTTTTTGTTAAAATTCTAAAATATTGATTTTCTGCAGAATAGAAATATTGAAGGGACGACTGATGTACAAGTCGTCAAATTTGTAAATAAACGCCCCTATAGAAGGCGTTAATTTGATAAGTAATGACTTAGAATAAGTCGCTATTTTCCTGTGATAATATTTTACACTGTTACTGTTAACCGAGGGTTTCATATGTATATATATATACATATCTATATATATCGGCACTATATTCCAGTCCGTGAATATAGTCCCACGTTTCATGATGTTTTAACGTTACCCTCTTAACTCTCATTGACATACAAGCTCTCCATTGGACACTCTGTTCCTTTGGACTAGCGAGTTAGTCATAGAGACCTCCGTAAGACTCCTCGAGCCTTGGATTCCCTCAAGGCCGACTGAGCTGGTTGTACCATAAAAATCCTTTACACAATCTTTGCCATGTCACTCTATAGAAACATGGTATACCGGCCCTCATGTCATGCCATGTGTATGATATGAGAATTATCTTAATGAACGGGGTAAAGCATGACATTGTTATGATGTTCTTGTAAACCCCAATTCTATAATAACATTGTTATGATGTTCTTGTAGACCCCAATTCTATATTAAACTTGATGTTCTTGTGGACCTCAATTCTATATAAAGAATGTCCATACTTGTTTGTCATGGTACCCAAGTTAGGGAACCAATTCCACCTAGTTTTATCGATAATCGTGATTGTACCGTTATTATCGCCTAACTATGTCAATTGTCATATTTTTGGACTCTATTCTATCAAAGTCTATCCTACGTGTCTACAAGCTTTATCCTTGAAATTCCATATTGGCTATATACAAAAGTGGATGTTAAAATACATGATTAATGCCTGCGCATATAGGGCCCGATCTGGTCCTGGGAGGAGCACCCGAAAGTACTTGTGCCCATGGGAGTTGATTGATCACGGTATTGGCATTATACCGAAGTGCATGACTAGCTTGATTGAACATTCCACAAATCTTGTACTTGTACTTGACTTGATATTACATGACTTGCGTGACCCGAAAAAGGGTAATTGCATACTTGCATGCTTGAACCATGATAGCCAAATTCCAACATAACATGATGAGTCTACTTGCTTGAATATCTTGATATCTTTTGATATAAGTTCATGAAAGTTCATCGCTATCTTATTGTTATACACTCTCTCTATCTTGTCGTTTTACGAGCATGTATAGCTATAATGCATTCATGAAAGATGTAATTACTTAAACCCATTGCTAGTTCTTGAGATATAATTTCCTACTGAGCGTTCGCTCACTCAGTGTTTCCCTACTTTCAGGTAAGTCCGAAGATGAGGGAATTCAATCTGATCGGGAAAGCCAAGAGTGAAAGAGTTAGAGCTACTCAAGCGTCAAATTAGTCCTGTCTTTTCTCTATTTTTCTTGAGTCAAGAGTTGTACCTTTCTTTTATTGAGTCTAGTATTTGCAAGGGTTTATAATAGACATATTCTTATTAAAGGAATTAATGGATTGGGTTATCTTTATATTTACGCACTCTGTCTTTGTGTCGAATACACTACTACTCTGATTGACATGATTGTTATAAACTCGTCGCGCCTCTCCGGGTACCTTCCGCGCTCGGGACGTGACATTATTGTCATGTTCAAATCCTTGAAATG
Organism: Amorphophallus konjac; assembly: GCA_022559845.1. Classification (NCBI taxonomy): domain Eukaryota; kingdom Viridiplantae; phylum Streptophyta; class Magnoliopsida; order Alismatales; family Araceae; genus Amorphophallus; species Amorphophallus konjac. Next base: position 155,453,554 of record CM040120.1, on the reverse strand, counting down.
CTATCTACCTCTAAGTTCATACAAGTTCTTTATCTTTGAAATTCCATATTGGCTATACATAAAGTGGATGTCAAAATACATGACCAATGCCTGCGCATATAGGGCCCGATCTGGTCCTGGGAGGAGCACCCAAAAGTACTTGTGCCCATGGGAGTTGTAATGATCACGGTATGGCATTGTACCGAAGTGCATGACTAGCTTGATTGGACATTCCACAAATCTTGTACTTGACTCAATTTGACATGACATGACTTGTGTGACCCGAAAAAGGGTAATTTATATACTTGCTTGCTTGAAACGTGATAGCCAAATTCTCGACATGACATGATGAATATACTTGCTTGAACATTTTGATATTTATTTGATATAAAGTTCTTGAAAGTTCATGAATAGTTCACCTTGTTATCTGGTTGTTATACACTCTCTATCTTGTCGTTCTACGCGAGCATGCATAGCTATAGTGCATTCATGGAAAAATGTAATTACTTAAACCCATTGTTAGTTCTTGAGATATAATTTTCTACTGAGTGTCCGCTCACTTAGTGTTTTCCCTACTTTTCAGGTAAGTCCGATGATGAAGAAACTCATTCTGACGGGGAAGGTCAAGAGTGAAAGAGATAGAGCTTTTCCAGTGTCAACTAGTCTTGAATTCTTCCATATTTTCTTGAGTCAACTTTGTACTTTCTTTTTATTAAGTTTTGATTGTTCAACAGAGTTGTAATCAAGTACTCTTAAGGAATAAAGGATTGGGTTATCTTTATATTTGCGCACTCTGTCTTTGTGTCGAATACACTAATACTCTGATTGACATGATGGATATAAACTCGTCACGCATCTCCGGGTATCTTCCGCGCTCGGGGCGTGACAGTTTTTATGGTATCAGAGCCTAGGGTATTCAACTCCTAGGAAACCCAAGTCCAAGGATAGGTGTAAACCTTTAATCAGTGAGATTGGGTAGAACCAAGGGTTGAGTTAAAGATTTAAAATCCTTTAACGCGAGTACATACTAAAATAGTTATTGTAATTGTAGGATAATGGCTGCCGAACGTGCTCAATGGCGCAACATGCAATGCACACTTCAAGGCATGACCCAAGCGCTGCAACAAGTAGCACAAGGAGGAATACAACGTGGAGGCGGAAATCTCCACCAAAGTTTCAAGAATATGAACCCTCCCAAATTTATGGGATCTACCGATCCGGACGACGCGGAGCACTGGATCCGGGAGACGGAACGTATATTTCGGGTTATGCAATGCACGGACCAAGAGAAGGTCTTGTTAGCCACCTTCCAACTAGCAAGGGACGCCCGCTGCTGGTGGGAGTCGATAGAAGCTACTATAAATCCGGACCAAGTTACTTGGGAAGAATTTGTTGAACATTTCAACAACAAATATTTTTCAGACCGAGTCCAGGAGAAGAAGGCTGCAGAATTCGCTGCATTAAAGCAACGATCCTTATCAGTGGCCGAGTACGAGGCACAGTTCTCTAGATTGTCTCGGTACGCTAAGCACTTAGTTAGCACTGAGAAGATGAAAACTAGAAGGTTCCTTAATGGGCTCAGGCCCCAATATATTACACAGTTGGCGCCAATAGATATTCAAGTCTACTCGGAGATAGTACGCCGAACCCAGCTTCTAGAAGATGCCACGGAACTATTAGATAGAATCCGTGGGAAGGACAAGAAAGAGCAAGTCACAAGTTCGGGTTCCTTCAAACCCAACTTCAAGAAGAGGCCTAGTAATGGAGGTACTTCTTCTCAGGAGCAGAAGATTAAGAAGACCAAGCCTTTTTCCATCACCACCACACCTTCAAATATAATATGCAAGCATTGTGACAAGGCTGGTCATAAAGCCGAAGAATGCTGGAGGAAACTAGGAGCATGTCTCCGTTGTGGGAGCCGAGAGCATCGGATTCCCGACTGTCCTTTACTCAACGATCAAGCCGGTGACGGAAAGCGCCCGGTAACAAAGAATGCTCGTCTCCACGCAATTAAGGAGACTGAACAAGAGGAAGGCGGACTGGTAGAAGGTACACTAAAAGTTTGTTCCAAGTCTGCACATGTCTTATTTGATACTGGTGCATCGCATTCCATTGTTTCCAAGAAGTTTGCTGACCCATTACCTTTAGAACCGGAATGGATAAAATTAGTTTTGTCTACTCCTCTTGGTAGCGAAACTAATATCACTCACCATTACCAAAACTGTGAAGTGTTGGTTCAAGGTAGGAATTTCCCTATCGACCTCATATGCTTAGATCTAAAGGAATATGATGTTATATTAGGAGCGGATTTGTTATCCAAATACCAGGCAACGGTTGATTGCCACAATAGCAAGATTACTTTCAAGGAGTTTCCGGAATTAATCTTTACTAGCCCCAAGAGTCGAAACAAGACACCTTTTATTTCAGCCCTCCGAGCTAGCAAGCTAATAAGGAAAGGATGTGTATCTTTCCTTGCTTTTGTCACCATTAAGGAGATTAAGGAGACTAAGCTAGAAGACATCCCAGTTGTGCAAGAATTTCTGGAAGTGTTTCCGGAGGATTTGCCTGGATTACCCCCACAAAGAGAAGTGACCTTCACCATCGACTTGGTCCCTAGTGCTGGACCAGTTTCTAAGGCACCATATAGGATGTCCCCTGCCGAACTCAAGGAGCTGAAGGAGCAATTGATGGAACTTCTCAAGAAGGGATTTATTAGACCAAGCACTTCCCCGTGGGGAGCACCTGTGCTATTTGTAAAGAAGAAAGATGGATCCATGAGGCTATGCATCGACTATCGACAGTTGAATCATCTCACTATCAAGAACAAGTATCCACTACCGAGAATCGATGAATTGTTTGATCAAATATCTGGATCCAAATATTTTTCAAAGATTGATCTCAGGTCGGGATATCATCAACTAAGGATCAAGGATGATGACATTCATAAGACTGCATTCAGAAGCAGGTATGGCCATTACGAATTTGTTGTTATGCCTTTTGGTCTAACCAATGCCCCTGCTGCCTTTATGCAGTTGATGAATAGCATATTCAGACCTTATTTAGATCAATTCGTGGTGGTTTTCATCGATGATATATTGATTTATTCTAAGACCAAGAAAGAGCATGAGGAGCATTTAAGGACTGCATTACAGATATTAAGGATAAATCAACTATATGCAAAACTCAGCAAATGTGAATTTTGGTTAGAGGAAGTATCATTCTTGGGACACGTGATTTCAAAAGATGGCTTGTCTGTAGACCCATCAAAGGTTGAAGCTGTAAGGAATTGAGAAAGACCGACTAATGCTAGCGAGATCAGGAGTTTCTTAGGTCTTGCCGGCTATTACAGGCGATTCATCAAGGATTTCTCCAAAATCGCCGTGCCACTAACTAGGTTAACTTGCAAGGAGATCCGTTATGAATGGAGCGAGGATTGTGAACAAAGCTTCCAAGCTCTCAAGGATCACTTAACTACTGCCCCGGTCTTAGCTCTACCAACAGAAGGAGAAAAGTTTGAAGTATACACCGATGCATCAGGTATTGGTCTCTGATGTGTACTGATGCAACAAGGAAGAGTTATAGCCTACTCTTCTCGCCAATTGAAGAAGCATGAAGAAAACTACCCAGTCCATGACTTAGAATTGGCCGCGGTAGTATTTGCACTAAAAATATGGAGACATTATCTATACGGAGTACAGTTTACTGTATACTCCGATCACAAGAGTCTCAAGTATCTCTTTTCACAGAAGGAGTTAAACATGAGGCAAAGACGTTGGCTAGAATACCTCAAGGACTTCGACTTCATCATACAATATCATCCTGGAAAAGGGAATCATGTAGCTGATGCCCTTAGTCGAAAGCCAAGAGCACTATTAGCCAATTGTATGATTCAAGAATGGAAGTTGCTGGAGCAATTCTCTGAACTTAATATAAGCATGGACGCGGATTTCAGATCTGTCACATTGTCTCATGTAAGTATACAGCCAGATTTATTATCTGAAATACAAGGACTTCAGAATGATGACCCGATATTAGTAGAAATCAAGAGCAAACTGGAAGGACAATCTGATTTTCAACTAACTTCTGATGGAAGATTGATATTCAAAAACAGAACTTGCATACCGGATTGTCCAGAATTAAAGAAGAAGATCTTAGATGAAGCTCATAGATCAAGGTACACAATTCATCCAGGATCTACCAAAATGTACCAAGATGTGAAAAGGAATTTTTGGTGGCCCAACATGAAAAGAGAAATAGCGGACTACGTGTCCCGCTGTCTCACCTGCCAACAAGTTAAAGCGGAACACCAGAAGCCTGCCGGAAAGCTACATCCTCTGGATATTCCTAAATGGAAGTGGGAGGATATTGGTATGGATTTCATCATGGGTTTAACCAAATCAAAAGGAGGACATGATGGAATATGGGTTATCATTGATCGATTGACCAAATCAGCGCACTTCTTGCCAATCAAGAGTCGATGGTCAGTTGATGTTCTGGCTGCATTATACATAAAAGAGATGGTCAGGTTGCATGGAGTACCTGTTTCAATCGTGTCTGACAGAGATCCCCGCTTTACTTCTCACTTTTGGAAAGGACTACAACATTCCCTAGGGACAAGACTTAACTTTAGTACAGCTTTTCATCCTCAAATGGATGGTCAAACCGAGAGAACTAATCAGGTAGTGGAAGATATGCTCAGGGCTTGCATCATTGATTTTGGTGGAAGCTGGCATGATCACTTGCCGTTGGTTGAATTTGCATACAACAACAGCTACCAGGCAAGTATACAAATGGCACCTTTCGAAGCTTTATACGGAAGGAGTTGCCGATCGCCTTTGTGCTGGGACGAGGTTGGCGAAAAACAACTATTGGGTCCAGACATGGTAAGGGATACCACTGAAAAGATTCAGTTGATTAGAGAAAGCCTTCAAGTTACTCAGTCTAGACAGAAGGCTTATGCTGATACACGAAGAAGAGATCTCGAATTCCAAGTGGGAGATCACGTATTTCTCAAGATATCACCTGGACGTGGAATAAGGAGATTTGGTGTTAAGGGCAAGCTTACACCAAGGTTTATCGGACTATTTGAGATACTAGAAAGAGTTGGCGAGGTTGCCTACCGCGTCGCTTTACCTCCTCAATTGTCCGAAGTTCATAATGTATTCCACATATCAATGTTGAAGAAATATGTGCATGATACGTCACATATCATTGATTATGGAGACCTGGTGGTTCAAAGGGATCTCACTTATGAGCAAAGGCCCATGAAGATCCTCGATCGCGAGGTACGAACATTAAGTAACAAAATTATTCCCATGGTTAAGGTGCAATGGAGTAAAGGTACAGAACACGAAGCGACATGGGAGACCGAGGAATCCATGAGGAAACGATTCCCAGACTTATTCCAAAAGGGTATGTATTCTACACTCTCCACGTATAGATGTGATTGAATTTGGGGACCAAATTCTTTTAAGTGGGGGAGGGTGTAGCAACCCTGGTAAAATAAAAGGAAGATTTCAAGAAATATTAAGTAAGAATATGATAAGAACCAAAATGAATAAATAATAAGTCAAAATGAAAATAACGCCTCTCATTAGGGCGCAAATTCAGTAAGAAACGCCTTTCCTTGAGGCGCTAATTTTAAAAGAGACGCCTGCAGTCAAGGGCGTCAAATCTCAAACGGCCAGAAATAAATAAAAGGAAAGGGAAAGAAACGCCCTCCTTTTGGTCGTGAATTACATAGGACACGACAGAGACCAAGGCGTCAATTGATATTAACGCCCTTACATAAGGCGTTAATTAATTTTGTGTTCCGTTCAAATCAGGACATTATCTAGGGTAAGTTTCTGGATTACAACGTGTTAGATGGATTATAGTAAGGACTCTAACTAGGAAATATATCCTTGATCGAACTCTAAACTCTATTAGGGTTCCAGAAATCCTATAAATACCCTTCTAATCGACCCAGATCGCTATTTTGGCGATCTGATCCATCGTGCTGCTGTCATACGTGAAGAACACAGGTTTGTTCTTCCTTTTTGCCTGCCTTCACCTTCGGTTATGGATATATGAAGAAAATTAATGTTCTTCAATTTTTCCTTATGTAGGTAGTCTGCAGCAAGTAGTAACTCTATTGTCAAAGTGAAGAACGTGGGTTCTTCATCAAAACGATCTCTTCATCCAAGGAAGAAGCCGTTGATTTTCTACAAAGCAGTGAATATCTTCTTCCTGGCTCACACAATCATCCAGTATCTGCTGATTACCCGATTATTATTGCCGTTTCACATCTCTTCAGAGGCTCTGTTGTCTCTTCTCTTCACAAATCTTCACGTACCAGCATCAAGACCATTCATCAGGTAGGTTTTCTCAAGAACTGTAGCCCAAACTAGTTTAAGATTCCTAATATTATCATCTGTCATCCATGCCTATAGTTTTACTGCATTTTTCAACGTTTTCTGGGAAATTTCAAAAGAAGCGACCCTACCTAGGGCGCTAATTCTTGTTATGACGCCCTGCCCAGGAGTCGTCAATTCCATACAGTTAATAAATACCCATCTTAAAAATTCAATATCTATGTAACCACGAATCTAATATTATGCATGATCCTACCTACTCAATCTTGCTATTTTTCTTGTCCAGTTCTGTTTCTTGCAAAGTAATTATCGTGAAATACCTGAAAACCAAAGTTAATTACCAACCTTCCCAAGGTCGTCTCTTATGAAACTAACGCCCCATTAAAGGGCGCTAATTTAAAATTAACGCCCCTGTCCAAGGCGCGTTTTGTTAAAATTCCAGAATATTGAAATTTCTGCAAAATAGAAATATAGAATGGACGACTGCTGGAAAAGACGTCAAATTATGAATACACGACCCAGTAAAAGGCGTTAATTCATTAAGTAGTGACTTAGGCTAAGTCACTATTTTCCTGTGATACTATTTTACACTGTTACTGTTAACCGAGGGTTTCATATGTATATTTATATATATATATATATATATAATTATATTATCTGGCACTATATTCCAGTCCGTGAATATAGCCCCATGTTTCATGATGATTTATCGCATTACCCACTAACTCTCGGTGACATACAAGCTCTCCATTGGACATTCCGTTCCTTTGGACTAGCAAGTTAGTCATTGGGACCTCCATAAGACTCCTCGAGCCTTGGATTCCCTCAAGGCCGATTGAGCGGGTTGTACCATAAAAACCTATCACACTACTTTGCCATGTCACTCTATAGAAACATGGTATACCGACCCTCATGTTATGCTATGTGTATGATATGAGAATTATCTTAATGAACGGGGAAAGCATGCCATTATTGTGATGTTCTTGTGGACCCCAATTCTATATCAAACATTATTATGATGTTCTTGTGGACCTCAATTCCATATTAAAGGAGTGACCATCTACTTGTGGGCACTTACTTGTCATGGTACCCAAGTTAGGGAACTAATTCCACCTAGTTTTATCGATACTCGTGATTACACCGTTATTATCGTCATTATTGTCATGTTCAAATCCTTGAAATGCTATCTACCTCTAAGTTCATACAAGTTCTTTATCCTTGAAATTCCATATTGGCTATACATAAAGTGGATGTCAAAATACATGACCAATGCCTGCGCATATAGGGCCCGATCTGGTCCTGGGAGGAGCACCCAAAAGTACTTGTGCCCATGGGAGTTGTAATGATCACGATATGGCATTGTACCGAAGTGCATGACTAGCTTGATTGGACATTCCACAAATCTTGTACTTGACTCAATTTGACATGACATGACTTGCGTGACCCGAAAAAGGGTAATTTATATACTTGCTTGCTTGAAACGTGATAGCCAAATTCTCGACATGACATGATGAATATACTTGCTTGAACATTTTGACATTTATTTGATATAAAGTTCTTGAAAGTTCATGAATAGTTCACCTTGTTATCTGGTTGTTATACACTCTCTATCTTGTCGTTCTACGCGAGCATGCATAGCTATAGTGCATTCATGGAAAAATGTAATTACTTAAACCCATTGCTAGTTCTTGAGACATAATTTCCTACTGAGCGTTCGCTCACTTAGTGTTTTCCCTACTTTTCAGGTAAGTCCGATGATGAAGAAACTCATTCTGACGGGGAAGGTCAAGAGTGAAAGAGATAGAGCTTTTCCAGTGTCAACTAGTCTTGAATTTTTTCATATTTTCTTGAGTCAACTTTATACTTTCTTTTTATTAAGTTTTGATTGTTCAACAGAGTTGTAATCAAGTACTCTTAAGGAATAAAGGATTGGGTTATCTTTATATTTGCGCACTCTGTCTTTGTGTCGAATACACTAATACTCTGATTGACATGATCGATATAAACTCGTCACGCATCTCCGGGTATCTTCCGCGCTCGGGACGTGACACTAATTCTCCTTCCCCAACCTCGTCCGGTGATTATCATTCCTCTTCTCCGACTACGTCGGATGATTCTTCTTCTCATCTTTCTACTCATTCTTCCTCACCCTTTCGGGGGCGTTGCCTTTTTTCTTGTTGTTTTCGAGGCTTTAGTCCGCCTTGATCCCAATGGATCTCTACTTATTTTGTATCTAGTTCCTTGTTATTAGGGTCTATGCACCTTAACGAGGGAGTTCTAGCCTTCGTCTCTCTTCCTTTTGATCCTTCTTCGTCCAATTTGGTGTCTGCCGCTCCTCCATGTAGAGGAATCTTCAAGCCTTGTTATCCTTTCCGTCTTGATCCTGTCAAGCAAGGAAAACAAAGCTCGTGCGGCTCAAAGCTTGATGATCAAGATCGCTTTAGGATGCTACTTCCATATTATGGATTTGTAAGGTATCTTTGTTTTATGCAAGAATATGCTATTACGCTTATTGTTATTCCTGCGCATGCTTATAACTCTGGTTCCTCAACATGTTTGAGTGACTTTAGAAAATTTTCTTAGGTTAGTTAAAATGAGTTCGCTTCTGCATCATTCTTAGGCTGGTGAAAGCTCCACGCTGGGAGTCTAGTTTCATTCCCCGGTCGTTGAGGGTGACCTTTTGTATGGGATTTTACACACTACATGGCGAGCCATAGCCGATTCTTTTGAAGCAACACCGTTGCTGCTTTGGCCATACTATGGGTATGCACCAAGGTCTTTTCTTTTCTTTGCTCGGCCGAGTGCAGGGACAAGAGATTGACGGATGAGATGACCAACCTAGGCGCTCCCTAATACGAGAGAGGTATCAAATAGGGGCAATCTTGACCCTCGAAAATTGAGCTTTCATGTTATATCTAGCCAATAAGGGCCGTCAAAAGAAAATCAAAGGAAATGAATCAATACAAAATTATGAAACCAAAGGTGTCACGCCCCGAGATTATGCAGCGAAAATAGTCAGGAACGTGGACAGTCGGCTAGTACGCCTTGAGCAAGTAATACAATTAGAGCGTAAGACAATCACACATAAGAGTAATTGCACAATGAATTTCACTAAAAACCTTCAACTTTATTTCATTATCAAATAATCTCCAAGTACATAATACATTTGATTTTCATGCTAGACTCAAGAAATAAAAATTACATCATGACTTGTGACTAAACACTAATAACTAAGGCTTCTCTCGAGTATTTATCCTTCAATCACTCTCGGATCCATCACTTGAGTAATCAAAATCCGACCCACTAGAATTTCCTGAAAAAGATTGAAAAGTAGGGTAATGAGCACACTTGCCCAATAGACCTGGCAATTATCTGTTTAAAATTCGAACCGAATTCGAATTCGTATTCGTTTAATAGAATAATTATCCAAATAAAATATCCGACAGATAATTTATTCGGATATCCGATATCCGATAATTAATCGGATACGAATTCGGATATTGAGATATCCGTGTCGGATATTATCCGACCGAATATAAATATGAGTTTTTTTGATATTATACATGAATCACTCTAGGTTGGCTCTCAGATTTTTCAGTTAATAATCATATTTTATATTTATTATACTTATAATTCATTATATATATTTATATATTTAAGAACTAAAAAACTATAAACATATAACATATTTTTATACCTAATCGGATAGTCTGATATATCCGAATCCGGATGATATTCGGCTATTCGATTACACCTAATCGGATAGTCGGATATATCCGAATCCGGATAATATCCGTCGAATTCAGATTCGGATAGTGACAAAAATACACCCTAATAGAATGTGTCGGATTCGGATATCTGACCGATTATAATCGGATACGAATTCGGATATCAAACTATCCGCTCCGTATTCGCTCCGTTTACCGGTCTATTGCCCAATAGGTATCTTCGTATCAACATGATTGACAAATATAAGTAATTAGCATTTTAACTCTAGAGAAAAAGATAAATCATGCAAATACGACGAAACATGCGGATAAAGCCAAAGTAACAAGATACGATCAAATACGAGATATGAGAATATGATTTGATCAAGTATATAACAAGAATGTAAATTTGGCCATTTCAAGAATGTAACAAGAATGTACTTTTCATAACCATGAAGGCTATGCACTAGAAAATCATGTAACAAGTAACAATGTACTCTTCACTTAGTAGCAAGTACTTAATGAATTTATGTGGATTCCCCGTGGATATTTCACTTATTTATAGAGAAAGTACCCCCAGTGCAATGCGACGCCAATAGCATCATACCCCATGGTAACAGTATGTTTCCGATAATCAGCCGAGGGGACTAGCATAGAGCCCTTGAACACAATCAGTGCTCAAACTGCATCTTCAAGTATAAATCAAGCTACTTCCATTATTATAACAATAATGTGACCAATAATGTACAAGTTCAACAATAGTTCCATAATAACGTAACCAAGGCAAGAATGCTTCAATTAAGAACAAGAGATTTCAAGGATGACTTAAATGGACATCATGCTACGGAAGAAATTCGCCAGCACAACGATACTTTCATTACGTTCCATACCTTTAATTTTGACTTACTTAACGTAGGCTGAGACTCCAGATAATCCTAAGATCATCTAGGAACTCAAGAAAACCAACCCCAAATGGCAAACCTCGGGTTAGACTAAATCAGGAACCAAGCGGTCTATTATTGGACCGTTTAGCACGCCTAGCGGTCTATTCATGGACCGTTTCATAGAATAAAGACATCGATGCAGTAAAACTATCTGGAGTTTTAGCGGTCTAGCGGATGGCCGTTAGGTATCCATTAGCGGTCTATTGCAGGGCCGCTTACAGAATCAGACGGTCGTTCATATGGCCGCTAAGCTCCAGAGTATATAAATTATCGGTAAATTGCTTTCTAGATAATGGGCTTTAATGGTACAACCAACTCAGCGTCCTAGTGGGAATCCCTGGCTCGCGGAGTCTTATGGAGGCCTTGAAATAAGATTTCCTAATCCGTTGGAAGAAATATCCAATGGAGAGGTTATCAAGTCCAAGATTGTGTACTTAATATGCAAAAGTGTAACTAATGACAGCATATCGGGATATGTGCCATGTACTTAAGAAATGACTCTAAGAAGAGATAGAGTCGTGATAAAATAGCGATCAAATCATAATTAGTCCATGAATCATATAAATTTAAGTTAATTACAAAAGTATATGATTTGGTCATGAAAATAACATAAGTTAAAATAATACCAATGTGCATAAAAACGTGAAATCTACTATGGTGAACAAGGAAATTAACTAGGTATATAAAACCAGTGCTCAAACCAGGATAAAAATTTACTTAACAAGGCTTAACTTACATTAATTAAGGCTAATCTGTAATATGTTTCGGGATAACAATATTACAGAATAAAAAAATGAAAACGGTCTAGTGGAGGACCGTTTCACCGGGCCAAACGGTCTATCGTACGACCGCTAGTGTTTCTGACGGTATACAGGAGGACCGTTTCTTCCTGTGTTACAGAAAACTCAATAATAGTAAAACAAAATACTAATCCAAGACATATCATGTCTGGAAATCAACATGTATAAACTTCTATAATCATGATAAAATGAATATAGGCCAACAATATGTATAGGTTCATGTAATTAATAAGAGAATTTTCTTTTTACTTCATTAAGGCTAGTTCATGCATGAGGATTATACTAGATGCATAGTCCTAAAGAAAACATAAAATTCTCAATGTACAATGCATGAAATCGAATGAAATCAGAGGACTTTTATTCCTGACTTCGAGTTTTAACCTTTTCATGAGATAACCTATCTCAATTAATGCTTCTAGACTTCAAATTTCGGACTGGAAGTAAGCCCTAGTTCTGCACGTTCTGTACTAAATCAGTAACTTCCCGCCCTTGTATCTCCTGATTCCCTTGACCTATGGACGTGAAATTTTGAGGGTAGGTAGAAGATATGAAGGGTAACAAAAAATTCTAAAGACACTTTTGCTAAATACCTCGTTTGGGGCTTCTAATTCCTTGATCAATTTGGGTCGGACGCACTAATTCCTGAGTTACTTGTGTAGAATCAGCAACTTTGGAACCTTTTTTCTTCCTGTAGACTTGATATCCTAGAACGAAATTTGGAGGGTAGTTAGTTCTAACTATAATAAACAAATTTTTAGAAGAAACTTTCCTCTAATTCGTCCTCCTTACCTTAGTTCCACGCGTGCCAAAAGTAAGGGTCGCACACGTTAAATCTGGGATCTATTTATAGGGTTAGCTAGGGGTTTGAGGTTAGAACGAACTTAGAGTCCCATTTTAGGCTTTCAATTCGATCTAATATCCTTCTAGACTTATCTAATTAGTTGTTAGAGTCGATCCTAGGTGATTTGGATGCTAAAATTCCAACCTTTTCACATTTTCTTTCATCTCACGGAACTGACAGATCTTAGCAGTCTACTACTAGACAGTTTACCAACGCTAAGCGGTCTCACGATAGACCGTTTCCTCTGTGAGCGCCGAATTTGCATTTAGTTCAAACTCTTTTAATATTATCCTATTTATTATCCATTAACTTGTCTTTCTAAGGAGTCATTATCCCTTAATTCCGTGATTACTCTTATTTTAGGGTTCTAGAATATGGGCTATGGTCCAAAACAATCTTTTTGGGCCAATTGGATTTATTATGTGGGCTTAGACTTCTTGGATTAATGTAGAGTCTAAATAATTAGATTTAATTAACCATAATTAAACTAATAGCCCATTAAATGCTTAATAATTATTATAATTATATTTCAAATCCAAAAACTTCTTAGAAAATTCTCGGGCGTTACACCCTCCCCCACTAAAAAAAGAATTTGTCCCCAAATTCAATACATGGATTTATGGAGAGTGTACTCACATTCAAATAATTCTGAAAATCTTTTACGCATGACTTCTTCAGTTTCCCATGTTTCTCCTGATTTTGTCCACCGGATCTTGACCATAGGAATAATTTTATTCAGAAGTTGACGTATCTCTTGTTCAATGATCTTGATTGGCTTTTGCTCGTATGTCAAGTCTTTTTTAATCTCCAGGTTGTCGTAAGTAATGACATGGAAAGGATCAGGTACATACTTCTTGAGCATTGAGACGTGAAATACATCATGGACTTCAGATAGTTGAGGGGGTAAAGCTATTTGATATCCAACTTCACCAACCCTTTTGAGAATCTCAAAGGGGCCAATGAATCGTGGAGTAAGCTTGCCTTTAATACCAAATCTTCGAATATCTCGACCTGGAGAAATACATGGTCTCCTACTTGGAATTATAGGTCGCGCCTTCGATTATCAACATATGATTTCTTCCTGTCTTGAGCCATCTGGAGTCTTTCCCGAATAAGCTTTATCTTCTCGATAGTATCCCTGATGATGTCGGGACCGAGAAATTACTTTTCTCCTACTTCATTCCAGCAAATAGGTGAACGACAGCTTCTACCATACAGAGCCTCGAATGGTGCCATTTATATACTAGCTTGGTAGCTATTATTGTATGAAAACTCCACTAGAGGCAAGTGATCGTGCCAACTTCCTCTAAAGTCAATAGCACAAGCCCTGAGCATATCTTCCACCACTTGATTTGTCCTCTCAGTTTGACCATCAGTTTGTGGATGGAACGCAGTGCTAAAGTTAAGTCGGGTCCCTAATGAATGTTGAAGAGCCTTCCAGAATTATGATGTAAACCGAGGATCTCGGTCGGATATGATGGTGACAGGGACGCCATGTAGTTTGACAATCTCTCTCATGTATAATGCTGCTAGTATATCCACAGACTATCGACTTTTGATTGGTAGAACATGTGCTGATTTAGTCAATCGGTCTATGATCACCCATATGCCATCGTGTCCTCCTCTGGTCTTAGGTAAACCCATGATAAAATCCATCCCTATACTTTCCCATTTTCACTCGGAAATATTTAAGGGGTGTAATTTCCGAGCGGGTTTTAAATGTTCTACTTTTACTTGCTGACAAGTGAGACATCGGGACACAAAATCTGCTACTTCTCTTTTCATATTGGGCCACCAAAAGTTTCTTTTCAAATCTTGATACATCTTGGTAGTACCATGGTGAATAGCATATCTTGATTTGTGAGCTTCTTCCATGATAAATTTCTTAGTGTCATCATGATTCGGTACACAAATTCGATCCTTAAATAATAGTTTTTCATCATTTGAGATAGAAAATTCCAGTCTTTGATTAATAGTTTCCTTAATCTCCATCAATGTGGGGTCATTTTCTTACAATTGGACTATGTCATTGATAAATGCTGGTGGAGACCTTATATTGGCAATCATACCTCCTTCTCCTTCTTTGTCAATATCAAGATTTAAATGAGAAAAATCTTCAATAAGACAAGTTATACCTTTCCTGAGGCTTGCTAGAGTTGCCATTGGTTTCCTGCTAAGAGCGTCAGCTACATCATTTGCTTTCCTTGGATGATATTGGATAGTAAAGTCAAAGTTCTTGAGATACTCCAACCATGTGCGTTGTCACATATTCAATTCCTTCTGGGTAAAGAGGTATTTCGGACTTTTATGATCTGAAAATATGATGAAGTTCTCCCCATAAAGATAATGTCGCCAAATCTTCAACGCGAATATAACCGCAGCTAGTTCCAAATCATGAACAAGGTAATTTTCTTCATGACGCTTTAAATGTCTTGATGAATAGCAAATGACCTTTCCATTTTGGATAAGGACGCATCATAGGCCAATGCCAGATGCATCCGTATAGACTTCAAAGCCACCACCATCTGTCGGTAGCATTAATATAGGTGCAGTGGTAAGGTGTTCCTTAAGAGTAAGAAAACTCTCTTCGCAGTCCTTCAATCATACAAAACGATTCTCCTTTTTTGTGAGTCTAGTCAAAGGAAAGGTGATCTTTGAGAAATCTTTGATAAATCTCTTGTAATAACCAGCCAGACCTAGAAAACTTCTAACTTCAAACACGGTCGTCGGCTGGCTCCAATTCTTAACAGCTTCTATTTTAGAAGGGTCGACAGCGATGCCTTCCTTTGAAATAATATGGCCAAGGAAAGAGACTTCCTTTAGCCAGAACTCACACTTACTAAGCTTTGCATAAAGTTTGTGTTCTCTTGGCATTTGCAAGACTATTCTTAAGTGTTCTTCATGTTCCTCCTTCATTTTTGATTATATAAGAATATCATCAATGAAGACGACAACAAACTGGTCAATATAAGGCCTAAAGACGTTATTCATGAGTTGCATAAATGCTGTCAGGACATTGGTTAATCTGAACGGCATTACCACGAATTCATAGTGGCCATACCTGCTTCGAAAAGTAGTTTTGTGTATGTCTTCATCTTTGATCTTGAGCTGATGATAACCTGACCTGAGGTCTATCTTGGAAAAATATTCTGCTCCTGAAATCTGATCAAAGAGTTCATCGATACGCGGCAACCGATATTTATTCTTAATTATGAGTTGATTCATTCGCCGGTAGTCGATACATAGCCTGAGGGATCCATCCTTCTTCTTGACGAATAGAGATGGGGTGCCCAAGGGGATGTGCTAGGTCGAATGAAACCCTTGTCTAATAACTCCTGAAATTGTTTCTTCAATTCCTTGAGCTCTATGGGGGACATCCTGTAGGGAGCTATTGAAATAGGTGCTGCTCCGGGAATGAGTTCAATGAAGAAGTTTACTTCCCTTTCGGGCGGTAGACCGGGCAAATCTATTGGAAATACGTCGGGAAACTCATTCACAATGGGAATTTCTTCTAAGATGATTCTCTTGAACTCCGTAACGATTACGGAAGCAAGAAAAGCTTCACATCCTTGCAAAATAAGTTTGCAAGCGTGAAGAGATGAAATAATGGCAGGAAGCTTCCTATATTTGATATCAAGGAAGGAGAATCTTGGAAGTCCTGGCTTCCGAAAAGAGATAATCCGATTGCGGCAATTTATATAGGCGTCGTGGTCTACAAGCCAATCTACACCTAAAATAGCATCGTATCCCTCCATGTCAAGGGATACGAGATTTGCAGGAAGATTGTGACCTTCTACCATTAGGATAGTAATTTGTAAGTTTTGTTCTAGGACCTAATGGTGTAGTAATAGCAAGGTCCAAGGGTAAAGGAACTAATGAAATAGGTAAGGTTTTTTGCGAAAGTAGTAGATATAAAGGAATAAGAAGCACCGATATCAAATAGTACGAATGTAGGATGGGAATAGATTTTGATAGTACCTTCCATCAGCCCATCATTCTTAGGTGCTTCCTCATCTTCCATAATAGCATTGAGAGGAGCCTGTCACTTACGTCCACCACCGGAAGATTGTTCCTTCATAAGGGGGCAATCTAGCATACGGTGCTCCCGGCTGCCACATCGTAAATAAGCGCCGAGACGCTTCTAGCACTCTTCGGTCGAATGACCAAACTTCTCACAAAATGTGCAAGCCGCCATGACTTGCTTCTCTTCTTCTTTGACCTTCTTATTCTTGTGGTAGCCACTACCACTCCCATTCCAGGATCTCTTCTTACTATCATGGGATTTGTAAGGCTCTGTGATACTAAACTTTTCCTTCTTTTCATGCCAATCAGACCTTCGGCTCGGCTCCTCTCCCTTGCCTTTAAGTTTTTCTACCTTTTCCAGGGTCCTTTTACATAGATGCGCCCGTTGGACCATCTCCACATATGTACAGATATTCTGAGTCCCAAGTTGTTTAATTTAGCCAGGCCTCAAACCGTCCATAAATCGGTTAGCTTTTAATAAGTCGGTACTAACCAGATGGGGAGAATAAGGCGCCAGCCTAGAAAATTGGAGTTCATACTCTGCCACTGACATCATGCCCTGGCGTAATGAGGCAAACTCCATAGCCTTCCTCTCCTTAACATGTTCAGAGAAGTACTTGGCTCAGAAGAGGGTAAGGAACCTTCCCAAGTATGTGGTGCATCTTGAGGCGGAGCAGGGATTGACTTCCACCATATACGGGCATCTTTATTTAGTTGGAACGTGGCTAAACGAACCTTCTCTTGGTCTGCGCATTGCATAACCTCGAATATGTGATTCATTTCGTTGATCCAATTCTCGGCTTCATCTGGATTAGAGGAACCATAGAACCGCGAAGGATTTAAGCTCTAAAAATTACGGTGTAAGTCACTAGCTCTTACCCCTACGCTGGCTTGAGCCATATTCTGTAATGCTTGGATGAGACCCGCAATGGTCTGTTGCATACCGTTCCAGTCAACACGATGAGCCATTATGAGAGTAAGGTACCTGAGAAGAGTAATAGCGTTGTTAATTTTTATGGAATGGATATGGCTAATCTTAGAAACAATTCTAATTACTATTTCATCCCAGGTTCTACCCAATTCCTCTCATAGGTTGGGAGTTTCTTTCCTAGTTTCATAGGTGTGGGTCCTTAAATCTCAGACTTAGCCTATGACATGACTTCTTCCCTAGGACTCCTAGTCCTAGGCTCTGATACCACTCTCACTGTCATGCCCCGAGATTATGCAGCGGAAACAGTCGGGAACGTGGACAATCGGCTAGTACACCTCGAGCAAGCAATATAATCAACGTGCAAGACAATCACACATAAGAGTAATTACACAATGAATTTCACTAAAAACTGTCAACTTTATTTCATTATCAAATAATCTCCAAGTACATAAGACATTTGATTCTCGTTGATAGACTCAAGAAATAAAAATTACATCATGACTTGTGACTAAACACTAATAACTAAGGCTTCTCTCGAGTCTTTATCCTTCAATCGCTCTCGGATCCATCACTTGAGTAATCAGAATCCGATCCACTAGAATTTCCTGAAAAAGATTGGAAAGTAGGGTAATGAGCACACTTGCCCAGTAGGTATCTTCGTATCAACATGATTGGCAAATATAAGTAATTAGCATTTTAACTCTAGAGAAAAAGATAAATCATGCAAATACGATGAA
This sequence comes from Amorphophallus konjac, assembly GCA_022559845.1. Lineage (NCBI taxonomy): Eukaryota > Viridiplantae > Streptophyta > Magnoliopsida > Alismatales > Araceae > Amorphophallus > Amorphophallus konjac. Next base: position 155,435,239 of record CM040120.1, on the reverse strand, counting down.
ACATGCGGATAAAGCCAAAGTAACAAGATACGATCAAATACGAGATATGAGAATATGATTTGATCAAGTATATAACAAGAATGTAAATTTGGCCGTTTCAAGAATGTAACAAGAATGTACTTTTCATAACCATGAAGGCTATGCACTAGAAAATCATGTAACAATCAAGAATATACTCTTCATTTAGTAGCAAGTACTTTGTGAATTTATGTGGATTCCCCGTGGATATTTCACTTATTTATAGAGAAAGTACTCCCAGCGCAATGCGACGCCAGTAGCATCATACCCCATGGTTAACAGTATGTTTCCAACAATCAGCCGAGGAGACTAGCATAGAGCCCTTGAACACAATCAGTGCTCGAACTGCATCTTCAAGTATAAATCAAGCTACTTCCACGATTATAACAAAAATGTGGCCAATAATGTACAAGTTCAACAATAGTTCCATGATAACGTAACCAAGGCAAGAATGCTTCAATTAAGAATAAGACATTTCAAGGATGACTTAAATGGACATCATTCTACGGAAGAAATTCGGCAGCACAACGGTACTTTCATTACGTTCCATACCTTTAATATTGACTTACTTAACGTAGGCTGAGACTCCATATAATCCTAATATCATCTAGGATGTAAGGCCCCAGAATTTTTATAAATTATTTTTGGTATATTTAATTATTTTGTGGGAATTTTAAAGACCCAAAATAGATTAATAAATAAATATTGGGTTAAATAAATCATTATAAGGCCCAATTTATGTTAAGTAACTAATCTAGCTTTGATAATTGAAACCCAATAGGTTAAAGGACCAAGCCCATTAAGTTTGGCCCATATTCTAGAAGGTTAGTTAGCCTATTCATGAATTTTAAGGATAAATACTATTTTATAGATAATACTGTGGATAAATAAACAAAAGAGTTTAAATTTTATTGCATTCTGCGCACAATGGATGTAGCGGTCTATCGTGCGACCTCTACAGCATGTAACGCACTAGAGCTGATGCGTTACACCTCTGTCAGTTCCGTGAATGGAAGGACTTGCAAAAAGATTGGATCTTTGGGATCCTATCTGCAAGAGACCGAATTGGGAGAACATGTAAGGATACTAGGGACTCTTAGGGATCAGTTTCTGGTAAACTAAGGACTCTAGAATCGATCTAATCCTCAAACCCTAGTCAAAATGCTACAAATAGGACCTACTTCTGAACTGAGCGACCCTTACTTTTGCTCGCGTGGAATCAAGGTAAGGAGTCACAATTTTAGATAAGTTCCTTAGAACTTTTTGTTTATAGTGCTTTAGACTAACTACTCTCAAAATTTCATGTTAGGAGATCGAGTATCCAAGGAGTTAGGATCTTCCAAAGTTACTGGTTTCATCACGCCAACCCAGGAAACTGTGCCACAAGGTACTGAAGATCAGAAAATTAGAGAGCCTAAACGAGGTAATTAGAGTTAGATGCTTTAGAACTTTTTGTTCCCCGTAGTTTCATCTTCTTACCCTCAAAATTTCACGTCCTTAGGTCAAGAGGCTGAGGAGCTAGAGCAGCGTGAAGTTGCTGGAAACACACTGGAAAGGGAGAACTAGGGCACGTCTTTCAGACTCAAATTAGAAGTTTAAAGCCCAGTTAAGCGGTAGTTCATCTCATGATTGGCAAAAACATCTTGTTAGTAATAAAAGCCCCCTGATTGTGTTTGATTTCATGCACTATAGATCATGGATTTCATGTTTTAGTAGAGTCATGCATACATGAGTATTCTTAGCCCTAATTAAGTTAAAAAGGAACTTTCTTGTCAAATTCACAGAAAACCCATGCATACTAGTAGCTTAGCCTTCATTCTATCATGTGAAAGTTTATATATGATTTCCAGACATGATGTAAGTTCAAACCTTGGATCGTTTTATCTATTGCTGTCAACAGAAGCTCTGACGGATTAGGGTAGGACCGTCACAACATTATAACGGCCATACAATAAGCCGTCACACCCTCTGTTACCTTTTAATTCCTCTGTTGTCTCTGACGCATCATAACAGGAGCGTTACATTACTGTAACGGCCCCTCGATAAACCGTCACAGGTACTGTGACGCGCTCTTGTTAGACCGTCAGACCCCTGTGTTCTGTCAGCCCGAGACAGAATGATAACCAGTTAAGTGTACTTATAAATAAGCTTAGATAGCTAAGTTTGGACCTGTTATCATGACTTTAAGTTTAGTTACTGATTCATAATAGAAATTGCATGATTAAGGTATCTTAAGTTATTTTAAGTTATGTTAATTTCATGTGTCAAAATTCTATAGCTTTGTATCCTAAATCATGATTTCCAATGATGTATTGACGGAGTTTTATTTTGGTTTCATGTTGCTACACATTCTCTCTATATCAATAGAGTCATTTTCTTTAAGTACATGGCATATATTCCAGTATATGACCATTAGTTTACACTTTTACACTATACGAACATATTCTTGAACATGAGGACCTCTCTATTGGATATTCCTTCCAATGGACTAGGAAATCTTGTTTCAAAGCCTCCGTAATTCTCTGCGAGCCTGGGATTCCCACTAGGACGCCGAGTTGGTTGTACCATGAAAGCCCAATCATTAGAAAGCACTATCTATGGTTTATGGTTTCTGGAGATGTAACAGATCAATGTTGGACCGTCAGGCTCATCTAATGGCCCAATAAACGACCGTCACATTGTACTGAGTCCAATTTCTTGTTTCAGGATTCAGATCACTGTAACGGCCCAATACTGGAGCGTCACGTTATGTAACGGCCCAGTACAAGACCGCCACAGTTCTTGAGTACATTAACCCGAGGTTTGACCCAAGGGTTGATATTCTAGGTTCCTAGGTGGCTTAATAATGGTCTAGGACTTATCATATCGATCAAGAAACTTAATATAATGAATGGAAGTTAAGAAATTTACTGTTATGCTGCCGAATTATTTCCATGAGCATAACATAGTATAAGTCATTCTTGATCTCTCATATTTTTAATTGAAGCATTCACTCTTTGATAGTTGTTGTCATGAGCTTATTGATTGAAATTATTGTATTACTGGCCACGCTTTATTGATACACTCATGGAAGTAGCTTGATGTATACGTGAAGATGCAGTTCGGGAGCTGATTGTGTCCAAGGACTCTATGCTAATCCCCTCGGTTGATTGTCGGAAACATACTATTATAAACCATGGGGTATGATGCTATTGGCGTCGCATTGCGCTGGGAGTACTTTCTTTATAAATAAGTGAAATCCATGAGCACTCCTGAAAATCTAGTGAATTGCTACGTGATTGACGTTCTAGTGCGTAACCGTTATGGTTATGAAACTGAAAAGTGAAAGTGCATTCTCGTTACACTCTTATTCATGAAAGGCCATGCTACACTCTTGTTACATTCTTGCTAGTTCATTCTATCTTACATGATCATCTTGTTACTTTGGTATTAATTGCCTGATTTATCGCATTCGCATGATTTTACCTTATTCCTCTAGAGCTAAAATATTAATTACTTTAATAGTGCCTTCATATTGATGCCAAGATACCTACTAGGCAAGTGTGCTCATTACTAATTTCCAATCTTTTTCAGGAGATGGAAGTAATACGAATTCGGATTCGGAGTATTCAAGTCGCGGATCCGAGAGTGAATGAAGAATGAGTGAAGACTTAGGAAATCTATATTGTTTAGATTGAGTCTTTGTAATTTCTTATTTCTTGAGTCTAGTATGATGGAAGTTGAATTAGTGGTTGTATTTGAATATTAGATTTGATTATTATTTGAAAGTTGAAGTTGAGTAAATATTGTGCAATTACTTTATGTGTGATTGCCTTGCGCTCTGATCGTTCTTGCTTGTAAGAGGCTTACCATGCCGGTTGTTCGCGTTCCTCGAGCGAGTCTTCCGCTGTGATAAAGGCTCGGGACTGATGACGTGGAAAATGTGGAGCGTGGTGTCACAAGTCACATAGACAAGCATATGTGCATAAGTGATAACACAATGTGCATATCAAGTGAACATCATGAACATGTGACTATGTAAACATGGTAGTATTATCATACAGCAAGACAAAGATGATAAAAGATGTAAAAGAATACCGTAATCGCCACCAAGGAATGACAACGCCAAAAGAATATAAAATACTAAGTGTGTTGTGTACCTTGGAAAAAGAGGATGATCGCACTCAATATCAAGATGCGGGGACTATGTGGATTACCTCTCCTTGCCTTCCAGCCGGGGTAGAAGGTAAGGGCCTCACTTTCCATGCTTTCTTGCGAAACAAACACAAAATAAGAGGTAAAACCCATTAGAAAATGCAAAGTGTAGAAATCTGCCCAAGTGTATAAAGTAGCATGAAAGATTGAGGGCAAACTTACCCGGGGAGGGTTTTTAACCCCTATGGAAGGGTGCAAACAATAGGTGTGTATATTGTGATGAGACTAGAGTGCAAAGATTGATTTAATATGCAATGATGAACATAGATAAAGAAGGTGTAAAAGTGCAAGTCACAAGAAAAACTGTGCAAATAGTGTAAATTAGGTGCAAAGACTGATGCAAATAGTAGGGCAAATGAAGTCCAAATGCGGAGAAATTTGAGATTACAGAAGACTTGAGTGTTGTGAAGAAGTAGTAACAAGAATCACTCCAAAAGGAGGTCGGGACAGAAAGTTATGACACCATAGATTTAATAAAAAATGCGAACTGTGCAGAAAATGCAGAACAATGCACAAAGTGGACTCAAAAAATGATGAATATCTCACAAGATAGAACACCAAAAGAGGAAAGAGAGGATGCTATGGAAAGGTGAGAATGTTGTGGTGAAACTAGGGCAGAAAGGAGAGTTTAAAACGGGGAAGACAGTAGTGAAAATGGGGTGGAAAACTCAAAAAAACAGAAGGATGCATAACATGGGAGAAAAATGACTAGGTGTAAAAATAGAATGAAAGTGCAAAACTCATAGACAAAAATATGTAGGAAGATGATGAGGTAATGAGCCCAAAACCAAGGAACACAAAGATTATACTTCCCTCTAGAGCTTGGAGTTGAAAGGACGGATCAAGGGTGCCCCACGGCCTCGCACCGGCGACGCAAACAGTTGGGACTTGGAAGAGGGGGAAAAGATATGAGAAATAAGGCAAACATATAATCAACATGAAGCTAATACTCCCCTCTTCAAGATGGAGTCGAAGGAGGACAAAATGGATGAAGCATGACTCCGCCCCGGCTTGATGAACAGGCCCCCGTCGCGAAGTTGTCGCAAAAAATCAGCAAACTATGATGATTTGCCAAAAGTAGGGGCGAAGTTAGGAGGGCAAACAATGATGAAATCTAGCAAATAATGAATCGATGGAAAGATAATACTTCCCTCTTCAGGCTAGGGTCAAAGGGTTGAGTAGAAAATCCGGCATGGCTTCGTCGTCGCCTTGAAAACACGCCCCCATCGCACAGGAAATCTGGGCAGGTTTATATAGAAAAGTGGTGAAACCCCCAACTTTCTCCCACGATTCCAGAAGATAGAGTCCACCAAATCTCGAGATCTCTGGATCAATCTCGAGATAATAGATAGGATAAGAGCAAGGAACAAATGGGACTCTTATTGGTGGAAGGATCTAGAAGATAGAGTCCATGGAAGGTGGCCCCAGAGCCTAATCTGGAAGAGTTTGTGTGACGCAAAAATGCATAAAACTTGATATTGCGGCCAAGATTCCAAGAGATATAGTCAATTAAAAATCGTAATCCATATATCAAATTCAAGATAATACAAAGGGGAAGACACAGCAACAAACATGGCTCAATTTCGTGGAGTATTCTAGAAGATAGAGCCCTAACAAGGAGGCCCCGTTGCACAGGTTCGGCCTTAGAATCCGGCGGTGAAGAAGACGGAGTTCAGAAACTTTTGGACTCTTTCGGGTATAAACGGTCGCACGATAGACCGTTCAACGAATAGGGCGGTCTAGGGGTAGACCGCTCAATGAACCAGGGGGCGATCGGGAGACTTTTGGCACAAAAATTGGATAAACAGTCATCCACAGACCATTTTTTACATAAGCGGTCTCAAGAAGACCATTTTTTGACATTTCAAAAATTAAAAAATTAAAAATTAAAAAAATTAAAAAGGTTACTTTTCACACGGTCAACTGTTGACCGTTTATCATGTTAAGCGGTCCACATTGGACCGTACGAACAGTAACGGTCAACAGTTGACCGTTTATCAAGGTTTGGCCGTCAAGCTCGCGTGACTTTAGAAATCAGAGAATATCTTGAAAACAGTGTAGAATTAGAAAGAGTGGTAGAAGAAGAAATTGTAGATAACTGAAAGTTGAACAATTTTTATGAAGAGAACAAGATAAAAAAATGATCAGAAGAGAGAGAAAATAGGGTTAGAACAGAGAAAAATACTAGGGCTTAAAAATAGTGGAGAACTGGATAATGGCATAGAAGAAGAAAATGTAGGGCTTTAAAAAAGGAACAATTTTGGCGAAAGACACTTAATGAATAGAGGAAAGGAAGGGGTGAAAGGGGACCATGTTTCAAGACTACGCAACGAAAGGGGCCGCATTCCTTAGGGAAGTCGACCTAAATGGGCCGTAAGTCGACTTGGAAGGCCGGAAGGTGAAAAATAGGCTCTAGGGCTCTAAGAAATCATGATCTCCAATGCTCAAAGGGAATGGAACAATGAAATGGGCTCAAAATCCATCCAAGGAACGCTCCAAAATAATGGTTAATTTGGGACATCCAAAATGATGAAAAAGAGAAATGACACAACTTGTGGGCTAAAAACGGGTGTCAACAGGGGCGTGACAATTAAGTTGGTATCAGAGCCTAAGTCTCAAGACTTAGGGAAAAGAGTAATGTCCTAGGATAAGTCCAAGATTTTAGGACCCCTACCTATGAACTAAGGAAGAAATTTTCATACCCATGTGAGGATTGGGTAGGGCCCGGGATAAGATAGTTATATAGAAATTATCTTAGGATAAATCTTCCCGACTCTAAATAACTAAAATGTTCATGATTCTCTGGTACCTTGATTCTCAATGGCTCATCGTATAAACTGGGACGAGATGCAGCAAACTGTTGCGGGACTTACTCACGCCCTACATATAGTGGCCCAAACTGGTGGAAGGACTGGCGCGGGTAACTTACACGGCAATTTCTGAAGTTTAAATCCCCCACGATTCTCTGGATCTTCTAACCTAGATGAAGCGAAAAATTGGATCGACGAAATGAATCGAATATTCGATGTCATGCAATGCACCGACCAGGAGAAAGTTTGACTTGCCACGTTCCAACTCAACAAGGATGCTCGTACATGGTGGAAATCCATTCCGGCACCACCTGCAGATGCACCTCATACATGGGATGGTTTTCTTACACTTTTTCGAGCCAAGTACTTCTCCGAGCATATGAAGGAGAGGAAGGCTATGGAATTTGCCTCCTTAAAATAGGGCACGATGTTCGTGGTAGAGTATGAATTACAATTCTCTCGACTAGCACCGTATGCTCCTCACTTGATAAGGACAGATTTATTGAAAGCCAACCGATTTATGGATGGTTTAAGACCTGGATTCATCCAACAACTTGGAACTCAGAATATCCCCACCCATACCGAGATGGTATAAAGAGCGCATCTATGTGAAAGAACCATGGAGAAAGTGGAGAGGCTCCGAGGAGAAAGGTCAAGCCGAAAACATGATAGGCAAGAAGAGAAAGAAGTGGATGAGGGTGAAAACTGTCACATTAAGAGGTCCCGTAATGGGAACGGTAACGGAAAAAGAAATGGAAACGGAAAGGATAAGAAAGTTAAAGAAGAAGAAAGAATGCAAGTCTCCACGGCTTGCTCATTTTGTGAAAAATTTGGGCACTCGGCAGAAGAATGTTGGAAGCGTCTCAGCGCTTGTCTCAAGTGTGGAAGCCGGGAACATCGCTTGCCCCTATGTCCTCTCATCAACGAACAATCTTCAAGGGATAACACCGGACGCGGGAAGTGAGGTTGATTAAATGCCATTCTAGTCGAGGGAGGTGAGATGATTAAAGGTACCCTCTTAACTCATTCGCCTTACGTTAATTCTTAATACATTAATATACGTACACTCTCCGTAAAAAACTCATATATATTGAATTTGGGGACCAAATTCTCTTAAGTGGGAGAGGATGTAAGGCCCCAGAATTTTTATAAATTATGTTTGGTATATTTAATTATTTTCTGGGAATTTTAAAGACCCAAAATGGATTAATTAATAAATATTGGGTTAAATAAATCGTTATAAGGCCCAATTTATGTTAAGTAATTAATCTAGCTTTTATAATTGAAACCCAATAGGTTAAAGGACCAATCCCATTAAGTTTAGCCCATATTCTAGAAGGTTAGTTAGCCTATTCACGAATTTTAAGGATAAATACTATTTTATAGATAATACTATAGATAAACAAACAAAAGAGTTTAAATTTTATTGAATTCTGCGCACAATGGATGTAGCGGTCTATCGTGCGACCGCTACAGCATGTAACGCACTAGACCTGATGCGTTACACCTCTGTCAGTTTTGTGAATAAAAGGACTTGCAAAAAGATTGGATCTTTGGGATCCTATCTACAAGAGACCGAATTGGGAGAACATGTAAGGATACTAGGGACTCTTAGGGATCAGGTTCTGGCAAACTAAGGACTTTAGAATTGATCTAATCCTCAAACCCTAGCCAAAACCCTATAAATAGGACCTAGTTCTGAACTGAGCGACCCTTACTTTTGCTCGCGTGGAATCAAGGTAAGGAGTCACAATTTTAGGTAAGTTCCTTAGAACTTTTTGTTTATAATACTTTAGACTAACTACTCTCAAAATTTCATGTTAGGAGATCGAGTATCCAAGGAGTTAGGATCTTCCAAAGTTGCTATTTTCATCACGCCAACCTAGGAAATTATACCACAGGGTATTGAAGATCAGAAAAGTAGAGAGCCTAAACGAGGTAATTAGAGTTAGATGCTTTAGAACTTTTTGTTCCCCGTAGTTTCATCTTCTTACCCTCAAAATTTCACGTCCTTAGGTCAAGAGGCTGAGGAGCTAGAGCAGTGTGAAGTTGCTGGAAACTCACTGGAAAGGAGAACTAGGGCACGTCTTTCAAACTCAAATTAGAAGTTTAAAGCCCAGTTAAGCGGTAGGTCATCTCATGATTGACAAAAACATCTTGTTAGGTATAAAAACCCTCTGATTGTGTTTGATTTCATGCACTATAGATCATGGATTTCATGTTTTAATAGAGTCATGTATACATGAGTATTCTTAGCCCTAATTAAGTTAAAAAGGAACTTTCTTGTCAAATTCACATAAAACCCATGCGTATTAGTAGCTTAGCCTTCATTCTATCATGTGAAAGTTATATATGATTTCCAGACAGGATGTAAGTTGAAACCTTGGATCTTTTTATCTATTACTGTCAGCAGAAGCTCTGACGGATTAGGGTAGGACCGTCACAACACTGTAACGGCCTTACGATAAGTCGCCACACCCTATGTTACATTTTAATTCCTCTGTTGTCTCTGACGCATCATAACAGGAGCGTTACACTACTGTAACGGCCCCTCGATATACCGTCACAGGTACTGTGACGCGCTCTTGTTAGACCATCAGACCCCTGTGTTCTGTCAGCCCGAGACAGAATGGTAACCAGTTAAGTTTACTTATAAATAAGTTTAGATAGCTAAGTTTGGACCTATTATCATGACTTTAAGTTTAGTTACTGATTCATAATAGAAATTGCATGATTAAGGTATCTTAAGTTATTTTAAGTTGTGTTAATTTCATGTGTCAAAATTCTATAGCTTTGTATCCTAAATCATGATTTTTAATGATGTATTGACGGAGTTTTATTTTGGTTTCACGTTGCTACACATTCTCTCTATATCAATAGAGTAATTTTCTTTAAGTACATGGCATATATTCCGGTATATGACCATTAGTTTACACTTTTACACTATAGGAACATATTCTTGAACATGAGGACCTCTCTACTGGATATTCCTTCCAATGGACTAGGCAATCTTATTTCAAGGCCTCCATAATTCTCTGCGAACCTGAGATTCCTAGGTGGCTTGATATTCTAAGTTCCTAGGTGGCTTGATAATGGTCTAGAACTTATCATATCGATCAAGAAACTTAATATAATGAATGGAAGTTAAGAAATGTACCGTTATGCTGCCGAATTATTTCCATGAGCATAACATAGCATAAGTCATTCTTGATCTCTCATATTCTTAATTGAAGCATTCACTCTTTGATAGTTGTTGTCATGAGCTTATTGATTGAAATTGTTATATTACTGGCCACGCTTAATTTATACACTCATGGAAGTAGCTTGATTTATACGTGAAGATGCAGTTCGGGCGCTGATTGTGTCCAAGGGCTCTATGCTAGTCCCCTCGGCTGATTGTTGGAAACATACTATTATAAGCCATGGAGTATGATGCTACTGGCGTCGCATTGCACTGGGAGTACTTTCTTTATAAATAAGTGAAATCCATGAGCACTCGTGAAAATCTAGTGAATTGCTACGTGATTGACGTTCTAGTGCGTAACCTTTATGGTTATGAAAGTGAAAAGTGAAAGTGCATTCTCGTTACATTCTTATTCATGAAAGGCCATGCTACACTCTTGTTACATTCTTGCTATTTCATATTTGTTCATTCTATCTTACATGATCATCTTGTTACTTTGGTATTAATCGCGTAATTTATCGCATTCGCATGATTTTACCTTATTCTTTTTTTTAAGCATAAAACATCAAGTGGTATAAAGGGAGAGTGCACCCCCAATCCAAAGATGCAATTTTTATTTCTTGTAGATTGAAAGTACATTATCAGAGGAGACCTTGTCTCTGTCATACAAAGAAAGAATGAGAAAGAATCCTATACAAGTCTCCTACAAAAGTTAGGTATGTTGCAAGCATCGGCTTTGGCATAGGCTTTGGCTAATAAAGGTAGCTCACTAAAGTCAAGAAATTCCTTGTTATGTCCAATGGATACCGCGTGATTAGCCAAAGCGCCAGCTAGCTGATTGGCTTCTCTATAAAAATGAATAATAGGGCAGTTAAAGAATAAGAAGAGTTGCTGAAGAGATTTCACCCAAGGGAGGAGAGACCATGGTGGTTCTCTTTTATTGTTTAGCAGCTCCACCAAGACCCTTGAATCAGTGTAGATTATCGACAATGTGATTGAATGAAGCTGAGCAAGACGGAGACCATCTAATAAGGCTCTTCCTTCAGCTACGATATTGGAACCATAACCATAATAGTATGAGAACCCCAGTAGTAACTGCCCATGAGTATCTCGAAAGCATCCTCCACCATCGGACGGTCCTGGGTTTCCTTTACTGGCTCCATCAGCATTGAGGGAATAGTGAATGACAGGGGCTGTCCAGCAAACAGTAAAGAAATTGATGTGCCGACAACAAATTTCAATACCAAATCCCCGAAGGACATTACAGTAATCTGAACTAACCCCTTGAAACTTGATATGCTTTAGAATTTGGTTAATGTCCTCTAGAATCTTATTTACAATCTTGGGAAGATTGATTCTGTGGCCTTTAAACCTGACCATGCATCTATTTTTCTATATCTCCCATGTTATCAATAGAGTAACAAGCATTGAGATAAAGCCTTTTGGTCTTTTAATATTAGCCCCAATAATGGATTGCCTCAATATGCTAAGAATAGTTGATGCTTCCAAACTGTTATTTGTGAGTAAGAGAGCAAACATGTTCCATAAAAACTGAGCAAGCTCACTTTTGATAAAAAGATGGTCCTCATTTTCAGCTTCATGATAGGAGGTGCAGCAAGTACAACAAGATGCTAAATTCACCCCAATGGATTGTATACGGCTGTCAACTGGGACTGCTTGTTTTAATATTTTCCAATAGAATAGGGCAGCCCTCGGGGGAAATCTGGAATTCCATAATTTGCTAAAAGGAGGATTATATGAATCAACAGATTGTTCTTTAATATACCTGTAGGTGGACTTAGTACTGAATCTGCCAGAGTTTGTGAATGACCAAATGGGAATGTCATTTCCCTGTTGAATTACTATATTCTGTAGTTCAGTCTGCAATTGCTGATTATTCACTTTATCCCAAATATGATGCCGGGGATTAGACAAGGCAGTATTAACTGAGCAATCTTCTGCAGAGATATTATTTTGAAGAAAAAATTGATCAGCCAATGTTTTGTTTTTGAACCATATGTCTTTGAGGAAATCAGTGCTCATTGCAACCTGAAATGTGTTTACCATGGCAATATTTATTCCTGACATATTCAGTCCACTGTCATTTACTGTGCATTTAAAGCCATAACATTTTAACATAGCAGCAGATTTGTATATCTGAAAGGCTGCGAATACCCAGACCACCTGTTGAGATAGGGCTGCAGATCTTGTCCCAGGATATCCAGTGTTTCTTATGGACGGTTTCAAGTCCCTGCCAAAAGAAGTTCGCACAAATGTGCCCAATCTATTTTTGGATGGTGTGAGGAATGGATGCTGCACTTGCTGTGTATAAGGAGATTGATGTTAAAACTGAACGAATTAAAACAATCCATCCTGCCTGGGATAAAAGCTTACTTTGCCAGCCAGCTAGCCTTGCTATAACTGTTTCCAGAAGATATTTAAAATGAGGGATTTTTGATCTGCCTTTGAATAAAAAAATACCCAGGTATCTTATGCTGCCAATTTTGTATTGATATCTAGTTAAATGTCTGATTCGGTCAATAGAAGAGTTTGGCATTCGTTTGGCCACTGCAAAGCAACTTTTTTGTGCATTTATCCTTTGGCCGGAGGATGATTCATATCTTCCCAAAAAAAACATCAGCCTCTCAAGGGTAAGTCAGGTATGGCTCTCTATCCCTTCTCTCTATTGCATTACTATATGATATCTACATTATTATAGCCTCTCAAGGGCTGGCTGGTTAGCCGTGTGTTCTACGATCTAATATTCCCCTTTAACAAAAATGATGATGATCTAGGAACATACGGTTAATCATTGGATAGGCCACTCGTTTGAGTCAAGTGGGGGACGACGGACTTTATCTCGCATGCCGTGGTTGCAAGAAGACTCTTGACCCCGTCTTGCTCAGTCTAGCAATACTATCCTTGAGTACTTTCTATTTTATGCTTTCTTTACATTCATTTTGATGATTTCTTTATTTTAACCCAGCATACATCATGTCATTTTTTAGCACTCATGTCTCGTGATTCTCTCAAGGTTTCTCCTCAACAATGGTTAATTGCACTTCATTTCTCTGGGATAAGAGATTCTCATTCCACTCCGAATTTGAACGATTTCTCTGATCTACTCGCTTGGTTTGGTAGGCCAGCGTTATTCCTATCTTGATTTTATCTCAATTGTAATTCTCCTTTTCCAGCTTTTTAGTTGTGCTCCTTCTGATCCCCTCATTGGTCGTGGATTGTGTCCCCTAATGAGGTTGATCGTGTTTTCTTCTCTTTTCCCATAGTTAGTTCTCCAGGCATGTCTCATCCTTGTCATCAATGTCGGGTGGTTAGTTCAGCGTTTTCGAGAGAATTTATATTGCTTGTTGGTTGTGACGGGTGTCTTTTACCTTGGTGTCCGCTTATTAGTTCTCTCCACTTTAACTCTGTTTCATCTCCATTTCACGTCGCTATCGCTTTCACTCCATCTTCTTTCCACTCCGCCTTGGCGTCGCTTTCGCTCGTTCTCTTGCAAAGCGAACATCAAGAAGGGACATCTGTTGACACCCAATTTTAGCCCGCAAGTTGCATCATTTCTCTTATTCATCATTTTTTATGTCCCGAATTAACCATTATTTTGGAGCCTTTCTTGGATAGATTTCGAGCCCATTTTGTTGCATCCCTATGGTTTTGATGGTGTCCCATACTATAAATCAATCTTCTATCTCTAGATTAATGATGTTTCATCATGTGAGTGAGTACAGTTCAATGGCTGTCAGATAACATGCTCTACCTTAATTCTGCCTACACTCTGTCTGCTCAGTCTTCACACCAGTGCGTCAACTCAGTGTGTTGATGCGTCGACCCTTCAGTCATTACATGTCTCTGTTCTCACACCAGTGCGTCAACTCAGTGTGCTGATGCGTAGACTCTTCTGTTCAGGTTCTTCATTTGATTAAGTCTACACATCATCAATTGAACGTAAAAGTAATACGTTGCAGCGTCAACTCATTAGGCTGCAGCGTCAACTCAGCATGTTTGCACTTCGCCTTCAGACTTTCAAGTCTATACACCCTATACTCATTCAAGTCTGTTCAGCCGTTTGCATCTCATAAAGTCTATACATTCGGTTCCTTGGGCAAAGTCTATACATCGCTTAGTCTGCACATTGCCTTCAGCCCAAGTGCTCAAAGCCAAGTCTATACAACGCATCAGTTTTTAGAAGTCTGTACACTGGCCTTTGCATTAAGCCTCAAAGTCTGTATAGTCGTGTACAGTGGATTCCAAGTCTATACATCCTTCAGCTGGATCTGTTCAAGTCTGTACATCGCCCAACTGATTTGGCAAGTCTATACAACGTGAAGTCTTCACCTCGTCTTGGTTCAAGTCTATACAGTCTGAAGTCTACATTGCTTTACATCCACAGAGTCTGTACAGCCTATCTGACTTCATGGGTAGCATGCCTTTAGTGCGTTGACGCACTTGGCTGACTGCGTAGACGCAATGGTGAGTCTTTCGCTTCCTTCTTGTTCACTGCGTCGACGCTGACACTGGATGCGTTGACGCATTGGTCAGCTTGCCTAGGGAGTGAGCATTTTTCTTGAGGAGCTGAGGCGACGCTGCACGCTGGAAGCGTTGACGCCTTGGCTGTTGACCAAGGGTCTTTTGATCAGCATCAAAGTCTGACTATTGTCCACTTTTTTACAAGTCTACACATTGGGTTGTACGACCACAATCCTATACATTCTGTTATTACAACTTGAGTCTTCAGAGCTCATTGCACACTCATTACAAGTCTGTACACTGGTTAGGCTTTGTGAAGTCTACACAGTGGCTGAGCAATGTGAAGTCTACACATTTGTCTCCTCTAGAGGTCTATACATTGGCTAAGGGTCTTCAAGTCCATACAGAGTCATCTGATGCATGCTGTCTGAAGTCTGTACAGCATGCCTTGATGTTTAGAGCTTTCAAAGACACATTGCACTGCGTCAACGCAGTGCATAGGCACGTAGTGTAGCGTCAACGCATTGCATTGTGCATACCCTGGTAAAGTCTATACATGCGTTTATTCATTAAGTCTATACATTTTCTCACGATTGTACACAGTTACTCAGTTGATGTTTCTGAAGTATATACATTCTTGCTAAAAGCCTGAACTAACTAAGTCTATACATTCCATCTGTCTGTCTGCAGGCGATTCAGGCTGATGATTGGGCACGTGAATCGAGGTTGACACCTGACACGTGATCCAAGACAACAGGCGCATGACACGTGGATGGCAACCTTGTCAGGATTATGCCATGTGGTCGAAATTCAAATGATCTGGCCAAAAGTGCATGGGCAGGAACCTGGCAGCCACACGCCATTATCTGCTATAAATATAGAGCTTCATCCTTCAGTAGAAGTTCGATCGTGAAAAGAAAAAGCAGAAGCCATTGGTGAGAGTTTGCATGATCCAGAAAAGAAAAAGAGCAGAGAGTTCCAAATCTGAGAGGAGTTTGCTCGAGAGAGAGAGAGTGTGTGTGGATTGATGAATTGCTTCATTTGAAGCTACATTTGTATTGGGTTTCAGAACCGATTTCTTCTTCATTGGTTTTTCTTTCTATTTTGTTTTCGTTTATTTTGCTCTTCCATTCTGATTTGAATTGGTTTCCCTCCGGTGTGTGGAGGAAGGGAGTACTACTCCAGTTTCCCTCTGAGTTGCAGAGGAAGAGAGATCGGTGATCTCTGGTGTTGTTAGTGACAGGTTGTCATTAACAGTTTCCCTCCGTGTGTGGAGGAAGGGAGAGGATTCTCCGGTTGTGTTCTAGCTGGGAGCTAGAACAGGTTTCATGTTCTGTGGGTAGCAGAGCTTGGTCGAGGGATTTGTTTCCCTTGGGTGTTCAAGCTGTGTGGCAGCATGTTGTACGCAGACTGAGTCTGCTGTGATCTGGCTTTGCCTAGTGGAATCCTCACTCTAGTTGGAGTGAGGGGTGGATGTAGATTGCGGACTGCAATCGAACCACCTAAAAACCGAGTGCCTCCTCTGTGGTTTTCTATTGATTTCTGTGCTCTTCATCTGCTTGTCCCTTTGCCTTCAAGTGATCAGTTCTTCATTCCCATCTATATTTCTCTGTGTACGGGTTAAGGAGGTGCGTTAGCAGTAGAATCTTTTTTTCTGCCTGAGTTTCTGCAAATTGGGAGTGATCTATTCATCCCCCCCTTCTATATCACTCTTGCTGCGCTAACAATTGGTATCAGAGCAGGTTTACGCCATGTAGACGAACGGTCAAGGAAATGCTGGTGGTCCTAGAACCTTCATGGCCGAAGGTCAATCCATTAGTCGCCCTCCTTATTTCGATGGTAGTAACTATCTGTTTTGGAAGAACAGGATGGAAGTGTTCATCAGGGCTCAGAGTCATAAACTATGGAGAGTAATCATGGTGGGGCCATATGAGCTGCCACCAAACGAGGATGCTTGGACAGATGACCATGTCAAGCTTTCTTCACTCAACTGGACGGCGCTGAACATAATCCAGTGTGCTGTTCATCCAGAGGAATATGCCCGTATATCTGCATACAGAACTGCCAAGCGAATGTGGGATGAGCTGCAATTGATCTATGAAGGTACAGCTCAAGTGAAAGCCTCGAAGGTAAACCTCTACACTTCTAAGTATGAAATGTTTAAGATGAATGCAGACGAGAATATAACCGAAATGTATGCCAGGTTATCCTTGATCACTAACACTCTTAAAGGGCTAGGGAAGGATCTTGCTGAGGCAGATATAGTCAGGAAAATCCTTAGATCTTTATCCCCGGCATGGCACACTAAGGCCATTGTGATTGAGGAATCAAAAGATTTGACTGTCTTGACTGTGAATGAACTCATAGGATCCCTTATGACCTATGAGATGAATTTCCAAGGAGGTGGAGAAGGAAGTGAGAGGAAGGGTAAAAATGTAGCTCTAAGAGCTTCCCGCAACAAGGGTAGTAACAGTGGGAGCAGCAGCAGTAGTCCCGAGTCTGAGTCCGAGCTTGAAGGTTTATCAAATCTCGACCAGGAGGAGCAGGCAATGCTCACTAGACAGTTCAGAAAATTTTTGAAGAAAAAGGGAAAGACCTTTAGGAAGAAGAAGCCACAACCCTTTAACAAGAATGCTGAATTTACTAGTTACAGGGATAGAAATCCTAAGAAACTAACTTGTTTCAATTGTAACAAACACGGACATATGAAAGGCGAATGCCCAGACCTCTAGAAGAAGTGTCCCTATTTTTAGAAGAAAAACATAAAGGTGCAGAAGAAGAAGCAGCCACAGGCAATGGTCTGCACATGGAGCGAGGAAGAAGAAGACCCAGAAGAAGCTTCCTCAGAAGAATATGAAGATGGAATTTGCCTTATGGCAAACAGTGAAGAGGAGGTAATAAACGTTTTTGAAAATTTCTCAATAGATGACTGGGAGGATGCTTATGGTGACTTGCTAGATAAATTTAATTCTCTTAGTAAAGAGCACAGAGTTTTGAAAAGAAAATTTAACACAAATGTTGAAGAATAAACTCTGGTATGTGAGGAAAATGAAAAGCTAAAAGAACAACTAGAAGAAATGACCTCACTAAGGAAAGAGAATGATAAGCTTAAGGGAGAAATTCAAGAAAGTCAAAAACAGCTCAATGAATTCAAAACTAAAATTGAAGAAAGCATGAATGAAATGAGAATGAATTCAGAGAAATATGAAGCTGTGAAGAAAGTAAATGTTGAACTCCTAAAGAATTCTGAGTTTCTTCAAAAGGAGCTGGAAGACAAACAGAAAGTCTTAGAAAAGTTTGTCCAAGGAAAGACTAGCCTAGATGCTATACTAGGGACTAGGGTCAATTTCAATAAGGAAGGTCTAGGCTATGACCCAACCAACAAGAGACCCTTGCAATTCAAGACCATCACCTTCTGTCCAGAGAAGGGAAAAGAAAAGCTGGACACACCATCCAGCTCAAACAGCTCTAAGGAAACTCAAAGTCCTAAAGAAAACACAAAAACCAGTACTGGACAACCATTTAAGATTGGAATGAACTTTATGAAGAATAACATTAAGTCCACTCACCAGAACACAAATGGTAGCTGGACCAAGAAAATAAATCAGAATAAGAGCTGGAATTATAACAATCAGATGGGTCCAAACAAGACCTACTGGAGGAATAACTTTCATAGTCAAAGATATGCTAATCAACAAGCCTACAGGAAATTTCCTAGGAATAGGAAGACTAATGAATGGAATAGAACTCACTTCTCCAGTTCAGCTGGATTCAACTTTAATAAACCAGAAAAGAAGGTGTCAGAGAAAACTATGCTGAAACAAATCTGGATACCTAAACACTTGATCAGAGATTTGAACAATGTCCTTGGACCTAACTCATCTTGGGTTCCAAATCACTCTGCTTGATATATTTGTGTAGGTCGGCCTGGCAGCTGAAGACAACAAGTGGTACCTCGACAGTGGCTGCTCCAGGCATATGACAGGAGACCGATCCAAGTTCAGCAAGATAGAGATGAAGCCAGGGGGTCTGGTCAAGTTTGGAGGAAAGAACAAAGGTAAAATAATTGGAGTTGGCACAGTAGGTAAGTCTTCCACAAATTCCATTGAAAAAGTATTACTTGTGGAAGGGCTTCAACACAACCTGATTAGCATTAGCCAATTATGTGACAGGGGTCACAGGGTTGTATTTGATGATAGTTCATGTAAAATCCTTGAAACAAATTCTGACATGGTTAAATTTGTAGCCAACAGGATTAATAATGTCTACATTGTAGACTTAGATGAGAATTCTGGATCTACTATTTGCTTATCTGCCAATTCTGAAAATGATGCCTTTGAATGGCATAGACGTCTAGGTCATGCTAGCTTTTCAACTTTAAATAAATTGGTCAAGCATGATTTAGTTAGAGGCATGCCTAGAATTAAATTCAACTCAATATCAAAAGCATGTGATGCCTGTGCTCTAGGCAAACAGACCAGAAATTCTTTCAAATTAAGATCTGAGCCATTGTCTTCTAGACCAATGGAACTTCTTCATATGGATCTTTTCGGTCTAACTAGAACTCAGAGTCTTAATGGAAACAGGTTTGGCTATGTCATCATAGATGACTTCTCTAGGTACTCATGGATATTTTTCTTAGCAAATAAGAGTGATGCATTTCAAAAGTTTAATATGTTCTTCAATAAGGTCAAACAAGAAGGAAAGTACAAGGTTAGTTCTATTCAATCTGACCATGGAGGTGAGTTTGAAAATTCCATGTTTACTGATCTTTATGACTAAGAAGGACTAACTCACAGGTTTTCTTCTCCCAAGACACCTGAACAAAATGGGATTGTGGAGAGAAGAAATAGAACAGTGATGGAAATGACCCGAACCATGTTGATTGAAAGTAAATTACCTAGAAGGTTTTGGGCAGAAGCGGCCAATACAGCAACCTACATAATCAACAGGGCCATGGTAAGACCCATACACAAGAAAACACCCTATGAGCTTCTAAAAGGTAAGAAACCAAACTTGTTTCATTTCAGAATTTTTGGAGCAAAATATTTTATTCATAACAATGATAAGAAAGATTTAGACAAGTTTGAAGCCAAGAGTTCACCTGGAATATTCTTGGGTTACTCTGAAGTGTCAAGGGCATATAGGGTATTTAACATATCAGATCAGAAAGTGGAAGAATCTCCACACATCCTTTTTAGTGAAAAGAAAGATGTCTCTAATGTTGAAAATCTTGACAGGGATTCCAATCATGGTGGAGACTTTCTAGAAGACCAACAGGAAGAAGAGAAGACTCAGCCAAATTGAGAAACAAATTCCCCCAATCAGGAAGGGCCAAGAGAAACAGGTGAGTCTTCAACAAATATCAGATTTCTTAAAGACCATCCTTTAGATAAAGTCATAGGCAATCCTGAAGATCCTCTTCGGACTAGGTCTCATTTTAGAAATGTGAATATTGATGACTTAATTGCTTTAGTCTCACAAATTGAACCCAAAACAGTAGAAGAGGCCTTAGCTGATCAAGCTTGGGTCAATGCTATGAGTGAGAAATTAGGTCAGTTTGAAAGGAATAATGTCTGGGAGCTTGTCCCAAGACCAGATGGTATAAATATCATAGGAACCAAGTGGGTGTTCAAAAATAAGATGAATGAAGATGGAATCATCTCGAGGAATAAGGCCAGATTAGTAGCCAAAGGCTACTGTCAGGAATTTGGTGTAGACTTTGATGAATCCTATGCACCTGTTGCTAGGATGGAAGCTATAAGATTGTTGCTTGCCTTTACATGCTCAAAGAACATAAAACTCCAACAAATGGATGTTAAAAGTGCCTTTTTAAATGGAGTCATTAAAGAAGAAGTTTTTGTTGAACAACCTCATAGATTTCAATATTCTCCTCAACCTAACCAAGTTTTCAGGTTAAACAAAGCCTTGTATGGTCTAAAGCAGGCTCCAAGAGCTTGGTATGAAAGATTATCTGAATTTCTGATCAGCAAGGGCTACAAAAGAGGTAAAGTTGATCAGACTTTATTTACCAAGGGCATGAATAAAGATCTCATCATAGTTCAGGTATATGTAGATGACATTGTATTTGGATCAACTAAGCATGAACTATGTGATGAATTTTCTACCATGATGTCTGCTGAATTTGAAATGAGCTTGGTTGGTGAACTAAAATATTTTCTTGGATTGCAGGTACAACAGCTAGAAGATGGGTGCTTCATCAACCAAACCAAATACACAATGGAACTGTTCAAAAGGTTTGGCATGGAAAACTTAAAGCACATTACTACACCCATGGGCACCAATACTTCATTGGATGCAGATGAGACAGGTAAAGAAGTAAATGCCAAACTTTATAGAGGTATGATTGGATCACTACTTTACTTGACAGCCTCTAGACCTGATATACAATTCAGTGTAGGAATGTGTGCAAGGTATCAGTCTAGACCTACTGAACTACACTTAGCTGCAGTTAAAAGAATCTTCAGATATTTGTCAGCTAGTCACTCTCTTGGTTTATGGTTTCCTGCATCTCACACACTTAACCTAGTAGCATACACAGATGCTGACTATGCAGGCTGTAAACTAGACAGGAAAAGCACAAGTGGCCATTGTGAATTCTTGGGTGGGTGTTTAGTGTCTTGGGGCTCCAAGAAACAACATTTTGTGGCCCTCTCCACTGCAGAAGCTGAATATGTGACTGCAGGGAGTTGTGGAACACAAGTCATATGGATTAAACACCAGCTTCAGGACTACCAAGTAGACCTGGGGTGCACACCTATTTACTGTGATAATACTAGTGCCATCAATCTTGCTAAAAATCCTGTTTTGCATTCACGAACCAAACACATAGAGATAAGACATCATTTTATAAGAGATGAGGTGTCTAAGAATAATTTTGAACTGATTCATGTAGGCACAGATAATCAGATTGCTGACATATTCACAAAACATCTGGATAATGAAAAATTTTCCACATTGAGAAGAGAATTAGGCTTATACAAATTGTCTTAATTATGAAGCATGTTCTTGTTGTGAGGGGGAGTTGTGCTTGTCTGATGTTTAGCCTTCTTGCATGCTGGTTTAAGGGGGAGTTCAGAATGCTTACTGGTTAGTTTTCAGGAATGCTCTAAATAAGGGGAAGCCTTGAGATTTTGCTGGAATATTTCATTGAGGAATGCTATGTCTTAGGGGGAGCTGAGTTGTGAAGTGAGAAGAGAAGTTTTTTGACAGATTCAAAAAGGGCTGTCCAGATGTATACCTTTGCTGGTCTTGCATGACTGATTTAGTGTGGTTCTCTCAGAAAGTAGAGTGTCACTTATCTCTTAAGTCTATAAGTCAGTGACTCTAATCTCCAAGTTAGAATCTTTCCTTTGGTACTCCTTCAGAGATCTGGATTAATTGCATAAAGTATATCTTCCTACATTGTCATTGATTATGGTTCAGGCCAAAAACTTGTATGTCTTGATATCTGACCCAATCAACTTGAAATCTAGACTTCAAGACTCAATTCAAGAAAAGTCCTTTTTGGTATTGTCTTCAATCATTCTATCTCTTTAACTCAAGGGCTTAACTGAACAAACATGTTCTATTTTGATCACTGAGAAACTGGGAGCTTCATCAATGAAATGAATATTTCTCCCAAGTCATGAGGTGTCAAATGCTTAAAATGAATGAAAAGTCATGACAGAGCAATGGTGGCTTGCTGGTGAGTAACTGGGGACTCTGGCCTCTAATCAAGGTGTTTCCTCATGTCAAAAGCCACAGTTACTAACTCTGTTCCTTAATAAAAAAAATTAGGAAGTAATGAGGTACTCACTCTGAGTAACTGGAGATTCAGGCCTCTAATCAAGGTGTCTCCCTAATGTCAAAGAAAGTGAACTACCAACTTACTCATTGATCTTCTTGAAAATCATCTCCAACAAAAATTCCTTGTTGTTATGCAACTAATGGATTGCTTGTCTTCAATACCTTGAGAACACCTCTCTGATTTAGTCTCTTGCTGTCTTGTGGAATAGTTGAATGATCAGCTATATTTGGCCATACGTGTGAACTCCTGCTCTAAATCATCCACTATGTATGCTGATGAACTTGTCTATCATTCTACTTCTCTATTGTGTACTGAAGACTAAAGAATCCTCTCTTGAGATTAGAGACTCACTTATTCTCTTAAGACCTACTCGTGACTTTCTGCACTAAGAAGTTACTGCCCTGAGTCCTCATGTTTCCAGCACTGTCATATATTCTGTAGTTCTTTTTGCTGATGTCAAAGGGGGAGAGAAGTGTGCAATATCAGTGAGTATTGGCTTTGTCTTGAGCTTTGAGGGGAGTCATGTTGTTTCGTGGAAGATATGGTTATGAGTTGTGGGGGAGATGAGAGTGTGCTGTAGGGAATGTTTAATTCATTTGCATGAGCATGTCTTGAATTTATTCTGCTTGTTGCAGCTGGTATTAACTTTTTGTTGAAACTTGATATTGCTTGATTCATAGTGTTGTCATCATCAAAAAGGGGGAGATTGTTGCATCCCTATGGTTTTGATGATGTCCCACACTATAAATCAATCTTCTATCTCTAGATTAATGTTGTTTCATCATGTGAGTGAGTACAGTTCAATGGCTGTCAGATAACATGCTCTACCTTAATTCTGCCTACACTCTGTCTGCTCAGTCTTCACACCAGTGCGTCAACTCAGTGTGCTGATGCGTCGACCCTTCAGTCATTGCATGTCTCTGTTCTCACACCAGTGCGTCAACTCAGTGTGCTGATGCGTAGACTCTTCTGTTCAGGTTCTTCATTTGATTAAGTCTACACATCATCAGTTGAACGTAAAAGTAATACGTTGCAGCGTCAACTCATTGGGCTGCAGCGTCAACTCAGCATGTTTGCACTTCGCCTTCAGACTTTCAAGTCTATACACCTTATACTCATTCAAGTCTGTTCAGCCGTTTGCATCTCATAAAGTCTATACATTCGGTTCCTTGGGCAAAGTCTATACATCGCTTAGTCTGCACATTGCCTTCAGCCCAATTGCTCAAAGCCAAGTCTATACAACGCATCAGTTTTTAGAAGTCTGTACACTGGCCTTTGCATTAAGCCTCAAAGTCTGTATAGTCGTGTACAGTGGATTCCAAGTCTATACATCCTTCAGCTGGATCTGTTCAAGTCTGTACATCGCCCAACTGATTTGGCAAGTCTATACAACGTGAAGTCTTCACCTCGTCTTGGTTCAAGTCTATACAGTCTGAAGTCTACATTGCTTTACATCCACAGAGTCTGTACAGCCTATCTGACTTCATGGGTAGCATGCCTTTAGTGTGTTGACGCACTTGGCTGACTGCGTAGACGCAATGGTGCGTCTTTCGCTTCCTTCTTGTTCACTGCGTCGACGCTGACACTGGATGCGTTGACGCATTGGTCAGCTTGCCTAGGGAGTGAGCATTTTTCTTGAGGAGCTGAGGCGACGCTGCACGCTGGAAGCGTTGACGCCTTGGCTGTTGACCAAGGGTCTTTTGATCAGCATCAAAGTCTGACTATTGTCCACTTTTTTACAAGTCTACACATTGGGTTGTACGACCACAATCCTATACATTATGTTATTACAACTTGAGTCTTCAGAGCTCACTGCACACTCATTACAAGTCTGTACACTGGTTAGGCTTTGTGAAGTCTACACAGTGGTTGAGCAATGTGAAGTCTACACATTTGTCTCCTCTAGAGGTCTATACATTGGCTAAGGGTCTTCAAGTCCATACAGAGTCATCTGATGCATGCTGTCTGAAGTCTGTACAGCATGCCTTGATGTTTAGAGCTTTCAAAGACACATTGCACTGCGTCAACGCAGTGCATAGGCACGTAGTGTAGCGTCAACGCATTGCATTGTGCATACCCTGGTAAAGTCTATACATGCGTTTATTCATTAAGTCTATACATTCTCTCACGATTGTACACAGTTACTCAGTTGATGTTTCTGAAGTATATACATTCTTGCTAAAAGCCTGAACTAACTAAGTCTATACATTCCATCTGTCTGTCTGCAGGCGATTCAGGCTGATGATTGGGCACATGAATCGAGGTTGGCACCTGACACGTGATCCAAGACAACAGGTGCATGACACGTGGATGGCAACCTTGTCAGGATTATGCCATGTGGTCGAAATTCAAATGATCTGGCCAAAAGTGCATGGGCGGGAACCTGGTAGCCACACGCCATTATCTGCTATAAATATAGAGCTTCATCCTTCAGTAGAAGTTCGATCGTGAAAAGAAAAAGCAGAAGCCATTGGTGAGAGTTTGCACGATCCAGAAAAGAAAAAGAGCAGAGAGTTCCAAATCTGAGAGGAGTTTGCTCGAGAGAGAGAGAGTGTGTGTGGATTGATGAATTGCTTCATTTGAAGCTACATTTGTATTGGGTTTCAGAACCGATTTCTTCTTCATTGGTTTTTCTTTCTATTTTGTTTTCGTTTATTTTGCTCTTCCATTCTGATTTGAATTGGTTTCCCTCCGGTGTGTGGAGGAAGGGAGTACTACTCCAGTTTCCCTCTGAGTTGCAGAGGAAGAGAGATCGGTGATCTCTGGTGTTGTTAGTGACATGTTGTCATTAACAGTTTCCCTCCGTGTGTGGAGGAAGGGAGAGGATTCTCCGGTTGTGTTCTAGCTGGGAGCTAGAACAGGTTTCAAGTTCTGTGGGTAGCAGAGCTTGGTTGAGGGATTTGTTTCCCTTGGGTGTTCAAGCTGTGTGGCAGCATGTTGTACGCAGACTGAGTCTGCTGTGATCTAGCTTTGCCTAGTGGAATCCTCACTCTAGTTGGAGTGAGGGGTGGATGTAGATTACGGACTGCAATCGAACCACCTAAAAATTGAGTGCCTCCTCTGTGGTTTACTATTGATTTCTGTGCTCTTCATCTGCTTGTCCCTTTACCTTCAAGTGATCAGTTCTTCATTCCCATCTATATTTCTCTGTGTACAGGTTAAGGAGGTGCATTAGCAGTAGAATCTTTTTTTCCGCCTGAGTTTCTGCAAATTGGGAGTGATCTATTCATCCCCCCCCCTTCTATATCACTCTTGCTGCGCTAACACATTTCATTGTTCCATTCCCTTTGAGCCTTGGAGATCATGATAACATTGAGCCCTGGAGGTTGTTTCCTCAGTTTTTGGCCTTTTTCGGTCTTTCAAGTCGACTTACGGCCAATTTAGGTCGACTTCCATCAAGCATTCGGCCCCTTTCACTATGCAGTCCTTAACGCGGCCCTTTTTCATCCCTTTCTATTCCTCTATTCATTAAGTGTCATTCACCAAAGTTTTTCATTTTTTAAATCTTCGCCATTAGCCAATTCTCCACCATTTTTCGTGTCCCAGCATTTTTCTCTTTTCACCCCTATTTTCTCCTTCTTCTGCTTGTCTTCTCTTCTTGCTCCCTTCATGAAAGTTATTCATTTTTTTGTTATCTAAAATTTCTTATTCTACATTTTTCGCTAGTTCTACACCATTTTTGAGATATACTATCGCGTTCAGCCTTGGCTTCCCGAGAGTCATACAGCCGCAGGACTCTTTCTGGTCGATTATGCATGACGGGGTCTCCTTTTTGGGTCTCTATCTTCTAGAATCCTCCTCCAAATTGAGTCTCGTTTATTTCTATCTCTTGTCCTTAGTATTATCTCGAGTTTGATCCATAGAACTCAAATTTTAGTGGACTATATCCTTGAGAAATGGGGAGGAAACTTTTGGACTTAAGCAATTTCTGCACATATCAAACTCTCTTTTCGACTCGATGGGCCCTTCTTGCGGCGAACATATCTTCTAGAATTCTCCACCAAATTGAGTCTCGTTTGTTTCTATCTCTTGCCCTTAGTATTATCTCGAGTTTGGTCTATAGAGCTCGAATTTTCATTGGCTATTTCTCTTGGAATCCTAGTCGAAAGATCTGGGTTTATGCAATCTGAGTACAAATCAAAATCTTCTAGATTGAGCTCCGAGACTCCCTTCTAGGGCAAATAACTTCCAGAATCTTCCACCAAATGGAGTCTCACTTTTTTTTTACCTCTTATCCTAACTATTATCTTGAGATTGATCCATAGATCTCGAGATTTGTTGGACTCCATCTCTTAAAATCGTGGTGGAAAGTTCTGGATTTATATAGTTTTCTATATAAAGGGCCCAAGTGCGAACCTCGCGACGGGGGTGCGTTTTCAAGGCGACGGCGAAGCCATGCCGCATTGTATTCATCCTCCTTTGACCCTATCCTGAAAAGGGAAGTATAAGCTTCGATTTGTTCTTTATTTGCTCGATTCCATCATCATTTTCCCTTTTAACTTTGCCCCTACTTCTTGCAAATCATCACAGTTTTCTGATTTTCTGCTACAACTCCGCGACGGGGGCATGTTCTTCAAGCCGGGGCAGAGTCATGCTTTATCCTCTTCATCCTCCTTCGACTCCATCTTGAAGAAGGGAGTATTAGCTTTGTTTTGATCATATATGTGCCTTATTTCTATCAGCTTTTCCCCCTCTTCCAAGCCCCTACTTTTTAGGTTTCACCACTTTGTTCTGTCATTCTGAAACCCGGATTTCTTGCGACGGGGGCACGTTTGAGTCGCCGGAGCGAAGCCATGGTGCACTTCGGATCCTTTTCTTCGACTCCAGGCTCTTAAGGGAAGTATACTCTTCATTTTCCTACATTATGGGCTCATTATCTCGTCCTCTTCTTACATATTTTTCTCCATCATTTTGCACTTTCATTATGTTTTGACAGTCATTTTTCTGCCCTGTTCTGCACCCTTTATTTTCTTACGTTTTCCACCCCATTCTTGACTGTTGTCTTCCCAATTTTAACCCTTCTTTTTGCCTTAGTTTCACCACAATATTCTCACATTTCCATAGAATCTTTTATTTCCCTTTTTGGTGTCTTATTCTGTGAGATATTCATCGTTCTTTAAGTCTATTGTGTGCACTGTTCTGCATCTTTCTGCACTGTCTGCATTTTTCACCAAATCTCCAGTATTATAACTTTCTGTCCAGACCTCCTTTTGGAGTGATTCTTATTCATGCGTGTTCACCATACTAAAGTCTTCTGTCATCCCAATTTTCACCCTGTTTGGACTTCGTTTGTCCTACTATTTTTTTTAAGTCTTTGCACCTTGTTTGCACAGTTTCTCTTGTGACATGCACTTTTGCACCTTATTTATCTATGTTAATCATAGCATATTATTTCAATCTCTGCATGTTAATCTCATCACAATATACACACCTATTATTTACATCTATTTACAGGGGTTAAAAACCTTCCCCCGGTAAATTTACCCTGAATCTTTCATGCGCTATTTTATGCATTAGGACAGATTTCTACACTAGTATTTTTTAATGGGTTTTGCCTCTTGTTTTATCTTTGTTTGGCAGGAAAGTATGGAAAGTGAGGCGCTTACTTTCTAGCCGACTGGAAGGCGAGGAAAGATAATTCACATTGTCCCCGCATTTCTTATATTGAGCGTGATCATCTTCTTTTTTCCAAGGTACACAACACACTTAGTTTTCCCTTTCATATTCATTTGGCGTTGTCATTCCTCGGTGACGATCACGGTATTTCTTCTACATCTTTTACTGCCTTTTCCTTGATATATGATCATGCTACCATGTTCACATAGTCACATGTTCATGACCTTCACTTGGTTGGCACATGATGTTATCACTTATACACATATGCTTGTTCATGTGACTTGTGAGACGTCACGCTCCACATTTCTACAACCACGGCTAAGTGAAAGAAGAAGCATCTTCTGCTTCCATCTTTCCTCTACGTTATTCTTCCCCGATCAACCCAACCATGTAGGTGTTCTATCCCAAGCTAAACGTGTTAATCTGGCATGACTTTTGCATAGCATGTTTTACGTAGGTGATCTCAATATCGAGTTACATACATAACATGTAGTTCTTACGTTCCTATCTTACGTGAAATGCACTAACGCATAATTAAAATTTTATAATCATGTAATCATGTATCTAAAATTTTGGATAAATATATTTATGAAACTCCCATAATTTTTTTGTAATTTTCATGTATTTGGATTCAGTAAATATTCAATATTTGTAAAGTAGCATTATTCATGTAAATTGATTCCGTACCCCTGTTTAAAGATTTTTATCTTTAAAACTAGAAAGGATAAAATTATGATATTTTATGGTTAAAGTTTTTATATTTTCCCCTTATTTTTCATATATTTTATTTCACTAAATTCTAGTCAAATAAAAAGTGACATTATTCATCAGTTAAAACTCCCTGTAACTTTAATTTTTTTTTACCTTTTTAACTCGATAGAATTAAATTATGATATTTCAAGGTTAAACATGTCCAATTTTTCTCTTAATTTTCATATAATTATTTTGACAAAAATCTCGTTAAATAAGAATAAAACTGTTCCCGTCTTGGATGAACAGTAACCCGTTTAATTGAATAGTAATAGATACCCGAGCGTTATGAATCCTATGATGCATAATAATGGGTGACAATATGCAAAGGGCCAAATAAAAAATCAATGCATGATCAAGCATAACATAGTGTAATAACATAACAAACTTAATACCATGATCAAGCATGATCCAGTACGAAGCTCCTGCACGTTGATAGCGTTCTTATTACATTCCTTCTTGTTTACAAATTGGGGTAAGGGGAGGTTGGCATTAAATTAAAAAGTGCGCTTGGGCCACAGCCGTAGAATTCTTAAATCTGCGGCTATGACTTGGTCGCACATTGTTCAGCGCCTATGACCTTCACGTAATTTCTTGGGCTAATTAATAAATATCAACGTGTTTAAAATTTTTATATCTAAGAAATCATGCATCTAAAATTCTTGATATCCATATAAGTAGATTCCTCATATTTTCCCTTTAATTCTCATATATTCTATTTTCTAAAAATCTCCACCGTTTGAAAGTGACATTGTTCACCTCCCTCGTGAACAGTAACAAATGAAATAAAATCATGTTGAGTATGTGAACTTATCCCGTGGATTAGTTGCACGACGTTAACACTGAAAGAATTTACGATCAGAAACCTATCGCCTACTTCAATCTTGCGCCCGTGTACACAGACGCTACTTCGTGTTAAAAGAAAAGAGGTTAAATAATTGGTGACCATGACTATGTCGCTACTTATAAACCTACGCCCTTGCAAGCAGACACTGTTTCTTGAAATTGGATATATAAAAGAAAGAATAAATTGTTTATATAATTAGCGCCCTATCTAAAGTCGCATATTGAAGATACTGCGCCTCTTAGAAGAGTCGCCATTTTTATGGTAATTAAGAAGTACAATTCTAGAAATTACAAGCATCAACGTCCAAACAATGGGTGTAAATTCTAATTAACTGCCACGGATAGGACGCAGTTTTCTGTGATTGGTTCCTTCGCTTGTTCTCAATCCTACACTATCGGATCTCGTTGGCACCAACCACTGTCTCATGTTCGAGACTTGGTCCCTGTTTTGTTTTGACGCTTGCACTCAACTCTTGGTGATAATTGGACCCTCCGTGGGATATTCCTTCCTTCGACCTAGTACTTTCTTCATCGAGACCTCCGTAAATCTCCACTAACCTTGGATTCCCTCAAAGTAGCCGACTTGGTTGTACCCTAAAAATCATGGAACCCGTATTGTCATGTCACTCTGAAGAAACACAACACCCTAGTCATCACGGAGCATTGTCTGTAGTGTTCTGTGAGAGTTTGTCATTGTCTGGAATTGGCGGGGACCTTGATGGATGCCAATTATCCCAGATTCATGCGTGTCCCGATATCATGTAAGAGTTATCGCCACGTCATCTCTCTACGTAAAATTCTATCCTTGAACTCTATGACATCATGATTATCATCAGTTATCACACGCTATTTTGATATTTCTGGAACATAACCCCTTGATTCTACATTGGCCATATTTGATTCTGAACTATTTAAGGGCTGTGAGTCCGCGACCATGAATGTCTGGTAGGACGGAAGTCAATTATGTAAACCATGGGAATTCTGGGTGTGGCATTGCACCAAAGTCTGTAAATCTGTAAAATTCTGTGATAGCTGTTATTATGGAAAATTTGTTATTTTGAAATCTTGATATTCTGTTATTCTGATAATTTAGATATTCTGCTAGACTGATAATTTCTACTTTTCATTATTGAAATTCTGATATATTCTGGCCAATTCTAAAGTTAAGTTCATCTGAAGCATTTACCTTTGCTTTCATACTAGCATCTTGTCATTGGTTCTACATGGGAATTATTTCCCTTTCTCTTGAGCTTATATCTGTCCTTGGCTTTGATGTTCAAGAATGATCACCCTTTTCTGCTAGATTGATTATCATGATTTTCAAGTTATAACGTTCAAGCATTACATGCCCGTGTACACAATTAATTGGTTAATCACTTATATCTTACTTGATGAGAGATGTAATTCCTACTGAACTTTTTACTCATCCAGCCTATTTTAACATTTTTCAGGTAATAATGTCGAAGGCAATCAATCAGATAGGGAATGACAAAAGTGATGAGGGCTCTAGAAGACCGAGTCGGTGTCTTTTTATTTTCTTGAGTCTCATCCTGTCATTGAGTCTTTTCCCCCATATTAAAGTGTATTTGAGTCTTTTTCTTTTACTTATGTAAGTTGAGTCAGCTATGTAATTTTGACATTTGAATATTAATAAGAAATATATTTTATCAACATTGTCTAGCCTTGTATTTATGTCTTATGGTTTGCTCTGATTATTTGCGACTGTTCGCTGCCACGTTCCGAGTAATTTTCGCTGCTATCGGATCGGGGCATAACAGAAGTGGTATCAGAGCCTAGGTTTATTAAATCCTCGATCTTGACTATAGGTTGCCATAAGTTATAGGTTCATTCCTATTATCACCCGGTGAGATTGAGTAGAAGCATGGGTAAAGTGATAAAAAAAATTGGCTTATAAGAAAAAAATGGCTTAACAATCTTCATGAGATTAATTTGCATAATCTTGCACGGTTTGTCTTATAGGGTTAGATAGCTAGCAAAGGCGGCCGAGCATGTGCAATGGCAGGAGATGCAAAGGACGGTTCATGGTTTAACCCAGGCTCTTCAACAAGTAGCCCAAGGAGGAGCAAATCGTTGAGCCGGAGAGTTGCATCGTGAGTTCCAGAGCCTTAATCCCCCTAGGTTTAGTGGAACCCCTGATCCTGATGTGGCGAAAGATTGGACTAAGGAGATGGTAAGAATTTTTCAAGTAATACAATGTTCGGACCAAGATAGGATCATTTTAGCAACATTCCAATTAGAGAAGGATGCGAGAGCTTGGTGGGAGTCCGTGGAAGCCACTTTGCCGAGTGCTCAAGTAACTTGGGTAGAATTCTTAGAACACTATAATGAAAAGTATTTCTTGGAGAGAGTTCGAGAGAGAAAAGCGAGAGAATTTGCCTCACTCAAACAAAGAAGTATGTCCGTGGCAGAATATGAAGCCCAATTTTCTAGATTGTCCCGTTATCACCTCACTTAATATTGATTGACGAGATGAAGGCCAAACGATTTTTGAATGGATTTAGATTACAATACATACCCCAATTAGCGCCGATGGATATTCAATCGTATGTCGAGATGGTTATGAGAGCTCAGTTATTGGAAGATGCCATGGAATTGTCCGACAAGATCAAGGCGTGAATGGAAAGGAAAAAGTTAGGTAATGGTAACAAGAGGTCGAATGAGGGAAACAACGTTCCAAACGGCAAGAAACCTAAGAAAGAGAAGTGCAAGTATTGTGGGAATGAAGGTCATCGATCAGAGAAGTGTCTCCGGAAGAACGGAGCTTGTTTCCGTTGTGGAAGCCAAGAACATAAGGTAGTCGACTGTCCCCTTCCCAAAGATCAACCACAGCAGGCGAAGGATCATAAGAAACGATGTCAAAGACGATTGCAAGTAATAAGATAAGTTGAGCCTGCTAACAATGAAGTAGCTAGAGGTACCCCTTAACCCTACACTAGTTTCCTTCCTTAGATTGAAGTTAACTTTGCTAGCATGTCTATATGGTCTTGTCTAATGTTTAAAGAATAGAACTAACACTACAAGAAAAATGACCTATAGCCATGAATTTTACCTACGTTTACAGAAAACGTAGGTATATATGACATATTCCGACATTTTTAAAAATATGTAGGTAAATTTCTTACGTTTTATTATAGCGTAGCTATATGGTCATCTTATTCCGACGGTTTACAAAGAAATGTAGGAACAACTAAGTTATTGCTACGTTTATCAAATGAACGTGAGAATATATACTATATGTTGTTTCACTTATAATAAAACGTAGGAACGAAGTGCTTCATAAAAAAATAAAAAAATAATTAAAAACATAGCAATTTCACGTAGGGCTGTCAATGGGTCGGGCCCGGGCCGGGCTTAGGTCGGCCCGGGCCGGGCCCGACTCATTAATTTAAAAGCCCAAGCCCGGCCCGGCCCGACATAAACTCGGGCTCGGGCCGGGCCTAGCCCGATTGTTTTTCTAAAATGTGAAGCCCGATTTCGGCCCGGCCCGGCCCGCCTAATTAAATAAAATATTAAAAATATAATATTACAATTGACATATATTTGATTAACATTGTCCATCTAAATGTTTAAGACTACTGAGTACAGTTGACGATTATACATACTTTGTGAAAAAGATGATTTGTGAAAAGATTTATTAACATTATCCTGAATGTTTACGTTTAACAATCAAGTTTCTAGAGACATTTTCAACTAAAATTGTTAGTACAACATTTATGTAATCAATCTGATTGCTTTCGTAACGATGTCCTCGTCAAGCACCTCGCAACCTACTCAATAATTTTCTAACAATGCTGAGAATCCATTTTCAACTGAAACACCGGGAGGCAGGCAATACAGGATCCTCCAACTCTATCCTCATCCAGAATTTACATATTATGTTGCTCAAACAACAGTCTATCCTCTCAAAATTTGCTGTTAAAATTTCTCACTTTGAGAGGCAGGCAATACAAGATCATCCAAATCCACACATCCAGTCAGCTTATAGTTGAATCCTTTCAAGATCTCAAGCAATTTCACAAATTCTCTGTCTAATGGAGGCATGACCTTCACTAGAATCTCTTCTTTCTCTTGTTTAGCATATTTGTTACCCGTGCTCTGAAGATAAGATTTGCTAGATCTTGCTTGCATCAGAAAGAAGGCCAAAAACAAATAAGACTTAAAAAACAAACCTGGTGAGCTATATTGTGTATAACCATAATGAACTGCCAATGTTTTGATTTTATCTGACGCTCACATTTTGGACAACAAAATGCATCCCCAAAAGGGGGATATAGCCGTAGCAAATGCTACATTTCAGAGACTGCAACAGGAAGCATGGACCTGCAACAGGAAGCATGGGCCATTATCATCATACCCAGCAACATGTAGTGTTACATGAAAAGAAATCACGTAGCACAATCACTGTGAAACTCCAAATGCAAGCAAGGGAACGCAAGCATCATTAACAGAAGCATTGTCTAAAGTGATGCTCATGACTTTCGAATCAAGATCCCATTCTCTAAGTGATTTCCAAATAACATTTGTAATAATAGGTGCAGTATGAGGATATTCAACCATACAAAACTTTATTATTCGTTTATGCAACTTCCAATTGGTATCCACAAAGTGAGCAGTTATAGACAAGTAACCCAATTCTTGATTGGAAGTCCACATATCCGCTGTTAAACAAACAGAACCAGCCTGTGCTTGACAAAAGTATTTAAGAATTTTCTTCTCCTTCTTATAGATTTCCATACAATCACTCTTAACAGAATTTCTTGATAGCATTTTGAATTTCGGATTTAGACTTCTAACAAACCGTTTAAAACCATCGTAGCTAACAACTGAAAATGGAACTTCGTGTAGGATAACAAATCGACATAACTCCTTCCGACAAATTTCAGGATCAAATTTCCAATTTGATAATATTTCATTCTCTCCACTAGTTGAATTAGCAACCAACAATTGTTGTTTCACATTTGTTGTACGATAAGGGCAAACAAAATTAGCATGCCTAGTTAAATGGCTTGTGCCAGCCTTACTAGAACCAGTTAACACAGCCTTGCATGCATTGCAACGGGCTTTCTCCACATTTCCAACCATAAATTTAGTAAAATACTTCCATACCTCAGATTGTAGACCTCTAGCACGTTTTCGTGAAATAGAAACATTGGTATCTGGTATAGCATCAGAAACCTCAGCCTCATTCACATTAGTTTGATCGGTGATTGATGGAGTGGTGGATTGATTCTCACTTGTCATGATTAAAAACCTAAATCAATATTCAGAGTAATGTAAATAGGAGAACTAAGATTACATATAAAAAGAAAGAATGACGGAATATAATCACTGGAATACATTCATACCAAAGAAGAAAAGAGAAAATCTTTTGTTTATGCGTCAAATAAAAATTTCAGATAGAGGTTCAGATTCATATGAACATCAAAGTTGACAGAATATAATCAAATACTTATAATCACTAACTATATCAAGATCAATATTAATAGAGCACAGTCAAATGTATATCCCATAAACAAAGCAAACAAAATAAACTGAAGAAAAGAAATTAAATATAAACTTTGATTTGATCCAACACCACCAGACGCAGACGGACTGAGCAAATACCCCCTCTCAGGCCCTCCCCTCCCCTACACCTAATCGATTCCCATGCCTTAGCAAATACCCCCTCCCAGCCTCTCTCTCCCCCCTCTCATGATAGTATGACACCCTTCTTTTTTTTTGTCTCTTGCCTCATTATTTTGTGACAGATGGAAGAAGAATAAGTGAAGAAGTAGAACTACATAGAGAATAAGGGAAGGCAGAGATACAGAGGTGGTTTACCTCCTTTCAGACTCAGGCGGACTTGAAGGCTGAAGCCCTTCCCGTCTCGGTGGTTTCAGCTCCAACGGCACCGAGGGGGGGTGAAGATTTGCACCGGATGAAGAAGAGCAGAGGCGGCTCAGAGAAGAGCGGATGAGTGACGGCTCCCTCGTCCCTGTCTCGGTGGCAGGTAGTCGACGAACTTGCCGTTTCCCAAACCTCCAACGACACCGAGGAGGGTGACGATTGAAGAGGATGAAGAAGAGGAGATGCGGCTCAGAGAAGGGGGATGACGGAAGAAGCCGTTCCCGTCTCGTTGGCAGGTCGTCGATGAACTGCCGTCTCCCAGAGCTCCAATAGCGCCGAGGAGGGTGAAGATTGAAGACGAGTAGAGACGTAGAGTAGAGGACAAAGGAGAGTGAAGCGGCTCGGAGAACCTGCTGGGGATCCAGCAGCACCGGTGGGGCGGTGGCGCCGTGGCGGTCTGGCGGACAGGAACGTGCTCGGTTGCTCGAGGGGGGAGGCGAACAACTAACCAAGCAATTGATTTCTTCGCCTTTGCCTTGCGCGGGTGGAGGAAACAGATACACCATGTCACCATTAAAGCCCTAGTCAGAGGTAGAGCCGCCGGCCCGTAGAGCCGCAGAGGAGAGGAGCTGAGGAGGTAGGACTGTAGGATTCGTAGAGGGGACTGGCCGATTGGGGAATGGGGAGTGGGGAGGGAGGCCGGAGGCCCAAATGGCAAATGCGTATGTGCAATCGGATTCGGCTATTGCCCTAGTGCTGGCCAATATGAGTGGTGACTGGTGAGTGGTGAGTGGTGACTGTGAGTCTGTGAGCTGTGACTGAATGACGGCCTGACGGGTGCAGCTGCCAACAGCGCTGCGGCAACCGGCTATTATGCCTTGAGCATTACGACACCACCTCCAACGGGCAACAGCACAGCGTACCGAGTCTACCGACTCTTCAAACGTCAATGTCCAGGGTATGGCATCGACAGATTTTAAGAATGAAAAGAATGGAAAGATTTTTTAATATATATTTTTAAATAATTTACTTTATCATATATTCGGGCCGGGCCAATATGACGGGCTCATCTAGAAGCCCGAGTTTGGCCCGCTTTACAATCGGGCTCGGGCTTTTAAGCCCTATTAAAAACCCACGGGCTGAAAAAGGGTTGGCAGCCCGGCCCAATGTCGGGCCAAGCCCACGGGCCGATCGGGCTAGTAAGGCCCATTGACAGCCCTAATTGCACGTGACCTTCTTGGCTCCATTGTACTTCATATTTGAGCGCCCGATAGTTTTCATTTCCCCCCCATTTTTTAGCGGCCCCACCCTCAAATCCCTCTTCCCCATCTCGACCATCTTCTTCCCCACAAAAACCCCATCGACTGGTGAGCTCTCTCTTCTCCGTCTCTGGTGATCTCCCGTTCCTATCTCAAACCCCACAAAAACCCCATCCACCTTCTTCCCGATGCCCTTAGTTCTTCTTCATCTGCTGCTGTTGGTGCTCCTAGACGAAACCCTTGAGCTCCGAGAACATGAAGAAGCCGTGGATACTCCACCAGCCTCTCCTCCTTCCCTGCCCTCCTCATCCCCTCGTAGTACCTCCTCTACCAGTCCAGTTGCGGGTCGAAACCCCCCACCACCACCAACGCCGGCGGGAAGCCCTCCCCCAGACAAGGGAGAGGACGTTCCTATAATTTTTCAGACGAGCCGCACCCAAGACCCAACACGCCTGCCTCCTCATCACGCCCTCCCCAGATTTGTCTCTCTCCCTCGGTCCTTCTTATATCTCACGATTCACATGCGCCCTCACAATCTCACATACATTGCTCTCTCTCTCTCTCTCTCTCTCTACGCATCACCATTCCCCCGCTTCCCTCTTCTGCCTCCGCAACCCTCCTCGGTCTCCATCGACCCTCTCGCCTCCGTCGTTCCCCTCTCTCTAGCCCACCCTTCTCTACTTTCTATTCTGCGAGAAGAAGGTGCACTGCCATCAGCTTGGCGGCTGGAAGAGGCAGCGATGGCATTGAGGATTCTGCCACTGACGTTCCCATCCCAGAAGTCCGTCTATACATTTCCTATTCCGTCCATGTCCAGATCCCACAGGGGGGTCCTCATGGCGTCCACCCTGCACGTCGCCGCCAAGTGAGCCCCGATTCTCTGGTTCTTCCCGGTCTTACCTTTCACCACACGAGGTTTTTGGGAATATGAACGAATCCCGGGTTTGTATGTAAAGGGTTTCTCGGCCGATCCTGGGTTTCGGATGGCTCCTTTGTGCTTGGGTTCGCCGGCTATTTTCCGCGGATGTAGTGTGATTTTATGTTTACCAGATTCCGACGATTTTGGATCTGCCATGGATGGCGTTTATTGTGCTTCGATGTCAGTTCATCAGTTCGCGATGGGGCATATTTAATTCGTTTTGCATGCTTTCCAACGTTTTGTGAGGTCCCTAGATGCATGCGTTTAACGATTGTCGTGAATACTTTATTTATGATCGGGGCTTTTCTACTCAATTTTTATGTCTATACTGTGATTTGATTTAACATACAAGAAAATTTCATGGTTTATTAGATGCATGCACCTCACATTGTTCTCAACAGGTGTTGGCTAACGCAAACCTTCTGTATGTGTTAGAGAAGTGTGGTTATCTTATATAAATTCGTCTCCTTTCGTATAATGCCTTCGTCATTCACAATCTTGTATGCTGAGGTTATATCGTTATGTTCCAAATCAGGAATGACAATCCCAGAAAACCATTCAGCCTGCCTCGGGAGGTTCACGTTCAGGTCACCCACTCCATGCCGCCTCAAATGGTCAAGATTTTCAAGTCACTGGAGGACTGGGAGGAGAACAATATCCTGGTACTGCTGAATCCCGTGGAGAAGAGTTAGCAACCTTAGGATTTTCTTCCAGATCCTAGCTCGGACGGATTCCATGAAGAGGTCCAGGAACTCAGGGAGCGGGCAAAGGAGATCCCTGATGACTATTTTGTTTGCTTGGTGGGAGACATGATCACAGAGGAGGCTTTTCCTACATACCAGACCATGCTTAACACCCTTGATGGTGTTCGAGATGAAACGGGTGCCAGTATCACTTCTTGGGCCGTCTGGACAAGGGCATGGACTACCGATGAGAACAGGCATGGCGACCTTCTGAACAAGTATCTCTACCTTTCTGGGAGAGTGGACATGAGGCAAATTGAAAAGACAATTCAGTACCTTATTGGATCTGGAATGGTGCGTTCCCAGCTGTGCTTTTATATTGTACTTGCTCAATTCCTGTTAGTTTTCTTCTATCTTATAGTACATATGTTTACTCCGTGGCATGCTTCAGTTAAAACATGTTTTCTCTAACTGGAAAATATAGACATGTGAAACATCGAGTGGTTCATAGAAAGTGGAGTGCTGAATGAAGAAAAGATGCATTCTCAATAGACTCTCCTTCCTTTCACCCACCGCTCTGTAATTTTATTACTTTGCTAGCCCAACTAAGAGTCTGGCCTGTGGGTCTCTGAGTACTGGTAGATAGTACAAAATGGGCCCATGTGGATAACTATACCTGAGGTCGGAGGATCATAATTCTGGAAATATGAGTTTTATTAGGCATGTGGTGAAGGTAATACCAGTGACAATATCATCCCATTTTCTTTAAAATTGGAAAACGGGTGATAATGCCTTCTTAAACTTAAGATGGAAGATTTCTTTCATTGCATAGAAAACATGATATAACATTTTCATTCTGCGGTCACCTCCAGATGGTCCATTCTATTGGCACGTATTTATATAGAATAGAATATTTTCATTTGGTTCTAAAGCTATTGATCAACCTAGAAGCAACTACCACAGTAATGAAAGGATTTCCAGTTAATACTTAACATATGGCTTATCTACATTGATTGGCTAGTTACTCTTTTGTAGAGAATAACATGACAGAAATAGCAGGCGGAAAGGAGAAAAGATTAGTGAGGACTGAGAATTGAAAAGCTATATGAAATGTGTGATGCTATTTCTACACCTGTTTCCCCATGCGATTATTCATCGACATTTTTCTTACTAATGTCGACCAACAAAATTTCATATTTTCTGAGGTGACACAAATATTATATGGATTGGAAGTTTATGTTTTATGCCTAATCTTCTGTTACAAGCATATAATAGATAAACAAGGGACATGAATGCTATGGCTCTTGTGCACTCCTCACCTTGTCCTCTTAAGGTAAATCATCCTTGTGAAGCCTTACCTTATACATGTTGTGCTACTTACAACAGAATGGTGATGTTCAGACAGAATATGCAATGTTGAATGACAGATGTCCATGTCCCAGACTAGTGCATCTACTACATTGTAATCTTTGGTCTGTGGCATCCAATTTTAGATCAAATTAGCTGAAAAATCAAAAGTTCTAACTGAAGTATGAAAGGACGACAAAAATATTTGTTTCCCAGATTTAAAAAGCCCAACTATGAAGAAGAGATGTGCTCCTTGTTTAAACTTTCTCATGATGTTTATTATTTTTACTGACCATTCTTTTCACAATAGCCAGTAGCACTTAGTAAATGGGCAAATTATATGCATCTTATGTAAGCTATGTTTGTTCAAAGATTGCTCCTGTCATCGAATTTCAGTTCAATTCCTCATATATAAAAACTGTGCCAACATCAATATCTGATACTCATTTAATCAATACTCAATATAGCACCTGATGGAATGAATGCCATTTTCTTAAAGCATACATGCCTGAATGTGTTTTGATTTTGAACTATACTGTCATGTGGCATATCCTACCATGCAGAGTACGAGTGATCAGATTCATGGGCTTGTTTGAGGTGTGGGCAGAATTTTGAATTTTCATTCTCTAGTTGTCATTTTGGGCTGTCCATCAAGCAAAAATTATCTTTTCTTGTTGTTGTGGTTTTGTCCCAATTTGGATATTCATATGGGAATCTCACATTTATATATATAGAGGTGTCCATCATCTCAATGCTTAGGTTTTGGGTTGAGTTCGGACCTTCAACACTAGTCATATTATTAGCTTGATTGACTATTCTATTTTTGATGGATGAATGTTGACAAATTTACCTTAACATTGAGAAGCATTACTATTGTTGCTGTCATTATCTTTTGTAGTTATCTGATTAATTTTTCTCTATTGATTACATGTTTAGCTTTCTTCAAGCATGATCTTTCTTTTGAGCTTATTTCACTTTGGCTTGTAACTATGAAAATATGCATTTGCTTAATGTTTTCAGGGAGACAAGGATTGTATGACAAGCCAGCAGCTTGTGGATTTCATACATGAATACCTAAATGTAACTCTAATACCAATGTATGTCCACTTGAGGCTGCAAATAATAAGGAAATAATCATACCATGTTAATTATCCAAACTCCACCAAATTTTGCACTGGTGCATCTTGAGATTTATTTCTGAGTAGAAGTCAAAACTGTCTGATGATTTTCCCATGAGATGATTTTTTACCATCAAATATGTGGAAATGGCTCTTGACAGGTGTTTAGCACCATCAACAGCCAGTGGTGAAGGCTGTGACAACATGACCATGATCTTGGTGCACTTTAAGAAACTGATTAACATGAGCTCTGGTGAAACTAACCAGCCATCAGAGACCATACCTCTGTAATGCAGGTAGTGCTTCCCCCCCTCTCTCTCTCACATTTCTTTTCTAGTTAGTTGGTGAATTATGGAGGTTGAGGACAAAACAAAAGTTGTTGGCAAAGTGGAGAATGATATGTTATTTTTTTGCTTGTCAATTGTAGGAGCATGCTTCAGTCCATGATAGTGATGCACCCCAACAGAGCTTGCGAAGTAGACCCATTATGGGTGTCCACTCTATCTAGGCATGCTCTCCATTAATCTAGAAAAAAATGCAACTTACCTCCATTGTGTGTAAACTTGTAACATACGGTTATAGGTTTTGGATGTGTTAAATTTTTTTCCATGATAGCATTTATGGTATTTTTCAGGTATGTCAGTTAATTGACTTAGTTGGGTTCTTTTTCAGGTTACTACTGCTAGGGCTAAAGGGGTATATCGTGAAAGGATAGGGAAACCCGAATGTCAGGTAAAAAAATCCCAATTCAACCGTTTTGCCTAGTCTTCATGCCTAGTAGGAAATATGGCAAAACAATTACTGGGTTTTATAACTATCAACCAAGTACATAGCATAGCAAATCATCAAAACTATTATTAGTAAGATCTAAGATGAGAGGTGTAATATTCTTAATTTATGTCTACATCTCAGATGTAGATTCATTATATTTGCTCATATTCTACTAATATATGTGTTGGAAAATGCACACCTAGTGTTGGATACCTATAGTGATGACCTCAGCTAGTCATTCATTAAATAATCATACATGATGACATAGCTATCGATGTAAAATGATTGGATGTATGGAACTACAAGCTGCCATCTAAGATGCCCCACTTTTGTATTGCAAAAGATGTAACAGTGGTAGATATTTTGTTATGATGTGCATGATATGTAAGAGTGGATAGCTTGCATGCAAGCCAGCCCTCATGTCTCTCTTTAATCCAAGACACCTTCAATCCATGCTTATACAAATGCCGATGTTTGTCGCACTTGGGTTGGGGATTAATCTTTGTTTTCTTTATCTAGTCAATGCAAATCCTTTTTTGCGTGCCATGCAGTAAGAATAAAAAACAAATAGGCATACTCTTTCTTTATCTAGTCAATACAAATGCAGTAAGATGATGATGATGAGTAATCTTTCACAATGGGATCATATCATAGTTTGGAGGTACAGACTTTTCTATCTTCACTCAGGAGAGGGGTCACTGTTAGTATTTTTATCAAAGTAGGCAATTCTCCAGAATACAAAATTAAAAACATGGCCGGAGGCGGAGGATATGGAGCAGTCT
This sequence comes from Amorphophallus konjac, assembly GCA_022559845.1. Taxonomy (NCBI): domain Eukaryota; kingdom Viridiplantae; phylum Streptophyta; class Magnoliopsida; order Alismatales; family Araceae; genus Amorphophallus; species Amorphophallus konjac. The sequence goes on along the minus strand of CM040120.1, from coordinate 155,392,803 downwards.
ATGTTGGTGAAAGTGCTGATGTTAAGCCAGCCAAGGTTGTTCTGTGACTGCTATTTTCACTTTTTCAGTTTTTTCATTTCTAGTATTCAAATCTTTGTTGTAGTTGCTTATTTACTTTAAATAGGCCTATCTTTGCTTATTTACTTTAAATAGGCTTATTTACTTTAAAAGTCAGGTGAGCAACAAAAATAGGCCAATGACAAAAGATTCTTGGCCGGGTAAGCACCTTACATTCCTTATGTGATGATTTTTTGAGATGTAGTAGCAACTAGTGATGCTTGATGCAAAGTGGTCTTTTGTCATTGGCATAGGACAACTCTGAAGAGTTGGCATATGTCTTGGCCTTCAATGGTACCATTGGCTTTGATGCTCTGGCTCATTTGGGATGTTTAGTATCTGGACATGTCAGCTTATCAGGCTATGTTCCATGCTAATGACCATTGTTTGTGTATCAAACATTATGGAGTAATATCGTTGTTCCCTTTGGGAGCCACTTGGACTATTCAGTAAAACTATGTACTAGGCTCATACGCAGCATGCCTTCCTTGAGATGTGACAGGTAACGGTTGGATTCTACATTTTTTGTGTGTTTCAGTGTCGAGGCTATGACAAATCCTAACATTTGTGGAAACTATGTTTCAATTAGGTTGTGTTCTCTTGTGAAGGAAGTCGCAAGAAAAATAAACAAAGGATCAACCTTATACTATTGGCTACATAGAAAAATTCAAAGAATAAAAATTAAGAGTAAGAAAAATATAAAGAAGTGACGTACTATGGGCTTTTCCCCATGGTTTGTAGGTTTTGCCACTTTGGTTCCTGAATATCTTGTTGTTCTAGTAGTTTAATTATTGTGCATTGAGGATATGTTGTTAATTCAATGTTGTATATAGCTCATTATGTTTCTGTCTTGAACATTAGCCTTTGGACCTTTGGCATCTTAAGTATCAAATTTTGGTTTTTCATTTATCATCATATATTAATTAAATGATACTTAAAATGACTGCAGGGTGAACTCCAATACTTAATGAAAGGATGTGATGCAGAAGAGGGACAAAAATGAATTACCAGGTGAGGGATGCGCTCTCTGGGCCAAAAGGGTAATGAACGAGTTTCCTTCAAGGTGTAGTACTCATTCACCCATAAGGCTACCGTGTGCAAGTGATTTGGATTTCATTTTTCAGCCTTTGTTCATTTCTTCGATTCTACATTTTATTGCTGCCCCACACAAGCATTTGATGTGTGCAGTCAAATGATACATTATTGTGCATCTTTGCCATTACTCTTTGCTAATTAGAATTTTGCTTATTTGTTTGCAATGAAGCAAAAAAAAAAAAGAGCAAATATTTCATGTTTGTGAAATCCAATACTTAGTTACTATTTATAGAAGAAACTCATGTGCATTATTATAGGTGATGAGAGCACAGATATAAATATGATTTTTTTTTAAAAAAGATAATCTATTCCTTTTATATTTTGTATTTGTCGTTGGCGTAGTCATCTTACATGCGGCGGGGATGAACTTGGTGTGAGACGGCTAAACACCGCGTGAGGGGAGTACGTGTGACATGCCCTCGGTGTGTGTGGGCCGACTAGTAAGCCAACCGTGCGCGCACTTGTCCTCTTGCGTTCTCGACCCTTGTCGAAGGCCTCGGGAGTCCGAGGGTGCGACAATTAGGCAGGGGATGTTCGTCCGTCCGTGCGTCGTCCTCCTTGCTGTGTTGCTTTTTGCATGCCTCATGCCCCTAGAGCTTCTAAGGGGGAAATTTATAGGAAGTTGAAGGGGTGGGGGTGGGGTTTAGGCTGACCAAGTTGAGGGTCCAACTTGATCCGGGTAAATCCTCCAAATAGTATTTTTATTTTATTTTAATTTATATTTTTGTGTGTGTTTTTTGTGTGTAACGGAGTGGAGGAGATGGGGTTTAGGCGGACCAGCCAAAGGGGTTGGTCTGGTCCGCCTAAACCCCTCCACCAGGGGGGGTTTATGCGGACCAGCCCCATGGGCTAGTCTGGTCCGCCTGAGGAGGGTACTCGCGCGCGCATTCTCTAGCAGCTTCTGGTCCGCGTTCTGACCGTCGGACCGCCCTTGGCGACTGTCAGCATATATATATCATGTTTTCAACTCCACTATCATAAACTATATCAATTTCAAATTTTTTTCAACAGCTGCAATATCATCCTCTTTGTGACTTCTTAATTGCTCGAGCACTCTAGTCCACCTCAACTTTAAGGCACATCTGAGATTTGAGGAAGTCCTTTGTTCTATTGCAATCATTCTTTTTGCATTACAGGCAAAAGATTTATGGAGAGAAGCACAGATTCTGTCAAAGTTGCACCATCCAAATGTGGTAGCTTTTTATGGAGTGTCTTATGATCTTCATGGCTTAGTGCATTGGTTAACACTCCTTTTGTTTAGAAGCTTTGTTGTCTCTAATATTTTCCATCTTCTCTTCAAAAAGGGCTTGCAATGCACTTGAGGGTGCAAAAATGCACTGCTACAGTTTCCATATACTCTTAGTGGATACCTCCATGGATCTATTTTTAATTTATGCCTCATGTTAATCATTTATAATTGACCTTGACTTATGTATAATTGATGGGAACAAATACCTTTTGTCGGATTTTTTTCATAGTGGTTCAAGAATTAGTATCTGTGAGTAAACTAATGTATGTTCTTTGTGGATGAATATGTGAGTACATAAATATATGTTTTGGATGGATGAATACATGTGAATACATGAATGTCTATTTTGTGTGGAAGAACATGGATGTGAGAGACAATCAATGAATGTGAATATGATGGTTATAGGTGATGAGAGCATAGATATTAATAGATTTTTTTTAAAAAATAAAATATATTCATACATTTTTATTAATCGACGTTAAATCATTTTCCTACGTTTTTTAAAAAGTGATGTTAATATTTATTCAAACTTTTTTTTTACTACGTGGCGAAAGGTAATACCTATATTTATATAAATGTAGGTACAATCTTTTATATGCGTGTGTATATATTTTTTAACCTACGTTTTTTATGAAAGCGTAGGTATAGGTCAATATCTACCTACGCTTTTTAAGGGACTATTCCTACGTTATCTAAACGTAGGCATAGGTTGATATCTACCTACGCTTTTTGTTAGACTATTTCTACGCTTCAAAAATGAAGGGATATGTTGAACTATACCTACGTTTCTTAGAAGCGTAGGTATAATCTATAGTCACGCGAGCAAGCGCCACGCTTTGATAGCGTGACAAGTAAACGTGGCTAAAGATTTTACTTACGTTTTTTGGACCTATACTTACGTTTAAGAAACGTAGATAAATGTCAATTTTCTTGTAGTGTAGATACCCCCACTTTATTTTAGAAATGAATTTCGTGTGAATTTGAGAACCAAATTATTTTAAGTGGAAGAGGATATAACAACTCGAAAAATTTTAAAAGGCAATAAATAATATTGATCACGTGATAATTAAGGAAAGTAATGTTTGAAAGAATAAAGATATTAATTGCCGCATAATAATTAGGGAGGATTTGACCTTCATAATGGTTAAAGTAGATAATGGGCTTTAATATCAAATTTGTGGGCTTCAAAATCCACTATAAATAAATAAATAAACAAATAAAAATATAATTTGTGCATAAGTTGAATTAATAAACCTTCTATATATACATTTACATATATTCTAACCTAAAATGTTAATGGGCTTCCCGTAAGAGTGAAGGCCTTTGGTAGATGGGCCTATGAGAATGCTTACACAAAATAAAACAAGAATGGGCTTTTCTTTTCCTTCCAAACCCTCAACACGTCGAAGGGTGCATGGGCCTTTGAGCACGAGAATCGTTAGGGTTTTGTCGGATAAAACAGTGGGCGGCTGAGGTTTTTGCAGGGAAAGGATCAACGGGGAAACTTTAATCCCATTAGGACTCTTAGTAGACGTAGGACTCTTGGAGCCCATAATATCCTATAAATAATAGGGTTTTTTTGTATGGAAATCATTGTTAAAAGTGAATTTATAAAAAAATTATTCTTAAAAATACATTAGTAGATATATCACTTTGTAATCTGAATTGTGTAAAAATGACATATTTATTTGCATGCATATCACTTCTTTTTATCAACAACTTACAAGAAAATTACGCTTAAATGACATTTATGTACTATTTGAATTAACTCAGTGATATATCTGCTAATGTATTTTTAGGAATGATTTTTTTACAAATTCACTTTTAACAATAATTTTCATACAAAAAACCCTAAATAATAACTCTGAGAACAGTGCATAACCTGCTGCATCTTCCTCTCCCTCCTACGTGTTGTTGATCGCTGCCGCAACTGCTGCTGCTGAAGCATTCCTCCTACGGTTGCTACGTGAAAGAAGAAGAAGCATCTTCGGCTTCCATCTTTCCTCTACATTATTCTGCCTCGATCAACCCAACCATGTAAGTGTTCTCTCTCAAACTAAACGTGTTAATCTGGCATGACTTTTGCATAGCATGTTTTACGTAGGTGATCCAGTACCTTTGAGTTACATGCTTAACATATAGTTCTTAAGTTCCTATCTTACGTAAAACACACTAAAGCATGATTAAAATTTTATAATCACGTAATCATGTATCTAAAATTTTAGATAAATATATTTCTGAAACTCTCATAATTTTTTTTATTTCTATGTATTTAGATTCAGTAAATATTTAATATTTGTAAAGTAGCACTGTTCATGTAAATTGATTCCGTACATCTCTTTTAAGATTTTTATCTTTAAAATTAGATAGAATAAAATTATGATATTTCATAGTTAAAGTTTTTATATTATTCCCTTATTTTTTATATATTTTATCTCACTGAATTCTCTTCAAATAAATAATGACACTATTCATCGGTTAAAACTCCCTGTAACTTTAAGGATCTTTACCTTTTTAACCTGATAAAATTAAATTATGATATTTCATGATTTAACATCTCAGAATTTTCTCTTAATTATCATATAATTATTTATACAAAAATCTCGTTAAATAAAAATAACATTATTCATGTCTTAGATGATCAGTAACCCGTTTAATTGACTAGTAATAAATACCCGAGCGTTATGAATCATAAGATGCTTAATAATGGGTGGCAATATGCAAAGGGCCAAATAAAGAATCAATGCATGATCAAGCATAACATAGTGTAATAACATAACAGACTTAATACCATGATCAAGCATGATCCAGTACGAAGTTCCTGCACGTTGATAGCATTCTTATTACATTCCTGCATGTTTACAAATTGGCGTAAGGGGAGGTTGGCATTAAATTAAAAACTGCGCCTGAGCCACGGCCGTAGAATTCTTAAATCTGCGGTTATGATTTGGCCGCACATTATTCAGCGCCTATGACCTTCACGTAATTTTTTGAGCTAATTAATAAATATCAACATGTTTAAAAAATTTATATCTAAGAAATCATGCATCTAAAATTCTTGATATGCATATAAGTAGATTTCCCATATTTTCTACTTAATTCTCATATATTCTGTTTTCTGAAAATCTCCACAGTTTGAAAGTGACACTGTTCATCTCTCTCATGAACAGTAACGAATGAAATAAACATGTGGAGTCCGTGAACTTATCTCGTGGATGTGTTGCACGACGTAAACATTGAAAGAATTTGCGACCAGAAATCTGTCGCCTACTTAAATCTTGCGCCCGTATACACAGGCGTTATTTCATGTTAAAAGAAAAGAGGTAAGGTAAAATAATTGGCGGCCATGACTATGTCGCTACCTATAAACCTGCGCCTTTGCAAGCAAGCGCTGTTTCCCTGAAATTGGATGTATAAAAGAAAGATAAAATTGTTTATATAATTAGCGCCCTATCTAAAGTCGCATATTGAAGATATTGCGCCTCTTAATTAGAAGAGTCGCCATTTTTCTGGTAATTAAAAAGTAAAATTCTAGAAATTATAAGAATCAACGTCCAAACAGTGGGCGTAAATTCTAATTAGTGGCAACTGATAGGACGTAGTTTTCTATGACTGTTTCCTTCGCTTGTTCTCGATCTACACCGTCGTTTCTCGTTGGTATCAGTCTCACATCTGAGACTTGGTCCATGTTTTGTTTTGATGTTTGCACTCAATTCTCGGTGATGATTGGATCCTCCGCGGGATATTCCTTCCTTCGGACTTGTATTTTCTTCATCGAGACCTCTGTAAATCACTACTAGTCTTGGATTCCCTCGTGACAGTCGAGTTGGTTGTACCTTAAAAACTCTGGAACCCGTATTGTCATGTCACTGTGAAGAAACATGACACCCTAGCCATCACGGAACGTTGTCTGTAGTGTTCTGTGATATTTTGTCACTGTCTGGAATTGGCGGCGTTGATGGATGCCAATTATCCCAGATTCATGTGTGCCCCAGTTTCATGTAAGAGTTATCGCCACGTCATCTCTCTACGTAAAGTTCTATCCTTGAACTCCATGACATCATGATTATCATCAGTTATCACACGCTATTTTGATATTTTTGGAACAAAACCCCTTGATTCTACATTGGCCATATCTGATTTTGAAATATTTAAGGGCTGTGGGTCCGCGGCCATCAATGTCAGGTATAATGGAAGTCCATTCTGTAAACCATTAGAATTCTGGGTGTGGCATTACACCAAAGTCTGTAAATCTATAAAATTCTGTTATATCCTATAAAATTCTTATTTCAAACCTCGGGTTAAAGAGTTTAGAACTGTGACGGTCTAATATTGGGCTATTACATGAACATAACGGTCGAGTGTTGGGCCGTTAGAAAGGTTGAATCCAGAAGAAAATAGATATGGACTCAAACAATCGTGACAGTCATATATTGGATCGTTATATGTGCCTGATGGTCGAATATAGATCCGTTACATATCCAGAACCCGAAAACATCGATAGTGCTTTCTAACAATTGGGCTTTCATGGTACAACCAACTCGGCGTCCTAGTGGGAATCACAGGCTCGCAGAGAATTACGGAGGCCTTGAAATAAGATTTCTTAGTACATTAGAAGGAATATCCAATAGAGAGGTCCTTAAGTTCAAGAATATGTTCCTATAGTGCAAAGTGTGAACTAATGGCCATATACCGGAATATATGCCATGTACTTAAAGAAAATGACTCTATAGAAGAGAAAGAATGTGTAACGATATAAGATTTTAATATGTGGTTTAAAAACTTGCATATGTTTGTTAAGACTGTCGATCCAGATATGTGGAAACTAATTTCACATGGTCCACATAGACTACCTAAGTATAAGTCCAAATGGACTGATAATCATAGATCTATGTGTGCTGAATACCAGAAAGCCTTTGAGATGGTAAAGGTAGCTACTAACAGGGGATTCCACTCTTGCTTTCATGATTGTAGATCTGCAAGAGATATAGTGGACAAACTGAAGACTGCCTGCCATGAAAAAGATGATCAATTGAAGGGGAGAGAGAGCACCCAAAAGAAAAAGAGATCGAAGCAAAAAGATGATCAATGCTTGATGGCCAACCGAAGTGATCACAGCAGTGATCAAAATGAAGAAGAGGAAAATGAACAGGTAAATCCATTCGACAACTTCTCTTTAGATGATTGGCAGGAAGCATATGCAGATCTGTTAGAAGCATATGAAAAGTTAAGAAAACAACAAAAAAAGATGAAAAAGATTGATCAGAATAGTTTAAATTCTCCTTGTAAAAGTTGTTCAAAACTGAAACAATCTTATGAATCTTGTTTGTCTGATGTTCAAACATATAAGAAACAAATCTCTCTGCTAAATAGTGAAAATCAAGAATCTCTGAATAAAATATCTGAACTAGATAAAAAATTGAATGATAGCATGAATGCCTGTTCAGAGAATGATACACTGGAATATCTGAAAACTGAAAATGAAAGATTGAAGAAACAATTGAAAGAGCATGAATATGAACTGAATCACATAAGATCTGAAAATGGAACTCTTAGGAATGACATTGAAAATAATGAAGAGAAATTGAAAAGAATCTAGGAAGGAAACAAGTTAATGTCTGAAAAACTGGAGGCCATTAAAGTGTCTAATGTCGAACTGCAAAAGAATCGGGATGAGGCAAAAGTTGATCTAAAGCAAGGGGTTAACTTGGATGATCAGATTCTGATAAATGAACTCATACAAAATGAGAAGCTAAAGGAAGAAATGAAAAATTTGAAAGAACAAAACAAAAAGCTCATGGTCTTAAATACTGTCATGGCAGAAAAATGGTTGTCAATTGCGAAGGGAAAATCTATCGTGGAAGAAAATGAAACTGACCATGAAATAAGATTGAAACAGGAAATTGCCACCTTGAAGAGTCTGAATGATGCTTTGCATCAGTAGGTTATTTCTTGTGAAACTGAAATTACTGGTTATGAAGCCAACCTTGTTTCTCTGAGCTGTGAAATCCAAGATCTGAAAAACTCATTATCAAAATTTGTCAAAGGTGAGGATAATCTGAATAAACTTCTTGGAACCAATGTTAATTTTCAGAAAGAGGGACTGGGTTACAATCCAGTCAACAAAAAGACTGATGGAAACAAAATGACTACTGTGTTTGTAAAAAGTTCTGAGCAAGACAAAACTCATGTTTCATCTGTGTTTCAATTTACTGCACAGAAAATTCAAACACAAAATAAAAATGTGAAAAAGAAAACATTGAAAAAGGAAAGAAACAACCTGCATCCTGAAAATTCAAATATCAAACACCATGCTTCAGAGAAATCCAATATTGTTTCATGTCATTACTATGGCACGCGTGATCACTTCATGGATAATTGTTTAGTGCTGAAAAAGGATGATGAAATGCATGCTATCAATATTCATGATAGAAAACACCCCGCAGATCAGAAGAGAAAAACCCGTTGCTTTCACTATGGGAAAATAGGTCATATCACTGCAAAATGTTGGCATGTTACGGGAAAGAAACTCAAGTCTGAATTTGTTAAATTCCCTGTAAATAGAAATGATACTCATTATAATAAATTTTTTGTGAACTATGTTTCTAATAGAAGTAATCTTGGGTCTAGAGATAAGCATATTGTGTGCTTCAAATGTGGAAAGTATGGCCACACAGCAAATGACTGTTGGCATGCTCAAGGGAAAAGAATCAATTTTAAACATGTAAATTTCTCTTCAAATCAAAGAGTTTTTGGGAGAAATAAATCTATTGTTGAAGAAAAATTCATTTCATGTTTCAATTATGGGAAGTCAGGCCACAAAGCTACTAAGTGCTGGCTGGCTAGAAATAAAAGACAAAATGCTCGTGTAGATAACAAAAACTTCCATGCGCACAGACTCCATGATCATGTTAATATGCACAATAAAAGGAACAAAAGTATGTTATCTCTTGTAATTATTGTGGTCAATTAAGACACCCTATGGCTGAATGCTTTCTAATGAGTTTTGATGATTCCCTGGCCAAGAAAATAATGAGAGCACCAGTCAAAGGTCCAGTCAAAGGTGTCACTAACTCTGCAAGACCCAAGACCTCTTGGGTACCTGTTGCACCAAAATAATGTGTTTGTTGCAGGTATGCCTTGGAGATGAATAAACAAAGGGTTGTATAAGCCAAGGCACCCTTTGGTAAAACCCCATCTTTACACTTGACAGGTTCGATCTTCTAACTTTAGAAAATTTCTGTCAATCAGGTGTATTTCATGCATACAAGCTCATATCTAAATTTGATTTGTCTCTCATAGGTTATCAAATGCCTTTGCTGAAAAGTCTATGCATACTTTAAGTTGAGAGTGAATTGAATGCTGTTTTCTGAAAATTTGAATTGTGTCATCTGAAATTTCTGAGTTAGATGTTTGCATAAATAGCTAAGCATACATACTTGCATTCTTGTGTGTCATCTGCACTGCTCAATTTGAATCTTTTCTTGCATAACGAAATTCATCTGTGCATCCTCTAACTGAAATTCTTTTAAAAATCTGAAATGCACATGAAGTCTATTGTAGTCCATCTGAGGTTGTAATTGCATGTCTACTTCATGAGCATAGATCACAAAACCAAGCATTCAGTCTTCATTGCATATAATGCATTTAGTCAAGGGGAGTAGATGCATAAATGGTCATGTGTTTGTGGCATTTAGAATTCTGGATTTTATTACATATAGTCAGGGGGAGGTTGGCTGCCCCTGCATGATGGTCATGCCACTCATGTTCATATTCATGTAATGTTTTTAAGAAAATCATTGCATATGCATACATATAGTGAATCACACTGTATGTTGCTAATTTCCTAAAATCCAAAAAGAAGTGACTCACTGCATCTAGTCAGGGGGAGCATTCTAATCTTATAAGTCTTTCACAAACTGAACTCTTCCTGTCTAGCCATTTAAATCACTCTCCCACTTTTGAGTGTTAGCGGTTCACATCAAATTGACTCCAGTTAATCTCTGCTGTCATTATCAGTATTCCACTTGCCTTGAATCTGGAGTCTCTGTCTACTACTCCTCAATTTGTTGAAGGAAAGCCTCACTTGAATTCATCCCTGTCACTTTTATCAAGCTGGTCTGACTGAACTCTAGACTCAGCTATTGGGTTTTGAACTGAATTATTCTTGTGTTGCATCCTTGTAAACTCATTGCCTCCTGAAAATCAGTCTGACGCATAAGCATGTGTTTAAATTTTCTCACCTTCCATGCATGCTTGATAATGTCTTCAACTGCTCTCTAAACAAAATTTCCTGTTGTTACTATTGATTGGATGCCACTGAATGTGTTGATCTATCTGAATCTGGAAAGATTTCAATTGGTGTACCCTAATCATAAATCTAACATCTTTCAAAAAGAAGAATTTTCTATTATAATGGTTTAAGAATGTCTGATGAATCAAATTGATTTAAGTCTAATGTATTCATTAAGTTTGGGTGTAAAAGACTTGAAAATATCTGGATCATTATTTTAATAAATCTTAACCAATTGTCTCATGTAATTTAATGCAAAACCTTCTGAAATCTGAATTCTCAAAAATATGGCTTTCTTTGGTTAACATACATGTGGTAAGTATTGTTCTTAAACATTAAAATGTACTGAGAAATGTCTGAAGAATCTAAAAAATATTTGAAAGAAATCTTGGTCAGAGCAATGACTTTAGACACAGAGAAACTGGGTCCTCTATCAAAGAAGTGGAGTAAACCCATGTCATGAAGTGCCATAGTTACCTCTGCTATAAAAATGATTGAAAATTTGACAGAGCAATGGCATGGTCGTGTTGAGTAACTGGGGATTCCTGCCTCTAACCAAGGTGTCTCCTCAAGTAAAAAGATATTTCTATTGTCAACTCTGTTCTCATGACTGAGAAGCAATGCAGTCATCATACTGAGTAACTGGGTCACTTCACCTAAGACGTGTTGTGCCTCATGTAGAAAGGTGTTGATCAACCAAAATTGTTCAGGAAAAATAGTGTGCTAATCAAACGAAAAATCTGAAAAATTAGTGTAATCAAAGACAAGTGCAGATACACTCATATTTGTTTAATCTCAATACTATCTTGTGTAACTCTCAAAGGAGTCATTGAATTTGAATAAGATAGAAGGAGGTTAAACAAAAATATCATATGTGCAATTGGTTCATCTTTATTAAAACTTGATTTCAGATATGAGTATTAAATTTCATTGACAAACTCCATATACATTGTGCTTAAACCATGCTGGTCAGTTTAGACTCATTCATAATCTCTTATAATAGAAGAGTATAAAATTCGATTATTAAGATTTATGAATGTGGTATCCTATTGAAAATCCTTCCACCTCATCTAGTCATTGGTAATTTAGTCAACTTTTTGTTCAATTTCAATGTTCTTGAAATTCCTATTGAATTTGCTGCTCACTGTTCTTGATCATTCCATGCTCAATTTCTAATTGTTGTTGAAACCCTTCTATGACTGATCCTGTGCTTTTGTTGATATCTTTTTCCACATCAATTGATATCAGATTTGAATCTGATTGTCTGATGACAATTTTCACTCCAATTCCTCTATTCTATCAAATAGGGGATATTGTATCATCACCATCTTTCTAGTATTAAGGGGGAGATTGGTCTGGTCATTTGTCATCTTCCTATCCCCAATTCCATTTATCTCACATTTTCAAGGGGAGTAGGATTCCGTGAGTCCCTTTGTATATCAGCTTCAATTTTTGTTTTGGAACAAAGGTGGAGAATGGTTTGGAGTCTTGCATGTTTTGGATCTCTATCTACTAAATCTCTCAAACTATTATTTCCTTTTAGATGAAGTCAAAGGGGGAGAATAGTTTGGAGTCAGCATGTTGTCTTTGACTCATAGTGTTCATAATGTTGCCATCATCAAAAAGGGGGAGATTTTTGTACCCCTATGATTTTGATGATGTCAAACATTATGCTTCATCTGTGCATTAATATCATATGTGGTTGCTGCATGGTTTTATGGTCTGCTGAAGGATGAAGAGAGCAGTGCACACACATATCTGTCAAATACTGTTCAATTTGCCTTCTATGATACAAGGTCAATGTATGCTTTGTCCTTCATATGGAAGAGATCGATGCTATTACTGTTCATACCTTCACAATGGTCGGTGCACACTTGACTGCTCTACTCACGTAACTCGGTACATATTGATGCTAAAGTCTGTGCAGATTCAAGTCCGGTATAAAGGTTTGTGTACTTCAATGTTTAAGTCCGTGCACACACAAGGGTCGGTGCATTGCCTGGTTTGCATTTTCAAACTCGGTGCAAGTCTGTGCACTTCACTATTCAGGTCGGTGCAATCTTTGCATCGGGCTGGCATAGGATCGGTGCAACTTTAGTCATTACACATAGGTAAGGTCTGTGCATTTGTTTGGTTTGCATAAAGTAAAGTCTGTGCATGTTATGTTTTGCACGCGCCAAGTCAGTGCATACCTTTGGCTGCTCATACACAAGGTCGGTGCAGTTACAGCTTGTGTATTATTCACGGTTGGTGCAAGTCTTTACTTGTGCTACTCATGTCGGTGCACACCTTGTGTTATCTTGTCTAAAGTCAGTGCATGTCATTTAGAGTCCATGCATGTTTCCTTTATGTTATCAAGATTCTTGCACATTCTTTACTAACAAGGTCAGTGCACACTTCTTTCTATTGCACACTCATGGTCTATCCATACTTTGCTGCACGTTACCTGATGTCTGTGCATATCTTGCTAATATGACTATGCACGTTCTGTTATATGCTATCTAAGGTCTGTGTGCGTTGCTCATCTCACGCATACATAGTCTGTGTATGTTTGCACATGACTATATGAAGTCTATGCATGTTTTTTACAACGACTATATAAGTTTGTGCATGATGCATTAGGAAGTCCGTGCACTTCATTGTTTAGATATGTGCACATGGTCAGTGCTTATTTTTCAAAGGGATAACACTTATGACTATGTTCCTGCCAGGTGAGTTACATGGTCGAACACTTACAGAGCAAACTGCACATGTTACGTAAAGCACCAAGTCAATGGCTCGTGATCCAAGGCAAGGTCTAGAACAAATGATCCAGCCACGTGGACTGCGACAGCACCTCGATTCTGACACGAGGAAACAAAGTGGATCAGATCTGCTTGAAAGTTAGGCGGGAAACGTGATACCCACACGCCCATCGTCTGGCTATAAAAGGGGATCGAAGACTAGGAGAAAATGGCTTAACAGAGAAGAAGAGAGTTAAGAGAAGATAGAAAGAGCAGACAGACAGAAAGAGTGGGATAGAAGAACGAGATCTGAGGAGAGATAGAAAAGGAGCATAGCGTAAGAGAAAAAGAAGTAGAAGAAGTGGAAGAGAGAGTGTGTAAGATCGAGAGAAGAAAAGAGAGAGCCAGCAGAAGAAGAAAAAGAAGGAGGAGTTTCCAGGAGAGCGAGAGAGCATACTGAGAGAAGAAGAAAGAAAGAGGAAGAGAGTGTAGAGAAGAGAGGAGCGACAGTGAAGAAGCGGCTGAAGCACATTGAAGATCTATTTCAAGATTGGCATCGTGGATCAAATTCAGAGCCATCAAGCTCATTGGAGCTACATTCTGTTTATTTTTTTTCTTTTGTCCTTTTATTTGTTCTTTTCCATATCTTTAGTGCTTTCCGTTTCCATTGTTTGGGATCAGGGTTCCTCCTGTGGACTCAGGAAAAGGGAGACTTGGTGTCACTTGTGCTTTCCCTCTGGGTTTCAGAGGAAGGGAGACCGGGTGTCTTCGGTTGCAAGTGATAGGTTGTCACTTGTGGGTTCCCTCCGATTTGGAGGAAGAGAGACTTCGGTCTATGGTTGCTAGTGGTTGCCCTCCTGGGTGGAGGAAGAGAGGAGTGTGTTCCTATGGTTCAAGCTGTTAGGCAGCGTGTGTAGGCAAGCTGTGACGCCCAGTGGTTTCAAGCTGTTTGGCAGCAGTAAGCCACACTCTGGTTGGAGTGTGGGGTGGATGTAGGTCTGCAGGACCGAACCACCTAAAAACTCTCTGTGCAGTGGATTGATTGCTTGCTAGTTCATGATAGATGCATGATGAGGTTCGCTACATCTAATTTCTTCAAAGTTTTCTGCATCCACTAAGTGATTAAGTGTTTCATCCTTTTGTCCACGTTAAGTGTTCGAGTGTGAGTCTTCTCAGAACAGTGATTCTGTTTGAGCCATCTGAGTGTTGTAACTCCGCACGTTGGCTAGTTATAGTTTTTAATTGGGCAAGTTTTTATAGGGGGATTCATTCACCCCCCCTCTAAATCCGTGTATGCACCATTGCATCTAGTCTCTACAGACTAACAGGAGGAGGCCCATAAGAAGGATATTGGGCCGAAGAATGACCCAAATTGGCATGGACTTGGGCCGCCCCTTGCTGAGGGCGCATGAAATCAGATGGGCCAATAAGAACTTGCGGCACTGAAGGAATAGCCTGATAAGAATCCACCTGGATAGAAGAAGGGAGGATGGTCTTCCCTTTATCAAGCACTTGCTGGGCCGAACCAGAAGACTGGCCCGTTTCCAGACTAGAGAATTGAATGGTCCTGGGCCGGAACGGAGTGAGATCAATCGGAATGGGCTGAACATTGGGCCTATCAACTCTTGGTTGAACAATGGAAGCATTAGACATACCTTGAGCAATCGTGGGAGATAGGGCATTGGACCCCTGCATGGCCTGATAGACAGCTTGAAGTTGAGCCGGATCCAATTGGGCCATCATTTGAAGGACATGATTGGCGGAATTGGGCGAAGAGAGGGGATTGGTGGGCTACGCGCCCTCCATAGGGATGGTAGATGGAGGAAGGGCGGACCCTTCTCTAGATTGGAAAGAGATGACCCGAGTGGGGTCTTCTAGAAGCCCCTGAGGAAGAGATTCCTCCTGGGAACAGGGAAGATCAAAGGAAGACATGTTTGACTCAAACAAGGGGTTGAAATAGAGGACAGAAAAGGAATTGCCCCTAGGTGATGATTCTAGAGATCAGAAGCAACTCCACATGCAACGGGAGACCTTGACAAAAAGAAAACAACACAAACAACACACAATGAGAGACTAAAACAACGACTCCAAACTTTATAAAAATAAAGAAAGGGACAAGAGACACTCAAAATCAACCAAGTTATAATGATGCACCAATTTTTATTATTTCTTCCTTTAGAACTGTAATGATTTGAATTTTGATATTCTCTCGAACAAGGTTTCTAATAGGAAGGGTATAATGGGACTTGGTTAACTCTAAGTGTAAACTCTCCCTCACTTATGCAACCTAGACACGGTGTGGTAAAGGTACAACCGGCCCGGCGTCCGTGTGGGAATCCACAGCCCGTGGGGACTTATGGAGGTCTTTGATGTGATCTCCTAGTCGGCCCCAAGGAATATGGAGACGAGAGGTTCACACACCAAGGTAGGAAAATGCAACTAAAGTATGAATATGAATGATCCTATGTGCACCGGGGTGCATGCAAATTCTAGCCTAAAAACTAACAATCAAATATGCAACCAATGATGTAAATATATATAACAAGCAAGGAGGAGACCAGATAGCACCCAAGCATGAAAATCACAGCAAAAACTACAGAAATAATAACAACCTCGGGATGCGTAACTGTAACTGGAGTAACGATCTAAACTGAGATCGCCAGAGAGATAAGATGGCCTATTTCTAGGCCGCTTTTAAGCCTGAGATGGTCGAATAGTAGACCGCCAAGATGACCAGAGAGCATAAAACAGCAGGAAATTAAACGGAAAATCTGACGAAAACACAAGGGCAACTGGGTGAAATGAACAACAGCAGGTCAAACAGAGGCTAAAACACGATTGGCACAAGATGTCCCACTGTGATCGCCAAAAAATGGGGTTGTTGATGTTTCTTTCTTCTTTGATGATGATGATGATGATGTGATGTGAATATATTAATTAATGTGGTGGTATGAGAGAGATATGTGAGATATGTGATTGTGTGAGCAAGTAAGTAACAACCTAACTCAAACAATCATCAAACCAGAAGCATGGGCATGTCATTAATGTTCATAAAGAAAAATAAAAACACACTTCGGGGCGTAGAGCAAAGGAATAAAATAAAAACACACACCGTAGGTGTGGAGCAAATGAAGTGAAGAGAAGAGCAATCAAGAGAACAATGATGAGCAAAACCCAACTAAAGAAGTGTGATCGCCACCAAGGTAATTAAAATAGCAATGCTAAGCTAAATACCTTGGAAAGAGGAGGCTGCAACACCCGCCCACAGGAGATGAAAACCAGAACTCTGCAACTTCAGATGGTCTAATATGAGGCCGCTAACACACGAGACTGCCTTACGATAAGCCGCCATAGTTCTGAAAGGGTCCAAAGAAGAGCCGCCAGAGCGCACGGAACAACAGATTGGGACTTGGATCTCCACCTCTCCCGGCCGGCCAGAAGAGTTGGGCCTCATGTTAGGAACCCTGTAGACCTGCAAAAGTGTAGCAACCCTAATAAATGAATAATTGAAATGAATTAAAATATATATATTACAGAAGTAATATATAAAAGGAATAGGGTTAATTGGATGAAATAAAACAAAATTAAAAATAACGCCTCTTATTAAGGCGTTAATTTATAAAGAAACGCCTCTATCCATGGCGTTACTAAAGAAAGGACGCCCACACATGCGGTCGTCAGTTCTCATGCGACCAAATGGGTAAGTAAAAGAAACGCCCCTATCTTGGGCGTGTTTTAAAACACGAAACGCCCTTTGTCAAGGCGCTTTTTAAGAAACGCCCTAAAGTAAGGCGTCAATTAAAGAATAGACGCCCTGACCAAAGTCGTTAATTCAGTTCGAGAACCGATCGAATCCAGAACTTATCCAAGGAAAGATTAACCTAATCTAGTAAGTGTCTATTAGAGTAAGGACTCTATTAAGGATATATTACCCTCAATCAAACACTACTCTTGTTAGGACTTCAAAATCCTATAAATAACATGTCCGATCGAACCCTAAAACCCATTTGATCGAACGTCTGCTGCTAGGTACGTGAAGAACAAACTATTCCTTTGATCTCTGCTTTGCCTACACGAAGAACTAATGATTCTTCACTCTCTTTTCTTTTTACAGGTTGAGGAAGCCTAGACATCGTGAAGAACAAGGGTAAGTTCTTCTAAACTTCCATCTTCAGCCAAGCTTATGAAGAAATTTCTAATATCTCTTCATATTCCTCTGTAGGAAAACTCTAGGGATCGACCAAAGAACAAAGGTTCTCTACCTACTGTTGATTCAGTTTATCCTTATCAACGTCTTCACGTGTCTGTCACCTTCAAATCCATTGTTAAGGTAGGATTTTCTCAAGTTATTGTAGCCCAAATAAGAATTAATGCAAGATATCTATACATACGTATATGAGCATGGCATGCATACTGTTTATAAGGTTTTATTACGTTTTCTGCAAAATTTTGAAAGAAACGCCCTTGATTAGGGCGCTAATTTAAAAGAAACGACCATGCTAGTGGTCGTCAATTTAATATTTGACGCCCTCTACGCAGGCGTTAATTTCATAAGAATCGCATGTGATTAATAATTGATCCTGTTTAAAAATTACAATACATATGAAATATTGATTTTTAATATCTTGCATGACTCTGTGAATTCCTGTTGAATTTTACTGCCATGACATGTCTCCTGTCTCTCGAAATATTATTTATTAAAATATCGTAAATCCCTTGAAATTCACGACTTGGACAAAGTCGTTTTCCATATTCTAACGCCCCAGTACAAGGCGTGAATCTGAAAAGTAACGCCCCTTCCTAGGGCGTGTATCTGTTAAAATCCTGAAATTCACATATTCTGTAAAATGGAATTAGAAAGTAACGCCCCTTCCAAGGGCGCGTTTTTGATAAATTTCTGAGAATAATTATATCCTGTCGAATATGTAAATGATGAGACGCCTGCCTCTGCAGTCGTCAACTTAGAAGAAACGCCCCCAGGAAAGGCGTGTTTTTGATAAATTAATGAAATAATGGAAATTCTGCAAATTGGCAATATATGTAAACGCCCTTCTGTTAGGCGTTAATTATTCAATACACGACTTTACTTAAGTCGTTATTTTACTGTAAACTGATTTTATCTGATTCTATTACCGATGGTTTCATATTATACATATATATATATATATCGGCACTATTCTCCACTCCGTGAGTATAGTCCCACGTTTCATGTTGATTTATCGATCACACTCAACTCTCATTGACATACAAGCTCTCCATTGGACATTCCGTTCCTTTGGACTAGCGAGTTAGTCATAGAGACCTCCGTAAGACTCCTCGTAGCCTTGGATTCCCTCAAGGCCGACTGAGCTGGTTGTACCCTAAAAACCCATTACACAGTTTTTGCCATGTCAATCTAAAGAAACATGGTATACCGGCCCTTATGATTATACAAAGAGTATATCATAAGAAATTCTTGATGGGATGATGATATCATGCCATGTCGTGTCATTCTTGTAAACCCCAATTCTATGATAAGAATGAGGGTATCTTGCTTGATCTTATGTTCATGTGGACCTCAATTCTATATAAAGAATGTCCATATTGATTTGTCATGGTACCTAAGTTAAGGGAACCATATTCTACCTAGTTTTATCGACATCGTGATTATACCGTTATTATCGCCATTCTATGTCCTTTGTCATATTTTGGACTCTATTCTATCAAAGTTGTCATACGTGTCTACAAGCTTGATTATTGAAATTCTATATTGGCTATATAAACAAGAGTGGATGTCAAAACACATGATAAATGCCTGCGCATATAGGGCCCGATCTGGTCCTGGGAGGAGCACCCGAAAGTACTTGTGCCCATGGGAGTTAAAATGATAAGGTATCTGGCATTATACCGAGTACTTGACTTGCTTGATTGGACATTCCACACACATCTTGTACTTGAATCGTACTTGACTTTACATGAAATGTGTGGCCCGAAAGAGGGTAATTTACTTGCTTGATACATGATAGCCAAAGTTCTTGACATGACTCGATAATGGTACTTGCTTGAATATCTTGAATATACTTGTCATCTTGTTGGAAGTTCATGATTAAGTTCATCTTATTTCTTTGATATTACATTCTCTCTATCTTGTCGTTTTCACGCGAGCATGCATAGCTTTATTACATTCATGAAAATGTAATTACTTAAACCCCTTGCTAGTACTTGAGATATAATTTCCTACTGAGCGTTCGCTCATTCCGTTTGTCCCTTTCTACTTTTCAGGTAAGTCCGACGACGATGGAAGTCAATCGGATGGGAATGGTCAAGAGTGAAAGTGATAGAGCTTCTACAAGTGTCGTCTAGTCTTTTCTATAGTTTCTTGAGTCAAATATGTATTCTTTTCCTTTTTATTAAACAGAGTATTGGATTTGTAATAGTCTATCCATTATGAAATAAAGGATTGGGTTATCTTGCTATTTTGCGCATCTCTGTCTTTGTGTCGAGTACACGACCACTCTGATTGACATGATTGATATAGACACGTCGCGCATCTCCGGGTATCTTCCGCGCTCGGGGCGTGACAGTCTTTGTGGTATCAGAGCCTAAGGTATTCAATTCCTAGGAAACCCAAGTCCAAGGATAGGTTTTAAAACCTTTAACCAAGTGAGAGTGGGTAGAACCAAGGGTTAAATGATCAGTGAGTCCTTTATAAGATCATAATGATATAATACTAACATAGCTATTATAATTGTAGGATAATGGCTGCCGAACGTGCTCAATGGCGCAACATGCAGCGTACCCTTCAAGGGATGACCCAAGTGCTACAACAGGTAGCACAAGGTGGTGCTCCACGAGCTGGAAGCTTACACCAAGCATTCAAGAATATGAATCTCCCGAAGTTCATGGGATCGACCGATCCAGACAATGCCGAGCATTGGGTTCGGGAGATTGAACGTATATTCCGTGTCATGCAATGCACGGATCAGGACAAAGTCTTATTAGCTACTTTCCAGTTAGAAAAGGATGCTAGATGCTGGTGGGAGTCGATTGAAGCTACTATTGACCCAACTCAAGTTACATGGGGTGAATTCGTTGAATATTTCAACGCCAAATATTTCTCTGATAGGGTCCAGGAAAAGAAGGCCGCCGAATTTGCCGCATTAAAGCAAAGATCTTTATCGGTGGCTGATTATGAAGCACAGTTCTCTAGACTGTCTAGATATGCTAAGCATTTGATTAGCACGGAAAAGATGAAAGCCCGTAGATTTCTTAATGGGCTTAGGCCTCACTACATTACTCAATTGGCGCCTATGGATATTCAAGTTTATACTGAAATGGTGCGCCGAGCTCAGTTGCTTGAAGATGCCACGGAATTATCTGATAGGATCTGTGGGAAAGACAAAAAGGAGCAAGTCACAAGTTCGGGTTCTTTTAAACCCAACTTTAAGAAGAGGCCCAATAATGGAGGTTCTTCCTCTCAAGATCAGAAGTACAAGAAATCCAAGCCTTTCTCTATCACCACTACCCCTTCAAACGTAGTATGCAAGCATTGTGACAAGGCCGGTCACAAAACAGAAGAATGCTGGAGGAAATTAGGAGCATGTCTCCGTTGTGGGAGTCGTGAACATCGGATTCCCGATTGTCCATTAATGAATGACCAAGACGGTGAGGGTAAACGCCCAGTGACAAGGAACGCGCGTCTTCATGCAATCCAAGAGACCGAACCAGAAGAAGAAGGCGGATTGGTGGAAGGTACATTAAAAATTTGTTCCAAATATGCACATGTCTTATTTGATACGGGTGCATCGCATTCCATTATTTCCAAGAAGTTTGCTGACCCATTACCTCTAGAACCAGAATGGATGAAAATAGTGTTGTCTACTCCTCTCGGAAACGAGACGGATATCACGCATCATTACCAAAACTGTGAGGTGTTGGTTCGAGGAAAGAATTTTCCTATTGATCTTATCTGCTTAGATCTAAAAGAATATGATGTTATACTAGGAGCAGATTGGTTATCTAAGTACCAGGCAACGGTTGATTGCCGTAATAGCAAGATTGTTTTCAAAGAATTTCCAGAACTGACTTATACTAGTCCTAAGAGTCGAAGCAAATCCCCTCTTATTTCGGCTCTTCGAGCAAGCAAGCTCGTCAGGAAAGGATGTGTATCCTTCCTTGCTTTTGTCACTAATAAAGAAGCTAAGGAAACCAAGATAGAAGACGTTCAAGTAGTACGAGAATTCCCAGACGTATTTCCGGAAGAATTGCCGGGATTACCCCCGCAAAGAGATGTGGCCTTTACCATCGACTTAGTCCCTGGTGCTGGTCCGGTTTCAAAGGCACCATATAGAATGTCCCCTGCTGAACTCAAGGAGTTGAAGGAGCAGTTGATGGAACTAATCCGAAAAGGGTTTATTAGACCAAGTACTTCCCCGTGGGGAGCACCAGTCTTATTTGTAAAGAAGAAGGATGGATCCATGAGATTGTGTATTGACTATCGACAGTTGAATCATCTTACTATCAAGAACAAGTATCCACTGCCGAGAATCGATGAATTGTTTGATCAGATTTCAGGATCCAAATATTTCTCCAAGATTGATCTCCGGTCGGGATATCATCAATCAAGGATCAAGGATGATGACATTCACAAGACCGCATTCAGAAGCAGGTATGGCCATTACGAATTTGTTGTTATGCCTTTTGGACTAACAAATGCCCCTGCTGCCTTTATGCAGTTAATGAATAGCATATTCAGGCCTTACTTGGATCAATTCATAGTAGTCTTCATCGATGATATATTGATATATTCTAAGACTAAGGAAGAACATGAAGAGCATTTGAGGATTGCATTGCAAGTCTTGAGGACAAATCAATTATATGCTAAACTCAGCAAGTGCGAGTTCTGGCTTGAAGAAGTGGCTTTTCTCGGACGTGTCATATCCAAGGACGGTTTATCTGTGGATCCGTCAAAAGTTGAAGCTGTGAGAAACTGGGAGAGACCCACTAATGCAAGCGAGATCAGAAGTTTTTTAGGTCTTGCAGGCTACTATCGGCGATTCATCAAAGATTTCTCTAAAATCGCCGTGCCCCTTACAAGGTTAACTCGTAAGGAGATCCGATATGAATGGAGTGAGGAATGTGAAAGCAGTTTCCAAACTCTCAAGGATCATCTCACCACAGCTCCGGTCTTAGCCCTACCAATTGAAGGAGAGAAATTCGAGGTCTACACTGATGCTTCTAGCATTGGCCTCGGATGTGTTCTAATGCAACATGGGAAGGTCATAGCATACTCTTCTCGTCAACTGAAGAAGCATGAGGAGAATTACCCCGTCCATGACTTGGAATTGGCCGCGGTAGTATTTGCCCTAAAGATATGGAGACACTATCTCTATGGGGTACAGTTTACTGTATACTCCGATCACAAAAGTCTCAAATATCTATTTTCACAAAAGGAGCTGAACATGAGACAAAGACGTTGGCTAGAATATCTCAAGGACTTCGACTTCAGTATACAATACCATCCCGGAAAGGGTAATTATGTGGCTGATGCCCTTAGTCGAAAGCCGAGAGCAAAGATAGCAAATTGTATGATACAAGAATGGAGGTTACTTGAACAATTCTCCGAGCTCAATATAAGCTTGGACACGGAATCCAAATTTGTCACACTATCCCATGTAAGCATACAGTCAGATTTGTTATCTGAGATACAAACACTTCAGGATGATGATCCTATGTTAATAGAAATCAAAGGCAGATTAGAAGGACAATCTGATTTTCAACTAACTTCTGATGGAAGATTATCGTTCAAAGATAGAACTTGTATACCCGATTGTCCGGAATTAAAGAAGAAGATCTTAGATGAAGCTCACAGATCATCCTGGATCAACTAAAATGTACCAAGATGTAAAGAGGAACTTTTGGTGGCCTAATATGAAAAGAGAAATAGCGGACTATGTATCACGCTGTCTCATATGCCAACAGGTCAAGGCGGAACACCAAAAGCCTGCGGGAAAACTACATCCTCTAGATATTCCTAAGTGGAAATGGGAGGATATTGGTATGGACTTCATCATGGGTTTGTCTAAATCTAAAGGAGGACATGATGGAATCTGGGTTATCATTGACCGATTGACTAAATCGGCACATTTCTTGCCAATCAAAAGCCGATGGTCGATTGATGTGCTAGCTGCACTATACATTAAAGAAATAGTCAGGATACATGGAATTCCTGTCTCAATCGTGTCTGATAGGGATCCCCGTTTTACTTCTCATTTTTGGAAGGGATTACAACATTCGTTGGGGACAAGGCTCAACTTTAGTACTGCTTTTCACCCACAAACGGATGGTCAGACCGAGCGAACTAATCAAGTTGTTGAAGATATGCTGAGAGCATGCATTATTGACTTTGGAGGAAGCTGGCATGACCACTTACCTTTAGTTGAATTTGCATATAATAATAGCTACCAAGCTAGTATCCAAATGGCACCTTTCGAAGCCTTATACGGAAGGAGTTGCCGATCTCCCATATGTTGGAACGAAGTTGGAGAGAAATAACTATTAGGTCCAGACATGGTAAGGGATACAACCGAGAAGATACAAGTAATCAGAGAAAGATTACAAGTTGCTCAGACAAGGCAAAAGGCTTATGCGGATACCAGGAAAAGAGATCTTGAATTCCAGGTTGGAGATCATGTATTTCTTAAAATATCCCCTGGACGTGGCATACGAAGATTTGGTGTTAAGGGCAAGCTTACGCCAAGATTCATCGGACCATTTGAGGTACTCGAAAGAGTTGGCGAGGTTGCTTATCGCATCGCGTTGCCTCCTCAGTTGTCCGAGGTACACAATGTATTTCACATATCTATGTTGAAGAAGTATGTGCACGATCCGTCACATATTATTGAGCATGGAGATCTGGTGATCCAGAAAGATCTCACATATGAACAGAGGCCCTCGAAGATATTAGATCGAGAAATACGAGCTCTAAGGAATAAGGTTATTCCCATGATCAAGGTGCAATGGAATAAGAATCCTGAACGCGAAGCGACATGGGAGACCGAGGAATCTATGAAGAAACGATTTCCCGAGTTTTTCTAAGAGGTATATGTCCTACACTCTCCGCATGTATAATTATATATATTGAATTTGGGGACCAAATTCTTTTAAGTGGGGGAGGGTGTAGCAACCCTAATAAATGAATAATTGAAATGAATTAAAATATATATATTACAGAAGTAATATATAAAAGGAATAGGGTTAATTGGATGAAATAAAACAAAATTAAAAATAACGCCTCTTATTAAGGCGTTAATTTATAAAGAAACGCCTCTATCCATGGCGTTACTAAAGAAAGGACGCCCACACATGCGGTCGTCAGTTCTCATGCGACCAAATGGGTAAGTAAAAGAAACGCCCCTATCTTGGGCGTGTTTTAAAACACGAAACGCCCTTTGTCAAGGCGCTTTTTAAGAAACGCCCTAAAGTAAGGCGTCAATTAAAGAATAGACGCCCTGACCAAAGTCGTTAATTCAGTTCGAGAACCGATCGAACCCAGAACTTATCCAAGGAAAGATTAACCTAATCTAGTAAGTGTCTATTAGAGTAAGGACTCTATTAAGGATATATTACCCTCAATCAAACACTACTCTTGTTAGGACTTCAAAATCCTATAAATAACATGTCCGATCGAACCCTAAAACCCATTTGATCGAACGTCTGCTGCTAGGTACGTGAAGAACAAACTATTCCTTTGATCTCTGCTTTGCCTACACGAAGAACTAATGATTCTTCACTCTCTTTTCTTTTTACAGGTTGAGGAAGCCTAGACATCGTGAAGAACAAGGGTAAGTTCTTCTAAACTTCCATCTTCAGCCAAGCTTATGAAGAAATTTCTAATATCTCTTCATATTCCTCTGTAGGAAAACTCTAGGGATCGACCAAAGAACAAAGGTTCTCTGCCTACTGCTGATTCAGTTTATCCTTATCAACGTCTTCACGTGTCTGTCACCTTCAAATCCATTGTTAAGGTAGGATTTTCTCAAGTTATTGTAGCCCAAATAAGAATTAATGCAAGATATCTATACATACGTATATGAGCATGGCATGCATACTGTTTATAAGGTTTTATTACGTTTTCTGCAAAATTTTGAAAGAAACGCCCTTGATTAGGGCGCTAATTTAAAAGAAACGACCATGCTAGTGGTCGTCAATTTAATATTTGACGCCCTCTACGCAGGCGTTAATTTCATAAGAATCGCATGTGATTAATAATTGATCCTGTTTAAAAATTACAATACATATGAAATATTGATTTTTAATATCTTGCATGACTCTGTGAATTCCTGTTGAATTTTACTGCCATGACATGTCTCCTGTCTCTCGAAATATTATTTATTAAAATATCGTAAATCCCTTGAAATTCACGACTTGGACAAAGTCGTTTTCCATATTCTAACGCCCCAGTACAAGGCGTGAATCTGAAAAGTAACGCCCCTTCCTAGGGCGTGTATCTGTTAAAATCCTGAAATTCACATATTCTGTAAAATGGAATTAGAAAGTAACGCCCCTTCCAAGGGCGCGTTTTTGATAAATTTCTGAGAATAATTATATCCTGTCGAATATGTAAATGATGAGACGCCTGTCTCTGCAGTCGTCAACTTAGAAGAAACGCCCCCAGGAAAGGCGTGTTTTTGATAAATTAATGAAATAATGGAAATTCTGCAAATTGGCAATATATGTAAACGCCCTTCTGTTAGGCGTTAATTATTCAATACACGACTTTACTTAAGTCGTTATTTTACTGTAAACTGATTTTATCCTGATTCTATTACCGATGGTTTCATATTATACATATATATATATATATCGGCACTATTCTCCACTCCGTGAGTATAGTCCCACGTTTCATGTTGATTTATCGATCACACTCAACTCTCATTGACATACAAGCTCTCCATTGGACATTCCGTTCCTTTGGACTAGCGAGTTAGTCATAGAGACCTCCGTAAGACTCCTCGTAGCCTTGGATTCCCTCAAGGCCGACTGAGCTGGTTGTACCCTAAAAACCCATTACACAGTTTTTGCCATGTCAATCTAAAGAAACATGGTATACCGGCCCTTATGATTATACAAAGAGTATATCATAAGAAATTCTTGATGGGATGATGATATCATGCCATGTCGTGTCATTCTTGTAAACCCCAATTCTATGATAAGAATGAGGGTATCTTGCTTGATCTTATGTTCATGTGGACCTCAATTCTATATAAAGAATGTCCATATTGATTTGTCATGGTACCTAAGTTAAGGGAACCATATTCTACCTAGTTTTATCGACATCGTGATTATACCGTTATTATCGCCATTCTATGTCCTTTGTCATATTTTGGACTCTATTCTATCAAAGTTGTCATACGTGTCTACAAGCTTGATTATTGAAATTCTATATTGGCTATATAAACAAGAGTGGATGTCAAAACACATGATAAATGCCTGCGCATATAGGGCCCGATCTGGTCCTGGGAGGAGCACCCGAAAGTACTTGTGCCCATGGGAGTTAAAATGATAAGGTATCTGGCATTATACCGAGTACTTGACTTGCTTGATTGGACATTCCACACACATCTTGTACTTGAATCGTACTTGACTTTACATGAAATGTGTGGCCCGAAAGAGGGTAATTTACTTGCTTGATACATGATAGCCAAAGTTCTTGACATGACTCGATAATGGTACTTGCTTGAATATCTTGAATATACTTGTCATCTTGTTGGAAGTTCATGATTAAGTTCATCTTATTTCTTTGATATTACATTCTCTCTATCTTGTCGTTTTCACGCGAGCATGCATAGCTTTATTGCATTCATGAAAATGTAATTACTTAAACCCCTTGCTAGTACTTGAGATATAATTTCCTACTGAGCGTTCGCTCATTCCGTTTGTCCCTTTCTACTTTTCAGGTAAGTCCGACGACGATGGAAGTCAATCGGATGGGAATGGTCAAGAGTGAAAGTGATAGAGCTTCTACAAGTGTCGTCTAGTCTTTTCTATAGTTTCTTGAGTCAAATATGTATTCTTTTCCTTTTTATTAAACAGAGTATTGGATTTGTAATAGTCTATCCATT
The DNA here is from genome assembly GCA_022559845.1 of Amorphophallus konjac. Classification (NCBI taxonomy): domain Eukaryota; kingdom Viridiplantae; phylum Streptophyta; class Magnoliopsida; order Alismatales; family Araceae; genus Amorphophallus; species Amorphophallus konjac. Next base: position 155,365,284 of record CM040120.1, on the reverse strand, counting down.
ATGAAATAAAGGATTGGGTTATCTTGCTATTTTGCGCATCTCTGTCTTTGTGTCGAGTACACGACCACTCTGATTGACATGATTGATATAGACACGTCGCGCATCTCCGAGTATCTTCCGCGCTCGGGGCGTGACAAAAAGAATTTAGAAGCATAGAAAGATAACCCAAATTAGCCCTTGGACACGTGTAGTAACTATAATGCAATTAACCTAAGTTGCATGCAAAAGGAAGGGTGAATACCTGAGAGGTTGGTTTTTTAACCCCTGTGGGGCGTGAAGAAGATGGGAAGATGTTTAAAAACGTGATTGAGATGCAGGGAATGTGGGAGAAGAGGAGGGGATATGCTTATGAATGCTATGAAGAGGGGAGAAACTAGAGAGATGAAAATAACACTCTAAATACTTGGAACTCAATACTCCCTGGACCGGAAGGCTTATGGACGTAGAAAGCACTTCTCCTTGATGGGTACTCGCTCCAGAGCGCAGCAGCACCTCGACGTAAAACTCTAGAAATCTCCTCTTCAACCTATGAACTCAAGGGTTCTATTTATAGGCCCTCAAACTCTAGGTTCAAGTTGGAGAGATTCCAGCAAAAAAGTAGGATGAAAATTAGCGAACTCTTGAAGATAATACTGCCAAGAGTCCACAGAAACAAACGGAAGCTTCTAAGGATCACTATCGAGAGAGAAATCATAAACGGGAGCCATATGAAGAGGTCTGTCTAGACGACTCCGTAAAGGACGCCTCTGATGGAGAGGGCAGATATTCCTTTGGCTACGCATATCGGTACTTGATGAAGGCTTATCGGACCATTTGTCTGTCCTATAGCAGGGGATCTTCCAAAGGATATCAACCCCGGGAAAAGAGCAGCAGGTTGAAAGTCCGTGTAGGGCAGTGGATACAGTACTTCTTCGGGGGTCCTTTGAAGTATACAGACTTCCCTTCCGTGGGACCGACTCTCAGTAAGCAGATCAGGGCCCCTCGTTATAAATCAGCATTGCCGGCTTCACTGCGCCGAGCAGGTGTAGATGGCCCGAACCCCCAGCAGGGGTTGACCCCATTACTCATTGTGCAGCTTATCTGACCTTCTGGCTGTGCACTTTCGCTCTCCCTCAAGGGGACGAGACGATTATCAGACCGGAGGCTATATATCCGGCCTGTCAGATGGCCTGGGGGATGAGACTGTCTCTATGCCCGGCGGCTTTGTGTTTAGTTTACAAATCGCTGGGAGATTTGCATAGACATAGGGTTCCCCGTTCTTTACGGACTGTAGGTCCATTTCATTTCTTCAATGCTTGGGTTTGCAGCATTTTCCCCGAGCTGGCCCCGAGAACTTTGCAGTGAGACACACTGCTCCCTCGGATGATTGAGTTTGCTAGCGCCGAACCCGGCCTTTTCTCAGAGCAGTTGTTTAAGATCAGGGGCCGGTTGACAAAAATGCCTGTAGATGCTCCTGGTAGCATTCATTTTTAGAGCTTGGCAGCAGGCTCGGCTCCCTTAGTAGACCCTCAGAGGGAATGCAGAATGGAAGAGGTAGAAGTTTATGTCCATCCGGTTTCGGGGGCCAATGCCACCCGGCCCATATTAGAACCAGAACTGGTAAGGTGGGCTATGGCTATCCGACCCAGTGTATTGGTCTTCAGGAAGGGAGGCTTGCTCATCTTGGAGCCCTATTACCCATTCCGTTTTAGCAGAAACTTCAGCTACGATCAGCATATTCCTTCATCAGCTGCTCAGTTTCCTTTGGACAGCCGTGCCAAGCATGAGTCCTCCATTGCCAGTGACGGTCGGATATGGTGGGATTTCTTTCATCGCCGAGAGGGCGTAACTTTTAGGATCCCGACCGTTTCTAATCGTATTCATCGGGTCACATCAGAATACATCAAGTGGTGGAATACCCGCACTAATTTTTATAAGGATGGCAGAGGCGCCTTCTGGGACGTGGCCGAGCGCTCTTTCTTAAAGCGACAATCAGGGCCTGTATTTGAGATTGATGAGGTTCACCTGAAAAGGCTCTATTCACAGCATCCCAGGGAGGCGGACACATACATCGCCAGGCGTCGGTCCTTAAAAGAGGAAGGCTCTGAAATACCCACTCCTGTATTTTCTGAGATCAATGAAGATGCTTTTACAAAGGATCTGAGGCAGCTGGGCCACATAGGGAGTATTCATGTGGAGGTGCAGTATCCATTTCCCCCGGAGGAGCCTCTCCCGACAGCAGCCCCCTGGAGGGGCCCGGTAGATAGATTTCACCCTTACCGGACATTTGTGCGGAGGGAAGACCGCACCAGCACATATTATCAGCACACTTCTTGGCTTTTCGTGCTGCTGAATGTTCACGGGCTGTCAGTAGAGAACCCGATAGCCGGTATTCTGAATAAGCCGCTTTTTATCTCTTTTCATTATGTCGACGGCTGGTGCATGGATTACCTCGGCCTGTTTCATTGCCTTGACTTCCACGGCCACCAAGATTTAGCTGCCTTGACGGAGAAATGCCAGACCATAGGTGACGTGTGCTGGCTCGTGAAGGAGGCTGCTTCCCGCTCGAAGGAGGTGGCTTATCTGTATTGGCCGCTTTCTACCTTCTATGACGGCCCAGCAGGTATGGCCCTTCCTGTGCGCTCATGGCGTCTTTCTTTTATTGTCATGTTATGCATCTGTCGACTATGACTGCCTTTCTTGTGTCTTGCACAGATAGACCAGACATAAAACGGCAGGGACTTTACAGGAAGATTATTGCTCAGGCTGAAAAGCCTGCTTACTTTGAAATTCCTACAGCAGCACAAACGACCACTCCCCTGCCTCCGGGCAAGAAGAGGAAGCCTTCTGCGGTGAAAACTGCAGTTGTCAAGGCCAAGAGGGCCAAAGTTGTTCGGGTCCAGCAGTCAGCTCCAGTTGCGACGGACGCCGGGACCCCTCTTCCAGACATCCCCTCTTTTGACAAGTTCAGGTCTCAGAGGGAGGCTGCTCCGGAACCCGCCGAGAGTAGCGGTAAATATCTTGCAGATGCAATCTTCACTGTTTTCTTGACTGCTCTTTTAAGGCGCTTTTCGAGACTGAGCTTCTCTTTATCCGATACAGCCCCGGAGCAGGTTGCAGTGCCTGCGGAGAGGGACACGAGGCTGCCTTCTCCTACCCCGGCTGGCGAGGAGGAGGGTAAATGTGCTCTCTCATCTTTTCTCTTTATACTTTTGCTGTTATTCTTTTTCATTATATCCCTCAGAGTTCCCCTTTTGTTGAGGTGGCAGTCAGGGAGCCGACTGGGGCTACAATAGCAGTGGGAGAGCCGTCTCAGCCCCAGGAAAGTGAAAGGACTCAAACAAAAGAGAGCCCTATTCCGGCCAGACGCATAATCACCCGGTCTGCATCGTGACATGCTCTAGAGGCGACCTCGCAGCACATAGCTAGAGTGGAGATATCCTCGGGCAGCTCCGAGACCGTGCCTGATAATGAGGAGGAAGTGACCTTCAGTGGCAGCGAGGAGAAAATCCAGAAATCAGAAGCCATGCCTGTATTTGCAAAAGGCCTCCCGCCCTTTCAGCCTCCTAAACTGTTGATGCTAACTTCTGAGGAGGAATTGCAAGAGGAGTTTGCCGGGCTTGACACTGAGGTCGACATAACCCCTCCATTTGTTGCTTCAACTACGGAGCTTTCTCCTCTTTTGTCTCATCTTGAGGATATAGACCCCACTTTAAAGGTGAGCTTCTTCTCTTCTTTTTTTGTTCGCTGTTCTATTCATTTTCTTCCATCCATTGATGAGGGTTATTCTGCTTTGTTCTCAGGACTCTGTCACTACTAGCTCAGATGCGGCCGCAGTCTCCATGGATGTCTCATCTGCAGATTTGATCATCATTCCTGCTTTACCTTCAACTTGCATGGAAATTTCCGAGGTTATTCGCCCCGTGCCAGTGAGAATACAATCTTCAACTGACTTAACATCACTGGACTTGGGATCATCAGGCGAGATTTCCATCCCTGTCAGGGCCTCAGAGCTCAGAGCCGAAGCAGACCCAGCCAGAAGCTCCGCTTTTATACCAGCCGCCGTAATGTCAATTGCGCCCGAGTCAGCAGTCCCTGCCACAGTGGCTATAGAGACTGGATTTCTGCCTTTACAGACTAGGGACCCTTCGCCCCCATTATCAGGAAGAGTAGCTGAAGATGAAGCCCTTATTCAGGAGACTCATGAAGAGATAGCTCCATCATTCATTGGTCCTCCCTCCGCGGATGTTCAAGGCATAGCACCCGAGACAGCGGTGGAGGAGGAATCTTTAGTTCAGCCAGAGGGCACGGAGAGGGACCGGCCAGTTCTTCCAGCAGATTTGCCGTCTTCATCCTCTCAACCGGATGTCGCACTATGGGCGGACATTGATAGTGAAGTGACCTTCGAAGTGATCCCCTCTGCTTCTTTTGGCTTCGCATCGTCTGAGAGCTTTGTCTGGCAGAACCTGGATATGCTGCGCCAGCTGGTAGAATCTCAGCCTGGCTTGACGCATTTGCAGGTGAAGGAAATTGCTGATCGCTTCACTGCTGGCCTGCAGGCCATGGGCTGCCCTCTGGACACATGGGCTCAGCGGGTCTTGCTTTTGCTGAAATTCGTGCATCGGAGAGATTTCCTAGCACAGACTATGACCGACAAGCTGACGACATTGAAGTTGCAGAGGTCAGAATGCAAATCTGAGCTGGAAAAGCTGACGCTTGCCCTTGACGAACGCCAAACTGAGCTACAGAGCGTTGTCCAGCGGGAGGAAGCCGTTCAGGGCCGGATAGCCATTCTGGAAGCGGAACTCGCTGGACTTCGAGCCGAGCTACAACAATTATCGTCTATTCGGCCACGGTCCACCGAAGAGGTGGCCTTGTTGGAGGGACGGATGATGTCTCTCCGGGACATGTCCGTGAAGCTTCAGGAAGAGGAGGCGCGCCTTCATGAACTAAGAGCCGCTCCCGATGTGGGTCTTTTGGCCTTTGAAGATATCTTCCGGCGGCCTTGAATTATCTCTTCTCTATTTTCTTCTTTTTGTAATACAATTCCCCCTTAGGGGCCCTTCTTGTATTCCCTCCTTTATTCAATGGAAAGGAATCTTTCTACCAGTCTCATATGTGGTTTATTCTTAACTTATCGCACCGTCAATATTTCACGGCGATTTGGCAGCGGTTTCAGCGGTCCCTTTGGGAATAGCCCGTACCTAGCAGGAGAGCGTCCACCCCTTCAGAGAAAGGATGGGGAATTCGCTCCACCGCGTGACGGCCTCCGGGGGGGATGCTTTAAACCGAGTTCTGTTGGTGGCAGCAAACGTCCTTCTTGGCCATACGTGCCGCAAGGGAGACGGTTTGCAGGAATGTGAATGAAGAGGCTCAGAGCACAATCCGAAACGGGCGAATGGCCCGTCCCGGGCAGGTTTCAAAGCTAGTCGGGGCGATGTGCCAATCGACCAGCACATGATTTCATCATCGACATTGGGTTTATATCGATGCAAAGGAGTTTTATAAGTTCCATCAGAGTAGACGTAAGGTCTAGACTGGGTAGAGGTTATCGAAGGTGGGACATTGAAGGGTGCATGGCTTTCATCAGGACAGACGTAGGGTCTGGACTGGATAGGATTTCATCATTGATCGGACGAGGTGCCGGTCGATCAACAGCTAGCGTCATCATCGATATTGGGTTTATATCGATGCAAAGTAAGTGTTATGAGTTTCATCAGAATAGACAAAAGGTCTAAACTGACAGGGTTTTAATTGGACATGGTTTCATCGTTGATCGGGCGTGGTGCCAGTCGATCAGTGGTTGGTTTCATCGTCGATATGGGCTTATATCGACGCAAAGAGTTTCATAAGTTTCATCCGTATAGACGTAAGGTCTAAACCGGACAGAGGATTTCATCATTGATCGGGCAAGGTGTCAGTCGATCAGTGGTTGGTTTCATCGTCGATATGGGCTTATATCGACGCAAAGAGTTTCATAAGTTTCATCCGTATAGACGTAAGGTCTAAACCGGACAGAGGATTTCATCATTGATCGGGCAAGGTGCCGGTCGATCAACGGTGGGACATATGTAGAGGTGTAGGTCTCGTTAGGACAGACGTAAGGTCTATCCCAGCAGGTTTTATGGCGGGTGGGACTTTGTCAAGAAATACGTAGGTTTCATCGGGATAGGCGTAGGGTCTATCATGGTAGGGTTTTATTGTTGACCGGGCAAGGAGCCGATCGGTCAAGGGATGGTTTAGGAGTTTGACCAGGACAGACGTAAGGTCTGAACTGGCCAGCCTTTATCGGAATGATGGCCGGTTTTATTGTTGGTGGGACATGTGAAAGGAGGGTGTGTAGATTTCATCAGGGTAGACGTAAGATCTACCCCGGCAAGGCTTTATCATCGGTGGGGCATAGAGCCAGATGACCGATAGAAGGCCTCGTCAGTGAAGGGTAGGTGAAGGCAACGTGCCGGTTGGCATGGAACTTATGAATTACCACATTACCGACCCAAGCGCCCTTTCAGGTTTTCGCCGGAGCCGGCCCCCTCTTGCTTTTGCCCACACGTCCTTTCAGATTTTCACGTGGCGGGATACCCGATTTTACCTGCAGTGCCCTTTCGGGTTTTCACCACAGCTGGGTTTTAGCCCTTTTTGCCCTTGTCCAGAATGCCTGAACAAGTCTGGCGGGGTATCTCTATTTTCAACCCCATTTTTTGTACTTTTTTTTATCGTTTTCTTTCTCTTTTCCTTTTTCATTGTCTTTTCTGGGACCAGAACTTTCATCCTATGGACCATGGCGCCATATGTTTATTGTGGACACACGATCATTGATGTGGGTGTCAACATCAATGCAAAGGGAATGGGGTTTCCTGATCTATCCAGATGAAAGGTCCAAATTGATTTAGAGGATATAAATAGCAGCTCGGGCACGAAGCCGTTTGCTGAGAATATGAGTTTCATCGTTAACGTGGGGTTTAACATTAACGCAAAGGAATATAGTTTCATGATCTATCCAGACGGAGGGTCTGAATTGATTCAAAGAGCAGTGTTGTGCTATGTCAGAGCGGACGGAAGGTCCCCCCTAGATGGATTTTAGCGTCGATCAGGCAGTGCATCAGCCGACCGATAGCAGGTTTCATCATTGGTGTTGGGTTCATATCAATGCAAAGATTTCATAGGTTTCATCGGGATAGACGTTGGGTCTAGCCTGGATAGGTTTCATCGCTGATCGGGCAGTGTGCCAGTCAATCGGCAGCAAGTTTCATCATCGGTATTGGGTTTATACCAATGCAAGGATTTCATAGGTTTCATCGGGATAGACGTAGGGTCTAGCCCGGACAGGCTTCATCGCTGATCGGGCAGTGTGCCAATCAATCGGCAGCGAGTTTCATCATCGGTATTGGGTTTATACCAATGCAAGGATTTCATAGGTTTCATCGGGATAGACGTAGGGTCTAGCCTGGACAGGTTTCATCATAGATCGGGCAGTGTGCCAGTCGATCGGCAGCGAGTTTCATCATCGGTATTGGGTTTATACCAATACAAGGATTTCATAAGTTTCATCGGGATAGACGTAGGGTCTAGCCCGGACAGGTTTCATCGCTGATCGGGCAGTGTGCTAGTCGATCGGCAGCGAGTTTCATCATCGGTATTGGGTTTATACCAATGCAAGGATTTCATAAGTTTCATCGGGATAGACGTAGGGTCTAGCCCGGATAGGTTTCATCGCTGATCGGGCAGTGTGCCAGTCGATCGGCAGCGAGTTTCATCACGGCGGGACGTAAAGAGATATGCAGATCTAGTCGGAACAGACGTAAGGTCTAAACCGGACAGGGTTTCATTGTTGATCGGGCAGTGTGCCAACCGGTCAACAACAGGTTTCATCGCGGTGAGACGTAGGATAGGTTTCATTGGGATAGACGTAAGGTCTAAACCAGACAGGGTTTCATTGTTGTGGGTCTTTGACAGAAACAAGTGGAAGTGTTTTATCAGAACAGACGGAAGGTCTATCCCGAGGTGGGCCTATTATCGAGGGAATTTTTCTCGAGCAATGCATGAAGGCTTCAGCAGAATAGACGTAAGGTCCATTCCGGATGGGTTTAATCGTTGATCGGACCAGGCGCCGGTCGATCGACGAGGAGTTTTATGGTGGGAGGTGAGGCTTTCTTTGGAATCACCACATTACCGACTCAAGCGCCCTTTCGGTTTTTCGTTGGAGCCGGCCCCCTCTTGCTTTTGCCCACGCGCCCTTACGGGTTTTCGCGTGGTGGGGTACCCGATTTTGCCTGCAGTGCCCTTTCGGGTTTTCGCCACAGCTGGGTTTTGGGCAAGTCTGGCGGGACATCTCTATTTTTAACCCCATTTTTTACTTTTACTTTTTTTTTGTTCTTTTTTCTTCCTTCCTTTTTAGAGGGTGACAGGTGGGAATGCCACCAGCTTAAGATGAGGGTAGCTTGGTTAGGGCGGAGTGCCACTAGACCAAGAAAAGGGTAGCTCGGCTAGGGCAGAGTGCCGCTAGACCAAGGAAATGGGTAGCTCGGTTGGGGCGGAGTGCCGCTAGACCAAGAAATAGGTAGCTCGGCTAGGGCGGAGTGCCGCTAGACCAAGGAAAGGCGTGTAGCTCGGTTAGGGCGGAGTGTCGCTGCACCAAGGAAGGGTAGCTCGGCCAGGGCGAAGTGCCGCTAGACCAAGCGAAGTGCCGCTGTATTTGGGCTCCTCCCTGTCTCTTTTACTTTGGGCTTCATCGTTGTGTTGTATTGGCCCTCTTGTCATCCTTGACCGGGTGTTCCCTCTCCCTCGGACCCTACGCGTCCGCTGTATCCCCCCATGTTATGTTCTTTTTCTTTTTGCACTTCTTAATGGAAAATTGCTTGCCTGGTGGTCGGGGTGGCACGTCCTATCCTTTCCGCAATGAAGGGATGAACGGACTCCCTCGTCTCCTACCTTGCAAATATTACCTTTCAGTTAAAATATATATATCAATTTCCAGGAAATTGGCCGATCAAGCACGCAAGCAAGTCATATCGAGATAAATTCAATGTAAGAATCTAATAAAATGTATAGAGAAAAGGATGAATGTCATGACACACGCTTGTCATGCACTTGGTGCAATGCCTCACCATGGCATTACAACTCCCCGGGGCACTAGTACTTTTCGAGCGCTCTTCCCAGGACTAGACCGGGCCCTTAAGATGCGTTGGCATTGATTTGGTGCATCCAAAATCCCAAGTAATATCTAGACATTCATTGGAATCGGCCAAAAATTCTAAGGTCAAGCTATGTAACTTAATATCTAAGATCAAGTAAGGTTTCAGTAATAGAATGGAAATCCATAAGATTAGTGGCTTGTCAGGGACATGAACCAAATCAGGACTTATTGTAAGTTAAGCCCATCCTGGCTCAGCTTAGAACACACAAGAAACACGTGAAACAAGCCTCGGGTAGAGTTGCGGTCGTACCTGGCCGCAACAAGACAAAAACGGTCTAGCTTGGACCGCTACAGGTGATATCGGGCCAGAAGAACGAGACCCAAAATAAAGAATAAAACGGTCCTAGATGGGCCGTTTACTAATTGAAAACGGTCCACAGTGGGCCGCAAAGCTCGAGGAGGTACCTGGCCACAGCAAAGGTAAACATTCCCTTATTGGGCCGCCCCATCCAGAAACGGTCCTTGGACGACCGCTTGGAGGATGAAAATGGTCCACTCACAACCACAAACAATCTGGGCCCAGCAAGACTGAAACAATCGACCTAATGGGCTCCTGGTCCACCCAATACATGATGGAACTGAACCAGGGTCCAGTCCACACCTCTCAGGTCGAGTCAGAGGCGATTTGGTCAATTTAGACATTGCTAGGTCGATGGAAACCAAGAGAGACGACCAGCAGAACCTGGCCCAAGGACAGCAAGAAAACGGTCAAGACTAGACCACTTACAGCACCAGACGGTCTAGCCCAAGGCCACCTTTAAGTCAAGAAAGACCCATACTTCAGGCTGTAAAACGGGCGATTCGATCGAGTAATTTGTTCAGGTCTTGAAGGTACAACCCGCCCGTCGTCCCAGTGGGAATCCCAGGCTTGCAGGGTCTTGCGGAGGTCTCATAATGGAGGTCCTAGTCCGACGGAAGGAATATCCGACGGAGAGTCCCAGCCATTACTAGATTAATGGTTTAACGAATCATCGGAAAATGGTAGATGATCGATTAGTCAGTACCACCGGCGTGGAGTGACTGTCAAACAATCCTAGAAATTTTCACATTATGACATATTAATACAAGTTTCAATTTTATAACCAAGATCATGTTGGAGCACGTAGTATGATGGAATGGAAGAGCGATTAATCATAAACATAGTTAAATCAATCCAATATTTATCATGCAATCTAGCCAAGGAGATCAACATAATCAAACCATACAACAAATGAAATCAACGACACGAAATGGTCTAGGGAGGACCGCTAGCAGAGGCTAGCGGTCTATCGAATGACCGCTTAGGGTGACAATCAACGGGGCTGATAAATAGGGAAAAACGGTCTGTCGAGCGACCGCTAGACTCCTTAAACGGTCATTTGATAGGCCGCAAAGCCCAGAACGGTAACCGGTGAAACGGTCTATCGTTCGACCGCTAGAGACCCTGGCGGTTCCTGTTACGATCGCTAACAGGTCGACACACCCGATCTCCAACGAACTTTGATAGACTCTAATTGCAAGATGAAATTCGTGACGTACAATGTGGGCAAAATAGGACTACTGGAAAGAGCACAAAATTTTGCATAATGAGGCATGTTTTAATTTGATTTTAGCCTGCTAGATAGCCTACGATCAGATCAAATGTGAAACTAAGCATGGAAGAAACCCTAGTTGACATGCTTTTACTAAAATCTGCCTTACGATCTCAATACAAGATGGAATTTGAGGCTTTTACTATGGATAGAAAGAGGACTTAGAGACGCTTCCAGTGGTGTATTTTATATTGGGTTTGGACTACGATTGCCTACCTTAATCGAGGGAATAAGACGATGCAAGCACCCGAACTGCACGAAGAGAACCTCGCCCCTGTCGCCAAATACTCCTACGTCCTTGCTCCTCTCCGACAGCCACACCAAACTTTGACTCCAGGTCGGGCTAGGGTCGGTTTTATAGGATTAATTGATTTCTAGAGGGATCGATCGAGAGGATAGAGTCCACGAACTCTGGTAGTGTGATATTCGTGCATTGACCCGGTCACGCCGCCATCCTCCTAAAAATTCAAATTCTAGGGTTAGGTTTAGCATGAGGAACGAGAGGGCTATTGGGCCACTCCCAAAGGTTGACATATTGGGCTTGGTTTGGGCTCAAACGATCGCTATTTGGGCTCTAATTTGGCAATCTAAGGTTTAGATACTCAAAGGTCCAATTTTTAGCCTTAATTCCTTAATTTGGCTTGGTTAAAAATTAAATTAGGGTTTCCCCCAGAAGACAAATAGTCTAAATGGTTCGTCCTCTGCTTGATTATAATTTTTCTAGATTTTTATGAATTAGTTGAATTTTAACCAAAAGGGATTTCTAATTTAATAAATGAGAAATTATCGAAATAAATAGAAATTTTGTTTAAATAAATTCTCAGGGTGCTACACCTTCTGGGAGCTCCGGAACGAGCTTTACAAAACTCATTCGAAACCCATTAAAGCGAACCCATTTGGACCCCTTTGCCCCTAGATTAGTCATACATGTCTTAGAGGAGTTTTCAAGGGTTTTTGCATGGGTTTCTTGGTCTTTTGGCCACTCTTAGCTTTATATATATCTAAACTCCGAATTTGTGATAAAGAACCCTAATGTTCTTATTTTCTATCTTGTAGGAGGAGAAGGCCAATGAGGAGAAAAAGAGAACATGGGAAGGTGATACCATCTACATCCATGCATCTTTGAAGCTCGTGGTAGAAGGAAAAGATGAGCGGATCGCGGAGAGGAACAAGATGATGGCGACTTCGTGATTATCCATCTAGGACCAAAGAAGGGTTGGATCGTTTAGAGAAGGGGGAGCTTTACACTTGTTATATTCTCTTTGTTCCAGTCTTAAGAGTTCATTTGGGGCACATTGTATTCATTTGTGAACGTTTTACTCATTCCTAAACGAATACTGTGTGTGGGTGTTCGGAGATTTGATCTCCGAGTTGTTGTTAAAGGTTAGGGAAGTTATTCCCCGTGTGTTGTTACGTTTCGACAGCGTGTATGGGTCTTTGGCTGGGTGTTGTACCCCGTGTGTACAGGTTTTACCTGCGTTTCAATTTTGCGATTCGTCCCCATGGCCCGGTTTAGTCTGGACCGTGTGCATTGGAGCATCGGCTCCGTGTGTTTGTGTGCTGCATCTTAGCAGCGTGTGTGTTGGAGCATCGTCTCCGTGTGTGTACTGGCTTGTAAGAGTCGCAAGAGAGTGGAAGCCTCACCAATTTGGTGAGGGGTGGACGTAGGGAGCCCGTTGTGGTCCCAAACCACATAAAAATCCTTTGTCTCTTGTGGTTTGCCTTATTGTGGATTGAATGCTATCTCAATGCATGTGTGATCGGTGAGCATGAGAGTATCTTAAAATTGCATGCTATTAACCTTGTTATATGTATTGTTTATCTAACTCATGCGAGTGAGTTTTAGGTGCGTAATTCATCTTGCTATATCAAGTTCTTGTTTATCAACTCTAGGTGCAAAGGAATTAATTGCTTATCTATCCATCGTTCATCAAAGTAGATCTTAATTACTTGGAAATTAGTTTTTAGAGGGCTAATCAATTCACCCTCCCTCTTGATTGCCGTTGTCCGGGACCCAACAATTGGTATCAGAGCCTCGGCTCTATTTGTCTTGAGATCTCACGATCTATGGAGTGATCCTAGGCAACGGCAACCTTGAGCAAAATGGCCAAAACTTGCTTAACCACTTATCCTCTGTGCTTTAATGGTTGTAATTTTAATTCTTGGAGACATGGGATGTGTGTTTATCTTGCTTTGCATGAACCTGAAGTTTGGAAAGTGATAAGTGAAGGTCCACACAAACTTCCTGTTGTACAAAAGAAATCGGATGATATGCAGTTTGAGAAAAATGCAATGAATCTTAGAGCCTTAAATATTCTTAGGGAGAGCATTGAATAGGACATATCTTTACAATCTCCTCTTGTAGGTCAACTAGAGACCTTTGGGATGAGTTGGCACGCAAGTATGAGGAAAATGCAATGGATTCTTTTTTGATTGCAGAAGGAGAATGCAATGATGAGATAAATTCTGACTCTGAAGAACTTTCAATTGAGGAATGGTAACTAGCAAATGCTGAATTATATGACAGATGTAGGAAACTTAAATCTGAAAATAAGAAACTAAAAAAAAAGTTGAAGATACTGTGCTTACATCTGCTCCATGTGAAAATGTGCATGCTAATCCTTCTTGTGAAAACTACAAAACATTAGAGTCACAAATTGAAGATTTAGAGTACTAAAATGAACTTCTGGAATCTAAATCAAGACTGTTTGAAGAAGAGATTTCTGACATGCGTGAAGAATATGCCTTGCTTGAAAAATCTGATAACTCTCTTGCATTAGAATACGATTTCCATGAATTGCATGAGCGAAACAAATCTTTGTTGTCTAAAATTTCTATGCTTGAGAAAACTGTGGAATGCTTGAGAAGTAAATTAGCTTCCCTATCTGATGATGATAAGATGTTTGAAAAACTGCTTGATTGTAACGCCCCGAGTGCGGAAGGAACTCGGTACGCGTGACGAGTTGATATCAATTATGTCAATCAAAGCTGTTGTGTAGTGGACAGCAGATCTAGAGGGGAGGGGTGAATAGATCAGCCCCACTTTTCGCAATGTGGCCCTCTATATAGCTAGTTAAAATAAATTGCAGCGGAATAGAAACTAGCTTCCAAGTATGCTATGATTCACTTAGCAAGATAAGCAAGATATATAATAATTCGATCCTAAGCATGCATCTAGAACGAATCAATCACACAAGCAAACCACACTAGACAGGATTTTTAAGGTGGTTCGGACTGAATCCTCAGCCCTACGTCCACCCCTCACCAAAACCCGGTGAGGCTTCACTTGTGCAGCGCACCAAACCGCAAATCGGAAACTACCGATTGCCTTCCTACTCACCACCTGGTAGGGACGTCAACTGCAAATTGGAACACCCTCCAATTGTCTTCCTACTAACCACCGGTAGGGATGAATCACACTTTCAATGTTTAACAATAATGAAAATGAAACAAATGTGAAGGAACTAAAACAAGAGATTGAGTTATGAGTGAAAATGAATTGGCCCTTGTATGAAATGTTGATCAGCAACAAGGCTCCTCTTGGCTTCAACTCAATCTTCTTGATTCACCCTTGATTGGATGAATGTTCTTCACGGAGTACTGTTCACGTGAACAGTACATCTTCCTTCAATTCTTCTCTCTTGATCTTCTCTTTGAACTTCTTTGAATGAATGAAGGAGATGATGAAGCTACCTTGAATCTTGATTGCTTCTTTAGCTTCTAGGAGTTTGAATGCTTGAAATATCACCTTGAATGAACTTGAAAGAACTTGAATGGATGAAGATGATTTCCCTTGAAGAACTTGAATCAAACCGGCTTCCTTGGATCACATTGATAGCCTTGCTTTGATGTAATCTTCCTTGAAGATTGCTGGCTTTGATTTGAGCTTGATTCCCCTTTGATTGGATGAAGAACACCTTCACGAACTACTGTTCACGTGAACAGTAGCTCGTCTCCAAGCTCTCTTGCAGCCACCCTAGATCTCACAAGAAGCTCCTTGAAGCATTAGGGTTTCTAACCCCTCAAGTGTTGGTTTTATAACCCTTGAATGGTCCATAGATGCCCCCTAGACCAGATCCACAAATCATGGAAGATTAGGTAAGATTTGATTAAACAAATCCATGGAAAGGGCTAGCCACAAGGTGGATTTCGAGGTCAAACAAGGCTGCATCGGGGTTGGCGGTCGACCTAAGGCTCCTGGCGGTCGACCGCCACTGAAACACATACAACCGGGCGATCCCTGGGAAAATCGGTCGACCGCCACTGGCTGGCGGTCGACCGCCAGCTGCCAGACCTGCAGCTGGGCGGTCCCTGGCTGGGGCGGTCGACCGCCCCTGTGCTGGCGGTCGACCGCCAGCTGGGCAGAGCCCGGGTCACCCCGGTTCGGTCCGTTGGCCGCACCAGCTCCGTCGCTTGAGTCCGTTAGCCGCCCGTTCATGTTTGTGGCATCGACCTTGATTGTCTTGAAGTTTTATTACTGAGTCTTCAAGCCAAATTTTGTTCCGGGGGCTCCGCCCCCGGAAATCCCCGCAAGGGGCCCTGCCCCCTTGACCCCCGCGACCTGACCGCGCAGGTCGATCCGCGTGCGAGGGCGCAACATTGAGCTTTCATGTGCATATCTGTCATGAACAAAACATCACATATGTCAGTCATAAGATAGTGGAAAAGAACAATGACTTATAGTGTTTAGCCATTATCAAAACCAAGAATACCAAATGACTCATATGATCATAGATTGATGTCGAATGACCTAATTGATCACATGATGACTCAAATGACTACAGGGGCACAACAAAAGCATCAGTAATTTGACCTTATAGATAGAGCGCGTAAAATTAGAGATAAACAATAGTCTTACATAACCTTCAAGTGGGAAAATACTAAATGACAAATTTAGAGGCTCGATGAAATAGCCCCAGTTTCAGGTCACTAAATCAGTGAAATAACGCCACTGGCTTGGTCACCAATTCCTTCTGGCGCCCAAGTCATGGTCGCTATTTGCTGATAGAGACAGACTTCTCAAAAGAGGCCAAAAACAACGCTCTAAGAGGGCTAATGCATCACGTTTCTTCAGAGAGACGTGACTAATGAGGGTTCTAGAGTTTTTAGGGTACAACCTGCTCGGCTGTCTTGAGGGAATCCAAGGCTAGCGTAGACTTACGGAGGTCTCCATGAAGAAAGTACCAGTCCAAAGGAAGGAATATCCTGTGGAGGGTCCAATCATCACCAAGAATTGAGTGTGTAATTGATAGAAACAAAACGAGGACTCCATCTATGGATGTGAGATGAGAGTGTCAAGTAAACCCGTGATATGGGCCATAAAATGCGATAAAATTGAGAGAGAAAAATTGGCGCCTGATCAGAGGTCGCTACTTCCAAAAATAGCGATTGTTCGAGAGGTCGCTTAATCTTATATTCTGTAAAATTTCTAAGAAAAATAATAGGAATTAACTACACTTTACATGGGCGTTAATTCTAATAATTTCCAGAAATCAAATCAAATTCATTATAATTAGCGGCCTTCTAAAAGGGCGCTCAATCTTTAAATAACGCCTATCACTCTGTCGCTGTTTCAGGATTTTTCATAGATTTTTCATTTAGATAGTTTTTTCTGAAAAACAACACCCTCTTGGAAGGGCGCTCAATCAGTAATAGGCGACTGGAAGAGGGTCGCTCATTCTTTTTTTGGTGCTATGCATCAGGTAGGTACATTTTTAGACATATAATATTATTCATAAACTTGGAGTTCACATAATCAGGAAAGTAAAGACATGGATAGACAGAGAAAAATATAAAGGTTCTAGAAACATGCTCATGTAGAATTTTTAACGCTATATTTTATAGATATTAAATTTTAACATGTGATATTTATTAATTTCACTAAAAGAATTAGCGGCTGGCGCAAGGTCGCTCATTATACTGCGCCCTGATCACTGTTGCAATTTTCAGGAAATTAGCGATTGCTCGCGTGGGCGTTCATTGAATAAGCGGCCATGCCTTGGTCGCTATTTCCATATGCATTAGAAAAATTAACAGAGACACGTAAAGCTCAAAACAGACATTAAAGGATGAATCTATGAACATGATACAAGATCTACATGCATGCAGTTACTTATTTCTATTGTATTGGGCTTCGTTTCTTGAGAAAACCTACCTTTTGGGTTGACAGGGAATGAGGAACGTAAGAGAATAAGAATAAAAGTAACTGCAACCGAAGTAGCAAGACTATGAAGGAGCTAATAAGAGTAACAACCGTAGCAATAATACAACGGCAGCAACTACGTTCGAGTGACGAATGATTGCAGCAGCAATAGCTTGATCATGAAGAAGAAGATGAAGCAACGGCAGTAACTGCAACTGCAGTCTCTCCTGGTCGTGAAGAAGAGGTAGCAGTAAATAGAGGAAGAAAATGCCCTTCGTGTGTACAGTTTCTTCATGGCAACAGCAATAGGAAGAGGCGACATGGAGCAGCTTACGACGGCAAGGGGAGGCAAAGGTCGACATATGTCTTAGTAGAAGCAACAACAGCTTCCATCGATCGAATAAGGCTTATTTATAGGATCTGGGTTTATGTATCATAATGGGATTTAATTTCCCATGTAGCAATCTAATGGTTGTAATATTTCTCATATCCTTTACTACTAAAATACCAGCCGCCACCCACTTTTCCAATGAAAACCCTAAACTCCACGCAAGTCTCGAAGGTGATAAAAGGTTTGGGCTTTTGAAAAACAACCCCTGTTATATACATATATGAGTATATACTCCTCTAGACGTATGAAAGGTTATGGGCTAAAGGCCCACTATACATGTTCAATACGGTTGGGGATTTGGGTTTGAACAAAAAAAAGGGTC
Organism: Amorphophallus konjac; assembly: GCA_022559845.1. Classification (NCBI taxonomy): domain Eukaryota; kingdom Viridiplantae; phylum Streptophyta; class Magnoliopsida; order Alismatales; family Araceae; genus Amorphophallus; species Amorphophallus konjac. The sequence continues at coordinate 155,347,683 of CM040120.1, read as the reverse complement.
CATATATTATATATACTTCTTTTCCTAGCCCATAATATGGATTAAGGTGTTCAATTTGGTTAAATATACGAGAGGCCCTTTAATCAGTTGGGCTTTATTTTATTATGTTTGATGTGGGCCCTTGTCTTATCAATCGAAGAATTTATTTATTTTGGAAATTTTTATTCCTATAATTTATCCGGGTTGCTACACCCTCCTCTACTTAAAAGAATTTGGTCCCCAAATTCATTTGCATATTAATATGGAGGGTGAAGAATACTCACAATTTTGAAATAGGTCAGGGAATCTTTTCTTTATAGATTCTTTAGTCTCCCAGGTGGTTTCTTGTTTTGAGCACTTGTTCCATTGTACCTTTACCATGGGAATCGTCTTCTTCCTTAGTACACGAACCTCGCGATCAAGGATTTTCAAAGGCTTTTATTCATATGTGAAATCCTTTTGTATTACTAGGTTGTCATGATCTATAACGTGAGACAGATCATGAACATACTTCTTAAGCACAGATATGTGGAATACATTGTGTACTTCAGATAGTTGCGGTGGCAAGGCGATCCGATAGGCAACCTCGCCAACTCTTTCTAGCACTTCGAAGGGACCGATATAAATTGGTGTAAACTTTCCCTTAACACCAAATCTTCTAATGTCTCGGCCTAGAGAAACTTTAAGAAAGACGTGATCTTCAACTTAGGACTCAAGGTCTCTCCTTCTAATATCGGTTTAAGTCTTTTATCTAGACTGAGCCATCTTGAGCCTTTCTCTAATTAGTTGAATCTTTTCAGTGGTATCACTTACCATGTCTGGGCCTAGTAGCTGCTTTTCACCAACTTCGTCCCAACATAGTGGTGAGCGGCAACTCCTTCCGTACAATGCCTCGAAAGGTGCCATTTGAATACTTGTCTGGTAACTGTTGTTATATGCAAACTCGACCAAAGATAAGTGATCATGTCAGCTTCCACCAAAATCAATAATACAAGCTCCTAGCATATCTTCTACAACTTGATTTGTACTCTCGGTCTGACCATCCGTTTGAGGATGAAAGGGGGTACTAAAGTTGAGTCTTGTCCACAACGAGTGTTGTAGACCCTTCCAGAAATGAGAAGGGAAGCGTGGGTCTCGGTTAGACACGATCGAAACAGGAACTCCATGCAGTCTGACGACTTCTTTGATGTATAAGGCAGCAAGAATATCAAATGACCGTCGGCTCTTTATCGGCAAGAAGTGAGCTGACTTGGTCAATCGATCTATGATGACCCATATTCCATCATGTCCTCCTTTAGATTGAGACAGACCAATAATGAAGTCCATGCCGATCTTCTCCCACTTCTACTTGGGAATATCTAGAGGATGTAGCTTATCGGTAGGCTTTTGGTGTTCCGCCTTGACTTGTTGGCACGTGAGACAGTAACACACAAAGTTCGCTACCTCCCTTTTCATGTTGGGCCACCAAGAGGTCAATTTTAAGTCATGGTACATCTTGGTAGATCCGGGATGAATTGTGTACTTTGATTGGTGAGCTTCTTCTAAAATTTTCTTCTTTAATTTTGGACAATCCAGTACACATGTCCTTTCTTGGAACAATAATCTTCCATTTGATGCTTGCTTGAAATCAGGTTGTTCTTCTAACTTGCCTTTTCTTTCTACCAGTACCGGGTCATTGACTTGAAGTCCTTAGATTTCGGAGAGTAGATCCGATTGTATCCTCATCTGTGATAGGGTGATGATACACCCTTTCTCCTTGTCCGTGCTTATATCCAGCTTACAGAATTGTTCCATAACTTCCATTCTTGGATCATACAGTTGGCCAATAACGCTCTCGGCTTTCGACTAAGGGCATCGGCTACAGGATTACCCTTTCCAGGATGGTATTATATTGTGAAGTCGAAGTCCTTGAGATACTCTAGCGTTGGTCTTTGTCTCATGTTTAATTCCTTATGAGAGATATTTGAGACTCTTGTGATCGGAGTACACAGTGAATTATTCTCCGTATGGATAGTGTCTCCAGATCTTTAAAGCAAATACTATCGCGGCCAACTCTAAGTCATGCACCGGGTAGTTCTCCTCTTACTTTTTTAATTATCGAGATGAGTAAGCAATGACTTTCCCTTGTTGCATTAACACACATCCGAGGCCAATGCCAGACGCATCGGTATATACATCAAATTTCTCCCCTTCAATTGGTAATGCCAAGACCGGGGCAGTTGTTAGATGATCCTTTAAGGCTTGAAAGCTCTTCTCACATTCTTCATCCCACCTATAAGGAATCTCCTTGCTAGTCAGCCTAGTAAGAGGAACGGTGATCTTGGAGAAGTCCTTGATGAATCACCAGTAATAGCCAGCTAGACCTAGGAAACTTCAGATCTCGGTTGCATTGGTTGGTCTTTCCCAATTATTCACGGCCTCGAATTTTGACGGGTCAACAGAAATTCCATCCTTCGAGATCACATGCCCTAGGAAGGACACTTCCTTGAGCCAGAAGTCGCACTTTCTAAGTTTGGCGTAAAGTTGATTATTCCTCAATATTTGTAATGCAATCCTTAAGTGTTCTTCATGATCATTTTCGATCTTTGAATAAATCAATATGTCATCAATGAAGACCACTACAAATTGATCTAGATGAGGCCTGATTATGTTGTTCATCAACTACATAAAGGCTGTAGGGGCCTTTGTTAGTCCAAAAGGCATAACAGTAAATTTGTAATGCCCATACCTGCTCCGAAATACCATCTTGTGAATATCCTCATCCTTTATTCTCAATTGATGATATCCCGACCTGAGATGGATCTTCGAGAAATACTTGGCTCCAGATATCTGATCAAATAATTCATCGATTCTCGGCAGTGGATACTTGTTCTTGATGGTAAGATGGTTCAACAATCGATAGTTGATGCAGAGCGTCATCGATCAATCCTTCTTCTTGACAAATAATACAGGTGCTCCCCACAGGGAAGTGCTTGGCCTGATGAATCCCCTCTTCAAGAGCTCCATCAATTGTTCCTTCAATTTCTTTAGCTTGGCTAGGGACATCTTATAAGGTGCCTTAGAAATCGGACCAACACCAGAGACAAGGTCGATGGTGAAGGTCACTTCTCTTTGTGGGGGTAATCCGGGCAAATCTTCCAGGAATACATCGGGAAACTCCCGAACCACTCGGATATCTTCTGTCTTAGACTCCTTAACTTCGGTGGCGGTCACAAATGCTATGAAAGCCACACATCCTTTTCTTAAGAGCATACTAGCTCGGAGGGCCAAAATAAGGGGTGACTTGTTTCGACTCCGCGGACTAGTGTAGACAAGTTTCGGGAATTCCATAAAAGTTACCTTGCCGTTTCGACAATCTATTACCGCCTTATGTATGGATAGCCAATCGGCTCCTAGTATGACATCGTACCCATCCATATCTAAGCATATCAGGTCAGCAGGTAGATTTTTCCCTTTCACCATAACTTCACAATTTAGATAATGGTGTGAAATCTCAGATTTGTTTCCGAGAGGAGTTGAAATAACTAGATCATCAAGCATATTATGATTGGTCCAATTGGGAAGGTTGGAAATATTCTTCTCCAGGTGTCCTCTGAAAAAGATGCCAGGAATATCTTGGATCAAGTGCCAAATCATTGGCCTTCGAGCTTGGGCGTGTAACAGACATAGTATTTCTGTAATTAAGCCTTCAAAGCTATTTGTCAGCCTTAGCGGGCTATTTTTCACCCTTATCAGGCTATTTATCTGTCTTAGGTAGCTATTTGTCACCCTTAGCTTCCTAAGCCGACGCCTTTAGCTTCCCGACCTATTTGTCACCTTTAGCATGGTATTTTACACCCTTACCGAGCTATTTGTCACCCTTGTGTGACTATTTGTCACCCTTATCTGCCTTCTTCTTCATTCCCCCATGTGCTTCATTTGACAGCCTTACAAAAGCTATTTGTCCCTGTTAGCTGGCCATTTGTTACTCCAAGCAATCCATTTGTCACCCTTAGTCAACCATTTGTTACCTTTGTGTTTGGTTAACTGTTGACTCCAGTGTTCACAACTTTGTGTGAAAATGTATTGAAACAGCATGTTGATTGTTGACTTGGCTCTATTGACTGATTGGCTTGGCTTTTATCAGTCTGTTGTCGATGTTGACTTTGTTGACCATGATGACTGAGTGCTTTGATGAGTTGACCGGGTTGACTAGTTGACTATGCTGATTGTTGTGCTATGTTTGTGATTTTGATGACAACAAAATTTTATGTATGTGTGAGTAAGTATGTTGAAAGAATGCCTTGTATTGAATGAGAATGATGTGTATTGAATGAGAATGATGTTGTGGAAACATGAATACATGAATGAATGCTTTACATGAATGAATGCATATTGATGTATGTGATTGCGTGAGTGATTAATTCAGTTCTTTGGTTGGAAGCTTTGGTGAGAGGATGAGGATAACAATTCATGTGTGGTGTTTGAAAAGTATAGTTATTTTCAAATGAAAAATCAAGCACCATACTTTGATCTTGATCCTCATACATGTTGCATGGATGGATTGCAAAGTGCTTATAATCTAGCTCATGTTTTGATTGAGTCTTGTGAAGAATGATCAAATTGCTCATATGGTTTACATGCATTTCTTTCATGGATTTTGAGGCTCATAATGTGTTTAACTCTTTTAGATCACTCATGGTTGAATTCATGTTTCAAATGTTTTTATGCATGGGTTTTTCAAGGTTCATACTTGTGAAAGATTTTCACATCAACCTTGGTAAAAATTGGTTGAATGATGATCTTACTTTGGTTATATGCATAGATATTTGTTCCTGATTCTTGGTTGAGGAAGCTTGAGCTTTTAAATAGGTTTGAGAATGTTTAATAGGCTCCCAAGACACTAGGACTTTGATAAAATATATAGTGGCATCAAAGCATATGAAAACTCATGTATTTAACTTGATTTTTTTGGTTTGCAGCAATTTCGATAGACCAACAAGGATTTTCGGTCGACCAATATAGCTAGAAAGAAACCTGTCCAAGATAGGTCGACCTCATGTGGAGGACAGGTCGACCTCACTCTAGGATAGGTCACCTCATGTGGAAGACATGTCGACCTGCTGTTCCTAAAATTGCCCAGAACGAACTCAGTAAAAGAAGTGTCGACACTGGGTGTCAACACCCCTTCTGGGAGCTCTGGAACGGGCTTTACGAAACTCATTTAAAACCCATTAAAGCCAACCCATTTGGACCCCTTTGATCCTAGGTTATTCATACATATCTTAGAGGGGTTTTCAAGGGTTTTTGCATGGGTTTCTTGGTCTTTTGGCCACTTTTAGCTTTATATATATCTAAACTCCGAATTTGTGAGGAAGAACCCTAATGTGCTTATTTTCTATCATGTAGGAGAATAAGTGTGACGACCCAGACTTCGGATATCGGGTAAACACGATATCGGCCACTTGGAACCTGCGTAGGCTCCTAAGAGCAGAAAAGCTCCAAAGGGATAGAAAGGTATGTGAGAGTACATTGAGCTTTCAGATACAGTAGTAAGCAATTAAATTTCGATGATTAGGATTCCTAAAATAGCATAAATAATATTATATTTTCTACAACAATTAAAACTAACAGAGTCCAGTCCAAAGAAAGACAAGTACAGTCCAACAGAAAAGAGAATGGACTCTCTAGTCGGGGGAAGCTTGACACTGGCAACGCTGGCAACTAAGAACCACGCAGCAGGCCCCTTCCAGCACGAGGAAGAACAGCTACACTTGAAAAGTCAGGGGTGTGCCTCCTATCACTGGCTCAGTAGGGATCATGTAGAACCCTACAACAAAATAACGTAGTAACAGCAGTGCTAAACAAAAGCAAAGCAGTAACAACAAGAGCAGGAACAATAAAAGTAAAGACGAAAGCCATAACACAGAAACACGGTAGCCAAAGGAACCTTAGCCCTCTAAACTACTCCAAACAGCAACAGAAAGGTGAACCCCGATCTCACAAAGTTGGGAGTTACAGATCCATTGTCAAATCATGAAACTCTATCGTAAAAAGCCTACAGAAACAGGCAAAGGCCTTACAAAAGACCTACACAGTCAAAGGCACAAGACATACATGATCTCACCGTCGTGTACGCTACACTGGCCTCGAGTAAAGCCAAGCACATGCTACTCGAACAAGTCACGAAAACACAAGTCAACGTGTCGTGTGATAGAAGCACCTCCTCACTAGAAGAACAGCCAGATGCGTCCACTGACATCTTACACTGCGCCACAAGTATCGCCCACAAGCCTAGAATGGCGGTAACTGAGACACTCTCAAAGAACCAAGGAACTACAATAACGAGTGACAAGTCAGGGTCACGCCCTTCGACGCTCGTCTAACGCCCCTGATCACGTGTGCACACACAAGCCCAATGTCTTGAGCCAGGCCTCTACCTGGTTTTCCCCTCCCATAGGACTCTTACGGAAAAACAAAGGGGCCCACGGCAACCAGCCTACATACCGTCTCAACCAGGAACTGCGCCGCCACCACTCCCAGGTGGGCCGACACACAGGCAAGTGTCGTCAAGCTACGACTAGTGGAGGCTCACTAGACATAGAGACTCAAAACAGCGAACACCGAAGTACAGACATGGTAAGCACATACCTATCGCACGTACTGCGGAGCATAAGACATGTCACAACAACTACCAGACTCAGGACAGTCAAGTAGACCTGCTGACAATGATCCTTGAGTCACAAGACCCGGGTCAAGATCATCGCACATCATAGCAACACGCTGTTAATTAGCCTAGTTCCTAAGCCAAAAACCACGGGAAACACATCAACAATGAGTCCTCGACCTCCAAGCCGCACAACAGACTCACCATTCCGTATAACACGGAACATGAGGGATTTCCACAGCCCTCAAACCACATGGCATGCAAACTAAGGTAAGACAATACCTCCAAGCTCCCAAAACCAGGTCTCGATCCTCACAGGATAGACGAGACACTCACGAGGTCACGTGTCAATCACTGGGTCACAACCGTGTTGACCAGAAACCATAATGACCCTCGAAATAACACAAAACACAGCTCGGTATAATGGCACTCTCAGACACCCCATAACACGGTCACAGCCCTCATAGGACGTCCAAGACATCCACGGAACAATGGGCTAACCAAGGGGTCAAATCCACATCAATCAGAAGTCAAACCAACACGAAAGGACCTCCCAAACAAATGGTGGTCTTACCCTGGGCTGCTAATCCTCATTAACGGTCATATCTGGGCCACTATTCGCTGGGTAAAATAGACATAAAACTGTCTGCTTAAGGCCGTCTCTAGCCTTTGGCGGTCATGGCCAGGCCGCCACACTCAAACCGCCTCGAAAAAAACAATAAGTCATCCTTTTGGCGGTCCTTTGCCTGACCGTCACTTTATAAGGTGGTTAATCACAAGGCCGTCATTAGGAACCGACTTAACACAGTGAAAACCAATTAACGGTCTACCAAGGACCATTTTTCAGGGAATGGCGGTCGCCCCAGGGTCGCCAAAGACCCCATGCGGTCGAAGCTAGACCGCTAGCCCGAACCGACCTAAAACTGATCAACCGACTTAAACGTCGAATAGCGGTCGGTCGCGAGACCGCAACGCCAAACCGACTATAAGCCTTTGAATAGCGGTATCTAGAGGACTGCTTATTACAAATAGTGGCAACTGGTAGGACCGCCAAACCGTTCAGGCGGGAAAATCGTAGGACTACCCAAAACCACGTCTTTTCATGCCCCAATCGCATCTAAATGACAAGGAAACAACCCTAACATCGATATCAACCTTCCACAAGCCGGGAGGGATCAAACCATCCGTAAAACAACAAGAAACGGGCAATTCTCAAGAATCGACCCAAAACAACTCACATGCACAATCGGGCTCATACTGGCTCCGATTCTCAACCAAATGCAATAAAACTGGCGGGGAATGAATTCCAACATGCTAGGGGTTCAAATGAATCCATTTAAACTACAAATCATCGCCTGGAATGGCGAACACGGCTCACAGCCCCCGAACATCCATTTCACCAAAACATGGCAAAACCCGCTCAAACCCACACCGTTCGGCTCCAAATCGCGAGAAGATCTAGAAAAAGAGTAGGGCATATGTCCCCCTACCACCACTGAAGATCTCACGCGTCGAAAAGGCCAAACCTCACCGAAAACCATCACACGGACAACCCACGTCGGCTTTGAATCCACGAACGGGATCGCGCCAATGCCACGCTCACGCCAATGCCACGCTCCGATAATCGTGCCATCACACCTCAGGTCAGCTCCACGCCGTCGGCACCTCACCCAGCACCATACCGGTCGTGTGCCCGGGGGAGAGGAGAAGAGAGGAGAGAGAACGGAGGGAGAGAAAGTGAGAGAACATGAGGGAGGAGAGAGGAGATAGAAAGGGTTAAGATTAAAAAGAAAATAGGAAAATTTGTAATTTTCCTCAAAATCCAATTTTCTGCACGAAATTTTGTAAAATCAGATAAATACAAAAAATAGTCTTCACGATCTTTGGAACGAACACAACGCACCTATAGCGTCCCGGAGCCACAAAAGTCAATGTTCAACTCTTCACAGGGTTCCGCAAGTTATACAAGGGAAAAACCTGAGTAGATCATAAAACACATATCATGACCCACGAAAGCATTCCGAAAGCTCTCCGATTTCGATCCGAAGAATCCAGGATATTACAGTCCTCCCCCCTTTAAGGAATTTCATCCTCGAAATTCAAGGAGCCAACAAGTGAACAAGGGAAGAACAAACCCAAACATTGGTCACGCTCTCCAAGCATCAGACAAACCTCAAACACAAAACACGATAACACAATTCTCGCAAAACACAATTCAGAGGGACACTGCCAGACTACAATCACAGGCACACACTTCAGATCTCAAGGAACATCGATCCACAAAACGAGCATGGCACACAAGGAAACACAAGTCTCAGGATGTTCGATAGAATGTTGCTATGGAAAACAAATTTGAGGTTCTGCTTCAGGCAGTTGAAATGCAAGAAGATGTCTCTAATCATATTTCTTACTTGCAAAATGTTACCTCTCAAAGTCAAATGCAGTTTAAGGGGGAGAAGTCTATTCTTACTGATCAACAAATATTCTCAATGGAACATTCTTCTTCTGATAAAATTCACACAGAAGATCTTGAAGGAGGCTGCAATGAAGTCAATCAGGATAACTCTAATTCTCAGCAGAGTTTAGAAATGCATAATTCTATAGCTAATTTTACTTCTGATGCTCTCTATATTTCAGAGGCTTTGTCGTTAGATAGAGATGCAATAAAGCCAAGCAATGTATCTGTGGAGGCTCGTTCTATTCAATTAAATATGCCAAAGGAGAACAAGCTTATTCCTAACACCATTACTCATAGGTCTGAAGACTTCCCTCTCCTAAATTCCAATGACGTTTCTATATTAGCTGAGGCTGAAAACTCCAGGCTTGTCAATCAATGCAATAAAAATACAGCTCAATTCCCCCAAAATAAAGAGTTAAGTGAAATCTCAGCTATGCTTGGTGAGCTATTCAGTGATGCTCGTCTCACTAGAGCTAAAGCTAAGGTACTAGCAGCTAACTCCTCTTTATATGTCCATGATTAATTCAGTGCTTATATGGAATGCTAGGGGAATAGGTAATAAGGCGACTGTCATAATCCTTGATCAATTAGTAAAAACAAATAAGGTCAGTATGGTTGCCATATCTGAGCCTCGTATTGATTTTTATCGAGCTAAAAAGGTGGCGCGTAGAATCAATCTTTTATCTGTTCTTGGGAATAATGGAGCTTCATCTTCTATTTGGTTACTCTATAACTCTGACATCATCCTTGAGGTTATTGAGCATCATCCTCAATTTTTAACTGTTGCAATGAAGGAGGAAAATTCTATTTGCATATTTTTTACTGTAGTATATGCATCATACAATGCCAATATTCGCATAGAAATGTTTGATGCACTCATGGCATTCAGTCCAAGGGTATCTGTTCCTTGGATTATCGGTGGTGATTTTAATTGTATCATTTCTCCTGAAGAAAAGATTGGTGGTTTGATGCCCTCTGCTTCTTCAATATTAGATTTTCAAAGTTTCATTACCGCTATTGGTTTAATGGATGCTGGATTCTCCGAGACACCCTTTACTTGGACAAATAATCAATTAGGGACATCTCATATTCGGGCGAGGCTGGACAGAGTTTTGTATAATGCAGATTGGCTAAACTCTTCTTATAATCTGTCAGTTCAGCATCTGAATAGAGGACCCTCTGATCATGCTCCGTTACTTCTTAGCTTGTGCTCTAAGCAAACTCTTCTTGGAAGGTTCATTTATCAACAGATGTGGCATACTCACCCTGAGTTTTTGGAATTCGTTAAATGTCAATGGAGCAAGCATGATAACTCATTTCATCCTTTTTTAACTCTGCAAAATAAACTCAAGTATTTAAAGGATGCTTTAAAAGTCTGGAATAAAGAGATCTTTGGTGATATTCAGCTTGCTAAAAAATCTGCAGAAGCTCATCCCCAACAAGCTCAAGAATCCATTGATGACAATCCGACATTGGAAAATCGGTTAAACTTGAATAAAGCAAATGCTCAGATGAGGCTAGCTTTGCACAGGGAGGAGATGTTCTGGTTTCAAAAATCCAGAATACAGTGGCTTAATTGTGGTGATCACAATACTCAATTTTTTCATCATTATACTAAAGTCAGAAGACAAAGAAATTTTATTCATAGACTGATGATCAATGATATATGGGTGGAAGATCAAAATACATTACTTAATGCTGCAAGGGATTTCTTGATGTGACATGACCTAAGGGTGCAATGGTATCAACCAAATGAACCTCGGACCTAGACTTGCAAGCGCACTTACAAATTAGCGGACTCGATGTTGGCGGACCGATATCGCAGCACAACCCTTTCCCCTTGGTGACTAAGTGATGGTAGGGTGGATTCGAGAGCCTAAACCACGCTACTTAGGGTGATGACTTGGCCAATGAGTTCCCCTCCCTTGGATTGGAGCACCCACATCAGTGGGGCGGACGCCGTGCCTTGAGGGTACGGGGATCTCTCCTCACTCAAACCGCGATGGCCACTCGTGATCGGGAATCACGGGACCGGGCACTCTCTTCCTCGCTGGCTGAACTTAGAAATGATACTAAGAAAACACAAATATCCAGGGAGGGTTCAGCATATACCTGACCGGTGTGAGGACACCGGCCCCGAGTCGGAGACGTGGGCGAGCGGGGAAGCGTGTGTTCCCCACACGCCGCGCCGGGGAAGCTTGACCTGCCCAAGAGAAGTTACAACACTACACCTCTCGCAGGAGGGAGATCTTGGGGTGGGGGTTAATGGATATTACAACCAAAATTACCTCCACGCAGGGAGGGGCCTTCAGTCGGTCAAGCGGGGAGGGGAAAATGAGCAAGGAACACCGAAGATGGAGATTGCCGATTCTGCCCGCGTTCTGTGGGTGCTGACAGCCGAGTGGAGAACCGGCTGCTGCGACTGCTACCGATTTTTGTTGGGGACGAAACCACCTGGAAAAGCTTCGTAGGAGGCCAGGGAAGTCGTCCAATTTTTGCTGAATTCTTCTGGTGTCGAGGCTGATCTGGATGGAGGCCCGAACAGGGAGGCAGACCCTCGGACTGGCAGCTTCTGATTTCTAGCAGTAGGTTGCAGAGGGTGCCCTGACAGCTCCCGGACTCGGAATCAAGCACCGTTGGAGTCGCTGGAACCGTGGATGAGTCTTCTGTGCAGCAAAACTGACGGGGAAGCCAACCGATGTCGGAGAAGATCAGGGGACGCAGAACAATGGCGACTGGTCGATGCAGACTGTGGGCAGCAGGACCGTGTAACTGAGGGAGAAAAAGGATAACTCCTTCCACGGAATGCCGAACGGAGTTCCGCTTCTTGATTCTGAAAGTAGACAGGAAGAAGAAGAACTTTGTAGTAGAGCTCGTGGCCTGATTCCTCGGAGGTTTTCCGTGTTGAAGCTTTCTCTCCGGATCAGGATCTCTGCAGAGCTAGCTCCTAGTTTCCAACAGCTGGTTGCAGAGGATGCCCCGACAGCTCCCGAACTCGGAATCGAGCACCGTCAGAGTCGTTGGAATCGTGGACAAGTCCTCTTCACAGAAAAACTAACGGGGAGGCCAGACGATGCCGGAGAAGACCAGGGATCTCTGAACACTGATGACTGGTCGATGCAGACTGTGGGTAGCAGGATGACGGAGCTGAGGGAGAAAAATGATAACTCCTGCCACAGGATGCCGAACGGAATTCCGCTTCTTGATTTTGAAAGTAGACAGGAAGAAGAAGAACTTTGTAGAAGAGCTTATGGGCTGATTCCTCCGAGGTTCATCGTGGCAGAGCTTCTAATCCGGTTCTGGTACTCAACAGGGGCAGCTCTGCGCAGTTGTGGGAGAACGGATCTCCCGGTCAGCTCGGAGCTCGGAAGGGGACGAGACCACCGCCGTTGCGAAGAGGACAGGCAGCCGCTTCTATGGACTACTCTTGGGCTTCCAGGAACATCCGGAGGAGGTCGGGGTCGCTACTGCAAGCTTCAGGTCTTCTGCAGGTCCTCAAACTCTAGATGATAGAAGGTGGGGTGATGGAGGTGAACAAGGGAAGATGGAGAGGATGAGAGGGAGGCGACCCTAACCAAAGGGGAGGGGTCTTGGGCGCCCTAGGGCTATGGAGGGAAGGGGATTTTTGAATTCAAATGGTCTAGGGAAGTGGAGGGTTGCATGGGGGAGAGGGAAGGGTGCTTGGGAAAGGGATGAGGTGGTTGGAGGGTGGCTTAGTGATTGGGGATGCTCCCTTGGGACTAGGGGGTGGAGTAATGGGATGTGTGGGGAAGGGGAGTGGCCTTCAATGGGGGTAGGTGGGAGATTGGTGGTTGGGAAGGGAGGAGAGAGAAAATTTTTGAAATTGGGTGTGGAGGAGAGAGAAAGTGGAGTGAAAAAGAGAGATTAAGAGAGGGATGGTGGGATTCTCTCCCTAAGGCTTCTCACCTCACTAATGGATTCACTCCACCATAAAAATAAAGATAGAACTCACAAAATGGCAATTTTTCATTGATTGATTCATTTTCTTCAAATGAAGGAAATGGGGCCCTATATATAGGAAACCCACATTTTACAATAAGACCCTGACAAAAGACTTAATAACAAATAACCGAAGGGGTAGGGGAGGCTCATGGGTCAAGCCCAATGAATTGGGCCCAATAGCACACTAAACAATCTAATGACACTCAAATTTAGGAAAATAAATGCAAGACCTAGGGATATGACTCAAATAAAATGAAAATTACATAATTATGACTCAAAGAAAATATGAAAATTACATGAACTGAATCAGAAAAATGTGACGGACATAATGGAACCATGCTGGTGAACAACCGGTAAATATGAAGGGTGAGAGATGCCCCCATCATACTCCCGGGGTGCGAAGAGCTCGACTCCGTCGAGTAAGAGTCTTTCCTAGCTCGCCCATGTGTCCACCATCGTGGCCGGCCCTTCCACGTCACAAGATACTGCTGGATTTCCCTGCTCCTGATGGTGTCATTATGTTTAACTAGTATCAAATCTTTGTGCTCATGCCGGGCTCTCAAGGTTAGAAGGGGATTCTTATTGGTGGGGTCACTCTTAAAAGGGGGTATGGGCTCAATATCCTCGCTAGGTGCCACCGCGGGGCCCTTGCAGGGCACAAGGTCCGCCACACTACAATGAGGGTTGACCCCATATTCCTTCAGAAGGACCAACTCATTGGCATTTATGCTCAATCGCCCCAAGACCTTAAAGGGTCCAGTCTCTCGATCCCTGAGCGTAGAGGCGACTCTAGGGAAGAGCCTCTTCATCCTGACCATCAGATAGTCACCCTCTTGGAAGTCTTGGTTTCTTTTGCGGGTATCAATTCGCCTTTGACAAATCCTTTTGCCTTTGATGATGGGCCTGCAAGTATGCAATCCTGAGACATAGTTGGTGAATGCTAGCACTCTATTGGATGTTGGGGGTCCCGGGCACCCAAATGTGGACCTAGCATGTCTAGACTCCCTATGAAGATTAGTGAGGATAGGAGGGCCTGGACCTCCAAATGTAGCTCTATCATGCAAAGGGGTGGCAAATGCTGGGGGACCCGGACATCCAAGAATGCACCTATCATGCTTAAGACTCATGATGAATGGAGGTGGACCATTACATCCGAAAATGGTCCATTCATGCTTCCTACTTGACATGTGGGTGATGTGAAGGAATGGACCCGTCTTATGAATCATGACAAGTGATGTGTTGTGCCAAGACTTATGCATTCCTATCCCAAAGATGACTTCCATATGTATGGGTGTGGGATGGCCTTTGAACTTCCATGTGAAAGGGTCAAAAGGATCTAGGAAGGTGGGCATTATGGAGAGGGGCTCTTCCTTGCTTCCTAGGCATATGTTGTCTATGGCGATGGTTCCCTTTGTGTGGCCCAAGTCTTGGAAGAGGTGATCTTGGTCCAACATGGTTGGTTGGGATAGGGAAAGGTGAGTTGTGGGTAAGGTGGGTGTATCACATGGGTAACTAGGCTCCCATTGGAAGGGATCAAAGGGGTAATGGACTGGGCTTCCTAGAGGAAGGAACTCTATGTCCACATGGTCTACGCATGGTGGGTCATCCTTCCCCAAGGTAACTGGACCAAGGTCTTTAGTGGGCTAGTCGATCAAGGTACTTGGGATCTTAATGGTAGTGGAGTGGACCATGATGAGTTCTTCATCCATGGGGAGAATGAGAAAGAGGTCACTAGTGTAGCAACCAATGGTGAAGACTGAGGTGATAGAACCATCACATGGATGGATGAGACTAAGTCTTCTTGGGTGGGCCGCTCCTATGGTCAATAAGAAAGTCAACTTTAGTTGCCATTCTAAACCCTTGAGGAGATCATCCCAACCATTTACCTCATAGTAGGATTGGAATGTGGTGTGATAGGAGTTAATGGGTGCTAATTGGAAAGGGTGCTCCATGGTTGGGGTTTGAAAGTACAAGGCATGAGGGATGGGATTTTGCTTGAGCCATTTGATGATGAGTTCTCCTACGGTCACCACCTTTTGCGTGAGATTGAGTGGTTTGGGGAGGTATGTGTTTGTTTGGACGGGGATGAGTTGATGTCCTTCTTCCTTATTGATAGGAGTATGAATTTCCTTGAATGTGGGGAAGGGATTTGGGTTGGTGTCCAATCCCGGGGATTTGGTCTTGTGGGCCGGGTTCTCCTCATGTTCACTCATGACCTCATTCATTCTTTGAAGTGGGTTGAGAGGGCATGGTGGCTGGGTATGGGGCTCCGGTGGGTGAGGGAACAAAAGGTTGTTGAAACCATAGGCTCTCGGGAGATGTGGGGGATGAACTAGGCAAGACCAACGCAATAGGTGGAAGGTGGTATTCCGTTCATCAAGCCATTGTTTCCCTAGGATTATGCAAGGGCCTTCCAAAGTACCAATTTGACACCATGCTCCATCAAAGTATTTGATCACTCCAAACCATTTATGGAATTCAACGAAGACTAGGTCTCCGTTGTGCACAATTTGTCCAGTCGTAAAGAGGGTGGCTACAATTTCGGGGGATGCCCAATTATCTTCTACCATGTAGATGAAGTCAATTTCTGTGGGGCTCCCATTAGGTAGGTATGCTTGGGATATGATGGGAATTTGGGCCTTTTGGTCTGTAGACTCAATGACAATGGAAGGTGGATAATGCATGGAACGATCCGATGAGAACTCTAATGCAAGCGTGCCCATGTACTTGACTTGTGAGAACAAGTCAAAGACTTGCTCTGATACCACTTGATGTGACACGACCTAAGGGTGCAATGATATCAACCAAATGAACCTCGGACCTAGACTTGCAAGCCCACTTACAAATTAGCGGACTCGATGTTGGCGGACCGATATCGCAGCACAACCCTTTTCCCTTGGTGACTAAGTGATGGTAGGGTGGATTCGAGAGCCTAAACCACGCTACTTAGGGTGATGACTTGGCCAATGAGTTCCCCTCCCTTGGATTGGAGCACCCACATCAGTGGGGCGGACGCCGTGCCTTCAGGGTCCGGGGATCTCTCCTCACTCAAACCGTGATGGCCACTCGTGATCGGGAATCACGGGACCGGGCACTCTCTTCCTTGCCGGCTGAACTTAGAAATGATACTAAGAAAACACAAATATCCAGGGAGGGTTCAGCATATACCTGACCGGTGTGAGGACACCGGCCCCGAGTCGGAGACGTGGGCGAGCGGGGAAGCGTGTGTTCCCCACACGCCGCGCCGGGGAAGCTTGACCTGCCCAAGAGAAGTTACAGCACTACACCTCTCGCAGGAGGGGGATCTTGGGGTGGGGGTTAATGGATATTACAACTAAAATTACCTCCACGCAGGGAGGGGCCTTCAGCCGGCCAAGCGGGGAGGGGAAAATGAGCAAGGAACACCGAAGATGGAGATTGTCGATTCTGCCCGCGTTCTGTGGGTGCTGACAGCCGAGTGGAGAACCGACTGCTGCGACTGCTACCGATTTTTGTTGGGGACTAAACCACCTGGAAAAGCTTCGTAGGAGGCCAGGGAAGTCGTCCAATTTTTGCTGAATTCTTCTGGTGTCAAGGCTGATCTGGATGGAGGCCCGAACAGGGAGGCAGACCCTCGGACTGGCAGCTTCTGATTTCTAGCAGTAGGTTGCAGAGGGTGCCCCGACAGCTCCCTGACTCGGAATCAAGCACCGTTGGAGTCGCTGGAACCGTGGATGAGTCTTCTGTGCAGCAAAACTGACGGGGAAGCCAACCGATGTCGGAGAAGATCAGGGGACGCAGAACAATGGCGACTGGTCGATGCAGACTGTGGGCAGCAGGACCGTGTAACTGAGGGAGAAAAAGGATAACTCCTTCCACGGGATGCCGAACAGAGTTCTGCTTCTTGATTCTGAAAGTAGACAGGAAGAAGAAGAACTTTGTAGTAGAGCTCGTGGCCTGATTCCTCGGAGGTTTTCCGTGTTGAAGCTTTCTCTCCGGATCAGGATCTCTGCAGAGCTAGCTCCTAGTTTCCAACAGCTGGTTGCAGAGGATGCCCCGACAGCTCCCGAACTCGGAATCGAGCACCGTCAGAGTCGTTGGAATCGTGGACAAGTCCTCTTCGCATAAAAACTAACGGGGAGGCCAGACGATGTCGGAGAAGACCAGGGATCTCTGAACACTGATGACTGGTCGATGCAGACTGTGGGTAGCAGAACGACGGAGCTGAGGGAGAAAAATGATAACTCCTGCCACAGGATGCCGAACGGAATTCCGCTTCTTGATTCTGAAAGTAGACAGGAAGAAGAAGAACTTTGTAGAAGAGCTTATGGGATGATTCCTCTAAGGTTCATCGTGGCAGAGCTTCTAATCCGGTTCTGGTACTCAGCAGGGGAAGCTCTGCGCAGTTGTGGGAGAACGGATCTCCCGGTCAGCTCGGAGCTCAGAAGGGGACGAGACCACCGCCGTTACGAAGAGGACAGGCAGCCGCTTCTATGGACTACTCTTGGGCTTCCAGGAACATCCGGAGGAGGTCGGGGTCGCTGTTGCAAGCTTCAGGTCTTCTGCAGGTCCTCTTACTCTAGATGGTAGAAGGTGGGGTGATGGAGGTGAACAAGGGAAGATGGAGAGGATGAGAGGGGGGCGACCCTAACCAAAGGGGAGGGGTCTTGGGCGCCCTAGGGCTATGGAGGGAAGGGGATTTTTGAATTCAAATGGTCTAGGGAAGTGGAGGGTTGCATGGGGGAGAGGGAAGGGTGCTTGGGAAAGGGATGAGGTGGTTGAAGGGTGGCTTAGTGATTGGGGATGCTCCCTTGGGACTAGGGGGTGGAGTAATGGGATGTGTGGGGAAGGGGAGTGGCCTTTAATGGGGGTAGGTGGGAGATTGGTGGTTGGGAAGGGAGGAGAGAGAAAATTTTTGAAATTGGGTGTGGAGGAGAGAGAAAGTGGAGTGAAAAAGAGAGATTAAGAGAGGGATGGGTGGGATTCTCTCCCTAAGGCTTCTCACCTCACTAATGGATTCACTCCACCATAAAAATAAAGATAGAACTCACAAAATGGCAATTTTTCATTGATTGATTCATTTTCTTCAAATGAAGGAAATGGGGCTCTATATATAGGAAACCCATATTTTACAATAAGACCCTGACAAAAGACTTAATAACAAATAACCGAAGGGGTAGGGGAGGCTCATGGGCCAAGGCCAATGAATTGGGCCCAATAGCACACTAAACAATCTAATGACACTCAAATTTAGGAAAATAAATGCAAGACCTAGGGACATGACTCAAATAAAATGAAAATTACATAATTATGACTCAAAGAAAATATGAAAATTACATGAACTGAATCAGAAAAATGTGACGGACATAATGGAACCATGCTGGTGAACAACCGATAAATATGAAGGGTGAGAGATGCCCCCATCATTTCTTCAAGTCCCTTTTATCTACTGATGCTCATTATATAAATGAACAGCTTATATCTGTCATCCCTACTCTGGTTACTGAAGAACAGAACACATTTCTATGCTCCATTCCTTCAGCTGAGGAAATTAAAAATATTATTTTCGCTTCTTATGGTAATAGCTCTCCTGGCCCTGATGGCTTTACAGGTAGCTTTTATATACATTGTTGGGATATAGTTGGCAATGATGTCATAGCTGCTGTTCAGAGTTTCTTTCATGGTTGGGGTCTCCCGAAGGGGGTCACTTCCACCATATTATGCCTGGTTCCTAAGGTTAAAAATCCCACTACTTTTGTGGATTTTAGGTCGATCAGTTTATGCAACTTTACCTGCAAGGTGGTCTCAAAAGTCATTAGTGATAGATTGAGGAGCATTCTTCCTGTTATTATTTCTGACCACCAAAGTGGCTTTGTTAGTGGTAGAAGTATTACAGATAATGTTCTGCTAGCCAGAGAACTTCTCATGGACATTGACAGGCCTGTTAGAGGTCATAACATGCTTATGAAACTAGATATGGCCAAGGCTTATGATTGTATTGAATGGGACTTCATTCTCATTGTCTTACAAAAATTTGGGTTCTCCAATAGATTCAACTCTTATATTGCTCAGCTCTTGATGAATTGTTGGTTTTCAATTTCATTTAATGGTCAAACCCATGGCTACTTTAAATCTTCAAGGGGGGTAAGACAAGGAGACGCTCTTGCTCCTGCTCTTTTTATTTTGGCTGAGGAGATTCTAAGTAGAGGTCTTAATCAATTATTTCAAGCTAGACAATGTCAATATTATCATTTGCCTCGCAATGCCATGCCTATTTCTCACATACTTTTTGCGGATGATACCATCATATTCTTAAATGGTGGTTTATCTTCCATCAAAGCCTTGATGAATTTCCTGAAGATATATGAAGATTCCTCTGGGCAGCGTATCAATGCATGCAAGAGCTCTTTTATGGTTTCTAAACACATGCCCAATTGTGCTATTGAGAGGATTAGCCAATTGACTGGATTTCAGCAAAAAATGGATAGCATTGTCTATCTTGGGATTCCTCTTTTCAAAGGGAGAACTAAAGTCCCACACTTCAAATATTTGATTGAGAACGTTAATGCTAAGCTTGTAGGCTGGCAGAGTAAATTTCTCTCTCAAGCTGGAAGAATTATTCTCATCAAATCTGTGCTTACAGCTATTCCAATTTTTACTGCCAGTTCTGTTAACATTCCATATACAATTAATAAACAAGTGGAAATCATCTGTGCTAATTTTCTATGGCAAGGCCTGGAGTCTATGCACAGGAAGCATTGGGTGGCTTGGAACAAATTATGATGTCCTCAATCTGAAGGTGGTTTAGGC
Source organism: Amorphophallus konjac (assembly GCA_022559845.1). Taxonomy (NCBI): domain Eukaryota; kingdom Viridiplantae; phylum Streptophyta; class Magnoliopsida; order Alismatales; family Araceae; genus Amorphophallus; species Amorphophallus konjac. The sequence goes on along the minus strand of CM040120.1, from coordinate 155,327,848 downwards.
ATAAGAGGTCTTAGGGACTTACAGCTGTGTTTTCAAGTTAAACAACTGTGGTCTGCTCTTTACAGTAAGTCACTATGGGCTCAGTTTATCAGGATGAAATATATTCAAGGACAACACATCACCGACTGTAAGATCCCTTTTCTAGCAGGAATTAAAGCCAGAGATTTTGAAAAAGCTCGTGACATCCTCTTGGCTGGTATGAGAAAAAGTGTCTTCAATGGTGCTACTACCAATTTCTTTAAAGATTCTTGGTTCAAGGGAACTATCCTGCTAGACTATGTTCCTCAGCAGCACACTTCTCTGACTGAGAATTATTCAGTGCAATATGTTCTGGCTAATCATCTACATCATGCTTGGCAAATGATTCCTGATCTTGAGTTAAAATCTGAAATCTATACTTTTGTTACTCAAGATGGTGATGATATTCCCATATGGTTGTTTACTAACTCGGGCAGATTTGAGATTAAGTCCACATACAATTATATGAAGGGTCAAAATTCAGGTGCCCATACAGCCAAGCTCTGGTATCAGAAATTTCCACCTAGAGCCTCTTTATTCTATTGAAAAATGTTGAACCATGCTGTTCCTGTTGATGACCAATTTCAGAAATGTGGTATTCAGTTAGCTTCCCGTTGTAACTGTTGTAATGCTTTGCCTTCTATTGAAAGTCTAGATCCTCTTTTTGTAAACAGTGATTTAGCCTCTTCTCTGTGGAGCAATTTTAGTTCTATTATTGACAGCTCCTACATGAGAAATACCTCTATTATCAGCAGGCTCCAGTTGATAATCAGTGAATCTGTTATATCCAACCCGAAGGGATTCATTAATATGCTAATGACTATGTTGATCATATGGGAAATCTGGAAACAGAGATGCAGAAACAGATTTGAGGAGTCAAATCTAATTCTTCTCGGATAGCTTTACATATTCAAGAAGAAGCCAATCAGATAATTAAGCAGATCTCATTCAAGCAAGGCATCACTCGTCCCTTCATGCAAAACCTACTAGATATGGGTTTTACCATCAAGCATAAGATACTTCAAATACAACTTGTATGTTGGCAGGCCCCTAAAGTGGCTTTCTCACTGAATGTGGATGGATCTTGCAAAGGCAATCCTGGGATTTCTGGAGGAGGAGGTTGCTTTAGAGACTCTCGAGGCAAACTATTATTGGGTTTTTCTTATTACTATGGCTATGGCTCTTGTATGGTGGCAGAAGGGAGAGCTCTATTGGATGGGCTACGATTGGCACGTCTTCATAGCATTCCCCTTTCAGCCATCTATACGGATTCTTTGGCGCTGACCGAATTGCTAAAAGGCAAAAGAAGACCTCCGTGGTCTCTTCTCCCATGGTGGGGACATATTCAAGTTCTCTATTCCATCGTTCAATACCCGCTCGTCCACACATTCAGGGAAGCTAACTAGCTAGCAGATTCTCTAGCAAAGCATGCAACTATCACTGGCCATAACACAAAGTTTCGATCAATAAGGGAATTGCCTCTACTATCCAAAGGATATGTCATGGCTGATGCCACCTATCTTCCGAATATTCGTATTCGGCGAGTGTAGATTTTTCTTCTTTGGTTTCTCCTCTATTGACTTAGGGGTTTGGTCCCCCATGTATTCATCCTTAATTCCATAATCAATAAAATTCGTCTAGTGATGAAGATGGTGGAGTGGGAACATTCCTTTCCTCTGGAAAGGGGTGCACTCTTTCTTCTCTCTCATTAGATGCTTTTTACCTTAAAAAAAAAACACAAGTCAGGCACCTCCGAAACATCATGGCATCATCGTTTTCATCTCATAGAGGAAAGAAGACATGACCCCTGCCACGAAACAACTACCGATAACACACTCGGTAGACACAACAAGCATCGGCTTAGACCAGGAAACACAGTCCTCTCAACTGACTGCTCCAACCATCAGCTTCCGCGCCATGGACAACACCGAAACTGGCACGCAGAACGCCAATGACAACAATGGACCACGAAGCATAATCGAGTCAGTGCTCACTCAGACATTGCATCTTATTCAAGTCGCATGCCAACTCTATACCGACAGAAGAGTACAACAAAATCAACCGACAATGACCTCGGTCCACACAATGCCAAATTTAGACTCACAGGGAACTCCTCCCAAGCTGAACACAACCACAAACAACAACACCTGCAGAATCTCGGCTACGTTCTCAACACAGAACCACGAGACACAATTGCAAGCTGGGTCACATCAAGGCAAAATTATGGCTGAACACACGACTAAAATATACTAGCCGCTCGCAGCTTACCAACAAGGACCCGCAACAATAATCTTGGAGAACACATCTCGAGGACCACGATCACGTCCTAAGAGCACAACTCCCAAGAAAATAGAGAGAAGAAAGGGTACTCAACCAGCATATATGCCGACATATTCCCCAATCCTCGAACCTACCAGTGCCAACAACCACAAAGCCTCAAGCAATGGCATCGTAACCAACAACATCAAGGCACGCATAGCCAAGATGATGTCACACCGAGGAAACAAACCTCTCGGCCGGTCAGAATCTTCCAACCAAAAGACCCTCGACTAGTGGGTTGTGAGCCCACACGCTTCTGCTGCACACTCAACCAACACACACGGGCATCACAGACAACTAGGCATCCGCATCTCAGCACACACACGGCGCCATCGCAATTCACAAACTACAATATACCACGCCTTGAGTACCGATCCTGCTAACAGCCGATCACAAGTCGCCAAAGTGCAAATCATAAAGAGCACTAGCTTAAGCACAAAGAATGCTAATCTCAGCTTATCCTCACGTCCTAAAATAATTACTGAACCTTCATAGCACTACAACCGCCAAACACGGCACACCGAACACAGTGCACAATGGCCCCCAAATCCAAAAACTGGGTCCAAACCAAGCCACCACCGAACAAGAGCAGATCAGGTTCAGAACTAACACAGTCCACACATAAGCAGACATAGGACAAATGCTTCATAGAGACAGCACTCCCAAAGCTTACCTCAAAAAGATGCCACAAAACAAGATGAGAAGAATCAAGCTCGACTAATAGTAGCTCACCAGGAAGGAAAATCCTAGGCTCGCCCGAGCATTCTCTCAAAAAAGGCATCCAATCGACCACCACAACACAACCTTAACACCTCGGGGGCTGAACAAACCTCAAGCTGGGACGACCAAAACAACATGAGAATGTGCACGGTCATCACACCAATGATAAATTCCCATCAGCCACCTAAACAAGTCACAGAAAAACTCAAACACCGGACCGCAGATTCACGCCTGCCGGCGAACTCTGCCAAGCGCAGCACAATCGAGACACATGACAAAAGAAAAGCGCTCCATCAGAATCTAACAAGAGCAAAACCATCTCGTACAGTGCCAACACAGCACGCACAAGACCACACGCAAGAAGCAAAGCGATAAACAATTGTAAAACCTATGCCAGCATCCGACTGTACTGGACCTTATGGACTCTGAGTGCTACGATGTCTCGAATTCCCATGTACTTCACATACACAAGCTTAGCTTGCTCGGAAAAACTCCGAACGACTCTGAACTTTGCTATGATACCAACTGTGATGACCCAGACTCCAGATACCTGGTAAACTCGATACCACTTGGAACCTGGGAGGCCTCCCAAGAGCGGAAAAGCTATGAAGGGATAGAAAGGTATGTGAGAGTACATTGAACTTCCAGATAAAGCAGTAAGCAATTAAATTTCAATGATCAGGATTGCTAAAATAGCAGAAATAAAATTATATTTTCTATAACAATTAAAACTAACAGAGTCTAGTCCTAAGAAAGGCAAGTATAGTCCAACAGAAAAGAGAACGTACTCTCAAGTCGGGGGAAGCCCGACACTGGCAACGCTGGCAACTAAGAACCACGTAGCAGGTGCCTTCCAGCATGAGGAAGAATAGCTACACCTGAAAAGTCAGGGGTGAGCCTCCTATCACTGGCTTAGTAGGGATCCCGCAAAACCCTACCACAAAACAACGTAGTAACAGTAGTGCTAAACTGAAGCAAAGTAGTAACAGTAGGAGCTGGAATAATAAAAATAAAGAGGAAAGCCGTAACACGAAAACACGACAGCCGAAGGAGCCTCAGCCCTCTAAACTACTCTAAATAGTAACAGAAAGGCGAACCCCGATCTCACAAAGTCGGGAGTTACCGATCCATTGTCAAATCAAGAAACCCTATCGTAAAAAGCCTACAGAAACAAGCAAAGGCCTTACAAAAGACCTACACGGTCAATAGCACAAGACATACTCGCTCACCGTCATGTACGCTACACTGACCTCGAGTAAAGCCAAGCACATGCTACTCGAACAAGTAATGAAGACTCAAGTCATCGTGTCGTGTGACAGAAGCACCTCCTCACTAGAAGAATAGCCAAATGCGTCTACTGACGTCTTACACTACTCCACAAGTATCACCCACACGCCTAGAACGACGGTAACTGAGACACTCTCAAAGAACCAAGGAACTACTGTAACAAGTGACTAGTCAGGGTCACTCCCGTCGACGCTCATCCAACGCCCCTGACCACGTGTGCACACACAAGCCCAATGTCTTGACCAGGCTTCTAGCTGATTTTCCCCACCCGTAGGACTCTCACGGCAAAATAAAGGGGGCCACGACAACTAGTCTACAAACCGTCTCAACCGGGAATTGCCCTGCCACCAGTCCCAGGTGGGCCGACACATAGGCGAGTGTCATCAGGCTACGACTAGTGGAGGCTCACTAGACACAGTGACTCAAAAAAGTGAACACCGAAGTACAGACAGGGTAAGCACACACCTATCGCACGTACTACAGAGCACAAGGCAGCTCACAACTGCTACCAGACTCAGGACAGTCAACTAGACCTACTGACAACGATCCTTGAGTCACAAGACTCGGGTCAAGATCGTCGCACATCACAGCAACATGTTGTTAATCAGCCTAGTCACTAAGTAAAAAACCATGGGGAACACATCAACAATAAGTCCTCGGCCTCCAAGCCGCACAACGGACTCACCATTTTGTATAACATGAAACACGGAACATGAGGGATTTTCACAGCCCTCAAATAACATGGCACGCAAACTGAGGTAGGACAATACCTCCAAGTGCCTAAAACTAGGTCTCGATCCTCACAGGATAGATGAGACAATCACGAGGTCACGTGTTAACCACTAGGTCACAATCGGGTTGACTAGAAACCATAATGACTCTCGAAGTAACACAAATCACAACTCGATATAATGGCACTCTCAGACACCCTATAACACGGTCACAACCCTCATAGGACGTCCAAGACATCGACGGAACAATGGGCTAACCAAGGGGTCGAAGCCACATCAACCGGAAGTCAAACCAACACGAAAGGAACTCCCAAACAAATGGCGGTCTTACCCTTGGCCGCTAATCCTCATTGGCAGTCTTATCAGGGCCTCTATTCGCTGGGTAAAACAAACATAAAATGATCTGCTTGAGGCCGTCTCTAGCCTTTGGTGGTCATTGCCAAACCGCCATACTCATACCGCCTCGAAAAACACAATAAGTCATCCTTTTGCCAGTCCTTTGCCTGACCATCACTTTATAAGATAGTCAGTCGCAAGGCCGTCATTAGGAATCGACTTAACACAGTAAAAACCAATTAATGGTCTACCTAGGACCGCTTTCTACGGAATGGTGGTCGCCCCATGGCCTCCAAAGATCCCATGCGGTCGGAGCTAGACCGCTAGCCCGAACCGACTTGAAATCGATCAACCGACTTAAACGTTGCATAGCGATCGCCCAAGGGCCACTAAAGAAGCCTTGCGGTCGGTCGCGAGACCGCTACACCAAACCGACTATAAGCCTTCGAATAGCGGTCTCCAGAGGACTGTCTATTACAAATACCGATCACTGGTAGGACAGTGAAACCGTTCCAGCAGTAAAACCATAGGACTACCCAATACCCGATCTTTCCACGCCCCAATCGCATCTAAACGATGGGAAGAGAACCCTAACGTTGATATCAACCTTCCACAAGCCGGAAGGGATCAAACCATCCACAAAACAACAAGAAATGGGCGATTCCCATGAATCGACCCAAAATAACTCACATGGACAGCCAGGCTCATACCGGCTCCGATTCTCAACCCAATGCAGTAAAACTAGCGGGGACGAATTCCAACATGCCAAGGGTTCAAATGAATCCATTTAAACTACAAACCATCGCCTAGAATGGCAAACTTGGCTCACACCCCCCGAACATGCATTTTTCCCAAACGTGGCAAAACTCTCTCAAACTTACATCGTTCGGCTCCAAATCGTGAGAAGATGCAGAAAAAGAGTAGGGCATCTGACCCCCTACCTCCACCAAAGATCTCACGTGCTGAAAAGGCCAAACCTCATCGAAAACCATCACACGGACAACCCACACCGGCTTTGAATCCACGAACGGGATCGCGCCAACGTCACTGTCCGATACTCTCGCCATCACACCTCAATTCAGCTCCACGCCGTCGCCACCTCACCCAGCTCTACACCGGTCTCGCGCCCGGGGAAGACGAGAAGAGAGGAGAGAGAATGGAGGGAGAGAAAGTGAGAGAACGTGAGGGAGGAGACAGGAGAGAGAAAAGGTTAAGAAGAACAAGAAAATAGAAAAATTAGCAAATTTCCTAAAAATCTGATTTTCTACACAAAATTCTGTAAACTCACAAAAAAATAAAAAAATAGTCTCTACGATCCTCGGAACGAGCACAACGCACCTGTAGGGTCCCGAAGTCACAAAACTCAATGGTTAACTCTCGACAGGGTTCCACAAGTTATTCAAGTGAAAAACTCGAGTGGATCATAAAACATGTATCAAGACCCACGAAAGTGTTCTGAAAGTTCTCCGATTCCGATCCGAAGAATCCAAGATATTACAAGAAGGCCAAGGAGGAGAAAAGGAGAACTTGGGAACATGATATCATCTACATCCATGCATCTTTGAAGCTCGTGGTAGAAGGAAAAGATGAGTGGATCGAGGAGAGGAACAAGATGATGGCGACTTCGTGATTATCCATCTACCACCAAATAAGGGATGGATCATTTAGAGAAGGGGGAGTTTTACACTTGTTATATTCTCTTTGTTCCAGTCTTAAGAGTTAATTTGGGGCACGTTGTATTCATTTGTGAATGTTTTATTCATTCCTAAACGAATAGTGTGTGTGGGTGTTCGGAGATTTGATCTCCGAGTGGTTGTTAAAGGTTGGGGAAGTTGTTCCCCGTGTGTTGCTGCATTTTGGCAGCGTGTGTGGGTCAATGGCTGGGTGTTGTACCCCGTGTGTGCAGGTTTTACCTGCCTTTCAATTTTCGGGTTCATCCCCGTGGTCCAGTTTAGTCTAGACCGTGTGTGTGTGCATTGGAACATCGGCTCCATGTGTGTGTGTGCTGCATCTTAGTGGCGTGTGTGTTGGCGCATCGTCTCCGTGTGTATACTGTCTTGTAAGAGTCGTAAGATTATGGAAGCCTCACTGGTTTGGTGAGGGGTGGACGTAGGGAGCCCGTCGTGGTCCCGAACCACCTAAAAATCCTCTGTCTCTTGTGGTTTGCCTTATTGTGGATTAAATGCTATCTCAATGCATGTGTGATCGGTGAGCATCAGAGTATCTTAAAATTGCATGCTATTAACCTTGTTATGTCTATTGTTTATCTAACTCATGCGAGTGAGTTTTAAGTGCACAATTCATCTTGCTATATCAAGTTCTTGTTTATCAACTCTAGGCACAAAGGAATTAATTGCTTAGTTACTTGTCTATCCATCATTCATCAAAGTAGATCTTAATTACATGGAAATTAGTTTTTAGAGGGACAATCAATTCACCCCCCTCTTGATTGCCGTTGTCCCGGACCTAACACTGATTTTGTTGACTATGTTGACTTGTTGACTTTAGTGAACTTTGTTGACAGTTTAAAGCCTTGAGTCATACTTCCCTTGTATGATAGGTGTCATTGACTAGGTTTGACCTTTGACTGGGTTAATTTGACTAAATTTGAAGTTGAGCTTGAACGAAGTCGACTTGGCCTTCATCCGAAGTTGACTTGGCTTCCTCTTTTCTTCAGCCTTCAACCCTTTCATTCATGCTTCACCTCATCACTTATTTTTCACCCGTGTAGAGCCATTTGTCACCCTTGTGGCTTATTTGTCATCACTACCTACCCATTTGTCACCCTTAATTGAATTCAGCTAGCGGGTAGTTCTGGCTGACCTTGAGTCGACTCTTGAACCAAATGGAGTTGACTCTCCTTCTTACATTTCTTCTTCTTTGCTCTTCTTCTCATGTAAACACCTATTTTTCACTAGTGGGGACCTATTTGTCACCCTTAACCAAAATTTTACTCCCTTATCTGGCATTTTGTCAGCGATAGCTTGCTGTATTGTCTGCTTCCTGATTTTCACACTTCGGGCCACTTTTGGCCATTTCTTTGTCCAAAACCAATCCTATCTTCACAAAACTCATGAAGAGATACATGTATATATGAAGAACATGAATTTCATCAAAATCATATGAAATATTTATACATGAATCTTCATCAATTCTGTCTTCACATAGATTATGCATGTATAAGGTATTCTTGACTTATAGTGTTGACATCATCAAAACACAGGGACACAACACTGAGTGCAGGCCTCCGCCACCTCCTTGGGCAACTACTGATATAAGGATATCATGTTCATTGTTACCCCCAGAGTTGGCATTTCATGCGAGCGCGGGCGATCAACTTTGTGCTTCCCCATTTGTAGCTCCCTTTCTTAATTAAAGATTCAATAATGTCTTTAAAGACATAGCATTCCTCGATAGCATGCCCGAGCATTTGATGATACGGGCAGAAATGAGGGTCATCCTTTCTTCTGAGGTCATTCGACCTCTTTGGCTCTAGCAGAGTGATCTTGTTGTATCTAGTAGCCCATTCGAACAAGACTCGAGTCTTATCTCAAGGGAATGAATGTAGATTTTTCATTTTCTCCCGTAAGGAAGGGCCTTCTCGTCGCTCAACGGGCTTGGCCCGGGGAGGCTCGGCCACCCCTTTGTCCTTTTCCTTCTGCTGCTCGAAGGCTTTGATGTCAATTATGTGCACTTCCTTAGGCACTGGTCGTTTGTCAACTAGCTTGGCCTTCTGGCCTGAGGTGGCAGGAGTAGAAGACTATTTTGAGAGGAATGCCTCAATTTCTACCACGACATTGTTTAGTCGATCAAATGACTTGCTTTCAATGCCTATCATTCCTTCTAGCACTTCTCTTCTCAGATTCTGTTGACATATTTGAACGACATTCTCTTGGTGCGGCAGACGCCTGCATTTCATACTGAGGTCCTCCATCTTTTGATGTATTCTAGGGTGGACTCGTCGCTCCTCTGCCTGGTCGCATACAATTCGGCCACTGTCACCTCCCTTTCGGCGATGTGGAACCTCTCTTTGAATTTCCTTTGCATATCGGGCCAATCGATAATGGACCCGGGCTGCAAGCTTGAGTACCACTCGAAGGCAAGCCCCGTCAATGTGGATCCGAAGAACTTCAGCAGGCACGACTCGTCCACAGCCAAGTCGGCCATCACACTAGTGTAGTAGGCCACTCCCGCGGAGACCCTTGCCCATTGAACTTTTCAAACTTTCGAGGCTTATTAATGCCATGGGGCAATCTCTTGGTAGCATGATGACATGGGTATGGTACCCTGTATACATCAAATGAGGCAGAGTCACCATCACCCCTTTCTGCCAGCTTCATCTCTATCATTTGCTCAACCATCAACTTGATCATCACCACTAGATCAACCGAGGTTGGGTAGAAGTGAGCTTGTTGCATATGCGGCATTGTCAACACTGCCGCGTGAGGTGTGGTAGGGGGCCCCTGAAATTGGAAGACTGAGGGTTGCGATGTAGCCATATGTTGTTGTTGTTGGATGGGAATGTCCCAAGTATAGTTGGGCGCCGGTTAGGATGCAGTCGCCTGCGGCGAGGCTTCGAACTCCTGGTTACTGCCCCTTGACGTTCCTTGGGGGATTTCGACCTGCCCAGGTGCGGAGGTATGTGTATCCCTCTCGCTTAGTTGCTTCTTCAGCATTTCAATTTCCTACTGGTATTTCTGTAGCTACATCAGCAAGGCTGGGTCGTTAATGGAATGGCTGGGGATGCTACCCCTATCCTCAGCTGGTATTTTATTCGGATGACGTAGACGGCAGGCCACCATCATCCTCAGCTATAATTACATTGGCAGTCAGGGCTGCCGCAGCTGATAAGCGCTTAATTATTTATATTTATTCATATCACACATGTCATTATTGGGCTTTAATGAAGTTAATTATGTAACTTTGCATGATTATCTCAATCTCACACAAAATGAAGATTTGTGTATAATTAATGGGACTTGAGACATTAGCATAATTAAATTTTAAGGAAATTATTTCATATGAAATTTCTCTATAATTGCTTTTTACAAAATTTACTTACATTGACTTAAAACTTTTTGACTGAGGGGTATATGTATAATTCATCTCATATTCTTTCACCTTGTGAACAGGATCACTCCAGCATTGGCCAATGAGGCTTGTAGGGATGGTGTTGTGTCCCTGTGGTTTGATGATGTCAAACACTATGACTCATCTATGAGACAGTGCATTGGTGTGCCTTGATGCATTGGTTTTGATGCACTGGTTTCATGTGATGATGAAGTCATATTTGATGAAGTCATGTTTTAATGATAGTATACATATGTGTGTAACACTCTTGAACTTTTGGAAGAACATGTTAAACAGCAGCACAATATCAAGTGCAAGAGAAGTCAACTTTAGCACTCCACAAGTCGACTTGGGCAGACAGGCTGTCACGCCCCGAGCGCGGAAGGAACCCGAAGATGCGTGACGAGTTTATATCAATCATGTCAATCAGAGCATAAGTGTATTCGACATACATAGACAGAGTGCGCATAAGTAATGATAACCAAGTCCTTTATTAATCATAACTTTAAAGTACTCCATTACAATTCTTTATGAAAGAACTATGACTCAATAAAAGAAAAAGTACAATGGATGACTTAAGAAAATAGAAAAGACAGGACTAGATAACACTTTGACGGTTGGAATGGATCTAAACTCTTCACTATTGTCCATCCCCATCCGAATGAGTCTCGTCATCAGAATTACCTAAAAAATAGAGGAAAACACTAGGTGAGCGAACGCTTAGTAGGAATTATATCTCAAGTGCTAGTTTGCTTTAAGTAAATTACATGTTGCATGAACACAAGTATAGCTATGCATGTTCGCGTGAAATGACATTAGAGAGAGAGTATAGCAAGAGATAAATGAGTGAACTAGCAAGTCTTTCATGTCAATATACCAAGATGAACAAGTATGTACATTTATCAAGTCACGTCAAGAATTGACTATCATGTTTCAAGCAAGCAAGTATATACCCTTTCCGGGCCACGTACGTCATGTCATGTCAAATCAAGTACAAGTATAGGATTTGTGGGAATGTCCAATCAAGCAAGTCATGCACTTCGGTGCAAAGCCACACCATGATCAATAATAGCTCCTATGGGCACAAGTACTTTCGGGTGCTCCTCCCAAGATCAGATCCGGCCCTATATGCGTAAGCATTGAGTCATGTATTTTGACATCCACTATATTTATAGCCAATATAAAGTTCCAAGGGAAAGCTCTTGTAGGAATTTTAAGGTAGATCTTGTGGAATAGAATCACAAGGATATAACTTGATACGTAAGGACGTACTACGATTAAATGGTATAATCATGATATTCGTTGAAAACTTGGTGGAATTGACTCCCTAATGGGTGCCAAGATATCAAGAATAAGCGTTCATATACACATGATCACTCGTTCTTCGTATAGGATAAGGTAGAAAGAATTAGTGTCCGTATAGAGGCACATAATCCTTAGTTGATAGCAATGGCATGGTTTCCCATTCCATTAGCTCAAGAAACATTCTCACGGCGACTAAGTAGCATACCATGAGGGCCGGTCTACCATGTTTCTTTAGAGTGACATGGTAATTAAAAAGTGTCATGGGTTAATGGTACAACATCCTCGGCGGCCTTGAGGGAATCCAAGGCTTTGCGTAGACTTACGAAGGTCTCTATGATAAAGTCACCAGTCCGAAGGAAGGAATATCCCGCGGAGGGTTCATCTATCACCTAGAAATAGTGGGGTAATCGATAAAACACCGAGAAACGTGAGACTATACTCACTGACTGGAATATAGTGCCAATAGATATGTCCACTGAGATGGGTTACAAAAAAACCATGGAAATCAGGAAGCAGGAAAATGGCACCTGCATCAGAGCCACTAATTCTTCAAATCCAGTTTGGTATTTAAGGCATACATATTCAGGATTTCATAATTTCAAATTGCATAACAATTCAAGTTTCAAGATTTCCTTATTATAAGCAGAATCTGGAGGTTTCTGCTCAGGGTGAATGGCGCCCTGGCTTAAGCCTTCAATTCAGTATATAGCGCCCTTGTCAGGGGTGCCATATTCAAATAGTGGCTGGGTGACAGTCGCGGTTCATTCATGTGTAAATTGGTCATGAATAGTAGCACTCTTCGAATAAAAATAAGTTTATAGGAATGAATACACGGACAGGTAGAGAAAAACAGCAGGAATCAATCAATATACTCATGCATTAGATTAGATGTCATGGTTCACAGTTATTAAATTTTAAACATGTGTATTTATTAATTAACTACCAAAACAACGACTATTTACATGGTCGTTTAATTAAATAGTGCCCTATATAGGGGCGCCCTTAAACAAGAACTCAGAAAACTTCACAGAAACCTACTCAATCCATCCTATAAGACCTATATGCATGCACATGCTCTGGTATTTATTAGATTGGACTTGTACTTGAGAACACCTACCTTTCTGGGTTGATTTGGTTGACAGAAATTGGAAGATCGATGAAGAAGATATGTTAATCTGATACTCTGTTATGGCATAAAACAAAGAAGTCGATGCACTGCAGCTTCAGGGATTTGGAGAAAAATAGGGGCCCTTCCTCCATGTACAGCCGAAGAAGAAAGTGCAGTAGCAGCAGCAGAGGAAGAAGAGGGGCTTCAGATGTTCACGACTCCGTAGCAAGAAGAAAGCAAAGCAACTTCCTTTATGTAGCAGTCGTCGGTGAAGGAGAAACAGACTCCTACCTGGCAGAACAACTCAAGAGGAACCATGACCTCTTCTCTACATAGTAACAGAGAAGAAGTACTAGTAGAGAGGAAGTATACCAGAGGATGATGAAGCAGTAGACGGTACTTGATCGAAGGGGCAGGGTATTTATAGAGTTGGAATCCCACTGGAGGATGAGAGTTTGATCGGGACTTAAATTCCTACATAGGGAATCCTATTGATATTCAAACTTCCCACGTATTAATCGTACTGGATTTTATCTTCCCCGAACGGCAACTACTTCCCAGTTCGAACAAGACACTGCCATGGGTTTTCCTTAAATCACTCTCAGTGAAATGGCGCCCTAACCTGGGTCTCCATTTCATTGAATAGCGCCCTATCAAGGGGTCTCTATTTCTTGAAATATCGCCCTAATAGGGGGCGCCGTTCACCTCTACCCCTTGTCCACCAACGCTCCTACAGTCTTTGGAGAATGGCGCCCATTCAGATGGGCTTCTTTTGAGGAAATGGCGCCATAGGGCAGGGCGCCCTTTACCTTGGCCCATTTGGTTTAGGTATAAGGCCCTTATGTGTATATGTATGAGGCCTAATGGTGGGTATGGTGTTGTGTATATGGTCTGGTCCTTGACTAATCGTTCATTTTAATCTATTTAAGATTTCTATTCCTTTAATTTACCAGGGTTGCTACACCCTCCCCCACTTAAAAGAATTTGATTCCCAAATTCAACTGTGTGTTAGACGTGGAGGGTACAGAGTACATACTTTTTAGAATAAGTCTGGGAATATCTTCCTCATGAATTCCTCGGTCTCCCATGTACGTTCTTGTTCTAAGCAGTTACTCCATTGAACTTTAACCATGGGAATTGTCTTGTTCCTTAGTGCACGTACCTCACGATCAAAGATCTTTATGGGTGTTTGTTCATATGTGAGATCCTTTTGTATCACCAGGTCTCCATGATCTATGATATGTGACGGATCGTGCACATACTTCTTCAACATGTATATGTGGAACAAGTTGTGAACTTCAGACAATTGAGGAGGCAGGGCGATGCGATAGGCAACTTCGCCAACTCTTTCTAATACCTTAAAAGGTCCGATATACCTTGGTGTAAGCTTTCCCTTAACACCAAATCTTCTGATTCCTCGGCCTAGAGAAATCATTAGGAATACATGATCTCCGAACTTTGAATTCGAGATCTCTCCTTCGGGTATCGGCATAAGCCTTTTGTCTAGATTAAGCTATTTGAAGTCTTTCTCTAATCAGTTGGATATTCTCGGAAGTATCTCTAACCATGTCTGGGCCTAGTAGTTGTTTCTCGTCAACTTCATCCCAGCACAAATGTGATCGACAACTCCTTCCGTATAAAGCTTCGAAAGGTGCCATTTGTACACTTACCTGATAACTATTTTTGTATGCAAACTTGACCAAAGGAAAATGATCATGCCAGCTTCCACCGAAATTAATAATACAAGCTCTGAGCATGTCTTCTACTACTTGATTTGTTCTTTCGGTCTGACCATCCGTTTGAGGATGAAAAGCTGTACTAACGTTAAGTCTTATCCCCAACGAATGTTGTACACCCTTCCAAAAATGAGAAGTAAAACGCGGGTCTTTGTTAGACACGATCGAAACAGGAACTTCATGTAGTCTAATTATCTCCTTGATGTACAGTGCAGCAAGAACGTCAACTGACTATCGGCTCTTGATTGGCAAGAAATGTGCCGACTTGGTCAATCGGTCTATAATGACCCATATTCCATCATGTCCTCCTTTAGATTTTGACAGACCCATTATGAAGTCTATACCGATATCCTCCCACTTCCACTTGGGAATGTCAAGAGGATGAAGCTTACCGACAGGTTTTTGGTATTCTGCCTTAACTTGCTGACAAATGAGACAACGAGACACGAAGTCTGCTACCTCTCTTTTCATGTTAGGCCAGCAAAAGGTCCGCTTCAAGTCTTGGTACATCTTGGTAGATCCACGATGAATCATGTACCTTGATCTATGGGCTTCTTCTAATATCTTCTTCTTTAGTTCTGAACAATCTGGTACACAAGTTCTCTCTTTGAATAATAATCTTCCATCTGATGCTAATTTGAAATCAGATTGCTCTTCTATCTTACCCTTGATTTCTACTAATACTGGGTCGTTGTCTTGAAGTCCTTGTATTTCAGAGAGTAACTCTGGTTGTATCCTCATATGTGATAGTGTGACACACATGTTCTCTTTGTCTATACTTATGTCAAGTCTATAGAATTGCTCTAACAACTTCCACCCTTGAATCATACAATTGGCTAATAACGCTCTTGGCTTTCGACTGAGGGCATCGGCTACAGGATTACCCTTTCCAGGATGATATTAGATTGTGAAGTTGAAGTCCTTGAGATATTCCAGCCAACGTCTCTGTCTCATATTCAATTCCTTTTGAGAGAAGAGATACTTGAGAATCTTATGATCGGAGTATATAATGAATTGCACTCCGTATAGGTAATGTCTCCAGATCTTTAATGCAAACACTACTGCAACCAATTCTAGGTCATGGACTGGGTAGTTCTCTTCATACTTCTTTAGTTATCTAGAAGAGTAAGCTATGACTCTTCCTTGTTGCATTAATACACATCCGAGGCCAATGCCAGACGTGTCGGTGTATACCTCGAATTTCTCTCCTTCTATTGGTAAAGCCAAAATCGGGGTAGTTGTCAAGTGATCCTTTAGAGCTTGAAAGCTTCTTTCACAATCTTCACTCCATTCATAACGGATCTCTTTGCGAGTTAGCCTAGTAAGTGGTACAGCGACCTTGGAGAAGTCCTTAATGAATCGCCTGTAATAGCATACAACACCCAAGAAACTTTGGATGTCGCTAGCATTGGTTGGTCTTTCCCAATTCTTCACAGCTTCAACCTTTGATGGATCTACTGATAACCCATCCTTGGAGATTACATGTCCTAAGAAAGATAGTTCTTCTAACCAAAACTCACATTTGCTGTGCTTTACATATAATTGATTCATCCTGAATATCTATAATGACATCCTCAAATGCTCTTCATGCTCTTCCTTGGTCTTCGAATAGATTAATATGTCATCAATAAAGAGCACCATGAACTGATCTAGATGAGACCTGAATATGCTATTCATCAACTACATAAAGGCTGCAGGGGCATTTGTTAGTCCAAAAGACATAACAACAAATTCATAGTGCCCATACCTGCTCCTGAACGCGGTCTTATGAATGTCCTCATCTTTGATTCTCAGTTGGTGATATCCTCACCTGAGATCAATCTTCGAGAAATACTTTGATCCAGATATCTGATCAAACAATTCATCGATTCTCGGTAGTGGATACTTATTTTTGATAGTGAGATGATTCAACTGTCGATAGTCGATGCATAGCCTCATGGATCCATCCTTCTTCTTTACAAATAATACCGGCACTCCCCACGGGGAAGTGCTTGGTCTGATAAATCCTTTCTTCAGAAGCTCCATCAATTGTTTCTTTAACTCCTTGAGCTCGGCAGGGGACATCCTATAAGGTGCCTTAGAGACTGGACCAGCACCAGGGACCAGGTCGATGGTGAAGGCCACTTCTCTTTATGGGGGTAAACCAGGCAAATCTTCTGGAAATACATCTGGAAACTCCCGAACTACCGGGATGTCTTCTATCTTGGTCTCCTTAGTCTCCTTTATGGTGACAAAATCAAGGAAAGAAACACATCATTTCCTTATAATCTTGCTAGCTCGGAGAGCCGAAATAAGAGGTGACTTGTTCTGACTCTTAGGGCTAGTGTAGACAAGTTCCGAAAACTCCTTAAAAGTTACCTTTCCTTCACGGAAATCAACAACGGCCTTATGTGTAGATAGACAATCAGCTCCTAATATAACAACATATCCTTTCAAGTCTAGACACGTTAAGTCTGCTGGCAGATCTTTCCCTTTTACCATAACGGTACAATTAAAATAGTGGTGTGAGATCTCGGATTCATTTCAGAGTGAGGTTGCAATTACTAGATCCATCCACTCCGGTTCCATAGGTAATGGATCAGCAAACTTCTTTGAAACAAAAGAGTGCGATGCACCGGTATCAAACAAGACATGAGCATACTTGGAACAAATCTTGAGTGTACCTTCCACTAGTCTGCCTTCCTCTTGTTCTGCTTCCTGAAGAGCTTGAAGACGTGCATTCTTCTTCACCGGGCGCTTCTCATCTCCGGCTTGATCGTTGAGTAACGGTCAATCGGTAATCCAATGATCACGGCTCCCACAACGGAGGCAAGCTCCGAGTCTTCTCCAACATTCTTCGGCCCTATGTCTGGCCTTGTCACAATGTTTGCACATCTCCTTGGAAGGTGTGGCAGTAATCGAGAATGGTTTATTATTTTTCCTAATCTTCTTTTCTTGAGAGGACTCTCCTCCATTGCTAGGCCTCTTCTTGTTGAATGTTGGCTTGAAAGTACCGGAGCTGGTGACGTGCTCCTTCTTATCCTTCCCACGGATCCTATCTGTCAGCTCCGTGGCATCTTCTAATAACTGGGCTCGCCGTACTATCTCCGAGTAGACTTGAATGTCCATCGATGCCAGCTCTGTAATATATTGAGGCCAGAGCCCATTGAGAAATCTTCTAGCCTTCATCTTCTCGGTACTTACTAAGTGTTTAGATCGTGACAACCTAGAGAATTGAGCCTCATACTCGGCCAACGTTAATGTTCTTTGTTTAAGTGTAGCGAATTCGGCAGCCTTCTTCTCTTGTACTCGGTCAAAAAAATACTTGTTATTGAAATACTCCTTGAATTCAGCCCATGTAACTTGATCTTGTTCTACCGTAGCTTCTACGGACTCCCACCAGAAACGGGCATCCCTCCCTAACTGAAATGTTGCTAATAGAACCTTTTCTTGGTCCGTGCATTGCATGACACGGAATATCCGTTCAATCTCCCTTATCCAATGCTCGGCATCATCCGGATTGGTCAAGCCTATGAATTTAGGAGGGTTCATACTGCGGAAACTTTGATGGAGACTACCGGCTCCACAATTAGCACCTCCTTGCGCTACCTGTTGTAGCGCTTGAGTGAGACCTTGTACGGTCCTTTGCATATCACGCACTGAGCACGTTCCGTGGCCATGATCCTACAATTATTAAGATAACTATGTTAATATGTGATTATATTCCGAGGTTCTAGTTTCTAAGTTAACTTAACCCTTGGCTCTACCCAATCTCACCGGGTAAATGTTTAAACCTATCCTTGGACTTGGGTTTCCTAGGAATTTAATATCCTAGGCTCTGATAGCACAAAACTGTCACGCCTCGAGCGCGGAAGGAACTCGGAGATGCGTGACGAGTTTATATAGGAACTTAAGAAAACCAACCCCAAGGGTCAACCTCGGGTTAGACAAAATTAGCAAATAAGCGATCGTTTCTTGGACCGTTTCATGAATCAGGCGGTCAAGTCTGGACCGTTAGGCAGAGCTATGCGATCGAGTCAGGACCGTTTGTGACTCAGAATTCAGAAAATATTGATGGTATAAGTGCCTTCTAGATAATTTGGGTTTTAAAGGTACAACCAGCTTGGCGTCTTAGTGGGAATCCCAGGCTCGCGGAGTCTTACGGAGGCCTTGAAACATAATCACCTAGTCCGACAGAAGGAATATCCGGCGGAGAGGTTCATAAGTCCAAGAGAGTGTGCCTATAAGTGCAAAATGTAACTAATGGTCACATATTGGAGTATATGCCATGTACTTAAGAAAATTACTCTAGAGATAAGAGTGGATCGTGTGAAAACAACGATCAAAATAACGTTCTAATATCACCATGAGTCATATTTCGTAAACAAAAGAGGAAATATTTAATTACAAAACTATAATATTTTAGCATGAAATTACATGATAATGAAAATAAAGTTTAAAATCATGCTCATGCTAAAACAAGGTGTTTAACATAATTTTGAGTGAAAAATACCATAATTATAGAGTTATACTTAGGCAAAATTCATCTAGGCTCAAGATGGTTCTCAGAATCGAAAAGCGATCTAGTGCAGACCGTTTACAAGAGTCTCGCGGTCTATCGAGGGGCCACTTAGCTATCTCTGTTTGACAGAAAATCGAGAAAATAGTAAAATAAACACTAATATAGGGCATGTTATGCATGGGAATCAACGAGAACATATTGAAAACATGATAGAATAAGAATAAGTCAAGAATATGCATGGGTTGGTGTATAATGAAGAGATTTTCTTTTTAACTCAATTAGGGCTAAGATTCATGCATGGAGATTACACTAAATGCATAGTCCCAACCAATAAAACATAAAATTGTCTATGTATAGTACATGAAAATGACTGAAATCAGAGGGCTTTTATTTCTAACATCAAGTTTAAGCCGTTCATGAGATAACCTACCTCTGGACTATGTTTTAATCGTCGAATTTAAGATTAGAATTTGAACCTATTTTTTGCTCATCTTGAACTGGAATAGCAACTTCGTGGCCTTCTAACTCTTGATCCTTTTAACTTATGACCACGAAATTTTGAGGGTAAAAAGATGGTATTAAAAGGGACAAATAACTTTAAAGAACCCCTATCTACTTGCCTCGTTTAGGGCTCCTATTTTGCAGATCAATCTTGCCCGGTCACATAATTTTCTAAGATTCTTGTACCGAACCAGGAACTTTGAACGCCTCTATCTTCTTGGTGGCTTGATCTCCTAAGACAAAATTTGGAGGGTAGTTAGACCTTAGTATGATGAACAAAATATTCTAAAGAATATACCTCTAATTCGCCCTCCTTACCTTAGTTCCATGCGAGCCAAAAGTAAGGGTCGCGTAGGTTGGTTATGGGGTCTATTTATAGGTTTAGCTAGGGTTTTAGTGATTTGTACGAACTTAGAGTCCTAATTAGGTCACCAATCCATCCTAAAGGCATTCTAGAGTCTTGTAGCCAACAGATTGCATCAATCCCAGAGGATTTAGACTGAAGAAAATAGAGTTTTTGTGTGATCTAAACAGCTCACGTTCGGACTCTTAAAAGCGGTCCCAGCAGGACCGTTTCTTGTCCCAAGCGGTCCCTCGATAGACAGCTTTTGGTCTTGGGCCCCGAATTTTGATTAAATTCAAACTCTTTCTATTATTTATCCGTTTATTATTTAATAAGGAGTAATTATACTCATAATTTTTGTAAATATGCTAATTTAAGCTTCTAGAATATGGGCCAAACCTTATGGGCTTGGTTTTAGGTTTCTTGGGCTTATTTAAATGGGCCAAGTCAATTTGTTATCGTTTGTGCTTCCATAATAACTTATTTAACCCAAAGAATCTATTTAAATTCTAATTAATTTCATTAATCTCCAAAAAAATCTCAAAAAATTTATATAAAATTTTGGGGTATTACACCCTCCCCCATTTAAGAGAATTTAGTCCCCAAATTCAATTACATGGATTTTAAGGGAGAGTGTACTTACATTCAAATAGATCGGAAAATCTCTTGCGCATGGCTTCTTTCGTCTCCCATGTTGTTTCATGTGGGCAAGATTTGGTCCACTGGACTTTGATCATGGGAATGATTTTATTCCGAAGTTGACGTACCTCTTGTTCAATTATTTTGATTGGCTTTAGCTCGTACGTCAAATCTTTTTGAACTTCCAGATTATCATAAGTAATAACGTGGAACGGATCATGGACATATTTCTTTAGCATAGAGACATGGAATACATCATGAACTCTTGCCAACTGTGAAGGTAATGCTACACGATAAGCCACCTCTCCCACTCTTTCATGAATTTCAAAAGGGCCAATGAATCTTGGTGTATGCTTTCCTTTAATGCCGAACCTTCGAATACCTCGACCCGGAGAGATCTTGAGAAATACATGGTCGCCTACTTGGAATTCTAGGTCACGCCTTCGATTATTAGCATATAATTTCTATCTATCTTGGGCCATCTTGCGTCTTTCTCAAATTAGCTTAACTTTCTCGGTAGTATCCCTTATCAATTCTGGACCTAGAAGTTATCTTTCCCCAACTTCATTCCAGCAGATAGGTGAGTGACCACTTCTTTCATATAGTGCCTCAAATGGTGTCATTTGAATGCTAGCCTGGTAACTATTATTGTAGGCAAATTTCACTAGAGGTAAATGGTCGTGACAGCTTCCACCAAAGTCTATATAACACATGCTCTTAGCATATCTTCTACCACTTGATTGGTTCTTTCAGTTTGTCCATCAGTTTGCAGATAAAATGCTGTGCTAAAATTTAATCGGGTCCCCAAAGAATGTTGCAGACCCTTCCAGAATTGTGAAGTAAATCGAGGGTCTCGATCAGAAATAATAGTGAGAGAGACACCATGTAACTTAACAATCTCCTTCATGTATAAGGCAGCCAAGATATCCACAGATCATTGGCTTTTAATAGGTAAAAAATTAGCCGATTTTCTTAAACGGTCTATGATCACCCATATTCCATCATGTCCACCTCTTGATTTAGGCAGTCCCATGCTAAAATCCATCCCTTTACTCACCCATTTCCATTCTGGAATTTCTAAGGGATGTAGTTTTCCAGCAGGCCTTTGATGTTCCGGCTTAATCTATTGACAAATGAGGTAACGTGACACATAGTCTGCTACTTCCCTTTTCATATTGGGCCCCCAATAATTCCTTTTGAGGTCTTGATACATCTTGATAGCACCAGAGTGAATGGCGTACTTAGATTTATGAGCTTCTTCTAGGATCAATTTCTTAGTATCCACATGATCCGGTATACAAACTCGTCCCCTGAATAACAATCCTCTATTACTTGCAATAGTGAAATCTGGCCGTTGCTCCATATTGGCTTTGATCTACAATAACATAGGGTCATTATCTTAGAGTTTGACTAGATCTTCTATTAATGTGGGTTGTGTTCGGATATTGGCTATAAAGCAATCCTCTTTCTTCTTCATATTAATATCTAAATTTAACTGAGCAAATTTAGAGATAAGATTGGTCATACCTCTCATGAGACTTGATAGCTTTCCCATCGATTTCCTGCTGAGCGCATCGGCAACAGCATTCGCCTTGTCAGGATGATATTGGATAGCAAAATCAAAGTCCTTAAGGTACTCCAACCATCACATTTGCCTCATATTTAGCTCTTTCTGAGAGAATAGATATTTCAAGCTCTTATGATCCGAATAAACCATGAATTTCTCTCTATAAAGGTAGTGACGCCAAATCTTCAAGGCAAATATAACAGTAGCCAGTTCCAGGTCATGAACAGGATAATTTTTCTCATGTCGCTTTAAATGTCTTGAAGCATAGCAAATCACCTTGCCATTTTGCATAAGTACACAACCTAGACCAACGCCAGATGCATCGGTATCAACTTTAAACCCACCACCTTCTACGGGCAATGCCAGTATAGGTGCCGTGGTGAGATGCTCTTTAAGGGCTAAGAAATTTTCTTCACATTCCTTTGTCCACTCGAAAGGATTTTCTTTCATAGTGAGTCTTGTTAAAGGAGCGGCGATTTTGGAGAAATCCTTGATAAATCACCTATAATAACCAGCCAGGCCAATGAAACTTCAAACTTTAGATACGGTGTTCGGTCGGCTCCAGTTCTTAACAGCTTCAACCTTAGAAGGATCTACTGCAATGCCTTCTTTAGAAATGATATGGCCAAGGAAAGAGACTTCCTTAAGCCAAAATTCACATTTGTTTAACTTAGCATAAAGTTGGTGTTTCCGCAAGGTTTGCAAGGCAACCATTAGATGTTCCTCGTGTTCCTCCTTTGTCTTTGAATAGATGAGAATATCATCAATGAATACGACCACAAATTGGTCAAAATAAGGTCAGAAAATATTATTCATCAGTTGCATGAATGCCGCAGGTGCATTAGTTAAACCGAACGGCATAACCACAAATTCATATTGTCTATATCGGCTTCGGAAAGCAGTATTGTGAATGTCTTCATCCTTGATCCTCAGTTGATGATAGCCTAACCTGAGATCGATCTTGGAGAAGTACTCCGGGCTAGAATGTTGGTCAAATAGCTCATGAATACGCGACAGTGGATATTTATTTTTGATAGTAAGTTGATTCAACTGCCAGTAGTTAATGCATAATCTAAGGGAACCGTCCTTCATCTTGACAAATAAGACTGGCGCACCCCAAGGGGATATGCTAGGTCGAATGAAGCCTTTTTCTAGCAGCTCTTGAAGTTACTTCTTTAGTTCCTTCAATTCCGTGGGGGACATCCTGTAAGGAGCTATTGACACTGGTGCTGCTCCAGGTGTGAGTTCATTGGTGAAGTTAACCTCCCTTTCAGGCGGTATACCATGTAACTCAGAAGGGAAAATATCAAGAAATTTCCTAACTACGGGGATTTCTTCTATTTGAATTTCCTTAAACTCAGTAACTACTACGGAGGTAAGAAAAGCTTCACATCCTTGCGAAATGAGTTTGGAAGCGTGAAGAGATGAAATAAGAAAGGGATGCTTCCGGTATTTGATGCTAAGAAAGGAAAATCGTGGGAGACCTGGTTTTCGAAAGGAAATTATCCTACTGCAATAATTTATATAGGCGTCGTGGTCTACAAGCCAATCAACTCCTAATATGGCATCATAGCCTTCCATATCAAGGCATACAAGATTAGCGGGAAGATTATGCCCTTCTACAGTAACTTCACTATTAGGGAAATAGGTTTTCAATTCCGTTCCCGACCCTAAAGGAGTGACTATGGTTAAATCCGATGGTAAGGGAACATGTGAAATAGGCAATATTTTTGCAAAGAAACTACCAATAAAGGAATGAGTAGCACCTGTATCAAATAACACAAAAGCAAGATGGGAATAAAAATGAATTGTACCTTCAATGAGCTCCCCTTCTTTGGTTAGTTCATCCTCCAATACGTCATTCAATCTAGCTTGGCGCTTTCATCCACCAGTGCTCCTCATGGATGATTACTCTTTCATCAGAGGACAGTCAGGCATGCGGTGCTCCCGACTTCCACATCTTAGACATGCACCCAAACGCTTCCAACATTCTTCGGCCGCATGCCCGAATTCTTCTTGTTCCGACGATCATCCTTGTCGTGCCCATTCCGGGATCTCTTCATGCTATCCCGAGAGTTATAGGTGATGCTGGATTTTTCTTACTTCTTACCTCACCGATCCGACTTTTGGCTCGGCTCCTCCACTTTGCCCTTGACTTTATCGACCTTCTCCAAGGTCCGTTCACATAAGTGTGCCCATTGGACCATCTCTGCATAGGTCCGAATGTTTTGTGGGCCAAGTTGCTGGATGAAAATGGGTCGCAACCCGTCCATAAAGCGATTTGCTTTCAGAAGATCTGTGCTCACTAAATGTTGAGCATAAGGTGTCAGGTGAGAGAATTGTAACTCATATTCTGCCACTATCATCATGCCTTGACGTAGTGACGCAACTTCAGCCACCTTCCTCTCCTTGACATGCTCGGAGAAATACTTGGCTCGAAAAAGAGTCAGAAATCCATCCCATGTCTGCAGGCAGTGTCGGAATAGACTTCCACCATGTACGTGCATCTTTGTTTAACTAGAACGTAGCAAGACGAACCTTCTCTTGGTCGGCACATTGCATGACCTTGAATATACGGTTCATTTCATGAATCCAGTTTTCTGCCTTATCGGGGTTAGAAGAACCCGAAAATCACGGAGGGTTTAAACTCCAAAAATTGCAGTGCAGATCACCAGCTACTGCCCTAGCGCTGGCTTGAGCCATATTTTACAAGGCCTGAGTGAGACCCGCAACAGTTTGTTGCATTCCACCCCAATCAACATGGTGAGCCATTGTAAGAGTAAAGTACCTGAGAAGAGTAATGGATTTGTTAATTCTAATGGAATTGATTGGTTAATCCTAACGATAATTTTTAATTACTAGCTCATCCCAGGTTCTACCCAATTTCTCTCATGGGTGGGAAATTTTCTTTCCTTGTTTCATAGGCATGGGTCCTTGAACCTTGGACTTAACCTATGACATGACATCTTTCTTAGGACTTCGAGGCCTATTCTCTGATACCACTTTAACTGTCACGCCCCGAGCTTTTAATACAGTGGAAGGAATATCGGAACGTGAACAGTCGGCATAGTAAGCCTCTCGCAAGCAAGAAATCAGAGCGCAAGACAAGCACATAAAAGTAATTACACAAGTAAAATTTTTCCAAATTCTAACTTTATTCCATACTAGTAACCACAAGTACATTAGATTCATGACTTTAAACATCCCTACATCATAGAGTCAAGAAAATAGAAAATTATAATAGGACTTGACTAGACACTTGACAACTAGGTCTTCTCTCGATCCATTTGACCTTCAATCAATCTCGGACCCTCTACTTGTATATTCTGAATCCGATTCACCGGTACTTCCTGAAAAATTGAGAAAGTAGGTATGAGCACACTTGCCCAGTAGGTATCTTTGTATTAACATGAAGGTAATATTTAAATGATTAATGTCTTAACTCTAGGATCAAGATAAAAAAAATAAGAACGCGATAAACAAGCGATACAAACTAAGATAATCAAGAATCATGAAATAACTGAGCAAGTAGACGTGACCGAGTATAGACCATGAACAAGCAAGATTAATCATGTAGATGTCAATTTGGCCTTTCATGAACAAGAATGTACGAGTATCTAGAAAGTACTTTATACAACCTTGTAAAGGCTATGTACTAGAAAGTCATTAACAAGCATGTAATTTCCATAACGAGCCTCGTGGTTTTCAGTCATTTATAAAAGAAAGAACTCCCAGCGCAATGCGATGCTAGTATCATCGTACCCCATGCATCACGTTTCCGACAATCCGTCGAGGGGACTAGCATGGAGCCCTTGGACATAATCCGTGCCCGGTCTTGCATCTTCAAGTTATAAATCCAGCTACTTCCATGAGATATGACAATAATTTCAGCCAATAATTCAATTCCAAATAATAGGTCTCATGACCAAGTAACCAAGGTATAGAATGTACCAAAACTGACATGAGCTATCAAGGAAGAATTAAAAGCATATTATACTCCGGTGGCATTCCGACAGCATAACGGTATATTCATTAAGTTTCATATCTTAATATTACTTGTTAAGCATATGTTGGGACTCCTGATAATCCTAACACCATCTAGGAACTCAAGAAAACCACCCCAAGGGTCAACCTCGGGTTAGACAAAATTAGGAAATAAGCGATCGTTTCTTGGACCATTTCATGAATCAGGAGGTCAAGTCTGGACCCTTAGGCAAAGCTATGCTCTCGATTCATGACCGTTTGTGACTCAGAATTCAGAAAACATTGATGGTATAGGTGCCTTCTAGATAATTTGGATTTTAAAGGTACAACCAGCTTGGCGTCCTAGTGGGAATCCTAGGCTCGCGGAGTCTTACGGAGGCCTTGAAACATAATCCCCTAGTCCGATAGAAGGACTATCTGGTGGAGAGGTTCATAAGTCCAAGAGAGTGTGCCTATAAATGCAAAATGTAACTAATGGTCACATACCGGAGTATATGCCATGTACTTAAGAAAATGACTCTAGAGATAAGAGTGGATCGTGTGAAAACAGCGATCAAAATAACGTTCTAATACCACCATGAATCATGTTTCATAAACAAAAAGGGAAATATTTAATTACAAAACTATAACATTTAAGCATGAAATTACATGATAATAAAAATAAAGTTTAAAATCATGCTCATGTTAAAACATGATGTTTAACATAATTTTGAGTGAAAAATACCATAATTGTAGAGTTATACTTAGGCAAAATTCAGTTAAGCTCGGAAAGTTATCAAGTTAAAAATGTGCTGAGAAAATCTGCTAGGAGTGATAATGTCATGTCAGGACCCAAGACTTCTTGGGTACCTGTTTGTGCAAAATAAACCTTGTTTTGCAGGTGTGCCTTGGAATGGAATAAAAAGGGGTATTAATCCAAGGCACTCAAGAATGAAAACCCCTTCTGCACTTTTCAGGTAATTTCTCTGCATCTCCTATTTTGAAATTCTTGCATATCTGCCATTTGTAGTTGTTTGATTTAAAATTCTTGCATATCTGCCATTTGTAGTTGTTTGATAATTGTTGAAATGCATAACCTCTGAAAACAAATTGTATTCCGAAATTTCTGGAAAAATCTGAATTGCTTATGAATGTGGCTTGAAAATCTGTCCATTGCATTCTGAAAAATCTGATTAGCTGAAATTTGATCCATGCATGCTGCCCATGTTGAATTATCATGGTTGACCTCAATGGTATATAAATGGTAAGGTACCAAAAGGCAGGGAAGTCTGTCTGGAGGTTCTTACTATGTGTGAGGTGGTCTTTTAGACCAAGTGCTCCGCCTAGTACCATGGGTCACCTTGCTGGTTAGGACAGTCTGAATGTGCATGAATCAAAATCATATGTTCAGTTTTCAGTGCAAACATTGCATGTTTTCAGGGGGAGTTAATTACATGTCCTTGCATAGCATTCAGTGTTGAGTCTTTGCATGCATGTAGTTAATTGCATTGCATTTTACTGCATTGAAAATACCAAAAAGGGTAATTGAATGCATAGTGTCAGGAGGAGTCAATACATTGCATGAAGGTAGTCATGTGCATACATTTATGTCAGAGTTCATTGCATGTTAACTTTGAACATCCTGGAACTTGCCTGACCTCCTGATATCTTGCCTTGTGTGCATATCCCTTTCATTGATTCTATTTGACCAAACCGTGATCATAATTTGAAAACACTGAGCTTCAAAATCTCTCCTATCAATTGGTAACAATTGGTATCATTTGATATCAGAATTATTTCAGTCCTTCATGAAGATTTCAATGGGCTATCTCGATCATAAATCTGAAAAATCTTGAACTAGAAATCTTCTATTATACGCTTTTATGAATGTCTGAAATAACTCATGTGGTTTAAGCTTAATGTATTCATGGAGTTTAACTTTAAAATCTCTTAACATATCTGAATCATGTTTAATAAATCTTAACCAACTGTTTCATGCTGTGTCTTGCAAAAACTTCTGAAATCTACACTTTTGAATACATGGCTTTATTTGGTTAAGTACATGAGATTAATATTGTTTTGAAGCAAATGAATGTTTCTGAATTGTCTAAAGGGTAAAGTAATTGTCAGAGCAATGACCTTGGTCACTGAGAAACACATGTCCAAAGGACTGTGTCATGAGGTGCCTTAGTTAACTCTGATTAAGAATTCATTGAAATTCAGGCAGAGCAATGGCATGCACACTGAGAAATACAACCCACTCATCAAGAAATGATTTGGAGTGTGTCATGATGTGTAAATGCTATCTCTGTTCATATATAGCATGACAGTTAGTCACACTAAGTGCTTAGGGATATTGGCCTCTGATCAAGGTATATCCTCTAGTTACAAGGTGTGAACTGAACTAGACTGCTCGTAAAATTTGTAGCATGAAAAATTATTGAACATATCTCAATATCTGAATATTGATGCTAAAATCAAATTGCTACAACCCTAGACAAAATAATATGACTTCATAATTGCTTAATCTCAATACTAGTGCATGTAATTCTGAAAGAAGTCCATAAATTTGATTGTGTAAGACAAAGGGAGGATAATCAAGATAAATATGAGGGCTTGGTTCATTTTTATTAAAACATGGTTTTAGATATCAACACAGAATTTTATTGATAAACTCTACATACATCATGTTTAAACCATGCTGTTCAATAAAGCTCATTCATAAGCTCTTATAATGGAAGACTTTGAAAAACTTATGTTTTGGATTTATGAGATTGATATCTCTCTGAAAATCTGACTGAATTTTCTGAGATTGGAGCTTCTTTAAAGAATCTGCTAATTGAACTTCTTCTGATCATTGACCTGAACTTCTCCTTGTCTGCCCCTGTGGTCTCCTTCTCATCTATCTCATAAGATTCCACTTATTGAGGGGGAGCTTCCATGTCATGCATCACTTGCATATCAATTGGCATCTATTCAGGGGGAGCAATCCTTGTCATACTGAATCATGTTCATATCATTTGTGACCTTGCATTCATATACTTAGGGGGAAGTATTGCATTTCTTGTTGCATCTGCATTTTTGCATTTACCCCTTCCCATGGTTTATTTTGATTGAACCAAAGGGGGAGATAGTTTGCCAAAGAGGGAGAATATCATTCAATCAGTGCATGCAGGTTCCTTTTGATCATCTCTACCTCATGCTTTTGCTGAAACTCTTAAAGGGGGAGAATCGTGTTCTTGCAAGGGGGAGAAATTGACTGAATTTTTTTTACATGCTTTAATTCCTCAAACTATTTTTCTTTTTTATGAAGTCAAAGGGGGAGAATAGTTTGAGTCATCAGATTGACTCACTGTGTAGTGTTGCCATCATCAAAAAGGGGGAGATTGTTGTGCCCATGTGGTTTTGATGATGGTTTTAATGGTGGTTTTGATGATTGGTCCTTGAAGCGAGTTATTCACTGTGAGTCATCTAGCTGTGTCTTTTATATGCTCGATAAATTCATGTTTTATCATGTAAGTGAATGGAGTTCATATGACTGTCAGATAACTTGCTCTATTTAATTCTGTCTAAACTCTGTCTGCACAGTCTCCACAACAGTGCGTCAACGCATTGTGCTGATGCGTCGACTCTTCAGTCATATTTGTCTCTGTCCACAGTAGTGCGTCAACGCCTTGAGCTAATGCGTCGACCCATCAGAACACTGCGCACCACTGTACAAGTCCATACAATGGCTGTTGAACTGTGAAGTCTATACATTGAACTGCTCCTCAAGTCTGTACATCGGCTTCACTCACTCATGTCCATACATCCACAGTGGACTTTGAAGTCTATACATTGGACCTAACATTCCAACTCTATACACTGAACCTTCGTTCATCAAAGGCTAAGTCTATACAGCCTACCTGTCTTCACGATTCACTGTCCATACTTCGTTCATCAAAGCCCAAGTCTATACACTGCTAAAGTCTGTGCATTGGCTTCCCTTTTACAAGTCTGTACATTGGAGTCTTATCTTCAAGTCTGTACATCGGGCAACTTCTAATTGAAGTGTGTACAGCCAATGCACTTAACTGAAGTCTATACACTGGACTGTCAAGCTTCATGTCTATACACTGGATTGTCTAGCGTCAACTCATTGTGCAGCAGCGTCAACTCAGCAAGTATGCACATCGCCTTCAGACTTTCAAGTCTATACACTATATACTCATTCTTTCAAGTCTGTACACTCTTTATTTCAAAGTCTGTACATTGTTACCTTGAAGCCGTTCCAAGTCTATACAACGCCCAAGTCTGTACAGCCATCAGTGAACCCTCCAAGCCTATACATCTAATTGAACGCAAAGTCTACACAAACGCCTCACATCTTGCAAGTCTGTACATTGGCGTCATTACACCAAGTCTATACACTGCACTCATGCATTGTCCTTTACGGTAAAGTGTACACTGTCCATGTGCCAATTGTTCAAATGTATATACACTCGCTGTTATAAGAGCCTGAACTAACTAAGTATATACATTCCTTTTATCTCTGTTTGCAGACGATTCAGACTGATGCGTCAACGCCATGGGTTGGAAGCGTCGACGCAGCAGTTAAAAAGGCTAGGCTGTTTGTTCACTGGAACGTATCCATGCGTCAACGCCACTGCTAGACAGCGTCGACGCAGCCATTGAGCCTGATAGGCATCTAGCTCGGAGACAGTTTAGAAGGTTAACGCTGGAGTTCTTAGCGTCCACGCAGCATGCAAACAAGCCGAACTATTAGTTGCAGAAACACACCACTGCGTCAACGCTTTAGCCTAGCAGCGTCAACGCAGCATGTCTATCCGCCAAATACTTTGATCACTAGACTGCCGATGCCGATGCGTCAACGCAGCAGGCTGATGGAGTCAACGCAGCAGACTTGTGTCCTGCTGGTCGAATGTCGTTGAATTGACGGGCACGTGATCCGAGGTGCCTGGCTCGTGAACCAGGATGCTGCCACGTGGTCTGAATTTCTAGGGTAGGAAACGTGGAAGCCACACTCACCCAGTGTGCTGCTGCTGCTGCTATATATACGAGTCTTCATCCTCTGTAGAAGACTGATCGAAGAAGAAGCCTGAAGAGCAGAAAGCCCTTCGATTCAGAAAAAGAAAAGAAGAAGAAAAAGAGAAGAAGAAGAAAGAGAGTGAGAGCAGAAGAAAGAAAAGAGAAAGACAGTGAGTGAAGAAGAAAAAGTGCAATAGAGAGTGAAAGAGGAAGAGAGCAGCAGAAGAAGGAAAAGAGAAAGAGAGAGCTCGTGAGGACTGAAAGAAAAGAGAAAGACAGTGAGAGAGAAAAGGAGAGCAGAGAAGAGAAAGAGAGATCGTGAGTTGAGAAGAAGAAGAAGAGAAGTAGCAGAAGAAGTTCCTACTGGACCGTGGATCAGATCCAGGCCAGTCAGCTCCGTTGAGAGCCACATTGTGCATTTCATTTTTCAGCTTTCTGTTTGCTGAAGTTATTTTCATTTCGTGTTTTTGTTTTTCCTTTTTCATTTGGTTATCCTTGTTCTTCTGATTCTCAGTAGTGAGGTCTGGTTCCTCCTGTGGACTCAGGAGAAGGGAGATCTGATCTCCGGTTCTGGGCTTGTGGGTTGCAAGTTCAGGTGTCCCTCCTGGTCTGGAGGAAGAGAGGTCTGTGACCTCTGGTTTGCTGGTGACGGGGAGTCACTGGTGGGTTCCCTCCGGTCTGGAGGAAGAGAGACTTTAGTCTCTGGTTTCCAAGTGACTGGGAGTCACTTGGGGTGTCCCTCCGGTTGGGAGGAAGAGGGGAGGTTGTTCCCCTAGTCAAGCTATGTGGCAGCACCTTGTTCGCAGACTGAGTCTGCTTGGTTCTAGCATTTTCTAGTGAAGCCTCACTCCGGTTGGGAGTGAGGGGTGGATGTAGGTCTGGAGGACCGAACCACCTTAAAATCTATTGAGCAGTGGTTTGATTGCTTGATTTGCTTCCGCTAGATGCTTTAATAGGCACGCTCCATCTGCTCGTTATTTTGTTTAATCGAATTAGCTTAATTCCGGAACTTGCCTAGCATCTGAGTTTTTAAATTGGGCATTATTCGTAGCAGGATACATTCACCCCCCCTCTGTATCCGGGCCTAGCACCCTAACACATAGTGCCCTTCTTCTCCTATCATACCACCATCCAATCATCTTACCAAGTGGAAACCTTAGGGGACCTTCTCAAGGGCTTAGCATGGCAATTAGAGTTGACCAGCATGTTGACTCCAATGGTCGAACAACCTAGGAGCCTTAACCTCCTACACCTATGCATCGGGTCGATCACCTCGGTATACACCATTAGTTGCTACACTAGTGACCTCCTTCTATTCTTCCCCACACCCGATGAGCCCAACCTTCTCCTCAATTTGGAGCTTATTATATCGGGTAGAAAGTCAAAACCTCCCTTCATGGCTGATCCACCCACCAAGATCTTAGGCCCAATTGTTTCATTAAAGGAGGATGACCCACCACCATTTGAGGACCTTGACGACATGGAGCTCCTCTCCCTTGGTAACCCATTTTATGATCCCTATGATCCATTCCAATGGGAGTCAAGGAACCCGTGTGACCCAACCACCTTATCCACCACCCACCTTTCTCTACCCCAACCCACCGTGTTTGACCCAATCCACCCCATCCTAGACCCGGGTTACAACATGGGAGCCATGACTATGGACAATATAAACCTAGGGATCAAGGAAGTACCCCACTTCATGATATCCACCTTCCTAGACCCCTTTGACCCATTCCAATGGAAGTCCAAAAGCCCACACATAGGAGATATCTTTGGCACAAGAATGCATAAGTCTTGACATATAAAACCACTTGACATGATTCATAAGTCGGGTACATTAATTTTTATCACCCGCATGTCAAGTAGGAAACATGAGTGGTCCATATTCGGATGTAATGGTCCACCTTCATTCATCATGGGTCTTAAGCATGTCAAAAATATCTACGGATGTCCGGGTCCCCCAATATTTACCACCACTTTGCATGATAGGTTCACCTACGGGTGTCCCGGCCCACCTAGGCCGACCAAAGTCTACACGGTATCATTGTATGATAGGGTCATACATGGCTGGCCTGGTTCCCCGGCATTTGCTTCACCCATGCATGATAGATTCACCTACGGGTGCCCCGGCCCTCCTAGGTCCATCAAGGTTTACATAGCCGCATTGCATGATAGGTCCACTTATGGTTGCCCCGGTCCCCCTTTGCATACCACACACTTCCCACCCACACCGCACCATAGCTCTTGGCATACTCATTCAAGCAAGCATCTAGCAACGGGCGGTGAGGCTCATAATGAGCGGGCAAAAACTCACGAGTGCCACTTTGGATTCCTAGTAGGTAACCTTACGATGGTGGCTTTGGAATAGCTCTACCTTAGGGTCACCTCCAAATCGAGGGCACGAGGACTTGGACCTTCCATGTTCCGAGTGGCTTTGGCAACCTAGCTTACGGGTTAGATTTATTGATGGGATTTTGGGATATATCCCACTTTTCACGTGGCGGATCTAGCACCCTCTAAGGGCACCGCGGTGGATCCCAGTGAGCACCTTGAGCCTACTCCTACCTTTGTGAGTGACACCCTCGGAGAGCCTCCTCATATCAGCTTGAGAGTCCGGCATGTGCACACGGAGGCAATACTAGGCAAGCAGGGTACCATCGCCAGCAAGAGGGTGTGCCCGAGCCACCTTGAGAGGATGAAGAGCAGTCCCCCGGCTAAGGACGCGAGGTTGACTTTGGAGGTTATGGCTCGCCCGAAGCTGCATTGGAGGACCTCTTCCCGGGCGGACCCATACTCGACGGAGTCGAGTTCTTCGCAACCCGGGGGTATGATGGGGGCATCTCTCGTCCTTCCCATTTTTTCACAGCTCCGATTGTTCAACGGCATGGTTCCATTGTGTCCGTCACATTTTTCTGAGTCGAGTCATGTAATTTTCTTATTTTATTTGAGTCATATCATTGAAAATTTTCTTTTATTTGAGTCATGTACCTAGGTTAATGAGTCATTTACCTAAAATGTTTATCATTAGGTTGATCAGGCTAGCTAATGGGCCCAATCCATTGGGATAGGCCCATGGGCGCCCCCTACCCCTTGGTTATTTGTCATTGTGTCTAAAGTCAGGGACTTTTTATAAAATGTGGGTTGCCTATATATAGGACCCCCATCTCCCCATTATAAGTTAATCAATCAATGAATGAAATCTAAGAGTTTAATCCAACCTAATTGTTCTTGTGGTGAGAAGCCATTAGAGTGGAGTGAGAAGCTCCCCTCCCCTATCTCTCTCCTCTCTCTCTCTCTCTCTCTCTCTCTCTCTCTCTCTCTCTCTCTCTCTCTCTCACTCTCTCCAAGAAGAGGAGGGCGCCCCCCTCTCTCTCTCCTCCCCTCCCTCTCTCTCCTCCACATCATCAACCCTCTCTCTCCCCCTCATTATTCATCCTCCCAACTACCCCCAACCCTCATTACTCCACCCCTAGTCCCAAGAGACCCTCCACCAATCCATACACCACCACCCAACCACCAACTACCCAATCCCCTTCCCTAAGCACCCTCTCATCTCCCAAGGGAGAATTCCCCACTCCCCAAGCACCCTTTCCCTTCCCCAACACAACCCCTCCCATCCCCAAGACAAAAAAATTAATCCCACCCTTAAACCCATTTCCAAATATCATTTCCCTCTCACCCACCATCCCAAATTCACAGCTCCTCTCTCACCCACTGTAAACACCTCATTCCAGCCCCCATTCTCCCTTTCCCAAACCTTGGAACACCCCCTCCCAGACCCCCTCACACCTAGAGGTTGCCCCCATACACATCCACCTCATTTCCCCTCCCATATACCCCATTTCCCCCCATCATTTTCAACCTGCAGTTCTGTCACACCCCGAGCGCAGAAGATACTCGGATATGCGCGACGAGTTTATATCAATCACGTCAATCAGAGTGGTAGTGTATTCGACACCAAAGTAGAGATGCGCAAAATAGAAAGATAACCCAATCCTTTATTTCATAATGGATAGACTATTATAAATCCAATACTCTATTCAATTAAAAAGGAAAAGTACATAGTTGACTCAAAAAAATAGGAAAAAGACTAGATGACACTTGGAAAAGTTCTATCACTTTCACTCTTGACCATTCCCATCCGATTGACTTCCCTCGTCGTCGGAATTACCTGAAAAGTAGGGAACACACGGAGTGAGCGAACGCTCAGTAGAAAATTGTATCTCAGGAACTAGCAAGGGTTTAAGTAGTTACATCTTTCATGAATGCACTATAGCTATGCATGCTCGCATAAAACAACAAGATAGAAAGAGAATTTATCAAGCAAGACAGCAAGATGAACTAGTCATGAGTTTTCAAGAAAAAGATGACAAGATATTCAAGCAAGTACTTTTTAGCAAGTCATGTCAAGAACTTTGACTATCATGTATCAAGCAAGCAAGTAATTACCTTTTTTTGGGTCACGCAAGTCATGTCAAGTCAAGTACGAGTCAAGTACAAGATTTGTGTGGAATGTCCAATCAAGCTAGTCATGCACTCGGTATAATGCCAGATACCTTATCATTCAACTCCCATGGGCACAAGTACTTTCGGGTGCTCCTCCCAGGACCAGATCGGGCCCTATATGCGCAGGCATTTATCATGTATTTTGACATCCACTCTTGTATATATATATATAGCCAATGAGGAATTTTAATAATCAAGCTTGTAGACACGTAAGATAACTTTGATAGAATGGAGTCCAAAAATACGACATTGGACATAGATAGGCGATAACAACGGTACAATCACGATGAACGATGAAACTAGGTGGAATTAGGTTCCCTTAACTCTGGTACCATGACAAACAAGTATGGACATTCTTTATATAGAATTGAGGTCCACATGAACAGTATATCAAAGGTGAGATACCCCCATTCTTATCATAGAATTGAGGTTTTACAAGAACATCATTTAATGGCATGATAATCTCATCCCATTAGGAAATTCTTATGATATACACTTGGTATAACATAAGGGCCGGTATCCCATGTTTCTTTAGAGTGACATGGAAATCATTAGTGTAATGGGTTTTTAAGGTACAACCAGCTCAGTCGGCCTTGAGAGAATCCAAGGCTCGAGGAGTCTTACGGAGGTCTCTATGACTAACTCGCTAGTCCAAAGGAACGGAATGTCCAATGGAGAGCTTGTATGTCAATGAGAATTGAGGGTGATCGATAAAACATCATGAAACGTGGGACTATACTCACGGAGTGGAGATATAGTGCCGATATACATATATATAGATATACTGAAACCATCGGTTGTCAGAAACAGGTAAAACATTTTTACAGGAAAATAATGACTTAAGTAAAGTCACTACTCAAGTAATTAACGCCTTCAGTAAGGGCGTTTATCTATTTTACATTTTTGCAAAATTTTAATGTTTCAGTATTTTACCAAAAACGCACCCTGGTAAGGGGCGTTTATTTACAAGTTGACGACGTATACAGTGGGCGTTCATTCTTTACTTCTATTTTTGTAATATATATATATTCAGAAATTTATCAAAAACACGCCCTGGACAGGGGCGTTACTTTTCAATTCACGCCCTGAACAGGGGCGTTAGTCAAGTGAGAGACGACCTATACAAGGTCGTGAATTCAAGAATTTTCAGATTTCAAGTATATAATTTCCAGAAACAAGAGACATGGTCATGACAGGAAATTTATTGGTATTCAAGTAAATATGATTGTGCACTGATTTAGAATCATGTTTAAGTGAATATTGGATAATTAACATGGGTAATTAACAATTGAGAAAATTGACGTCCGTGTACCGGGCGTCAAATCTGGAATTGACGACCTTGTCATGGTCGTTTCTTTCAAGGTAGCGCCCTTGTCTGGGTCGCATGTACAATTAGCGCCCTTGGAAAGGGCGTTTCTTTCCAACAATAGAAACTTTTAAAACTCGTGAAAACTATATGCATGAACTCATATATATGGTTTAACATAGTTATTATGGTGATTTGGGCTACAGTGCTTGAGAAAACCTACCTTATGAGAATTATCTGATGAACGGACGAAGGCTTGGTTAGAAACTGATGCTCTGAAGCTTCTAACAGTCAGCAGCAAGACAGAAGATGGTAATACAGAAGACGTTTGATGAGGATGATGAAGATGATGATCTTCGATCAACCTGTAGGGGAAGAAAAAGGAAGGATGATGAGAATATATCCGAAGTTAGGGAAAAGATTGAAGAACATTACCTTGTTCTTTACGTACGCAATTGATCGCTTAACCTGTATTAGAGGAAGAAGATGAAAGATTAATATCCTTCATGAAATCAAAAAGACAGAGGGAAAGATACAAGAAGAACTCACTGTTCTTCACATACCGTAACAGCAGTAGGTCGTCCAAATAGATCTTTTAGGGTTCGACGGGGGTTACTTATAGGGACTTTGGAAATCCTAACAAAGGTAGTGTTTGATTGGAAGTAATACTTCCAAGATAGAATTATTACTACATTCGAACTCTTTCTCATAGTTATCAACTTACCCTGGATAGACTCCTGGGTCGAACGGAACTCAAACTGAATTAGCGTCCTAAGTAAGGGCGTCGAATTTAAATTGACGCCTTGTCAAGCGTCGTTACTTGTTGAAACGCGTCCACTCAAAGGGCGTTACGCTATCTTGCCCTTTTTATTTTTATTTTGGTCGTTTGAAATTTGACGCCTTATTATTTGGGCGTCCTTTCTTTAATTCACGCCTTAGGTGAGGGCGTTTCTTGTAAAGTAGCGCCTTTATCTGAGGCGTTATTTTCATCAGGGTTTAATTCTTTTTCTTCCAAGCTCTTTCATTTATTTTATTAAATCTTCTAATCTATTTTGATTTATTTATTCCTTTTTATTTTATCAGGGTTGCTACACCCTCCCCCACTTAAAAGGAATTTGGTCCCCAAATTCCTAGCATATATTTACATATGGAGAGTGTAGAGTTCATACCTTCTAAAATAACTCTGGAAATCGCTTCCTCATAGATTCCTCGGTCTCCCATGTAGCTTCATGCTCTGAATTCTTATTCCATTGTACTTTTACTATGGGAATAGCCTTATTCCTTAGGGTTCGTACTTCTCGATCTAGTATTCGTATGGGCTTCTGCTCATATGTGAGATCTTTCTAGATCACTAGATCTCCATGCTCAATAATATGTGATGGATCATGACATACTTCTTCAACATAGATATGTGGAATACATCATGTACTTCGGACAGTTGAGGTGGCAATGCGATGCGATAAGCAACCTCGCCAACTCTTTCTAGTATCTCAAAAGGTCCGATAAATCTTGGTGTAAGCTTGCCCTTAACACCAAATCTTCGTATTCCACGTCCAGGCGATATCTTGAGAAATACATGATCTCCAACTTGGAATTCAAGATCTCTCCTTCTTGTGTCAGCATAAGCCTTTTGTCTAGACTGAGCAACTTGCAGTCTTTCTTTGATCAATTGTATCTTCTCGGTAGTGTCCCTTACCATTTCTGGACCTAACAGTTGTTTCTCTCCAACTTCGTCCCAGCATAAGGGTGATCGACAACTCCTTCCGTATAAGGCTTCAAAAGGTGCCAGTTGTATACTTGCCTGGTAGCTATTATTGTATGCAAATTCGACCAGAGGCAAGTGATCATGCCAGTTTCCATCAAAATCAGTAATGCATGCTCTTAGCATATCTTCGACTACTTGATTGGTTCTCTCGGTCTGACCATCCGTTTGAGGATGAAAGGCTGTGCTAAAGTTAAGTCTCGTTCCCAACGAATGTTGTAGTCCTTTCCAAAAATGAGAAGTAAAACGGGGATCTCTGTCAGACACGATTGAAACAGGAATACCATGTAATCTGACTATTTCCTTGATGTATAGTGCAGCTAAGACATCAACTGACCATCGACTCTTGATTGGCAAGAAATGCGCTGATTTAGTCAATCGGTCAATGATAACCCATATTCCATCATGTCCTCTTTTTGATTTAGATAAACCCATGATGAAATCCATACCAATATCCTCCCACTTCCATTTAGGGATATCTAGAGGATGTAGTTTTCCAGCAGGCTTTTGGTGTTCCGCCTTGACTTGTTGGCACGTGAGACAGCGTGATACGTAGTCCGCTATTTCTCTTTTCATGTTGGGCCACCAAAAATTTCTTTTTACATCTTGGTACATTTTGGTAGATCCAGGATGAATCGTATACCTTGACCTATGAGCTTCATCTAAGACCTTCTTCTTCAATTCTGGGCAGTCCGGTATACAAGTTCTATTCTTGAACATTAATCTTCCATCAGAAGCTAATTGGAAATCCGATTGTCCTTCTAATCTGCCCTTGATTTCTACTAATGCAGGATCATCATTTTGAAGTGCTTGTATTTCAGACAATAAATCTGACTGTATGCTTACATGAGATAATGTGACACATCTAGGGTCCGTGTCCATGCTTATATTGAGTTCAGAGAATTGTTCCAGCAATTTCCATTCTTGAATCAGACAATTGGCTAACAGTGCTCTCGGCTTTCGACTAAGGGCATCTGCTACATGATTACCCTTTCCGGGATGATATTGTATATTGAAGTCGAAGTCCTTGAGATATTCCAGCCATCGTCTTTGCCTCATATTTAACTCCTTCTGTGAGAAAAGATATTTGAGACTCTTGTGATCGGAGTATACAGTAAACTGTACTCCATAAAGATAATGTCTCCATATCTTAAGTGCAAATACTACCGCGGCCAATTCTAAGTCATGGACGGGGTAGTTCTCTTCATGCTTCTTTAATTGACGAGAAGAGTAGGCTATAACCTTCCCTTGTTGCATTAGAACACACCCGAGGCCAATGCCAGAAGCATCAGTGTATACCTCGAACTTTTCTCCTTCAATTGGCAATGCTAAGATAGGAGCTGTAGTAAGATGATCCTTGAGAGTTTGGAAGCTTCTTTCACATTCCTCATCCCATTCATAACGGATCTCCTTGCGAGTTAACCTCGTAAGCGGCACGGCGATTTTTGAGAAATCCTTGATGAATCGCCTGTAATAGCCGGCAAGACCTAAGAAACTTCGGATCTCGCTAGCATTGGTCGGTCTTTCCCAGTTCCTTACAGCTTCAACCTTTGATGGGTCTACAGACAAGCCATCCTTTGATATAACATGTCCGAGAAAAGTCACTTCTTCAAGCCAGAATTCACACTTGCTAAGTTTTGCATATAATTGGTTTGTCCTCAATATTTGTAATGCAATCCTCAAATGTTCCTCATGCTCTTCCTTGGTCTTGGAATAAATCAATATATCATCAATAAAGACCACCACGAATTGATCCAAATAAGGCCTGAATATACTATTCATTAACTGCATAAAGGCAGCAGGGGCATTCGTTAGTCCGAAAGGCATAACAACAAATTCATAATGGCCATACCTGCTTCTGAATGCGGTTTTATGAATATCCTCGTCCTTGATTCTTAGTTGGTGATATCCGGACCTAAGATCAATTTTGGAAAAGTACATGGATCCTGAAATTTGATCAAACAATTCATCGATTCTCGGCAGTGGATACTTGTTCTTGATAGTGAGATGATTCAACTGTCGATAGTCGATGCATAACCTCATGGATCCGTCTTTCTTCTTTACAAATAATACAGGCGCTCCCCACGGGGAAGTACTTGGTCTAATGAATCCTTTCTTAATGAGTTCCATCAATTGCTCCTTTAACTCCTTGAGTTCAGCAGGTGACATCCTATAAGGTGCCTTTGAAATCGGACCAGCACCAGGGACTAAGTCAATGGTGAAGGCCACTTCTCTTTGCGGGGGTAATCCTGGCAAATCTTCCGGAAACACGTCCGGAAATTCTTGTACCACTGGAATGTCTTCTAGCTTAGCTTCCTTAGCTTCTTTAACTGTGACAAAGGCAAGGAAAGATGCACATCCTTTCCTGATGAGCTTGCTAGCTCGGAGAGCTGAAATAAGAGGGGATCTGCTCCGACCCTTGGGGTTAGTCAAGATTAGTTCTGGAAATTCCTTGAATGTAACCTTACTATTGCGGCAATCAACTGTTGCCTGATACTTGGATAACCAATCTGCCCCTAGTATAACATCATACTCTTTCAGATCTAAACATATGAGATCAATAGGGAGATTTCTACCCTGAACCAATACTTCGCAGTTTTGGTAATGATGTGTAATATCAGTCTCATCATCTAGAGGAGTAGACAAAACTAATTCTAGGGGTAATGGGTCAGCAAACTTCTTAGAAACAATAGAATGCGATGCACCAGTATCAATTAAGACATATGCATTCCTGGAACAAACTTTCAATGTACCTTCCACTAAGCCGCCTTCTTCTTCTTGCTCGGTCTCCTTGATTGCATGAAGACGAGCATTCTTGGTTACTGGGCGCTTTCCGTCAACGGCTTGATCGTTAAGTAATGGGCAATCGGGAATCCGATGCTCACGACTCCCACAACGGAGACATGCTCCTAGTTTCCTCCAGCATTCTTCTGCTCTATGACCCGCTTTATCACAATGTTTGCACACTGTATTTGGAGAGGTAGTGGTGATAGAGAAGGGCTTGGTCTTCTTGAACTTTTGGTCTTGTGAGGATGCTCCTCCATTGCTAGGCCTTTTCTTGAAGTTGGGTTTAAAGGAACCCGATCCTGTAACTTGTTCCTTCTTATCCTTTCCACGAATCCTATCAGACAGTTCCGTGGCATCTTCTAATAGTTGAGCTCGGCGTACTATCTCCGAGTAGACTTGAATGTCCATCGGCGCCAGTTGAGTAATAGCTTGGGGCCTGAGCCCATTAAGAAACCTCCTAGCTTTCATTTTCTCGGTGCTAACTAGATGCTTGGCATACCGAGACAATCTAGAGAATTGGGCCTCATACTCGGCCACTGACAAAGATCGTTGCTTTAATGCAGCAAATTCTGCAGCCTTCTTTTCCTGAACTCGGTCCGAGAAATATTTTGCGTTGAAGTGTTCAACGAATTCCTCCCACGAAACCTGATCTTGATTTATAGTAGCCTCTATTGATTCCCACCAGCATCTAGCATCCCTTTCTAACTGAAAAGTAGCTAATAAGACCTTATCTTGATCCGTGCATTGCATAACACGGAATATTCGTTCTGTTTCCCTAATCCAGTGTTCAGCGTCATCTGGATTAGTAGAACCCGTGAACTTGGGCGGGTTCATGTTCTTGAAAGTCTGGTGGAGACTTCCTGCTCGTTGTCCACCTCCTTGTGTTACTTGTTGCAGCACTTGAGTCATGCCTTGCAGTGTACGCTGCATGTTGCGCCATTGAGCACGTTCGGCAGCCATTATCCTACAATTATAATAACTAGATTAATACGTGATTTGTATCTTAAAGACTAGCATTCTATGTTAACTTTAACCCTTGGTTCTACCCAATCTCACTGGTTAAAGGTTTGAACATATCCTTGGACTTGGGTTTTCCTAGGAATTGAATACCCTAGGCTCTGATACCACAAAAACTGTCACGCCCCGAGCGCGGAAGATACTCGGATATGCGCGACGAGTTTATATCAATCATGTCAATCAGAGTAGTAGTGTATTCGACACCAAAACAGAGATGCGCAAAATAGAAAGATAACCCAATCCTTTATTTCATAATGGATAGACTATTACAAATCCAATACTCTATTCAATTAAAAAGGAAAAGTACATAGTTGACTCAAGAAAATAGGAAAAAGACTAGATGACACTTGGAAAAGTTCTATCACTTTCACTCTTGACCATTCCCATCCGATTGACTTCCCTCATCGTCGGAATTACCTGAAAAGTAGGGAACACACGGAGTGAGCGAACGCTCAGTAGGAAATTATATCTCAGGAACTAGCAAGGGGTTTAAGTAATTACATCTTTCATGAATGTACTATAGCTATGCATGCTCGCATAAACGACAAGATAGAGAGAGAATTTATCAATAAGACAGCAAGATGAACTAGTCATGAGCTTTCAAGAAAAGATAACAGATATTCAAGCAAGTACTTTTTAGCAAGTCATGTCAAGAACTTTGGCTATCATGTATCAAGCAAGCAAGTAATTACCCTTTTTGGGTCACGCAAGTCATGTCAAGTCAAGTACGAGTCAAGTACAAGATTTGTGTGGAATGTCCAATCAAGCTAGTCATGCACTCGGTATAATGCCAGATACCTTATCATTCAACTCCCATGGGCACAAGTACTTTCGGGTGCTCCTCCCAGGACCAGATCGGGCCCTATATGCGCAGGCATTTATCATGTATTTTTGACATCCACTCTTGTATATATATATAGCCAATATGGAATTTCAACAATTAAGCTTGTAGACACGTAGGATAACTTTGAGAGAATGGAGTCCAAAAATACTACATTGGACATAGATAGATGATAACAACGGTACAATCACGATGAACGATGAAACTAGGTGGAATTAGGTTCCCTTAACTCGGGTACCATGACAAGTATGGACATTCTTTATATAGAATTGAGGTCCACATGAACAGTATATCAAAGGAAGATACCCTCATTCTTATTATAGAATTGAGGTTCACAAGAACATCAACAAATGGCATGATATCATCATCCCATTAAGAATTCTCATGATATGCTCTTTGCATATCATAAGGGCCGGTATACCATGTTTCTTTAGAGTGACATGGCATTCAATAGTGTAATGGGTTTTTAGGGTACAACCAGCTCAGTCGGCCTTGAGGGAATCCAAGGCTCGAGGAGTCTTACGGAGGTCTCTATGACTAACTCGCTAGTCCAAAGGAACGGAATGTCCAATGGAGAGCTTGTATGTCAATGAGAATTGAGGGTGATC
The DNA here is from genome assembly GCA_022559845.1 of Amorphophallus konjac. Taxonomy (NCBI): domain Eukaryota; kingdom Viridiplantae; phylum Streptophyta; class Magnoliopsida; order Alismatales; family Araceae; genus Amorphophallus; species Amorphophallus konjac. The sequence goes on along the minus strand of CM040120.1, from coordinate 155,283,846 downwards.
GATAAAACATCATGAAACGTGGGACTATACTCACGGAGTGGAGATATAGTGCCGATATACATATATATAGATATACTGAAACCATCGGTTGTCAGAAACAGGTAAAACATTTTTACAGGAAAATAACGACTTAAGTAAAGTCACTACTCAAGTAATTAACGCCTTCAGTAAGGGCGTTTATCTATTTTACATTTTTGCAAAATTTTAATATTTCAGTATTTTACCAAAAACGCGCCCTGGTAAGGGGCGTTTATTTACAAGTTGACGACGTATACAGTGGGCGTTCATTCTTTACTTCTATTTTTGCAATATATATATATTCAGAAATTTATCAAAAACACGCCCTGGACAGGGGCGTTACTTTTCAATTCACGCCCTGAACAGGGGCGTTAGTCAAGTGAGAGACGACCTATACAGGGTCGTGAATTCAAGAATTTTCAGATTTCAAGTATATAATTTCCAGAAACAAGAGACATGGTCATGACAGGAAATTTATCGGGATTCAAGTAAATATGATTGTGCACTGATTTAGAATCATGTTTAAGTGAATATTGGATAATTAACATGGGTAATTAACAATTGAGAAAATTGACGTCCGTGTACCGGGCGTCAAATCTGGAATTGACGACCTTGTCATGGTCGTTTCTTTCAAGGTAGCGCCCTTGTCTGGGTCGCGTATACAATTAGCGCCCTTGGAAAGGGCGTTTCTTTCCAACAATAGAAACTTTTAAAACTCGTGAAAACTATATGCATGAACTCATATATATGGTTTAACATAGTTATTATGGTGATTTGGGCTACAGTGCTTGAGAAAACCTACCTTATGAGAATTATCTGATGAACGGACGAAGGCTTGGTTAGAAACTGATGCTCTGAAGCTTCTAACAGTCAGCAGCAAGACAGAAGATGGTAATACAGAAGACGTTTGATGAGGATGATGAAGATGATGATCTTCGATCAACCTGTAGGGGAAGAAAAAGGAAGGATGATGAGAATATATCCGAAGTTAGGGAAAAGATTGAAGAACATTACCTTGTTCTTTACGTACGCAATTGATCGCTTAACCTGTATTAGAGGAAGAAGATGAAAGATTAATATCCTTCATGAAATCAAAAAGACAGAGGGAAAGATACAAGAAGAACTCACTGTTCTTCACATACCGTAACAGCAGTAGGTCGTCCAAATAGATCTTTTAGGGTTCGACGGGGGTTACTTATAGGGACTTTGGAAATCCTAACAAAGGTAGTGTTTGATTGGAAGTAATACTTCCAAGATAGAATTATTACTACATTCGAACTCTTTCTCATAGTTATCAACTTACCCTGGATAGACTCCTGGGTCGAACGGAACTCAAACTGAATTAGCGTCCTAAGTAAGGGCGTCAAATTTAAATTGACGCCTTGTCAAGCGTCGTTACTTGTTGAAACGCGTCCACTCAAAGGGTGTTACGCTATCTTGCCCTTTTTATTTTTATTTTGGTCGTTTGAAATTTGACGCCTTATTATTTGGGCGTCCTTTCATTAATTCACGCCTTAGGTGAGGGCGTTTCTTGTAAAGTAGCGCCTTTATCTGAGGCGTTATTTTCATCAGGGTTTAATTCTTTTTCTTCCAAGCTCTTTCGTTTATTTTATTAAATCTTCTAATCTATTTTGATTTATTTATTCCTTTTTATTTTATCAGGGTTGCTACAAGTTCACAATTCGGAGGAAGTAGAGAAGCTGCGGATTACAGAGGCTGTCCCATCGTCTCCTCGACGAACCTGGTGGCAAGTTATATATTGATGGAAAGATCATCAAGTCAGATTCGCAACGGTGGTGGTCTCGTCCCTGTCCAAGTTCATAGCTGCCCGGAGGAGCCATCTTCGCCGGACTGCACTTCTTCCTCCTGAGAGTCAACCTGAAGCAACGTTCAGAGACTTCCACGGCCATCCTCATGAGGATCTGGAGGCGGGACTTTGCTGGGAGCTTCTACAATGAGCCTACTTCAAGGAACAAGAAGCGGAACCCCGTTCGGCATTCGGAGCTAAGATTTATCAATTTTATCCTCCTAGGCGCGCAGTTCTGTCTCCTCTGGAACAAAACCGACCCCAGTCCACTATTCGAGCTCTCACTGTCTTCTCTGACATCCTATGGAGTCCCCATTGATCTCGTTTCAAAGAGGGCTCAACAACGGTTCCAACGACTCTGACCACGCCTTATTCCGAGCTCTGGAGCACCCGTAGTGTCTTCGTCTTCCTGCTGCAGTGGTGCTGCGACAGTCAGAACCAGAACTCAGGGTACCTATTCGCACCTCTTCCCCGACCAGCATAGTCAACGAGGAAATTCCAAAAATTGTGGACGTCTTCCAGGGTCACCTACGAAGATTCTCCAGCTGGTCTCATTGCCAAAAAAATTCAGGAGTGGCTTCAGCGGCGTCAACTTCAACTATCTGTCCCTGGTTCCTAAGAACAGGCAGAGTCGGTAACCTCCACCGTTTAGCTTCTATTTTAGTCTTTCCTCTCCCCTCCTGGCCGGCTGAGCGCCCCTCCCTGCGTGGAGGTATATTTTAGTTGTAATCCAATTCCCCACCTATAGTCCAACCCCCTTGCAAGGGGCGTAGTGCATGTAATTTGATTTAATCAGGTTGAAGCTTCATCGACGCGGCGTGCGGGTGCATACCCATGCCTCCCCGCTCGCCATCGTCTCCGGCCGGGATCGGCATCTTCACGCTGATCAGGTGAGCTTCTGGCCCCCCCTCCCTTTGCTGGTTAATCTTGCTTAATTAGTATTGCTTCTTAACTCCGTCGGACGGTGAGTGAGTGCCCGTTCCGAATTTGCTTATATTTGAGTGGCTACCGCTGGTGAGTTGTGAGAGTGACCCTTCAACCCATGCCTTCGGCGTGCTGACCGCCCGTGAATTTGGGCAACCCCTGGCCCTTAGGGGTCCTCTCCAAGCCAGCCATATCCTTGGAAACCTCTGGTCCAACCTCGGACCCTCACCCCGTTACCGGTCCACCTACGGACCCGAGTGTGCCAAACACGAGTGAGTCCGCTTGTGTGACATTGCCAAGTCGTTGTGTTGCTTACAATTTAGGTCCTAGTTTGTGTCACATCACAGACGGCACTTAATCCGAAAAATTTGAATTTTCTTATTATCTCTCTTTTATCCCCCTATTGGGGTATATATCTCTGTTTAAATCTGTAAATTATCTAATCTACGTTTCTATTAATGGGCTTGGGCCTAAAAGTCTTAGAAATTGGTCTATGGGCCTATTTGAGTTGGGTTTAACCCTTTAGTAAATAGAGGGCTTTTAAATGGATTCAATAAATTCTTAATTCTTCTTAATAGCCCATTAAGCCTTTTAAATTGCTTAGTAATTTTTAATCCCAGAAAATTCCTAGAAAATTCTTGGGTGTTACAGTCGGAAGTGTTCTCAGCCGCCATCTTCCAAACCCAGCCTGATCTAGGAGATTCCTTGAGTTCGAGCGAATATTGGTTGTCTGCTCCTGCCGATACACCTTTTTTCACATTTCGTTGGTGGGTTCTCGCCGTGAACAATGTCCGGGGGCTGATGGTTCCCCCGTGTTTCTTGTAGTCTTCTCTCCCCTAAATATGTACAGGGTGATGAAGCTTTGAGCCTGAATGCCCTGATTCACTTACTGTGTCTCGCAGTGATGAGTCCTCTGTTTGTCCTTGTTTCCTTTGGTATGATATGAATAGTTTGAATTGTAAAATCCCCTCAGGGTGACACACATCTCGTTTATTTTATTAGATGTAATGAATGCTTCAAGTGTTTCTGAATCAATGAATGTGTCTGGCTGCTTGCTGGCCTCTCCTATCCTCTACGTCCTTACATTTCTCTCTATCCCTCTATATTTTCACTACCAAGATTGGTGGAGTAGAACCTTCCGGTTGCGAGGGGGCCTCTTTTGGGGGCTACAGATGTGATTTTCCTCCTTTCACATTTATGGTTATAGTTTGATTGCACTGGCATCTCATGGATTTTTCTTTCGGATCCTAATCTACTTCGAATGATCCCATGCTCAGCCCCGCCCCATGGCGATGGGTGAGCCTATTCATGTCCTCGGGGGCCATATTAGATTCATTCACCCCCCCTTCCCAGGGTTAATTATGGGTCCAAACCGTGTAGTTTCTTCTGTGCATCCAGCATCCACGCTTTCCAAACGATTGATATGCATAGGGTATTTCGATGTTGTTGGACGGTATGAGAGGATCTAGAGGGGGGAGAATAGATCCTATACCAACTTTTCGATTTCTACGAACAAGTTAAAAAGATAGCACCACTGTTATCACAAGCAAAGACAAGTGGCAGAATAATCGAAGTAAAGATATAAGAGATACTCTTAACAAAAGAAGCCACCTGTGAAGAGGGGATAGATGATATGGAAAGCAAACCACTACAGAAGGCTTTTAAGGTGGTTCAGCTACACCTAGGCACACCTACGTCCACCCCTTACCAACTTGGTAAGACTTTCACTCTCTTTGGACAAAAGAAATACACACACACACACGCTGGAAACTAGCTGAACATGGGGACTAGCCCCAACAAGTACACACACACACACGAGGACAAGTCCTCAACACACACGCGGATGAATTCCCACAAAAAGAAACAAAACAAAAACAAGGAGACAAACACACACACGATGCAACAACAGCTTACCGAGTGAAAACTCTCACACACAAGACGTTTTGAAGATAAGAAAACACAAAGACAAAAGAAACAAAATAAAAGCTTGTGGAACCGCAAGGCTGAAGTGGATGGCTGGCTGCACTCATCTCTTCTCACCTCCCAACTCTTTCTCTTTCTTTTTCTTCTCTCTGGTTCCCACGTCTAAAGCTCTTCTAGGCTTATCAAATGGCAAAGGCAGCAACTCAATATGTGAAGAGGGGCGTCTATTTTATAGGCAGCAAGAGGCAGAAGACTTTCCCTCCATTTCTTGAGTGATTTTGAATAGCTATAAAAGGCAGAGTGTTTGACCAAAGAAGTCTGTAGAACCTTAATTTCTGTGAGTAGGAAGGACGTCCTTTGTCGAAAGATTTTTCTTCCTTCAGACAGAATCCCAGCTGGCTGGCGTAGGGCACAAAACTGTCAGTGAGAGATCTATCAGAAGAGGATGTTTTGAGTGTTGCCATGGACACTAATGATAACGAGGATGTTTTGAGTGTCCTAGGAATCTTCTCCATTCCTCAAAATCTGTGTTTTTAGAGGTTTACATCAGACATCTTTGCCCTCTATACGGTTTTTGAAAAGATAGATCTGTCAGAAGACTTTTGAGTTTACCCTTTAGTGAGGTCGACCTGCTGAGAGACTGTGTCGACATTGCTTTGAAAAAGTCCGTTCCAAACAGCTTCTAGAAGGAGGTGAGGTCGACCTCCTATAGAGGTGAGGTCGACACTTCCTTAAAAATGGGTGATTACAACGGTTTCTGGAAGAGCCTGAGGTTGAACCTCCTGTGACAGTGAGGTCGACACTGCTTGCGCTGGCCGCTTCTCAGAGAGCTGGTCGCGATCGTGAGGTTGACACTCCTTGAAGGTGAGTTTGACACTGTGTGGCACAGCAGAGCATTCGCGAAAAGGGGTCGACACTCGGAGTCGATTCTTTTGGCTTGGAAGCTTGAAGGTGTCGACACGCCTGATGACGAGGTCGAGGTAGCCAGGAAGATCAGTAGGTAAACTATTTGTTGTGAGGGTCTGAGGTTGACACTCTGAGAGACTGAGGTCGACACTACCCTTGTGACAATCTTCTACAACAGCTTCTATGAGGACTTGTGGTCGACCTTTTGAGGATTTGAGGTCGACACCGCTTTAATTATTTTAACATACGTGCCACTTGGTGAAGCAATGAGGTCGACACTATCCATGGTGAGGTCGACCTTCTTTATACACTTGATACCTAGTCATTCAAAAGGTGTTTAATCAGTTCCAAAATTAATTGACCAATGACTTCTAGTGAGACATCATCAAAACAACACTTACTCAACATTCTCCCCCTTTTTGATGATGACAATTATGAGTCATTTGTGCTTACTATTCTGACATGAGATTTGGGTAGGTAACTCATGCAAGTGTACACAGAATGTAACAGCAAAAACTCAAGTGTACACGGAATGTAACAGCAAAAACTTTCTCTCCCCTTTTGACATACTAACTCTCTCTCCCCCTTTGATATCAGCAAAAACATGAGGAGTACTGTAGATAGAGCAATGAAGAGTATGAGATGTGGGGAAAAAGAACTCAGAAGAGAGATTCAGGACTAAGACACATTGGATGAAATGACTGGAGCAACTCTCAAATCAAATTTCTCCCAGCAAACCAGTATGACATGGTCATAGAGTATGAATTGATGGGTTAAAGCCAAGAACTTAGTTTAGAATTTAAGCAATTATCAAAGGAGTACTCAACATAAGATTATTAAAGCTGATGCACACAAGAGAGCTGATGTCCTGGATAATCCTCATACAGTTTAACTTACGAGATCCAATGACCTTTCAGGATAAATTACCATGAGTATTGAAGTTAAACAAGCGGGATATGTGAGATTTTTTCTTAGCTTGCACCTTTGATTTTCACACTGGTCGAGCTGACAATCAAGATTAACATACACCTTTTTACGTGAGGAATCACATTTGTTAGATGCAAAACCCCAGTTACTCAGTGCAATTATCTATCATGCCTCATTTTGATCAGAGATAGCTTGTCACTTTATGCCTGTCCCACTATCACTTCATTGGTGAAGGGTGACAGTTTCTCACTCAGTAGGAGCCATTGCTCTGTTAAGCTCTTCTAGCCTCTTTTTTTGTGTTTTGTTTTTTTTTGATGAAAAGGCTCTATCAGATCAGAGTTAGTCAAAACATTACTTTTTGATGCGAACCACTTCACGTCTCAGGTGAAGTGCATCCGATTACTTAACGAATCCTGACCATTGCTTTGCAATGAGTGCCTTGAATCAGTCTCACTAGGTATGGTCGTCTGATCACAATACTCAATGGAAGTATATCAACCAAAATAATAACTAAAAATACATAAGCAGACCATGGAGCATTAGAACTTATATTATGAGAAAGCATCAATAGTAGTAAGCCTATGGAGTATCTCCTTCAAGTTGCTAGTTTTAAGAACAGAAAATTGTTGACCTTAAGCCTCATTCTATTTAAACAACCATGATAGCATAAAATGCATGCGACTTTTACTTGAGAGGTCAGTCAATAAGAATAGTCTTAGAAGGGAATCTCCCTTTGAAACATTCCACAAGAGAGTGAAGAGTGAAGCAGTTCAGATGAACACAGAGAGGTCGACACTCTTGACTTAGACAATAGAAAGAAGGCTTTAAGATGAAGCAAGCTGAATGATGAACCTGTCTCAGAATGAAATGCCAGCTCCCCCTCAACCCATGGACACTAAAATGTAATGAAAGATCCCTTTATACATGGTGGAGGACTTGCCTCTTGCATGGTGAGTGTTCCCAGGCAGACTGAACCTGCTCTTTTCCACATCACTATTTTATATACCAAAGGATGATGCACATATGAACAACATGGCAATACATAAACTAAGATGCAACTATTAGGAAGCAGCAAATTAAACAACAGGATGGACTCCCCCTATCAATATCAAACAATGAACTCCCATGCTAGAGTGAACTGATCAAGCTAACAGAATCAATTGGGGGGTCTGCACATACTTAATTCTCTCCTCAAGGTAGAGAATCTGTCATTACTTAGAGGTTTTGTAAAAATATCAGTAATTTGCTTCTCAGATTCAACAAAGTGTAATTCAAAGTTTTTCTTGCTTACCTTATCCCGGAAAAAGTGATGCCTTATTTCAATGTGTTTTGTTCGGTAATGCTGAATGAGATTCTTGGTTAAGTTAATGGCACTGGAGTTATCAGACATGATGGGTGATCATCCAAGATCTACTACGTAGTCCTGGAGTTGGTGCTTTATCCATAGCACCTAGGTTGCACAGCTACCTGCAGCAATGTATTCAACTTCGGCAATGGAAAGTGCAACAAAGTGCTGCTTTTTGGAAGCCCATGAAACTAAGCATCCACCCAAGTATTGGCAGTAGCCACTAGTACTTTTTCTATCAAGTTTACATCCACAATCTGTATTTGAAATTAAGTCAAAACAACATGATGCAGGATACCACAGCCCTAAGTCATGTGTGTTAGCAATGTATCTTAGGATTCATTTTATAGCAATGAAGTGAGATTCTTTAGGATTGGCTTGAAATCGAGCGCACATACACACACTAAACTGAATATCAGGCCTAGAAGCAGTGAGATATAAAAGAGACCCGATCATACCTCGGTATGTTTTGGAATCTATAGATTTACCATTTTCATCTGCATCTAGAGATGCATTTGTTCCCATGGGCATGGATAAATGCTTGGCTTCCTTCATTCCACATCTTTTTAAAACCTCCAATGTATATTTGGACTGGTTTACGAAGAATCCTTCCTTTGACTATATGACCTGCAGTCCAAGAAAAAATTAGAGTTCTCCCATGAGACTCATTTCCAACTCTCTTGTCATAAGTTTAAGAAATTACTTGCACATGTTAGAATCAGTTGAACCAAACACAATGCCATCCACATATACCTTGTCATGTCCCGAGATTATGCAGCGGAAACTAATGGGGAACGTGAACAGCCGGCAAGTGAAGCCTCAAGTGATAATAACAATCAGAGCGCTAATCATTCACACATAAGAGTGATCACAAGAGGGTATATTCCAAAAACCTTGACTTTTATTGAATCATAATGAAATGTTTTACAAAGACTATTTGACTAACTAGACTCAATAAAGTGAAAATTACATAATTGACTCTTGACTAGACTAACTACGGCTTCTCTCGAACTATCAATCGCTCTCAGATCCATCAGTTGAATAATCTGAATCTGACCCGCTAGAATGTCCTGAAAAGATTGGAAAAGTAGGGTAATGAGCACACTTGTCCAGTAGGTATCTTTGTATCAACATGAAGGAAATGTTTAAGTAATTAACATTTTATCTCTAGAAAGTAAGATAAAGGAAATATTATAAAACATGCGGTATAAACCAAAGTAACACAAGTAACAAGATATGATCAAGATGAGATATGAGAGTTTTATGTAGATTGAGAATATGATCAAGCAAGACTATAGCATGAATGTAAATATGGCCTTTCACGAGCAAGAATGTAACGAGAATGCACTTTTCATAACCATAAAGGCTATGCACTAAGAAAGTCACTTAACACGCAAGGATGTAATTTCACTAGATAGCCTCATGGTTTTCACTCGTCTATAAAAATAAGTACTCCCAGCACAATGCGACACAAGTATCATCGTACCCCATGGTTTTCAACACGTTTCCGACAATCAACCGAGGGGCTAGCATGGAGCTCTTGGACACAATCAGTGCCCAGTCTGCATCTTCACGTTATAAATCAAGCTACTTCCATGAGAAATATCAATAAAGTTCGGCCGGTAATGTGCAATTCAACAATAAGTTCATGACAACAGTGTCAAGGTAAGAATGCACCAAGCTTAGAGCATGTGAATTCAAGGAATCCGGTGGCATAACGACATGTTCTTGAACTTTCATAATTCATTAGATAACTTTAAAATAAGGTTTTAGGCTCTAAATATTCAATAGACTATCTAGGAACTTAGGAAAATCAACCCTTGGGTCAAACCTTGGGTTAGAAAGGAACTGGGTAGAGGCGGTCGTTACTGGACCATTTCCAGACAGAGGCGGTCAAGGATGGACTGCTATCATGAATTTGGCGTTCAGGTCTGGACCATTTCTATATAGAGTCGATGCATGAAGAAAGAAGGTCGACGCAGTGTGAAATCTGGACTAACGCGGTCACGTGATGGCCGCTAATAGATAGTAGCTATCGCCAGATGGCCGCTATAATCCATGACACAGAAAAATGTCGATAAGTGCTTTCTTGACAATTGGGCTTTGAGGGTACAACCAGCTCGGCGTCCTAGTGGGAATCTAGGCTTGCGGAGACTTACGGAGGCCTTGAAATAAAATGACCTAGTCCTGTGGAAGGAATATCCAACAGAGAAGATTACAAGTCCAAGATCGTGTGCCTATAAAATGCAACGTGTAACTAATAGCTACGCACTGGAGTACGCACTATGTACTTATGAAAGACTCAAGGTGAGAGTGGATCGTGTAAAAACAAGGATCAAACATGCATAGAACAAGTCTCACAATCCATGTGGAAATTCAATTTAATACAAACTATATGATTTTGGCATGAAAGTAACATAAGTTTAAAATAGATTTAAAACATATTAAGGACATGAAATCTATCAAGATGGATGCACAATATAACCAAGTTCATAAAGTTAAAGACATAACTAGGAATAGAACCTCATTAACTAGGCTTAACATGTATACAATAGGGTCAATCTGTAATATATTTGGAGTTAACAAAGTGCTAGAAACTGAAATATAAAGGCGATCTTAGTGAAGTTCCGTGATCAATGACACCTAAGAGGGGGGGTGAATTGGGTGATTCTAAATTTTAAGAAAACATTACCTGATTTAAAATAGATGTGATAAAGTAGCAATTAGAAATTCAGATATGTTAAATCTCAGATTAGATCTATCAAGATCAGTCACTCACAATAACCGATTTTGCTGAATCTGAAGGATACAACACGGAGAAGACAATATATATGTACCGTCACATAGAATGAAGGTAGAAGAAATGGACCAAACCACACATCTCAAACCACAAGGCATAAGGATTTTTAAGGTGGTTTGGATGTAACGACGACAACCTACGTCCACCCCTCACCAAAACCTGGTCAGGCTTCATGATGTGACACGATATGCAGCGGAGGATAAAGATATCAATTTGATGTGTCGCGACTCCCTTGGACCTAGGATAGCAAGCAGCACTATGAGTCGGCAACGTCGTGCATGCGGTTTCGCTCGCGGAAGCACACTCGGATCCGTAGAAGGATCATCGATGGTGGTGAGGGTCCGAGGTTGGACCTCGGGGCTCCAAGGGTCGGCCGGATAGGGATAGATCCCAATGGGCCAGGGATGCCCGATTTCAAGGGCGGCCGGCACGCCGAGGGCGTGGGATGCAATGGCTCTCTCTCAACTCGCTCCGCGGTGAACACTTGATTGGATTGAATTATAGATCGAGCGCTCGTCTCACCTCCGACGGACAACTAAGAGCGATACTAAGCTAGCAATGGTAATAACCAGCAGCGAAGAGTGACCAGGAGCTCACCTGATCGGCGTGAAGACGCCGATCCCGGTCGGAGACGAGGGCGAGCGGGGAAGTGTGCTCCCCGCACACTGCGCCGGTGAAGCTTCAAAACCTGTTCAAGAGTACAATTACTACACCTCGCGCAGGAGGGTGATCTCGGGGGTGGGAATTGGTTAATTACAAACAAACACTACCACCACGCAGGGTGGGGCGGTAAGCCGGCCAGGCGGGGATGGGAGGACGGACCGAAGTGGTTAAAAAGGAAATCAATGTGGGTTCAGCTGCAATCTGGACTGCTGGATAGGGTGCTGTTGTTGGCTCTGTCCCGGGCTCGTCCGGACTCCGAATTGAGCGAAACCACCTCGCAATGATTCCTGACTTGAAGCCAGTTTGTCTGAATTTTTGGGCGGCCTCTGGAGCCAGGGACTGGCGACACCAGCGACTGAACCGAGTCGGCAGATGTGGTCTCTGGCCGGACCTGTTCTGTAGCAGCAGGTTGCAGACGCTGTTGTGAGCTCTCCCGAACTCCGAATGGCACGAAACCAGCGTCGTCGTCTCCGTGGTCGAGGTAGCTTTCAGCTGGAGTTGATGGGGCTGCGATCCAAGGCCGTGGACGGTCGGTGTGCCCTGAAGAGTAGGCACTGGTCGCTGCAGACTGCAGGAGGCAGATCCGCGCGACGGAGGGATAAAATTTGTAACTCTGGATCCTGGACGCCAAATGTCGTTCCGTTTCTTGCTTCTGGTCGTGGACAGATGGAGGAAGAATTTTGAAGAAGAGAGTTCAGCCTGATTCCTCCACGGTTAGTCGTGGTGCAGCAACGAACCGGGTTGCAGACTCTGGCCACAGCGGCTACCAGAAACAAACAGTGGATTGCAGACGTTGTCCCGGCCGCTCCCGGATGCCAAATCTCGAGCCGCCAGAGTTGCTGGAACCGTGGACAATCCCTCTGCGCTGCTAAACTGACGGGGAAGCCGTCTGATGTCGGGATGGACTGGGGGATTCCAATGAGTGGAGGCAGGTCACTGCCCACTGTGGGAGGCAGACCCGACCAGTCGAGGGAGAGAGACCAAAACTCTGACCTCCGGATGGCGAACGCACTTCTGCTTCTTGTTCCAGTAAGAGGACTGGTGGAAGAAGATATTTGTAGAAGAACTCACAACTTGAATCTCTCACCGTCGGCCGTGGTGTAGCTTTGAACAGGGTTCAGGGGCTCTGCTGATGGAGCTCTGCGCAGTCGTGGTAGAACAGCCTTCCCGGACGGCCACGAACTCAGAATGGGGTGATTCCACCTCGCATGCGAAGAGGATAGGGAGGCCTTTCCAGAAAGGTAGGCCACGCCCCCAGAAGCTTCAAGATGTTGTCGTGGTAGTCGCTGCAACTCGAGGCTGGTCTGCAGGTCAGCCTGCAGACAGAACTGAAGTTGACAAAAGGGGGGGGTGGAGGGGTCGGCCAAGGCAATGGGAGGGTGGAGAGGGGTTGAGGGGGTCGACCCTAGGAGGGAGGGGAAGGGGGTGGACGACCTTGGGAGGTGAAGGGGCTCCTTGGGGAGGGGAAAGGGCCCTTGGGAGGTGGGAGGTTGCTTGGGGAAGGGGGAGGGATGCCTTGGGAAGGTGAAAGGGTGCTTGGGGAGGTGGAGTGATTAATGGTGAAGTAATGGGGGTCTTGGGAGGTGAAGAGACTTGCCTAGGTGGCAAGTGAGGTGGCAAGGGGTGAGGAGAGAGGAGAATTTCGAATTTTAGAGAGAGAGGGAGGGAGGAGAGAGAGGGGGTTCGCCCCTAGGAGAGAGGGAGAGAGAGAATTAGAGAGAGAGAGCTAGAGAGAGAGAGAGAAGACTCAAGGGGATTCAAGTGGGTTCAATTTTCATTCATTCATCAATTACCCTCTTCAAGTGGGGGATTGGGGTCCTTATATAGGAAACCCACAATTTACAATAAGTCCTCACATTGTGGACAACTGACAGAAGACCAAAGGTTGGGGAAGGGGGCGCCCATGGGCCAGGCCCAATGAACAGGCCCAATAACCTACTAAGCTAGTTAATGAAACTTGGACTTAGGTAAATGACTAACTAACTTAGGTAATAGACTCAATAAAAGGAAAATTACATAGATAAGACTCATGAAAAATGAGAGAACTACATGGCTATACTCAGAAAATGATGGCGAACAAAATGGCGAGCAGCAGGACCATGTGAAGGGGTAAGCGATGTCCCCATCATACTCCCGGGGTGCGGAGAACTCGACTCCGTCGAGTAAGGGCCCACCGGGGAAGCAGCTCAGGGCGACCTGCAATCTCCAAAACCAACCTGCGCCTGCGACCAGGGGACGGCTCTTCATCCTCTCAAGGCAGCCCGGACACACCCTCATGCTGGGATTTCAAGCTTTCATTCATTCATCAAATTACCTCAAAATGGTGGCTTGGGGCCCTATTTATAGGGAAACCCCAATTACATAGAAGTCCTTGGAAAATGGACTAATGACAGAAGACCAAGGGGTGGGGAATGGGGCGCCCATGGGCCAGGCCCAAAGAAGTGGCCCCTTAAGGCCTACTAACCCACTATCCTATTAAACCACTTAATGTGACCTTGGACTTAGGTAGATGACATTACCTACTTAGGTACTTGACTCAATAAAGAGAAAATTACATAGATAAGACTCAAGAAAAAAATGAGAAAACTACATGGCTATACTCAGAAAATGATGGCGAACAAAATGGCGAGCAGCAGGACCATGTGAAGGGGTAAGCGATGTCCCCATCAAAGGTCGAAGTCCCTGTCCGTTTCTTTCCTCGGCTGAATCCAGGGACAAGAAGTGAATAAGGAGGCGATGACCAATCTAGTCACCCTGACGAGAGGAGGTCTCAAATAGGGGAAGTCCGTTATGACCTGACGCCACAAGCAAAGAAACACAGAAAGAAAAAGGAAAAGCCAAAGGGGTAATCTTTGTGACAAAAGCAAAAGCGTTATCTCAAAAGTCTTCCAATCATAGATTCCAATCATAAAGCTCTGGAAAGAGAGAAAGAGAGCTAGGCATGGCAAGAGTGGCAGAACAGTTCCCCGCGGGACGAATGAGCCCGGTCGTATGCGTGCCTAGAGTGGACTAAGGTTCAATGACGGACGCAAAGCTCCGACGCAACAGACCAAATCTCTAATGGATCGTACGGAAAAGAAATCAAGTCATAAAAACTTCTATATCTGGCCTAAGCTTACCCCCGTGTTCTATTTTCCCTTTTTAGGACCAAGATTAGTACCCTGGGTATGGCCCTGGTAGAGACACCGTCATGCAAGTTGGGCCTTGGCCAGGGGTCGTCACATTGTTGCACGCCAACCTCGGGAACTCTCATTATAATAAGAAGGACCCACGTTGTCGGGGGGGGGACTGATTCCCAAAATCCAAAAAAATCATATATTTCCAAAACCAAAAAAAATCATATATTTCCAAAAATCCAAAAAATTCATATATTTCAAAACCAAAAAAAGCATATATTTTTAAAATCAAACAAAAATCATATATTTCCAAAATCAAACAAAAATCATACATTTCAAAACCCAAAAAACATCAAATATTTCCAAAAATCTCACGAAAATTCATATATTTCCCAAAACTCCAAAAAAAAACACCATCATATGCATTGCCGCCTATTTGATAAGGCTCCACCCCTTGACCAAATATCAAGAAATGGTCATTCTCTAACTTGCTTTAAGGCAAGGGGTTGAGTCTAAGAACATATCTAACTTGTCTATTGTCTAAAGTGTGTGCAGAACGTAGGTTCAAGCTCAGGGCTGAAAACTCACAACTATGCAGGTTCAGGACTGTAACGCGCCAGCAGCAGGCCGCCACGCTCATGTAACAGTCCATCCTGGACCGTCGCATTATCTTCAGGCATTGGCTTTACTCGTTCAGCAAGTCTCTCTCTGACGGTCTGCACCCAGGCCGTCACATATTTCTAACGGTCTGGAGTTAGACCGTTACACCCTCCAGAGAACAGAATTCTCAGTCTGTTCCCCTGACGGCCTATCGCCATACCGTCACATCCTGGTAGCGGCCCTTTACAGGACCGTTACACTCTCCAGAGACTCTGTTTTGCAGGTTCTTGGCCGAGTCAAGCTACAACTCATGCTCATACAACTAAGGCATTCCCATTTCATTCAAGTGAACTTAATGAAACATAAAATTAATAAAATTTCAATTCCCATTGTCAATTACAGCAACATCTTTCATCAATCAACAAAATCAAACTACATTCAGTTTCCTATCCGCAAGAGGGCGGATCTTCCTCAACTCTTTCACGTAGCCACGACGTGCTTCATCATTCTCTTCCACGTCTTCTTGCCACAGACGCACCTTGCTGATCTCCCACATGGTCAATGCGTTCCGAACTGCTCTTTCATCCTCCTCGATCCCCATCTTCCTGGCTAGAAGGGGAGGGTAGTGTGATAGTGTAGGAACTTCAATCCAGGGTAGTCCGATCTGAAGATGGCAATGCTGCGGGTTGTAGATCACCATGGTAGTGTTCCCCACTAGCTGGAGGTCCAGGCCTTGACGTCGTGGTATTCTAAGCAAAGTGCTCCGAAGGATTCTTGGTCGTATGATGAATTTCTCTAATGGCAAGGTGTTGAAGAAGAGGCGCCATTCATCCCGTGTTTTCTTGTCCGCCGTCTTGCATTCGACCTGAGAAGAAAATCCAGAAGCACCTCCAATAAAGAACAAAGGGTGGCTCTCGAAGAGCCAGTTGGCTGAAGTCGTGTCTTCCTTTGGTTGGGATTTGATTCTCACTCCCATCCAACACTCAAGGAGTACCATGGAACCAAATAAAGGGCCTCCTAAGAAAGCCAAACTTAGTCCCTCATAGAGATATGAAGGGATCGCTTGAGAGATGGACAAACCCCGCCACAACCCGCTAATAATGCTGAGATTTTGGGTATCTAAGAGGTGGTCGGTAGTGGTGAAAAGGAAAACTCCGCATAGGCAAACCGACACCGCCTTGGCTATTGCTTCGTGTCTCTCCCACTTGTTCTTGCAATGAGAGACTATCCACTGAGCCATGGGTATCAAATGTATGTGGCGCAGGCTGATCATGGTCCTCACGTCCTTTGGGTTGTGGATGAAATCACTCAAAATCAAGGATGGGTCAATAGGCTCCACCGTATAGCAAGATAGATCCTCATCCCCCGCCTTGGTCTTAGAAAGGGTTAGGTAGGTTTCTACCTCCTCTAATAGGACTGTAGTCTCGAAGGGAGGGAAGATGAAGGTATGTGTTTGAGGATGCCACAACTCTATGAGAGCTGAGATGCTTGGCCAATCCAAAGATAATTTCTGAAAGTTCTTGCCTAAGACCAATAGAGGTTGAAGGTGCCACGCCCTAAGAATTGATACAACTCCTAAAGGGAGTTCTTTGATCATGGGAGCCACCCACTTCAAATTGGAATAGCATCTTGGACCAGGCAGAGGCTAAGAAGAAGAAGAAGATCATGAGAAGATATGAAGTACAAAGAATTATTGAACTTGGCTAAGTTAATAAGAAGCTTACCGTCCTTGGAGCATTGGAGCTCAGATGTTTGGGAATTGAGGTCAACCTTTGTAGCTCTCTGTGTTCCTTTCTTGAAGCCCTAGGACCGCTGTAAACCTTCTCCTCCATGGCCATCACTTCAAAGCTTCTCTTCATGGTGTTTCCTGCCCTTAGGAGAGGTTCTTCAGCCCTTGTAGCGGAGAATTCAGCAAAGCCACGATTTTGGCAGAATCCCCAAGTTTTAAAGGCTTGCTTTTGGTTTTGGAGCGATAAGATTTGAGTTAGAAGACCTTATCTCAAGTTTAGAAGAGTTCTAGTGGGGGTTTGGGTAGTCATCCTTCGAGTTTGGACTCTCACGGCGCAATCCGTCTTGGAGGACACCTCATTCTCTGACGGTCTATCGTAAGGCCGTCACTTGTCTCTGATGTCCTAACTCTGGGCCGTCACATTTTCCTGCGGGTTTCTTTTAGCCCAATTCTGTTCTGTCAATCCTGACGGTCTAATCTCAGACCGTTACGTATCGTGACGCATGGTCCCTGAGCCGTCACATCTTCTGTCGTTCGGTCTTGGCTTCTTCTCATTTTGATCATTCCTGACGGTCTGAACACAGCCGTTACTTGGCTCTGACGCTCCACATCTGGGCCGTCACATTTTCTGCAAGCTGCCTTAGTGTAGCAGTGTCTGTCATCCCTAACGGTCTGGTATTTGACAGTTACGAAATTCTGACGCCCCCAAGTGGGCTGTCACCGTTTCTGCTGCTCAATATTGCAGTTTGGCCTATGTCATCTCTGGCGGTCCTCATTTGATGCGTTATAGAAGTCTGACGGTCTGGATCTAGACCGTCAATTTCTCTGATGCTGGTTTTGTGCCGATCTCTTCTGCCTGAGGTTAGACCTGCCGGTCTTACATCTTTGCCTGTCCGTTCACGCATTTCAGTCATACAATCTTGTAGTCCATTCACACACACATTGATGCACTCGTGCATTCCATACGTTCATTCATTCATCCATTCATCCACATAACAAAACAAAACACAAAAAAGATTTTCATTCATCCATTTCCATTTACATAAAGTCATGTACAAGTAAGAAAAGAAAACAAGCTCACTCGGCCGGCTTGTCTTCCGGGCTGCCTTTGTCATCACCCTCCTCGGGTCTCCGCGCAGGTGGCGCTATGGAGGCACTCTCCTCCTGTTGTCCCCTCTCTACCCTCTCATTCCTCTACTGGCCGGAGGAGCTGGCAAGAAAGTCTGCTATGGATCCGCTCAGGGCAACGCTCCTCCGTGCCCCACTTTGAGAGGCACTCCGTTCCGGTCCCCGGCCCATCATCCTCACTATCCGCTCCATCGTCCGCAGCTCGATCTTCAACTCGAAGATCTGACGCCACGTCTCCCGGGCCTCGGTCCGGCAGCGATCCAAGTCCGCTGTCCCGGTACGGAGTCTCTCCACCTCGGCTTGTGCCCGAGTCAGCTCTGCCCGGAGTCGCTCCGCCTCAGATCATCCTCGCTCTGCCTCCGCTCGAGCCCGTTCCCCCTCGGCCACCGCTGCGGTCAGCTCTCTCGCCTGCATTTTTTTCGCATTGTCAGGATATTAAGCATTTGCATAAATCAAGAGCATTTAGGTCAAAGCATTTAGTTTCTTACCTGCTCCGCGAGGGTAGCCTCCACCTCCTCGGCCCGAGCTACCGCTCGAGCGAACTCAGCATCCCGCTCAGCTCTGCCCCCGGCAGGCTGTGATGAAGATGACGGGGCATCCGGTCCAACTCTTTGGGCTCCCTCGGCCCGCTGCATTTTAGAAGTCAGTCAGTCGTCATTCGCATCATTTGCATCATAATCAAAATCAGTTAAGTCTCAGGTTTGGGAATCTTACCAGAAGCTCCATAGCAGTCCGGTACTCATCCCGCTGCTGGATGGTGGAATGCAGTAGCCCCTCGAGTTCGGCTATCCGTCCCTCAGGGTCTAGCTGCATTTTAGAATCATGAGTTAGTGCATCTAGCATTTTGCATTTCATATAGAAAGAGTCTAGGGTTTCGAATTGCATACCGGTCGTCGGGTACCTCGGTACACCCGGTCCTCGTACCACCGGGCGATGGCTTTCAAATACGCCTCATCGCTTTCGGCCCGCTCTTTTACCGCCCGGCCCCTCTTGTTCCAATCATGGGCATACTTCGCCTTGTGGGCGCACCAATCCACATCGCCACTGATGCCCTTCGATGACTTCCCCGGGCGCTCGTCGCTTTGATGCGGGAATGTCACCTCAGGCTGGTGTAATCCTCTGGTCCGCAGGATCAAGCGGTAGTGGAGTGGCTCGATGATGTTGATGCAGTGCAACCACACGTCTCGCCCACGGTATGATAGGGCTATCTGGACCCATGGCTGTCCCTCGGTACCCTCATCCCGGTACGGGGTCCATCTCACCTGAAAGTCATGTTAGTACATTTGTCAGCATATAGAAGCATTCAGAAACATTTCATGGCATCATTTAGAGTTCTGGGCTTACCGCCATATGAGGGAAGGAATCTAGCTCGTCCTGGATCGCCCGGGTCAATCGAGTGATCGACCCGGAGTCCCTCGCGACCACCCATCATCTGGCGATCGGGATCCGGCCGGGGTGGAGTAATGTGCCTCTCCCTATCTGATGTGACACGACCTTGGACTTAGGCAAACAAGCACAATTGAGCATTCAAATGGGCCTTAATGGGCCACCGCTCTCCCGTCGCACTCTATACCCGGAGTGACTTGGCGATGCCAAGAGTGAATTATGGGAATGGGCCCTTGCTGGTAGAGGGCCAGCAAGGCCAAGGATCGACTCCCCAAGGGTGGATGCCCAATTCAATTGGGGCCGACAAAGTGCACAAGGGCACTGGCTCACACTATCCCACGGCGATCACTCTTAAGTCGTGGACTTGTGGATCGGGCGCTCCTCACCAATTCAGCGGCGCATGAATTAAATATTGAAAGGGCAACACTAATTGAGCAAGGAAGAGGCACTTACTCGACCGGTTTGAAGAAACTGGTCCCGGTCGGAGACGAGGGCGAGCGGGGAGGCGGTGGTTCCCCACACGCCGCGGCGGTGTCGCTTGACCTGCCCAAACCAATGACAAAACTACACCTCACGCAGGAGGGGGGATCTTGGGGTAGGGGTTAAGGTCTTACATTCAAAAACTACCACCACGCAGGGTGGGGCCTTCAGCCGGCCAAGCGGGGTGGGGATATCGGACCGAAATGAAGAGAAATGGGAAATTAGGGAACTTGCAGCTGCTATCTGAATTCTGGACAGGAAGTCGCTGTGCCGGCTGCCTCGGACTCGTACGGACTCCAAATTGAGTGCAACCACCTTCTAAAGCTTCCTGACTTGAGAGGGAAGACTCCAGAATTTTTGGAGATGCTCAGAGGGTCGGAGGTGGCCGCACCAGCAACAGGAAGGAGACTCCTCTGTCCGGCCGCAGGTTCAGTCTGGACTGGAACAGAAAATTGCAGAGGTCACTGTGCGCCCACCCGAGCTCCGATCAGCACGAAACCAGTGGCATTGTCTTCGTGGTTGAAGTAGCTTTCAACAGGAGGCGACGGGGCTGCATTCAGAAGTCGAGGGCGGACGGTGTACCCTGAAGAGTGGGCGCTGGTCGGAGTAGACAGCAGGAGACAGAACTGGAGAGCTTGAGGGAGAAAATTCGTAACTCCTTCCTCCGGCAGCCAAACGAGGTTCTGTTTCTTGATCTTGGAAGAGGACTGGCAGAGGGAGAACTTTGATGAAGGAACTTCAGCCTGAATCCGCTGGGGTTCGTCGTGGCAGAATGATCTCTCAGGCTCTGGTCCAGGATGAAGACCTCTCTGCGCAGTCGTGGGAGAACGGCTTCTACGGTTGGCCCCGACCTCGGAACGAGTTGTTTCCACCTCGCCTGCGAAGAAGACAGAGGGACCTTTCCAGAAATGCAGGCTATGCCTTCAGAATCACCAGGATGAATCCGTGGGCGACGCTGCAACAGGGGCTGACTTGTTGGTCTGCACAGCTCCAATCTGCAAGAAGAAATGAGAGGAAGGGGTGGCTTCTTTGGTGGAGGGGAAGTGAAGGGGTGGCCTAAGGATGAATGGGGGTTCTAGTGGGGTGGAGTGGAGAGCTATAGGGGTTGGAGAATGAGGGGAGAATGGCTGAGAGCAGGGGCTAGCAGGTGGAGGAGGAGGATGAGGATGTGAGAGAGGGAATGGGGAGTGGAGGGGGGCGAACTTGGCTTGGGGGAGGGTAAAGGAAGGGGGCGGCCAAGGCAAGTGGAGGGAAGGGATTTCAAATTTTGAAATGGCTTTGGAAGGTGGGGGATTATGTGGGAAAGTGGGATGCTTGTATTGGAATGGGGAAGATTTGGTTGGAAGGTGGAGAATGGTGTTGGAATGTGGAGATTTCTACCTAGGAACTAGGAGGTGGAGTAAATGAGGCCATGGGGAAGTGGAGGGCATTAAAGGAGGTGGGTGGCTAGTGGAGGTGGTTGGGGAGGGGAGGAGAGAGAAGGAAATTCGGAATTGGGGTTGGAGGAGAGAGAAAGAGGGGTGAAATAGAGAGATTAAGAGGGGAATGGGTGGGGAATCTCTCCCCTAGGGTCTCTCACCCAAAAACTAGAGGAATCACTCCAATTTGAACTCAAATGGCAAGTTTAACTCAAAAGGATTCATTCATTCATTCATTAA
This sequence comes from Amorphophallus konjac, assembly GCA_022559845.1. NCBI lineage: Eukaryota > Viridiplantae > Streptophyta > Magnoliopsida > Alismatales > Araceae > Amorphophallus > Amorphophallus konjac. Next base: position 155,262,436 of record CM040120.1, on the reverse strand, counting down.
CTTCAAATGAGGGGAGTGGGGTCCTATATATAGGCAACCCACTCTTTACAATAAGTCCCTGACAAAATAAACTACTACAAATAACCAAGGGGGGGGAGTGCTAATGGGCCTAGCCCAACGAATGGGGCCCAATAGCCACATTAGACGGCATGATGATACAAAAGCATAGGAAAGTAAGTGCTAGACCAATGGAAATGACTCAAATAAAATGGAAATACATCAAAATGACTCAAAGGAAAGCTACAAAATGGATAAGGGGCCTTTATAGAGTGAGGCCCAAACTCAACTAGCTCCCGAGTGTGAAGAAGTGGACCCGAGCCAAAGAGAGTCGTGGGTGATGCCTCCATCAAATCCCCTGGGCCGCGAAGAGCTCGACTCCGTCGAGTAAGGGTCCATCCGGCTAAGGTACCGCTCGAGGACGTCTGGATCCAATCGCTGGAGGTCCTCCCGACTCACCCATGAGTCGTCCGACGGAGGCCGATCCTTCCACCTGACGAGATAGCGCCCATATACCTTGCTCCGGGTGGTAGTGATCTGCTCATCCAATATTCGTTCAATGCGATCGCGCTGAGCTCTCTTGGCTAGTGGACTCTTCTCACAGGTGGGTGCTCTCTCAAAGGAAGAAGTAGGCTCAATCTCCTCACTAGGTCTCACCGTGGGACCCTTGTAAGACACTAAGTCGGCGACATTGAACGTAGGACTTACCCCATAATCCTCGGGGAGATCTAACTCATAAGCATTTGCACCAACGCGCCTCAAGACCTGGAAGGGCCCAGTCCCACGTGGTCTCAACTTGGAGTGGGCTCCTGGGGAGAGCCTCTCCGTCCTTACCATCACAAAGTCACCCACTTGGAACTCTAAGTGACGCCGGTGAGAATCGGCCAACCTTTTATATGCCTCATTTTTCATGCCAATGTGCTTGCGAATTTCCTCATGCAATTACCTAATATGTTGTGCAAAAGACTCGGCAGACATGGACACTCTAGCATGCTGGGGAAGGGGAATGAGGTCGGATGGCTTTCTTGGTTTGTACCCATGCACGGCTTCAAATGGACTCATCCCTATTGACTTATTGACGGAATTGTTGTATGCAAACTCAGCCTGTGGTAAGATGAGATCCCAATTTCCTGGCCGATCCTCAACAAGACACCTAAGGAGGTTCCCTAGACTCCGGTTGACCACTTCAGTTTGACCATCCGTTTGGGGGTGGTAGGCAGTGGAGAATTTGAGGAGGGTACCCATCATGTGCCAAAGAGTCTTCCAAAAATAGCTAGTGAATTTGACATCCCTATCGGAGACTATGGTCTTGGGCAGCCCATGGAGGCGGACTACCTCATCAAAGAATAACCGGGCTATATGGGAGGCATCGGATGTTTTGTAGCATGGGATGAAGTGGGCCATTTTGGAAAATCTATCAACCACCACATAGATGGAGTCATGCTTCCTAGAGGTCTTGGGTAAGCCTAGGACAAAGTCCATGCTCAAATCTTGCCATAGTCGGTCGGGAATGGGAAGTGGGGTGTATAGGCCGGTGTTTTGTTTCACTTGCTTGGCCGAAGCACATGTGCGACATTGACCTACTATTTTGCCTACATCTCTTTTGAGACTTGGCCAATAAAATTGACCCTCAACTAAGGTAATGGTCTTGTGGGCCCCAAAATGACCGGCTAACCCTCCGGCATGTAATTCCCAAACCAAGAAGTCTCGAAGAGAGGTCCGGGGAATGCAAAGCCTTGGCCCCTTGAAGAGGAACCCATCCTCTAATATAAATCCCTCATGCTCCTTGCTAGAATGAGTGGTCAAGTTGGCATAGATTTGCCCAAAGTTGGGGCAACTAGGGTACTCGTCCTTGACCTTGTCAAAGCCAATCACTTCCACTTGGATAGTGGATAACAAGGACATCTTCCTACTAAGGGCATCCGCGGCCTTATTCTCACTCCCGGCCTTGTGTTTGATGACAAAGGTGTAGGATTGGATAAACTCAACCCATCGGGCATGTCGGGCATTCAACTTTTGTTGGGAGTTGAGGTATTTGAGGGCCTCATGGTCGGAAAAGATGACAAACTCTTTGGGAAGTAAGTAATGTCTCCAATGTCGGAGGGATTGGACCACGGCATAGAACTCCTTGTCATAGGTGGAGTATCTAGTCCTAGCATCACATAGCTTCTCACTAAAGTAGGCGACTGGGTGTCCCTCTTGACTAAGAATCCCTCCTATCCCTATCCCGGATGCATCACAAGTGACCTCAAAGACTTTGGAGAAATCGGGAAGGCATAGGACCGGGGCTTGGGTCAACTTTTCCTTAAGCTCAAGGAATGCTTTAGAGGCGGCTTTGGTCCAAACAAAGGTTCCTTTCTTGAGACAATCAGTTATTGGGCCGGTGATAGTGCTAAACCCTCGAATGAATCTCCTATAGAATGTGGCCAACCCATGGAAACTCCTAACCTCATGAAGGGTGTGGGGCTCCGGCCAATCTAGAATAGCTTGGACCTTGTCGGGGTCCATGGAGACTCCTTTGGTTGACACCACATATCCTAGGAAGGTGATGGTAGTGGTCATGAAATGACACTTCCCTAGGTTGGCAAATAAGCTTTCTTGCCGGAGGATGGTGCAAACTTTCCTAAGGTGGTCAAGGTGGGCCTCATGGGTTTGGCTATAGATGAGAATATCATCAAAGTATACCACTAGAAAGTTCCCAATGAAAGGCCTAAGTGCTTCCGTCATAAGACGCATGAAAGTACTTGGGGCATTAGAAAGCCCAAATGACATGACTAACCACTCAAAGAGACCATCATTGGTCTTGAAGGCCGTTTTCCACTCATCCCCGGGCCTTATCCTAACTTGGTGGTAACCACTCTTGAGATCTATCTTAGAGAAGATGGTGGCTCCGGCTAGCATATCCAACATGTCATCAAGCCTAGGGATGGGGAACCTATACTTGACGGTAATCTTGTTAATGGCCCGGCTATCCACACACATCCGCCATGATCCATCTTTCTTGGGGGTAAGGAGGGCCGGGACGGCACATGGACTCTTACTAATGCGGATGATGCCCTTCCTAATGAGTTCCTCTATTTGCCTCCTAAGTTCGGCATGTTCCGTGGGATTGAGGCGATAATGAGGAAGGTTTGGAAGGGTGGCTCCCGGCACTAGATCGATTGCGTGTTGCACATCACGCATGGGTGGGAGTTGGTCCGGGAGCTCTTCCGGGAACACATCATGAAATTCTTCCAAAAGTTGTTGGATCTCTATGGGATGGGGGTTAGAAGGGGTAGGTTCCCCTAAGCATATGACAACCGCACACAAAGGCACCCCTTGAGTAATTTCCTCTTCAAGCTCTTTCCTAGTGATGAGATGAATTCCTTTGGTCAACCCCGTGGTTCTACTTTATTTTGGTGTTTGGATAAGGGCTGGGGTTGGAGGGGTGGAGTTCCCCGAGACTTGTGGAGTGGTGGGGTGTGATCCTTGAGGGAGAGTGTCCCTCTTGGGCATGGGTCGAGGTGGGGAGGGGTTAAGACGGATAGTCTTACCCTCATGCTCAAAGGTGCATATGTTGCTTCTTCCTAGAATGGTGGCATCCACATCATAGAGCCAAGGTCTTCCTAAAAGGATGCTTCCTACTTCCATAGGTATGACGTCACACCATATTTGGCCATGGTAGGAAGAGAAAGTGAGAGGCACTAAGCATTGGGTGTTGACCGGGATGGAGTTGTTGTTGATCCATGAGACCCGATACGGACTTGGGTGGGGAGTGAGAGTAAGCCCAAGGAGCTTGACGGTGTCGGGTGACACGGCATTAACACAACTACCACTATCCAAGATCACTTTCCTCACATGGTTCTCTATCTTGATAAAGGTGTGAAAAATTGAGGTCCGTCGCCAATCCTCTTCTTGAGGTTGGGTGAGGGTGCACCTAATGACTCCTAGATGGGAGTTGTTTGAAGGAGTGGAGTGATCTAGATCAGACTCTAGACATTGGGCTTCATACTCCTCTTCCCAATCTATTAAGGCTTCATGTTCTTCAATGACATTTTCTTGTTCCTTTTGGGGTTGAACTTCTTCCTCAATAAGCAAACTAGATAACCCCTTAGATGGACATTGTCCCGCAAAATGACCAAACCCTTGACACCTATAGCATTGTTGGCGCCCTCTTCCCGGGGTGGCTCCTACACTTGGTCCTTTGGGGTTGTCATCCTTCCGTGGGAGAGGATGACTAGGAGCGGACTTGTTTGGAGTGACGGGTGGGGGAGGATTGTAGGACCTTAAAGGGGCATTCCCACTTGGGCTAGGAGCTCTCATGGGAGTGGGTGGAAGGGGACGTGTTCCCAAGTTTTTGGGGTCGGTGGGTCGGGGAGGGATAAATCGGGAATTCCTAGAAAACCTTTCCACATCTCTAGCTATTTGGTAAGCTAGCTCAAGGTTATCAACGTCCCTCATGAATAGTTCCCTCTTGATGTGGCTTTGAAGCCCATTCCTAAAACGGGATAAGGTGACATCCGGATCCTCATGGACTCCACACTTTAGAAGATAAGAGTCAAATTTTTCAATGTACTCTACCACGGTCTTTCCTTCTTGGGTGAGGCTTTGCCATTCATCTAGGAGCATTTGGTGGTAGGTTCGGGGGAGGTATTTGTTCCTAAGTTGGTTCTTCATGTCCGCCCAAGTGTCAATAGGCTCTTCCCGCCTAACCCGTCTTAGACCCTCTTGATTTAGCCAATAGGTTTTGGCCAACTTAGTGAGATGCATCTTAGCCAATCTAACTCTCCTTTGGTCGGACATGGGGTACCACTCAAAGTATTGGTCCATGGCGGTCTCCCATTCTAGGTAAACACTAGGTTCATGTGAACCATCAAAGTTTGTGGCCTCTACCTTGATCATCCTTAAAAGGGGGTCATCCGGATCATCCCGTGGACGCCGGTCATGGTTTTGATGGGGGCGAGGCCTCTCATACTCATAGTAATGGTCATGGTCCATTTCCTCCCTATAAAGTTCAGCATGTGGGTAATGGGCCCTTGGGCCGTTGTTCCTTGGGGGGAACTCATCCCTATGAGGCTCTACATGTGGAGGGTGGACTCTTGGGCCTTGGTTCCTTTGGGGAAAACCATTCCTATGAAACTCACCATGTGGTGGAGGGACTCTTAGCTCATTGATTCTTGGGTGAGGATCTTCCCTATGAGGTTCATCATGTGGAGGGGGGATTCTAGGTTCATTGTTCCTTGGGTGGAACCCTTGGTCTTCTAACCGAGCAATTCGGTTGGTAAGGGACTCTAGTTGAGCAAGGATGGTTGTGAGGGCAGCCTCTACCCTATCTTGGGGTTCCTCCCTAGGAGCATCTTGGTTGAGTTGGTTAGGATTGGGATCCATTGGTGGAACCGACGATGATGAATCGGGTTGATAGCTAGCACCACTACGGGTGGACATGCAAGACAAACGGCCAAAATGGTTGGACAAACAAAGCAAAGGTCCTAGGACTTAGACTTGATAGAGACAAGTCAAGGACTTGCTCTGATACCACTTGATGTGACACGACCTTGGACTTAGGCAAACAAGCACAATTGAGCATTCAAATGGGCCTTAATGGGCCACCGCTCTCCCGTCACACTCTATACCCGGAGTGACTTGGCGATGCCAAGAGTGAATTATGGGAATGGGCCCTTGCTGGTAGAGGGCCAGCAAGGCCAAGGATCGACTCCCCAAGGGTGGATGCCCAATTCAATTGGGGCCGACAAAGTGCACAAGGGCACCGGCTCACACTATCCCACGGCGATCACTCTTAAGTCGTGGACTTGTGGATCGGGCGCTCCTCACCAATTCAGCGGCGCATGAATTAAATATTGAAAGGGAAACACTAATTGAGCAAGGAAGAGGCACTTACTCGACCGGTTTGAAGAAACCGGTCCCGGTCGGAGACGAGGGCGAGCGGGGAGGCGGTGGTTCCCCACACGCCGCGGCGGTGTCGCTTGACCTGCCCAAACCAATGACAAAACTACACCTCACGCAGGAGGGGGGATCTTGGGATAGGGGTTAAGGTCTTACATTCAAAAACTACCACCACGCAGGGTGGGGCCTTCAGCTGGCCAAGCGGGGTGGGGATATCGGACCGAAATGAAGAGAAATGGGAAATTAGGGAACTTGCAGCTGCTGTCTGAATTCTGGACAGGAAGTCGCTGTGCCGGCTGCCTCGGACTCGTACGGACTCCAAATTGAGTGCAACCACCTTCTAAAGCTTCCTGACTTGAGAGGGAAGACTCCAGAATTTTTGGGGATGCTCAGAGGGTCGGAGGTGGCCGCACCAGCAACAGGAAGGAGACTCCTCTGTCCGGCCGCAGGTTCAGTCTGGACTGGAACAGAAAATTGCAGAGGTCACTGTGCGCCCACCCAAGCTCCGATCAGCACGAAACCGGTGGCATTGTCTTCGTGGTTGAAGTAACTTTCAATAGGAGGCGACGGGGCTGCATTCAGAAGTCGAGGGCGGACGGTGTACCCTGAAGAGTGGGCACTGGTCGGAGTAGACAGCAGGAGACAGAACTAGAGAGCTTGGGGGAGAAAATTCGTAACTCCTTCCTCCGGCAGCCAAACGAGGTTCTGTTTCTTGATCTTGGAAGAGGACTGGCAGAGGGAGAACTTTGATGAAGGAACTTCAGCCTGAATCCGCTGGGGTTCGTCGTGGCAGAATGATCTCTCAGGCTCTGGTCCAGGATGAAGACCTCTCTGCGCAGTCGTGGGAGAACGGCTTCTACGGTTGGCCCCGAGCTCGGAACGAGTTGTTTCCACCTCGCCTGCGAAGAAGACAGAGGGACCTTTCCAGCAATGTAGGCTATGCCTTCAGAATCACCAGGATGAATCCGTGGGCGACGCTGCAACAGGGGCTGACTTGCTGGTCTGCACAGCTCCAATCTGCAAGAAGAAATGAGAGGAAGGGGTGGCTTCTTTGGTGGAGGGGAAGTGAAGGGGTGGCCTAAGGATGAATGGGGGTTCTAGTGGGGTGGAGTGGAGAGCTATAGGGGTTGGAGAATGAGGGGAGAATGGCTGAGAGCAGGGGCTAGCAGGTGGAGGAGGAGGATGAGGATGTGAGAGAGGGAATGGGGAGTGGAGGGGGGCGAACTTGGCTTGGGGGAGGGTAAAGGAAGGGGGCGGCCAAGGCAAGTGGAGGGAAGGGATTTCAAATTTTGAAATGGCTTTGGAAGGTGGGGGATTATGTGGGAAAGTGGGATGCTTGTATTGGAATGGGGAAGATTTCGTTGGAAGGTGGAGAATGGTGTTGGAATGTGGAGATTTCTACCTAGGAACTAGGAGGTGGAGTAAATGAGGCCATGGGGAAGTGGAGGGCATTAAAGGAGGTGGGTGGCTAGTGGAGGTGGTTGGGGAGGGGAGGAGAGAGAAGGAAATTCGGAATTGGGGTTGGAGGAGAGAGAAAGAGGGGTGAAATAGAGAGATTAAGAGGGGAATGGGTGGGGAATCTCTCCCCTAGGGTCTCTCACCCAAAAACTAGAGGAATCACTCCAATTTGAACTCAAATGGCAAGTTTAACTCAAAAGGATTCATTCATTCATTCATTAACTTCAAATGAGGGGAGTGGGGTCCTATATATAGGCAACCCACTCTTTACAATAAGTCCCTGACAAAATAAACTACTACAAATAACCAAGGGGGGGGGAGTGCTAATGGGCCTAGCCCAACGAATGGGGCCCAATAGCCACATTAGACGGCATGATGATACAAAAGCATAGGAAAGTAAGTGCTAGACCAAGGGAAATGACTCAAATAAAATGGAAATATATTAAAATGACTCAAAGGAAAGCTACAAAATGGATAAGGGGCCTTTATAGAGTGAGGCCCAAACTCAACCAGCTCCCGAGTGTGAAGAAGTGGACTCGAGCCAAAGGGAGTCGTGGGTGATGCCTCCATCACTATCCCAGGGAGGTATATGAAGCTCCAGATCTGCATTTTAGAAGTAAAGTCAAATGTCAATTACATTGCATAATCATTTGCATGATCATAATATGAAGCATTTAAATTGGATTTACCTATAGGAAAGGTGAGAAGCCGCCCAGCATCGTCTGCCGGTCCGTCGTGCTGAGCGACTCGAACAAGAAGGCCAGGACTGCCGCTCCCCATGCGTACTTTCCTACTCTACCCAGATCCTCGAGCAGTGGCAGCAGTCTACAACTGATCACGTCTGCGCGAGTCGCGAATAGGAGCTTCCCGAACAAGAGCATCAGGAACCGTCTCAGGACGCAATCTCCCTCTGGTCCTGCCTCTGCCGCCACATGTGGGCGCACCTGATCTATCACTCGCCCGAGATGCTCCTCGGGTAGCTCTCCCACTGCTATGGCAGCTTCTCTCAATCCCAGGCTCTCCTGCAACCTCGATCTCGACAGCTGGGAGGAAGTGTGACCCGGCCTGATCAAATCCAGCCCCAGCAGCTCCTGGGCCATCTCTCGGTAGTTCCCATACGTCCATCCTATCACTGCAGCACCGTGCACTCTCAGTCTTGAGATCCTCGCTATGTCTTCCAGCGTGGGGATCATCTGGCCCCATGGGAAGATGAATGCCCTACTGATTGGATCCCATCTCTCGTGCAGCGAGTACAGCAGTGCAGTGTCCATCCTGATCACCTCAATGCTAAGTACCTCGGAAAACCCCATAGCGGCAAGTCTCTCTCTTGGGTAATCAGGCAGTGCCTGGTACACCGCTCAGATCTGAAGCCATGAGATTCTTGTTCTTCTCTTTCCCTGCATTTATTTAGTTCATAAGTTAGTCAATTGCATCATAAAAATCATCGCATAACATTCATATAATGAAAACAAAGAAAAAAATTGAATAATTGAAAACCTAAAAAATAGTTTTGGTCTCTGGTGCTTGTGACGGCCCTGGGGTGGGGCGTCACATGGCTCTAACGCACCAGGGTTGGTGCGTTAGGCTCGTGACGGTCGCTGGAAGGACCGTCACAGCCCCTGCAAAGGGGTGGTTTCCCTTTTCATCTCTTTGGCTCTCCCACCTTGGCCAAATGGCCTACATATGATCCTAATGGGTTCATAGACCCATTTCCTACCCCCCCATCCACGCATGCATCCACATAAAAATCATAAAAAAATTAAAAATTTGAAAATTAGGGCGAACGGCCTACCTCTCGGTCCTGCCCTCTCTTCTGCTTCTTCTCCATTACAGTGGCTTCTCCTTCTTCCAGGGGTGCTTTGCCTTGGTCTTCTTCAGCCGTGGGAGCTTCCTCCTCCTCTCTTGGCTCCCTCGTCGCCGTTTCCTCCAACACGGGCGGCGGGATCTCTTCTCGTTCTATCCGGCGGTGGAGGCGGCGGATGGCCCTCCTCTTCATGCCTTTTTCCCTCCTCTTCAGTGACTGCGGGGCCTCGTCGCCGGCCATCTCTTGGGTGGTCGTCGATGATCGTCGGTGGTGCTCTCGGTTGGGGTTTTTTGGGTGTTTAGGGCTATGAATGCTTGAATGAGGCCTGTGACCGTTCGGTTTTTTTTTAACGCTCAGAAAATGTGACGGTCTATCGCCAGACCGTTACGCTTTCTGACGCGTCTTCTTTAGACCGTCAGGTCAGTTGATCCTGTTTCATTGAAAAATGTGAACCACCAATCTCTAACGGCCTATTCTTAGACCGTTATGATGTGTGACGCATCCTCAGTAGACCGTTAAAGCTTGCAAGTTTCTTGATGAAGAATATGGTCTATTTGATGTTGAAATGATTACATTTTCTCCCATGACATATGTTATTAATGCAATTCTTGCATACAAATGGTTATGCCTTGTTTCATGCTCATTATCATTGGCTATCTTCTTTTTCATGAAGGAAGTTTTGAACATCATGCTCTTCCATTCGTCAGGTAAGTCAGGTATTGTATTCCGTTTCCTTATCCTTTAATGCATTACTATATGTTATCTATGATATATTATCTCGAGAATCGACTGGTCATTCATGTGTTCTGGGATCTGATGTTACCCTTAAACAAAAATGTTGATGATCTAAGTGCACATGTTTAATCGTTGGATAGGCCGTTAGGTTGGAAAATTTTGGGGACGATGGTTCTGTCTTGCACGCCGTGGTTGCAGATGTTGTCCTGACCCTAATTTCTCCAGTCTAGCAATATTATTCTCGAGTATCTTGTTATTTTATCTTTCTTTGCATTCGTTTTAATGATTTCTTTTTCCTTTAGCCCAGCATGCATCATGCGCATTCTTTGAGCATTCATGAATCTCCATCTGTTCAAAATGTCTCAATGATGGTGAATAGCTGTGTTCTTTATCTCGAATGAGGAGAATCAATTTCACTCTGAATTAGAAGGTTTCCTTTGGTCTGTTCACTTGATCTGGTTAGCTGAAGATTTCTACCTGGAGTTTAGTTAGTTCTCTTTTCTTTTCGTTACCTCCGGCGGCCAGCCGTGTTTTCCTTTCCTTAGTTGTTAGCTCCTCCAGACATGCGTCCTTTGGTTGGCTATTTCATTGTGATTAGTTCGAAGTTTTCCAGAAAATTCCTATCGCTTGTTGGTTAAGGACGGGTGTCTTTTGCCTTAACGCCCGCTTTTCGCTCCGCTCCGCTTCATTTCCGCTTCATCTCCATGTTTCATTTCGCTTTCGCTTCACCTCCGCTCGTTCCCCTACAAAGAGGACGTTAAGGAGGGGCATCTGTTGACACCCGTTTTATGACCAATAAGTCGGGTCATCTCCTTGTTCATTCTATATGATGCTCCAAGTTGTTCACTCTTCATTGAGCCTTCTTGATTAGTTAGAGGTCTATTTCATGGGTCTTATCCTCTTGGTTGAGTCTGGTTCCTGGACATTTTCAATGGTTGAAGCTTAGCAAGCTTTTAATCATCTTCTGATCTTGATCGTCTCTAACGGTCCACAACAGGGGCGTTACATCCTTCTGACGCATCAGCCCATGGCCGTTACATCCTTGAAGAGTCCTTACACTTGACCCTTCTTTCAAAGCTTATCCTTTGGTTTATCAGTTGACTCTAACGGTCTGTCGTGCGACCGTTATGTTCATCTAACGCATCATCCCATGACTGTTACAGTTTTTTCAGAGTCCTGTTGTTTGAAATGTCTCCTGTTGATCTTATCTCTTTAGAAGATAAGGTTAGTGTGAGGGTCTTCTCCTGATGTGTTACAACCCTGTGACGGTCTGTCGTGTAGCCGTTACATCAAACAGAGAGTCCTGGCCAGGTCTGTCTCTTCTCTGCTACTCTGTGGTCGAAGTGAGAGTTTGATCTTGTGATTTCTCTTCCAAATCTGATCCTCAGAACCTTCTGTTTGTTTCTATGGACCCTTGATGATATTATCTTCAAGAGTTTGCTAAGAATCATCCTTCTTTTTAGTTGGATTATCCTCTGCTCGACCGGAGAGTTGGAGGGTCTATAAATAGAACCCTTGACTTCATGGCCTAGGGGGGAGAAATTTGGAGTTTGCGTCGAAGTGCTGCCGCATTCTGGAGCCACATCCATCCAAGAGGAGCTTGTTTCTACGTCCATCTGCATCACAATCAAGGGAGTACTTTGGTTTTGGGTTTTAAAGTTTATAGTTTGCACACTTGTGTTCCTCCCTTCCTCCTCTCATCATAGCATTGTCCCACTCCTTTCTCCACGTTCTATCATCTGTTTTCATCATCTCAACATCCTTCCCACGTTTTAAAATGCCCAGAGGGGTTTAAAAACCAAACTTCCCCAGTATTCCCCTTTCCTTTTGAATGATCTTAAGTTCTTTGAGAATTGATACTACACTTGTTTGAAGTGCTAATTTGGGGTTGCTTTCTTGTGTTTCATGTTCTTTGGCAGGTTTACAGAGTTCATTAGACGAGGCCCAAACTTTCTAGCCGGCTGGAAGGTTTGGAGTTCGAAGAATTCATAAGTTGATTCTGCAGGTTCTCTGATGGTCTTGTGAAGACGCGTCAGGTTACTCGAACGGTTCATCGGGCGGCCGTCACACTCCTGTGACACACAGGTTCTGGACCGTTACATTCAACAGATCTGCAGATTTCAGCGGTTTCTATCTTCCGTGGGCGAGTGTCTCATCCTCCTATTTCTAAGGTATTATTCAGGTCCTTGGCTTGTTTTATTACCTTAGTGGCAATCACGTTCCTTCCTTAGTATTGGGCATTGGTTTTCTCTCTCATATCTCTTATTTCCTTTGCTTGTTCCACCCACGTGGTGTGTTTTATTTATTCCATTGCTCCACGCTCCGGCGTGTGTTTTTCTTCGCCTTCTTTAATTTAGTTTTGAGAAAGCTTCGCCCATGCTAGAGCTTGTTCTGATTGCCTAGGTTCATGATCCGCATGTTCATAGGTTGATTAAGATCATTGTGATTTGCTTATCATATTTATCATTCGTCACATCACAAACAAAAAAGGAAGAAAACAAATCAACAGCTGGCGAGGACTATTCGTCGTTAAGTGGTCGTGAGCGTGCTCTGAGGGAGCTGTTATAGAGTCTGGACACTCCATCTTGAGGATTATCCAGCCCCTGATGCGCTGATGCTGTGGTTTGAGGTATTGGAGCGGGTGCTCTGGTTGAGAATTGTGCTCGAGTGAGCGGAAGGTTTTCTGTTGAGCTGCTGATTTGTCAAGCCTGATGTTCTTGTCATGCTCTGTGGCGTCATGAGTGACATGTCGGTCCTGATTATTTTTACGGATTTCAAGGCAGGATTGGGCTGTGGTGTCCCAGTAAGTCTTGCTCCTGCGCTCTTGTGTGCGAATGGGTTATGTTCGCCCATGATTTGGCTCGAGATGAGAAGGTTCCGTAGTGAGTTTCGGGACTCGAGGATGAGCGTCGACGGTTGCCGGTTATGGCTCGTGTTGCGACTCTTGGCATGGCGTGTTGCATCTTGGGGAATTGCAACGGTGGTGCATCGAGAGATGTTGTGATCGTTGTCCAACGGAACACTTGGCGCGTGTTATCGGAGGAGCTGACCTTATGGAAGTGATTGTTTTCTTGGTATTAGAAGGTGTTGTTCCCAGCATGCGCGAGGCTCGAGGTCAGGTCGAGTGTGGAGTTTTCTTTCCGTTGGTCGGAAGTGTATTGAGTTCTTCCCTTGGTTGGAGGAGATCGTGGTTGGTTAAGGTGGTTGCCTGTGAGAAGCTTTGCCCGTTCCCTGATGTGTAAGGGTGTTGGCGCTGTTCCGGAAGGACGAGTGCCGGCTGGGCGGTGTTCGCGAGAATTGCGATTGGCGTTGCGGTTCCCGATTTGCGGAGTATCGGAGTCGGCGGGGTTGCAGATGGTTGTCGGGTTGGTGGATCTCGAGCTGTCGATGTGGTGGCTGTGCGTGTGGATCAGAGTGCGTGGATCGTAGCGTTGGTTGCTGCAGGTGGATTTCTGAGGAAGGGTAGAGCATCAGAGGGTTGGTTCATCGGTGTGTGTTGTCTCCGGTGGCGTGAGACGTGTTGTTGCCATGCCGTTGCTTGAGATATTATGGTTTATGGCACTGGCAGGTGGAGAGTTGGGGAAGTATGCTGGCGAGGTTGCCGCATTAGTACCATGTTATTGCGTTGGAAGTTGCGTTCGTGGATGAGATCATGTTTTGGAGAAGTGTGTCATAGATTGTAAGAGGTTGTGTGTCCCGTGGCTCTATGATAAGAGCGCGAGTCGGGATGGGCAGGCGTCCTCTTGGATTATTTGAGATGGAGGTTTTGATGAGATAGGATTCGATGAGATAGGACGGTGGTCGATGCCTGTATGTGGAGGTCTCTGATGAGACATTGGCATTGGATATTGATCCTCAGTCTACGGCCAGCAAGGGAGGATTCCCCGTAAGTCTGAGTCGAGTGATGTGAAGACCATGGGGAGATGGAGTCATTGGGTCCCGCCGTGCTCCCCTGAAGGGTAGAGTTGGCGCGGGGATCCATCTGGATGTGGTGGTGGTCTGTGCAAGAGTCAACGGATGGCCTACCGTGAGTCAGATCGTGCCTGCTGGGCCGGTGGAGGTTTCTCGTTAACGAATGTCTGGTGAGCAGAGGATGGTCTTTCATGGACAGAAGATGCTGGTTGTAGAGGCTCGAGAATGGAGAGAGCCGCGTGCCAGCGAGGCCTTTTAGTGGCCATTTCTGAGGTGTGTTTTCCCAGATGGGATCTGAGCTTTGCCAAAGTTTGAGTTCTGACAGAGTTGATCCCGTGCTATTATGGCGTTCGGCTTGCCGAGTGTGGAGTGGTCCTCGGCGTGGAGCCGAAAAATTTATGGTGGTCAACTGGCAGAGAAGCTGGTGTTTGGTTGGTCCGCCGAGCGTGGGCGTTGACCGGTGGATTGGTTCTTGGGGCGAGGATTGCGTTCCCTCGGTGAGCGAGAGGGTGGCAGCGATGTTGTGAGTGGTTTCCGTTGTGTCTGAGGTGATACCAGACTTGTGCCTTTGTATTATGCCTGCTCTTGTGGCCGATGTGTGTGCGGTGTGCGGGGCGTAGGCGTCGTTCGTGATTATGATCTGGCCGTATCCCTCATGATCATGGTTTTGTGAGAATCGAGGTTTTTTCTGTGCTGGGACCCTGACAGCGTTGTCAGTTGGTTGAGGCATTCTTCCCCTGTGGCTGGGTGCTAGTACTGAATTTCGAGGATGAAATTTCTTTAAGGGGGGGAGGGCTGTAATGCCCCGGATTTTTCGGATCCTTGTTCATGGGTCTCAGATCTGGTTTCTCGGAGTGTCTGACTCCGTTGTGTCCGAAATTTGGTTCCGGACATCTTTCATGTTCGGATCGACGCGATCCGGAGTTGTTTCGGAGGCCCGGAAGCGTTCCGCGGCTTTTCTGTGTGTGTTTTCCGATTCCCGGTGTGTGTTTCGGTAATTCCTTCGGAACCTCGTTGCAGGTGAACCAGGCCGTTCACCTAGGCGAGTGTGATACCGCTGTAATCGGTGCGTTTCGAGGATCGTGGAAACGTGATTTTCTTATTTTTGGTATTTTCCAAAATTTCCGAATTTTCCTATATATATAACCGTTTTCTCTCTCTCCCCTCTCATTTTCTCTCTTCTCTCCCTCTCTCTTCTCACGCTCTCTCCTCTCTCCCTCTCTCTCCGGCGGCCGATGGGGTGGAGCATAGGCAAGGTGGGGACGGCGCGGGCGAGGCACGAGCGAGGATGGGTGAGGATCGAGGCGGTGGAGGCACGGTGAAGCTCGGCCGTGGGTTCGTGGAACGGCGAGGCTTCAACGCCGTTCTCTTCGTGGATCGGCGTCCACGGTGCGTTGAATCTTCGGTGGAGGTAGGGAGATGGACCCTCAACCCGCGTACTTCATTCCCTATGACTTTTTTAGGCCGTGGTGAGCCGAGCGGGTTTATTCGAGGGATTTGGGGGAAAACTCATATTTTTGGGGTGTGAGCCGGATCTCCCGTTTTACGGTGTTTTTGGCCGTTCCAGGGGTTTAGATGCATGCCTAGGGGCTTGGGGGAGGTTTCCCCTTTTGTTGCTCCTTCACCTGGGGGTCAACGGGGCGTGGAATGGGTTTTTCTGCTGTTTCTGCCGTTTTCGGGTGCGGACTGAGAACGCGCTAGTCTCAGATAGCGCGTTCTTGAGGATCGCGCCGCCCCGATAGGGCGCTTTCATCGGAGAAGATGAACAGTTAGGTGGTTCCTGTCGCGCTATAGGGTCCCAGCGCGTTCTGAAGTGTCACGCTATAGGATCATAGCGCGACTTGGTCTGGTCACGCTATGGACCTGTAGCGCGTTCAGGGTGAACGCGCTATGCTTGGATGGCGCGTTCTGTTTGAACGCGCTATGCAAAGATAGCGCGTTCTTGGGGTGGCCTATCGGGCTGCCCAGGGCGGGCAGTCTACGGCTGATCGTGCTCCCCTTGGGCCGTGTGTGTCCCGGACACCACGTGGAGTTCCGTGACCATGTCTTTGGCTGTCAGGAGGTTCCGTTTACCTCGATTAGCGTGCCCGTAGGTGTAGTCGGTCCGGGTGACCCCACGTGTTCCGGGCTTTCGTGTTACGCTCGATCGAGTCACTGTGTACCGGTGTGTGTGCGGTGGGGTTCCCCCGCATGTCGTGAGTTTTCCTGGAAGATGATTCCCGAGTGGGCCATGTGTTTGACCTTGGACTGCGAGTCCAGTTATCGGCATGGTTGCTTGGGCACTGCCTTGGGAATCGTGCTTCTGTGCTTTCCACGTGGGCCGTGTGTGTGGGCATGGACTGTGAGTCCAGTTGCCCTGCCTGGGGCTGAAAGGCTTCTCAGTTCCCTTCCCAAGGGAATGGTCTCGGCTGATCGTGAGCTACCTCGGTATTCGTGCTACCATGGTTTTAGACATAGATATTGGACTAGATTGACGACCTTATGCTGTTGCGTACAACGGTCTTGACCCCGAGTCTTGCGACTCAAGGACCGTTGGCTGTAGTGCATCTAGAGGACTGTCCAGAGTCCAGTGGCTTAGCGTCACTGGGGTTTTCTCGACTCTCGCACATGGTGTGGGTGTGGCCATGGGCTGCGAGTCCCGTTTCTTCTCTGACTGTGGTCACCGTGCGACGGTTCTGGTACGTGGGATGGTCCCCGTACGTCGTCGGGTTCGGACGTTGTTTTTCGTTGACTTGAGAGTCTACTCCTTGACTCTCCACTAGTCGTAGCCTGCCTGCACGCGAGTGGACCCACCAGGGAGTGGTGGAGAGGCTACCCCGAGGACGGTTTTTAGGCTGGTTTCCGTAGGGCCCCTTGCCTTTGCCACCAGAGTCCGGTGGGGGGGAAAACCAGCTAGAGGACCCGACCTAGAGCAGATGGTCGCTGTGTGCACACGTGGTTGGGGGCTGTTGGACCCACGTCAACGGGCGTGACCCCAGCTAGTCACTTGTTTGTGGTTACTTGTACGGTGTCTCAGTTCCCGCTGGGCTGGAGGGAGACACCTGAGGCACGGACTAAGACCTCAGTGGACACATTCGGCCTTGCTTCTAGTGGGAGGTACTCCTGTCGAGTCGGGAGTATCAGACTGTCAGTTTCTGTGACTTTGACCTTCAGGTTTTGGGTCGTCTCGACTGTTGAGTTCGGTTGTTTCATCGTGGCACGTGCGTTGGTTCTCGAGCCGTGAGACTAGTGCTAGTGGCTTTACCGAGGTTGCATCTTGTTGTGCGGTACCCGCGACCGGATGGTCAGGGTTGCACTTTGGACAGCGTGTCCAGGTTGGAAATGTTCTGGGAGACAGGCCTCTACGGCGTGGTTGCCATGGGTTTTTACTTCGGTAAGCGGTACTAGTGTAGTTCAGTAGCCCCCGACCGTGAGTTCGGGGTGTGTTTCCGGTACAGTAGGAGTAGCTGTAGAGCCGTGATTTTACCGGCCACCGTAGTTACTTTCCTGCTTTCGTAGTTACTTCTTTCCGTGCCACCGTTGTTTCTGAGTTGGGGTTCCGCGAGATCCCTACTGGGCCAGTGACAGGAGGCTCACCCATGCGTTTTAGGTGCGTCGGTTCTTCCTCGGGGTTCGAGGGTGCTGCACGGAGGTTCTTAGTTGCCAGCTTGTCGGGCCGAATGTTCACTTGGCATGTGGTACGTTTTACTACTTTAGACTGTACTTTCTGTTAGACTGGACTCTGTTGTAGTTGTTTATTTATTTCTGTTAATTGCTGGATTGTCCTGCCTTATTTCCTATTTCTTTGTACCTCCACACTCCTTTTTAGCCCTTCCGAGCCTCCCGCTCGTGGGCGGCGGGTCGAGATTTGAATGGTATCGGGCTCCTCCCGGTATCCCGATCTCGGGTCGTTACACCAGCACTGGACCATTTTTACCCGGGGTGGTCCAGAGTGGACCGCCACCTGTTTGATGTTCCTATCGGAGTACGTTTTGCCGATCCCAACCCCAGGGGAGTGGACCTCGATCCCCATGCTGACCGGCGGCCCGACTGATGAAGGGCATCATGTGCGGGCCGTACGTGGGTGCCGTGGGAACCCCAGGGAGTGGCGTGGATTCGGCTGTTGTCACCATGAGTCGGTGTCAGTATGAGGAGCAGTTCTTGTACTTTTTTCGGTTTAGACGTCATTTTCCGTTGGCTAGAGAGTCTACTCTTTCAGCGGCCCTCCACTAGTCGTAGCCTTCTGACATGCGAGTGGTCCCACCAGGGAGTGGTGGCGAGGCTACCCCGAGAGATGATTTTTAGACTGGTTACCGTAGGGCCCCACGTCTTGCAGCTAGAGTCTAGCTGAGGGGAAAACCAATCAGAGGGCCAGACCTAGGACGCATGGTCTGTGTGTGCACACATGGTTGGAGGCAGTTGGACTTGCGCTGACGAGTGCGACCCCAGCTAGTTCTTGTTTTGTGGTTACTTGTACGGGTCCCCGTTCCTCCAGGGTGCGTTGAGGGGGACACATGAGGCGCGGTCTAAGACGCCAGTGGGCGCATTCGACCTTGCTTCTAGTGGGTGGTACTCCTGTCCGTGTTAGAAAGTGACTCTTGGCGTTTGTCGGGTTGTCTCGGTTTTCATGCCGTGTGGTCGATACTTGACGTGGCTGAGCTTTCCCGTTTACTTATTTGTTGACCTTCGCTCTACGTTGGGTTAGTGTTAGCCTTGGCTACTTTCCGTGCAGTTTCTCGTTTAGCGAGGTAGGGGTCCGAGTGATCGGCTGAGCCTTTTGTTATGAGGCTCATTCCCTGCATTTTTCCGTGGTTTCATGTGAGACGAAGCTTCATGGGAGCGCTTCTGAGGCTCCACGTGGTTCGATTGCCCAGGGTTAGTTGCTAGTTGCCAGTTCCGGGGTATGCCCCGCGTAGTTGTACCTTTTCTCTTTGGACTGTACTAGTTGTGGACTACTGTCATATTTTAGACTACTGTTATATTGTGGACCATGTAAATTGTTTAATGTTATTTATTATTTCCTGCTTATTCATATTAATTATGTAGTTCTGAAATTATTTTAGATTTTTGTGTATTTCCACACCATCCCTCTAACCCTTCCGAGTCTTCGGGCTCGTGGGTGGCTGTTTGAGATTCAGATTATTGGGCCTTCCCGGTATTCGGATCTGGGGTCGTTACACATGAAATTTGGAGGGTAGGTAGAAGATAAAAAGGGGAACAAAAAGTTCTAAAGACTCAACTTGAACTAACCTCGTTTAGAGCTTCTAATCTCCTAATCTTCACTGGACCGGTGCATTGTTTCTTGTGCAGCCTGCAGCGAACCAGAGACTTGCAGACGTTCTAGCTCTCCAACGGCTAAGTCTTGTAGCATGAAAATTTGAGGTGAGTTAGATAAAACTAAGGAGAACATAAAGTTCTAAAGAACCAACCTGAGATGCGGTCCCCTTACCGTCGAACTACAGGCTCCAAAACAAAGATTCACGCAGGTCGAACCTGAACCCTATTTATAAGGTTTATCTAGGGTTTGAGGATTAGATCAGACTTAGAGTCCTAAATTAGGGTAGGATTGATCCTTAGAGAGTTCTAGAGAGTCTCATATACCAGATAGCTTCGATCCAAGGCGATTAGGTTGCCAAAGATCAAAGCTTTTCACGTTTCTAACACCTTCCTTCATAGAACCTAGCAGCGGTCCCCTCGAGACCACTATTGTATGAAGGCGGTCTCGCGATAGACCGCGTTTAGTCAGTTATTCCAAAAATGTCATATTTTTAATTTTATCAACTATTTATCCCATTTAAATCCTAATTACGTCTCTAGAAGTAGGCTTGGGCCTAAAGGCCTTGGAATTGGGTCTTTGGGCCTATTTGAGTTGGGCTTAGTCCTTTGGTTAATATAGGGCCTTAAATTGATTTAATTATCCTATAATTCTCTTAGCCTATTATGCCTTTCTAAATGCTTAATAATTATATTTAATCCCAAAAAATTCCTAGAAACTTCTCGGGCGTTACACCCTCCACCACTTAAAAGGAATTTGGTCCCCAAATTCATTGCATGAGTTTTATGGAGAGTGTGTTTTAATTAGACGGACTGATAATTAAGGCAATGCTAATATGTAAATAAGTGAAGATGGTACCTTCAATCGCCTTACCTTCCCCAACCAAGATGGCATTTAGTCGGCCTCGTCGCCCTTGTCCATTGTTATCCCTTGAA
This sequence comes from Amorphophallus konjac, assembly GCA_022559845.1. Lineage (NCBI taxonomy): Eukaryota > Viridiplantae > Streptophyta > Magnoliopsida > Alismatales > Araceae > Amorphophallus > Amorphophallus konjac. Next base: position 155,242,458 of record CM040120.1, on the reverse strand, counting down.
GATTATTCCTTTATGAGAGGACACATGGGCAAGTGATGGAGGCATCATCCACAACTCCCTTTGGCTAGGGTCTTCTTCACACTCCGGCGTCGTTTGAGTTCGGGCCTCTCTCTATAAAGGTCCAATTATCCTTTTTGTGCTATCTATTTGAGTCATTTGATGTAATTTTCATTTTATTTGAGTCATGTCCCTAGGTCTTGCATTTATTTCCCTAAGTTTGAGTGTCATTAGATTGTTTAGTTAGCTATTGGGCCCAATTCTTCGGGCTTGGCCCAAGAGCCCCCCTACCCCCTCAGTTAGTTATCATTGAGTCTTTTGTCAGGGTCTTATTGTAAAATGTGGGTTGCCTATATATAGGGCCCCATTTCCTTCCTTTTGGGACTAATGAATGAATCAATGCAAAATATTTCCAATTGAGTGTTCAAATTTAGTTCTAATGGAGTGATTCCAATATTGGGTGAGAAGCCCTACGGAAGAGATTCCCCACCCCACCCCCCCTCTCTCTCTCTCTCTCTCTCCCTCTTTCTCTCTCCTAGGTTCGCCCCTTTTTCTCTCTCCTCCCCTCCTAACCACCTCCACCCTCCCACCTACCCCATTAAGGCCCCTACACTTCCCCATATCCATCTTTACTCCACCCCATAGTTCCAAGGAAGAGACCCCCAATCCCCACTCCACCCTCCAACCCCAACAACCCCCACCTCTTTCCAACACACCTTTCCTTCTTCCCCATGCAATCCTCCACTTCCCAAGCCCAATTGAAAATTTGAAATCCTTCCCTCCATTGGTTTTGGCCGCCCCTCCCTCCTCCCCTTAGACTAAGGTCGCCCCTCTCTCCCTCCATTCCCACCCCCCTTTGCATACCCCATTCCCCTCTCTCCAGCTGAGCCTTGCACCCTCCCCTTCTTCCTCCACCTCCCCACTACCTCTAGCACCATTCCATACTCCCACACTTTCCCACCACCATTCCCCATTCCCCCCTTCACCCTATCCAATCCCAAAATTTTTGGGGGATTATTTTTTTCTTTTTATCGGACCCCGAAGCAATCACTTCGTACGTATCGCGGAAGCACAATATTATGTAACATGCATACATTCACATGAGAGAGAAACCACAGGTTACAAGAAATGTAGGTAAGCATCTCAACCATTCGTAATCTCGAAAAAGAGTACATGTTTATGTTCCAGATTACACATGAGCCCACATGGGCTTTCCACCCCATACCCTTACATATAGCAAAACATTTGACTGTAGCATACCCAGACAGACTGTGCTAACTCTATTCCTCTGCTGCTGCCTCCACCTCAACCTCCTCCTCTATATTTTCTGAAAAACGTGTGTCACAAGGGTGAGTGTGACGCTTAGTAGGCATCCTAAACAAACTGGAGTTAACTTTGCATCTATATAATCATTTATATGTATTTTACAGATGTTAACAGTAGCATAGTTCATTTAACATCTTCTACTTAAAGTAACTCAAACAAGGAAAGCACAGAATCTTTAACTAGTGTATGAACACCCATGCATGCAGCAAGACCCCAGCACAAGAACAATTACCTATTATCATATTTTATGAGAGTTCATATTATTGCCATTCATGGAACCGGACAGCTGCCGCAAACCTAGGAGGTCCACACACACACAACAAACGAAAGAGTACTGTGTAGACTCAAGAGCGAACTCCCACCTAGATTCTTGTGGCCCAGTGGCATTACGTATCGCCTTCCCACAAAGGTCACCCCATAATGGGACCGAAGACTGAATCAATAGGATTTTAAACCAGGGCGTCAGGTATCGCCATCCCCTGGGATCTTTTACTTCCGCGACATTACGTACCGTCGTCCCGCAGAATGGACTGAAGTCCAACCTCACATAATGATGTTGTTTTCCCTTCATGGCATACATACTCTTACTTAATATTACTAGCATGATGCTCATCAGACATATTTTCAAGATTTTAAGGGGGCTAAACATAATCATAGTCATGCTTCTAATGAGTTACTCATGCTCATAGATATGTTGTTAATAGTTTAAGATGGCTAAACACACCCGTAGTCATGTTCATGTTACTATATGAAAGTACATGTTCATCCTTCTAGGCTACACATGCATAGAAAATGAGTTATATCTGAAAGTACAGAATCTCTGGGTACATGAAACGTTTATAGTGGGTAACTAACTTATCCTTCTACCATTTTCTATTTTTTTAGATTTTTATGAAATAAAATGCCCTTTCAAAATTCTCCTTTTCTGTGTTTCTGAAAATCTGGACAGACCCACAGGTGCACCGACCTTACCTGGACCTACTCAGACTTGCCTCAAGAACTTCAACACATGTGCACCAACCTTACCTACATATGCTCAGACCTTACTCATGAACTTCCTCAAATGTGCATCGACCTTACTATGGTCTTAACCATATGTGCGTCGACCTTACTTAAGTCTGTGCAGCACGTGCACCGACCTTACCTATGCATGGGCCAAATGTGCACCGGCCTTAGTTATGCTTGGACAAAACATGCACTGACCTTACTATGGCCTGGGGAAAACGTGCACCGACCGTACTATGGCATGGGCAAAACATGCACCTGATGCGGGACGGACACGCAAACCTGAGACTCTAGCTCGCAACTCGTCCCTAAGCGAGGGAAATCGAGATCGTCCGCAGTTGAGGAACCGGCAATGAGTCGGGTAGTCGGCTCTTCCGCGTGTACTCGGATTGAGTCACGGGACGGGTCACTCACTCTCTCTCGCAGCGGTGATGAAAGTAAAGCGAGCTAATATCGTATCACTAGCAGCGGCATACAAACATATACGAGAATAGCAAAGTACCTACGAGGAGGGTGGCGAGTGTACCTCCACACTCTGGATGTGGGGAAGACGACCCCGGTCAAGTACGGTAACTCCCGGTACAATGGTAAAAATTTAATTACAACAGTGAATTATATTGCCCACTCCACGCAGGGAGGTAAAGGGCTACAAGTGGGGCCCGGGAGGACCGATCCTGGGTTGACGGGCAGCAAGCCGAAAGGGCTCTCGAGGTGGAACCGGGCTGCTGGTCCGACTCAGTGCTACGTCGACTCCGTTTTGAGTTGCACGACAGCAAGTAATGGCCTCCAAAAAGACATCATCTTCCTTGAGTCTTCTAAAGGCGACGCTTGGCTAGGACGATGGCGGGATGTCCCTGGTCGACTCCCTGAAGTGGCGGTCCCTGAAACTGAGGAGAGATAATTAATTGTGAATTATTTTGCTGCTGCCCCTACTGGTCTGTTAACGGAATAGATTTGCGCGCCTCCATGACGGGAATTTCTGTGCTCAGATCTGGAGAAGGATTGAGGCAAGGTTGGTGCCGTTGGAAAGAGGACTCGCATATCTACAATATATATTTTTTGCCGGTCGATCCAGAGAAGGGATTAGAAATATGAACCTCTGCAAACTATGTGTTTTTCTATGGATCTGGTTAGAGACTGTCAGGACAAAAAGGGATCTTCCTGAAAAGGATTTTGGACAGGAGGGTAAGGGAATTTACTGGGTGGTGGGAAAATTATTGGTGGAATGTAGGGACGTGGGGAACGCTTGGTAAGTTTTGTGGATTTTCTAAAAATTGCTAAGGGGGTGGGAAAATTACGATAAGAGGACACTATCCCTCAGATCTGCAAACTGGCATATTACTGTGGGGAAGAACAAAAAAACGGGAAAAATATCAAACGAAGGTCAAAAGGCACAAAATTTAAACTGGAGATTAGGGGAGACGGGAAGAACAAACTCTCAAAGTTTGGACTCGATCAGACAATAGAAAAAATATACAAATACGGCTTTAAGGTTCTGTCCTAATTTGGACAGAACTCTGACGATGGCGGTGGCGGCGGCGCTGAGCTTCTCACTCAAGAAGGGGGTAGAAGGGAGGCTTCGCACCTCAGAAGAAGGAGGCTTCACACCTCTGCAAGGGGGATAGAGGAGAGAGGGCACCCAAGGGCTTGCTCTTGGCAAAAATGCACTAATCTTTCATTAATTCTTCATTAATTCTACAAATGACACTACACATCTTCTTATATAGAGCATGGCAAGGGGTGGGGGGTGGGAATTTGGTAGGAGATAGGGGAGGGACCAAGGGGGGGACAAGGAAGCTTCCTTCCTTTGAATTTTCAAAGGAAGGAAGTCTAAGTTTGGTAGGTTGCCTACCATGGACTAAGAAAGGGGAGAGAATATAGACTTTTTCCTCCCTTTGTCCCTTGAATGGTCAAGCTTTCTAGAAGCCCACCTTGGACATTTGACCAGCCCCACATGGGCCCTAGAGCCTAGGTGGACCAATGGGGAAGAAGGTGGGGGCCCCTTGCTGGACCTACTAAAATTTTACAAATAAACCCATTAAAACCTAAAGACTCACATTTTGGCTTATACTTGCTATACAATTGCGTACCCAATTACATAAGGGTATAAATGCAAATAAAAAGGACATAAATGTAAAATAAAATGTACATGCTCGGAGTTGATTCCCATCAATTCTCCCCGGGTGGGAAGAACTCGACCCCGTCGAGTAAGGGGTGCGGCTGCTCGTGTGACTGCTGCGGATCCGTCACTGAACCTGGAAGCGCGGAGTACGCTCCACTCCAAGTAATCGACACCTGCTCATCCCGTATAGATTCCATATGCTCACGCTGCTGTGGGAATGAGGCTAGAGGTGGACACTCTGGGGTGGGGTCACTCTCAAAGGGGAGGAGGCGGCTCGAAGACTCACTAGGAATCACCGCTGGGTCTCTTTATGTGACTAGATCCGAGATAGAGAATGGTCGAGCCGATCCCAAATGCCGGCAAGTCTACAACTTACGCATTGGATCCGACTTGCCTCGCACTCGAAAGTGACTAACATCGCAAGCATACAAAGACTGACTATGTGACTCCAAATATGCTGGACACATGCATGGACAGACACACAAGACCCTAGACGTACCTACTATTTGTCTGACCCATATATGTGCGAAGGTGGACCAGGACATCCGAATGTGTGCCATGCATACACTTGATGCAATTGATGGTTGATGGAAGGGGGAACTTCTAGACATCCTACGATGCACCAGCCATGCACATTGGATTTGGATGCGGGAGGGCTAGGAGAACCAAAATCACCTTGCCGATGCACGGACTTGATGGGTGTATATGGATCGACCCTTGGGGAAGGGGTGTGATGGTGGACTTCCCTAACAAGGTGGAATGGATAAAGTGGGTCATACGGCTCACTAGGGATAGGATCGAAGGGATCAAAGAAAGTATGACCCCTCGAACTAGGCTCCCATAGGTCACGGTCCCAATTTTGGAATTCTTCAAGGTGTAGGTGATCACCTTCATCCGTTATGGTAAGTGGGACGGTGATCTCATAGAGAAGGTATGGCTCCTCCCTCGGGCCGTAGGGTATGAAGTCGAGCTCGACCGGCGTGGGGAGGAATAAGAGGACCTCCGTGGTGACATGACCCACGGTGCACACAGAGGTAATGGACCCCCAAGAGGGATGGGTAAAGCTACGACCTGTGGGTCGGTCAACGCCTGGGGCCAATAAGTGCATCAACTGCAACTGTCGGTCTAATCCCGTAAGAAGGTTATCCAAGGTATCCACATGGTGACTAGACCGGAATGTGGTATAGAAGGAGTTGACGGGCACTAAAGGTAGTGTGGGGTCCATGGATGGATAGCAAGGTGGGACCAAGCCATTCTTGAGCCAGCTAAGTAGGGGCTCGGCAATGAATAGCATTCCTGTTAGAAACATGGGTGGCTCGGACTGAGGTGGCTCCAAATAAGGTGGTTTCGAATAAAGATCGGACATAGATGGAAATGGAGCTCTAGGGGAGAGGTTTCCCGACTTGGATGAGGGAGGCCGTGGGGTAGGCTATCTGACTTGCTCGGGACTCGGCTGGGAGGTAGATGCGTGCCGTAAGGCAGCATCTACTCGTCGTAGGGCAGCATCAAACCGTGACTCAAATGGCTCGACATCTAGAGTGACTTGATAGGACTGCGCCAGAGAGAACGCGTCGCGGATAAGACATTCATACTGGAAGTGAAGCCGCAAACCTCTCCGGAACTAAAAGGCAGTCATGGTGCTCTCCTCTCCAAATCCATATCTAAATCGGTATGTATCATAGTCTCGAATGTACTCAATCACGGACCGATTGCCTTGGACGGGCCTACTCGGGGTGCATGGGTTGGCCATCGTGGTAAAGATGGAGTGGGTCCCCTAGGAATGGGCATTAAAAGGCATTTTTTTTGTTTTTGTTGTTATATGCAAAAGCTTATGCAAACTAAAACAGCTAGACTCGACTCGAAATGGTGAAAAGGGTAAGATGCGGACTCGAATACAAACCTATACTCAACCCATATTCGGTACGTGGCGGAGTTACGGGATCCGAAGATCCTCTCTCGTAAATGTGCAACCTTCCCGATAGGCGTAACCTAACGTTTGGGCAACATCAATTGATATACCGAATAAAGGAATGTAAATGCGACACCTAGACTTAGACACTTTTTTTTGAAGCAAGGACTAATGACTATCCTAGACTCAACCTTCGGCTCTGATACCAATTTGATGCGGGACAGACACGCGACCTGGGACACTAGCTCACGGACGTCCCTAAGCGAGGGATGCGTGGGACAGTGCGCGGTTGAGGAACCGGTAATGAGTCGGGTAGTCGGATCTTTCGTGCTCGGATCGAGTCACGGGACAGGTCTCGTTCTCTCTCTCGCAGTGGTGATAAATATTATATCTAGCTAGGAACCTATCACTCGCAGCGGCATATACAAATAAATACGAGTAAAGCAAATGCCGAGATGGGGAGCGGACACGATATCTCCACGCGTAGGGCGTGGGGAAGACGACCCCGGCCAAGTACGGCAACTCCCGGTACAATAATTACCAAATAATTACAGAAGTGGATTTCTACTGCCCACTCCACGCAGGGAGGTAAAGGGCTACAATGTGGGCCCGGGAGGATCGATCTTCGAAACTCATCCCTAAGCGAGGAAAATACGGGATCATGCGCGGTTGAGGAACCGGCAATGAGTCGGGTAGTCGGCTCTTCCGCGTGTACTCGGATTGGGTCACGGGACGGGTCACTCACTCTCTCTCACAACGGTGATGAAAGTAAAGCGAGCTAATATTCTGTCACTAGCAGCGGCATACAAGCATATACAAGAAAAGTAAAGTGCCTACGAGGAGAGTGGCGAGTGTACCTCCATGCTCCATGCGTGGGGAAGATGACCCCGACCAAGTACGGTAACTCCCGGTACAGTGGTAAAAATTTAATTACAGCAGTGAATTATATTGCCCACTCCACGCAGGGAGGTAAAGTGCTACAAGTGGGGCCCGGGAGGACCGATCCTGGGTTGACGGGAAGCAAGCCGGAAGGGCTCTCGGGGTGGAACCGGGCTGTTGTCCGACTCGGTACTGCGCCGACTCGGTGCCGCGCCGACTCGGTTCTGAGTTGCAGGATAGCAAGTAATGGCCTCCAAAAAGACATCCTCCTCCTTGAGTCTTCTGAGGCGGCGCATGGCTGGGATGATGGCGGGACGTCCCTGGTCGACTCCCTGAAGTGGCGGTCCCTAAAACTGAGGAGTGATAATTAATTGGGAATTATGTTGCTGCTGCCCCTGCTGGTCTGTTCACGAAATAGATTTGCGCGCCTCCACGATATGAATTTATGTACTCATATCCGGAGGCAGATTGAGGCAAGGTTGGTGCCGTTGGAAAGAACACTCACAGATCTACAACATATATTTGTATGTCGATCGATCCAGAGAAGGTATTAGAAATGGGAACATCTGTAAACTATGTGTTTTTCTGTGGATCTGGTTACAGACTGTCAGGACAGAAAGGGATCTTCCTGAAAATGATTTTTGACTGGAGGGTAAGGGAATTTTCTGGGTGGTGGGAAAATTATTGGTGGAAGGGGGGGACATGAGGAACACTTGGTAATTTGTGTGGATTTTTTGAAAATTGCTAAAGGGGTGGGAAAATTACAACAAGAGGACACTATCCCTCAGATCTGCAAATTGGCAGATTACTGTGGGGAAGAACAAAAATACGGGAAGCATATCAAACAAAGGCCAAATGGCACGAAATTTAAACTGGAGATTAGGGGAGACAGGAAGATCAAAGTCTCAAAGTTTGGGCTCTATCAGACAACAAAAAAAAAGATAAAAATACGGATTTGAGGTTCTATCCTGATTTGGAAAGAACTCCGGCGATGGCGGTGGTGGCGCGATGGCGGCTCGATGGTGGCGGTGGCGCTGAGCTTCTCACTCAAGAAGGGGGTAGAAGAGAGGCTTCACACCTCAGAAGAAGGAAGTTCACACCTCTGCAAGGGGGAGAGAGGAGAGAGGACACACAAGGGCTTACTATTGGCAAAAATGCACTAATCTTTCATTAATTCTTCATTAAATCTACAAATGACACTATACATCTTCTTATATAGAGCATGGCAAGCGGTGGGGGGTGGGAATTTCGTGGGAGAGAGGGGAGAGACCAAGGGGGGACAAGGAAGCTTCCTTCCTTTTAATTTTCAAAGGAAGGAAGTCCAAGTTTGGTAGGTTGCCTACCTTGGACTAAGAAAGGGGAGAGAATATGGACTTTTTCCTCCCTTTGTCCCCTTGAATGGTCAAGCACTCTAGAAGCCCACCTTGGACATTTGACCAGCCCTACATCGGCCCTAGAGCCTAGGTGGACCAATGGGGAAGAAGGTGGGGGCCCCTTGCTGGACCTACTGGAATTTTACAAATAAACCCACTAAAACCTAAAGACTCACATTTTGGCTTATACTTGCCATACAATTACGTACCCAATTACACAAGGGCATAAATGCAAATAAAAAGGACATAAATGTAAAATAAAATGTACATGCTCGGAGTTGATTCCCATCGGCACCGACCTTACTATGGCCTGGGGAAAAACATGCACCGACCTCACTATGGCCCGGGGAAAACATGCATCGACCTCACCCTGGCCTCGGCAAAACATGCACCGACCTTACTTCGACCTCGGGAAAACATGCACCGACCTTACTTTGGACTGGGGAAAACATGCACCGACCTTACTTTGGACTGGGGAAAACATGCACCGACCTTACTTTGGCCTTGCCCTGATCAACATGAAATATGCACAACCTTGCTATGAACCATATGAAATATGTATAGGCCTTGCCATGATTAACATGAAATATGCACAGACCTCGCTATGAACCATATGAAATATATACAGGCCTTGCCATGATCAACATGAAATATGCACAGACATTGCTATGAACCATAAGAAATATGTACAGGCCGTGCCATGATCAACATGAAGTATGCACAGTTGCCATGATCCACATGAAATATGCACAGACCTTGCTATGAACCATATGAAATGTGTACAGACCTTCCCTCAAGGGCTGACCTTCCCAGGGGCTGTGCAAATCCTTAGAGACACAGAGGTCACTCGTGCATGCCCAAAACTTGATGAAACCAAAAACTAAAATTAACATGGTGGTGGTCGCCACATGCCCTTAATCCCTCTTTGAAGTGTATAAAATATATTTAAAACCGTTCTAATGCATCATTGGCCCCTAAAGTTTGAGGTTAGGTGCCTACCGTTGAGATGCTAACCGACGATCCAGGGATAATATCCACACCCCAGATCCTCCTCAGTTTTACCCCTTTCGATCTGGGGATGAGATCCACACCCTAGACCCTCTCGAGACTTTGCTGCAGGTTCACCCTTCTACGAAATGCCCAGGTCCCTCACCTCTCTTCCTTACCCAAGGGAAACCGTAAGTGGCAGAAAATGGAAGATTAGTGTTGCTAAAAGGCTGACCACCCATGACACCCCCTCCTTTTATAGTTTCTTTCAAATCTCCCAAGGTTCTCCTACAACCCAGAAGGCTCCCACCTGCTTCCGAAGGCTGATGGTTTATGGAAGGTTAATGCTAAGCTGTTGTGCCCCCTGTGGCTCTGTGGTTTTGATGATGACAAATGTTATGGGGTTCTGTGGTTTTGATGATGACAACTGTTATGGCTCATTATGTATTGATGATCTAATCCTGATGAAATATGAGGAACTGTCAGAACAGGTTTAAGGATGACTCACACTCATGAAGTCAACCTATGTCAAAGTCAAATCTCTGACAGGTACAGTCAATACACAGTTAGATCAGATAATGTTCTATCTAATCTCAGATCTGTGCATATGTTAATTTTTATGTCTATATAGTCTATACATTCATGCATAATCACTCTCAGCACATTCTTTACATTGCATGTGTTGCAGACGAGCATAGTCTACACATTGCATGTGTTGCACATTCACAATGTCTATATAACGCATTCCTCGCAGGCACAGCAAGTCTGTACACTGCATTCCTCGCAGGCACAGCTATTTCATGCATTCATACAGTCTGCACATTAGTCAGGCAGCAACTATGTACATCGCTTAGTGTAAGCATGGCAAAGTCCAAAGTCTATACATTGCATGGCGAAGTCCAAAGTCTATACATTGCTGCTTTGCTCGCATTTGTAAAGTCTATACATTGGTTGTTATCTTGCAGCATTAACCCAAGTCCATACATCGGTTGCAGCACTGCACGTACACTCAAAGTCTATACACTGCTTGCATTCAGTTCAAGTCTATACATCTCGCTGTCAAGTCTGCACATTCCTTACAGCAAGTCTATACATTCGTTGTGCATGGTCTTGAGCATATAGGAAGTCTGTACATCGTCCAGTGCATTGGATGCATCGTTCGTGAAGTCTATACATCGAGCTGAAGTCTGGCTAAGTCTGTACATCATCCATCGTCTCAACTTGCATCTCATGCCAAGTCTGTACAGCCTATACAGTGTCAAGTATATTCATGCACCGTCTAAGTTGAACTTAAAGTATGTACATCCACCGTCTCCTTTAATTTGAAGTCTATACATCGTGCATTGTTAAGTCTGCACATTGTGGTAAGCAAGTCTGCACAACGCCTTGTTAGGAAGTCTATACATCGCCATAGCTCGCATGTAGAGTCTAGACAGTCTTAACTAAGTCTATACATCGTGTCTGCATGTAAGCATTCAATGTCTATACATCGGTTGGTAGCACATTGGACTCTAAGTCTATACACTGCATACACTACTTCATGCATTGCACGAAGTCTGCACATTGTGTTGCTATGCTCATACTGCATGTTACAAAGTCTACACAATGGAGCACACTAAGTCTGCATACTCATTTGGCATGTCTGTACAACCATCTGTAATGCTCATAGTCTGCATAAGTGAAGTCTGTACTTGCTTCAGCGTCACATTCACTAAGTCAGTACACGCTTCAGTCTTGCATACACGAAGTCTATACATGCCATAGCTTTGCATTTACAAAGTGTGTACACGCCACAGTCCTGCATACATGAAGTCTAAACATTGCATCACTTGTACATGCATTACCTTCACGCAGAGTCTACGCATTCCCCCACAACCTGCACAGCATGTCTATACATTGTCTGGCAGCCTGCACAGCATGTCTATACAGCATCCAGCAGCCTGCACGCAAAGTCTATACATTGCGTCCAGCAGCCTACACACCAAGTCTGTACACACTTCAGTGCACATGTGCATCTCCTTCAAAGATGAAGTCTATACAATCCTTTCCAAGCCTTCAAGTCTATACACTCGTTGTCAAGCCTTCAAGTTCGTACACTGCATCAAGTCTATACAATAAAGTCTGTACAAAGTGTCGACATTAAACTATTAAGTTTCTCTCTGTGTGACAGGTACTGTTCGTGAAGCCTATGAAGGGCACGTGATTCGAGGTTGGCACCTGGCACGCGATCCGAGGTGTCCTCTGGATAAAGGGGGCACACGCCCTAGTTGCTGCTGATATATATATGCGAAGTTTCTTCATCCGCACAAGACTGATAGAAGAAAGTGAGAGCAGCAGAGAGTGATAGAGGAAAAGAGCCGCAGAGAGGCAGAAACCGGAAGAAGAAGAAGAAGAAGAAGAGTGAAGATAGACTAAGAGCTCGTGAAGAAGAAGAAAAAGAGAAAGAGAGATAGAGAGAGGGTTCGTGAAGAAGAAGAAAGAGGATTCATCAGAAGTTTTGTTCACTGGCAATTGGATCAAATCCAAGCCAGTTTTGCTCTTGCGAGAGCTACACTTTGTGCATTGCATTTCCAGCTTTCTGTTTGCTCTATTTTAGTTTCTTATTTTTCTTTTCTTTCACTCGGCTTGTCATTCTTCCGATCCTCTGGACTGAGGTCAGGTTCCTTCTGTGGACTCAGGAGAAGGGGGACATTGGGTCTCCGGTTGCAAGTGGCTGGGAGTCACTTGTGGGTTTCCCTCCGGGTTGGAGGAAGGGAGATTCGTCTCCGATTCTGGTCTTGTGGGTTGCAAGTCCAGGTGTTCCCTCTGGGTTTCAGAGGAAGAGAGACGTCGGTCTCTGGTTTGCTAGTGACTGGGTGTCACTAGTGGTTCCCTCCGGTTGGGAGAAAGAGGGGAGGTTGTTCCCCTGGTCAAGCTGTTTGGCAGCAAGTGTTTGCAGACTGAGTCTACTGTTCTAGCGTTGCTAGTGGAATCCTCACTCCGGTTGGGATTGAGGGGTGGACGTAGGTCTTGGTGACCGAACCACCTGAAAATCCTCTGTGCAGTGTGGTTGTGTTTTGCTCCTTGTCTTCTACCTCCTTCACAGGTTGCCTTAGCATTCTCGTTTCTATCTGTGCTGCTTCCGCTAGTTGCTTGTTTAGGCGCGCCTTATATATTTGCTAAGTGGTTTAAAATAGTATTCAACTTGTTCTTCAGATTGTCTATTTGCCTTGATAGTGATCTAGTCTTTTATTGAGCGAAAAGTTTTTTAAGGGTGGGATTCATTCACCCCCCCCTCTGAATCCATCGCACCGATCCTATCAATTGGTATCAGAGCGGTGTCTGCATAGTAGGTCTAGCGACCTACAGATCTGACCCTGCTGTCTTCGGTGCATTTTTGTTAGATTTGGTTTATCGGTTTGAATCCACTGGTTTGAATTAGTTTTGATTTACTTCAATGGCTCATCCACCCGTCTTTAGTGGTTCTGATTTCAATCCGTGGCACAGTGCTTTCCGTGCTCATGTTAAATCTGTTGATCCAGACCTGTGGAAAGTCATTTCACATGGTCCACATAGACTACCAAAAGATCAGTCCAAATGGACTAACAAGCATCGATCTATGTGTGCAGAAAATCAGAAAGCACTGGAGTTAATGAAGGTCGCGACTAATCGAGCTCTTCATTCATGTTTCCTTGGTTGCAGTTCTGCAAGGGATATAGTGAAGATGATAAAGAGAGCCGAGAAAGGAAATCAACCGAGCTGCATGATGGCTCGAGGAAGTGGACAGAGCAGCAATCAAGAAGAAGATCAGAATGAAGATGATAATGATGAAGAGGTAAATTCCTTCGAGAATTTCTCTTTAGATGATTGGGAGAATGCATATGCTGAGTTGCTTGAGTCTCATGAACAGTTAAGAAAATAATACAAAAATTTGAAGAAGAGTAGTAGGTCACACAGTTTGAATTCTGATTGTAAAAATTGTGCTGAACTGAAAAATATTCATGATGCTTGTATGTCTGATATTCAAATGTTGAAGAAACAAATTTCATTGTTGAAAATGGAGAATCAAGATCATGTAAAAGAAATCTCTGAACTTGAGAAGAAGCTTAGCCTAACTTGTCATGATTCTGTTCAGAGTAAAGAATTGATGAAAATTTTTGAAAGTGTGAACTCAGATTTAGACAAGCTGAAGTCTGAAAAAGATTCTCTCAGAAAATTCTCCAAAGAAAATGAAGAAAAATTAGAGAAACTTAAACGAGAGAATGATTTGTTGATTGAGAAATTTGAAGCCATAAAATCTGTAAACTTGGAGTTACAGAAAAATGATGAAAAATAGTAAAAAGAAATGAAGGAAATTGAAAATAGAAGAAAGTATGAAGTCAATTCAGAAGATCAGCTTCTAATAAATGAATTGGTTCAAAATGATAAGCTTAAAGAAGAAATTAAAAAATTGAAGCTGTTAAACAGTGGCATGTCTGGAAGACTTCTTACATTGGAGAAAGGAAAAATGATCTGTACAAACGAAACTGAAGAGGTAGATGAGTTGAGAAAGGAAATTGAAAAATACAAAACAGCTAACAAAGTCTTGAATGAAGTTGTCAATTGCAGTGAACACGAGATTGCAAGTTATGAAATAAACGTTGCATCTCTCGAAAATGAAATTCAAGATTTGAAGAGTTCTCTGTCTAAATTTGTGAGAGGGCAAGAAAACCTAGACAAGCTACTAGGTGTAAAAGTCAATGTCAAAAAGGAAGGGTTGGGCTACAATAATCTAAATAAAAAGGCTTTTCAGAACAAAGTTATGACATCATTCGTAAATGCTTCAAATGTAGCCACAACATCAAAAGATAAACAGCCCATTGCTTAGAAAATGCTGGGAACAAAGGTTAATTTTAAGAAAGAGGGACTGGGTTACAATCCAGTCATAAGGAAGGTTGATGGATCCAACCTGAAAACTGTTTTCGTTAAATCTTCAGAACAAGAAAAGCCTTCTACCTCATCTCCACCTCAGTACAAGGCAAGGAAATCAGAAAAATAGGATAAAAATCAGAAAAAGACTGGAAAACATAAAATAAATAAAAAAGGTTCATCAGTGCATGTTGATCACAGTCCTCACACACACTCACATGCATCTAAAAAGAAAATGATCTGTCATTACTGTCATACATTTGGACATCTGATGCATGAGTGTAAATTGATGGAGAAGGATGATATGAATGCTAGGAAATTTCATGATAAAAATCCTTCACCTCAGAAAAAGAAAACTGAATGCTTTTACTGTGGCAAATTGGGTCATAAGGCATTTGAATGTTGGCTGAAAGTTGGTAGAAGAAATTCTAATTCATGCTTTCACTGTGGCAAGATGGGCCACATTGCAGCCCAATGTTGGCCTGCTCAGGCAAGGGAGTCTAACTATAAATTTGGCAAATTCTCTGTCAATAGAAACACTTCTGGTAGAAATGGATTTGTTTTTGAAAGGAAAACTCTTGCATGTTTTGAATGTGGGAAGCTAGGCCATAAAGCTGCTGACTATTGGCTGGCTTATTCTGGTAAACAGAATTTCAATTCTGTTAACAAAAATTTTCATGCATATGCACATAGAATTCATGCTAATAAGAATGTGCATAAATCAAATCTGAAATCTGATGCATCTTGCTATCATAATAGTAAACAGAATTTTCTCGCTGCCAATAAATTCCATGACAATAGTAATTTGCATAAAAAGAATTTGAAATCTGATGACCTTCATGCACAAACATTGTTGAGAAAACCTGCTAGGAATGTCACTTTTAATTCAGGACCCAAGACCTCTTGGGTACCTGTTTGTGCAAAATGAACATTGTTTTGCAGGTGTGCCTTGGGACTGAGAAAATAAACAGGGGTTAATAAACCAAGGCACTCAAGTATGAAAAACCCCAGGTCTACACTTTTCAGGTCAGTTACGTGAACTCTCTTTAAACCTTGTCATCTGAAATTTCTAGTTTAGATGTTTGCATAATCTGTTAAGCATACATAGCTACATGTGTTATCTGCACTACTCTGTGTGAATCTTCTTCTTTCATATTAAAATTCATTGCATATCTTGTTTGATGTGTTCTTGCATATTTGTCATCTTTTGCACACTATGAGTATTTATGTCTCTCAATGTTCATATGAATTGGCTGTTTAGATATTGAAATGAGAATAAACTTACAATTTCTGAAAATCTGAACTGCATATGAATGTTGTTTGAAATCTGTTTGTTGCATAGCTCACTGAAAATCTGGATTGCATATAGGATTACATGTTGAATTATCATGATTGATCACACACAGTAAGAACCTCCAGACAGATTCATGTCTTCATTTAAAAGTAGTGTAATGAATATCATAAAATTTGAAAAATCAGAAAATTTGAAATGAAATTGATGCATTTGATAAATTCTCTCTCTTATTGAACAACCATGAATTCTTCTTGAGTATATTCTAAAATCATGAGCAGTTCATTAATTGTATTTCATGCACCTTGTCAGGGGGAGTTTGACTGATATTGCATATGAAGTGTAGTGCAGTTGAAAAACCTAAAAAGAAATTTCATTGCATCTAGACAGGGGGAGCATTTAGAATTGGTGTTTTGCTTGTCACATTTTGAACACCTCTTGTCTAGTATTTGATCAACTCTCTTCATGATACTACCTGTCAGCTGATCTGTCTGAAATTCAGACTCAGCTACTGTCTGTTGATATACATTCTTCTGAAATATTCTTTCATGTATTGACTATACACCAGCTTACACTCATCCTTCATATTCGTCTTAGCTGGTGTGACAAATTTAATTCTATTGTTGACTTATTGGTTAGTTATTCTTTTGACTTGATCTGAGGAACACAAGATACATGTCATACAATCTAGTTTGACTCATGTAGAAATTCCTATCATATATGTTTAAGAATAATCACTGAATCAAACTGATATAAGAACTATGTATTCTCAGATTTACATTTAAATATCTTGAAAATATCTGAATGATAAGATTTAATGAACTTTAACCACATGTGTCATGAGAACCTTAGACTCTCTCATCTGATATCTGAAAATTTGAAATCAAGGCTCTTTGGTAGAGATACATAGAGTGAGTACTGTGGTTAAACATTAACTTGAGAAATGTTGACTAATTAAAAAATTGTGAATTCAGAGCAATTACTTGGTCACCGAGAAATTGGGTTCTTTATGAATAAAATAAAGTAACTTATGTCATGAGGTGCCATAGTTATCTCTGGTGAAAAATTATTGAAAAATCTGCCAGAGCAATGGCATGCCTGTGTTGAGCAACTGGGGAGTCTGGCCTCTAATCAAGGTGTCTCCTCATGTAAAAAGACACTTATATTTCTAACTTTGTTCTCGAAGTTGAGAGGCAATGACAGTTATCATACTGAGTAACTGGGTCACTTCACCTGAGACGTGTTGTGCCTCATGTAAAAAGGTGTTGATCAATCCAAATTGCTCAGGAAAAATATAATGTGCTTCAAATGAAAATAAATTGAAATTTCTGTCAACTCATATTCTTGTAAAAAGTGTTTAACATCAATACTAATCTGTGTAACTCTTAAAAGAGTCATTGAGATTTTGTGTGTAAGATGAAGATGATTAGTCATGAGTATTATCTGGTTATCTGGTTCACCTTTATTAAAACTTGAATTTAGATATGAGTATTGAATTTAATTGAAAATTTTGGTATACATCATAATTAAATCATATTGGTCAAGTTGCTAATTCATAACCCTCTATGATAAGAGAGTCTTTCATGTTAAGACTTATTGTAGTTGTGCATGCCCTACAATCCCTCATGATCTGTTTCATCCCTTGGTATCAATCTTTCTTAGTATCAGTTTTCTGACCATACAAATGTGAGATGCTACTCCCATTATTACCTTGTTCACTTGCAGTCTTCTGAACTTCAGAATTCTTATGGTGATGAATTTCAGATTGATTCATTGGTTAACCAGAGTTCATTTCTGTTCTTCAAGAGAACTTCTGGGTCATGTGTAGTTAAGGGGAGAATAGTCATACATTCATGTTGATAGGGGGAGTTTCAACATTGCCTAAAAGCTCCTATATCATCTCCTTCAATAGTCAATGATCATTTCATTCTTTTTGATGTTGTCAAAGGGGGAGAAACTTTTGTGAGTCATCACTTACATACATGGTGCATTACATGCTCATTATTTCTGAAAGACCCATTCCATTGTGTATTTTCATATTCATCATGATGAATCTAAGGCAATGACTCATAATATTACCATCATCAAAAAGGGGGAGATTGTTGTGTCCCCTGTGGCTCTGTGATTTTGATGATGACAAATGTTATGGGGTTCTGTGGTTTTGATGATGACAACTGTTATGGCTCATTATGTATTGATGATCTAATCCTGATGAAATATGAGGAACTGTCAAAACAGGTTTAAGGATGACTCACACTCATGAAGTCAACCTATGTCAAAGTCAAATCTCTGACAGGTACAGTCAATACACAGTTAGATCAGATAATGTTCTATCTAATCTCAGATCTGTGCATATGTTAATTTTTATGTCTATACAGTCTATACATTCATGCATAATCACTCTCAGCACAGTCTTTACATTGCATGTGTTGCAGACGAGCATAGTCTACACATTGCATGTGTTGTACATTCACAATGTCTATACAACGCATTCCTCGCAGGCACAGCAAGTCTGTACACTGCATTCCACGCAGGCACAGCTGTTTCATGCATTCATACAGTCTGCACATTAGTCAGGCAGCAAGTGTGTACATCGCTTAGTGTAAGCATGGCAAAGTCCAAAGTCTATACATTGCATGGCGAAGTCCAAAGTCTATACAGTGCTGCTTTGCTCGCATTTGTAAAGTCTATACATTGGTTGTTGTCTTGCAGCATTAACCCAAGTCCATACATCGGTTATAGCACTGCACGCACACTCAAAGTCTATACACTGCTTGCATTCAGTTCAAGTCTATACATCTCGCTGTCAAGTCTGCACATTCCTTACAGCAAGTCTATATATTCGTTGTGCATGGTCTTGAGCATATAGGAAGTCTGTACATCGTCCAGTGCATTGCATGCATCGTTCCTGAAGTCTGTACATCGAGCTGAAGTCTGGCTAAGTCTGTACATCATCCATCGTCTCAACTTGCGTCTCATGCCAAGTCTATACAGCCTATACAGTGTCAAGTATATTCATGCACCGTCTCAGTTGAACTTAAAGTATGTACATCCACCGTCTCCTTTAATTTAAAGTCTATACATCGTGCATTGTTAAGTCTGCACATTGTGGTAAGCAAGCCTGCACAACGCCTTGTTAGGAAGTCTATACATCGCCATAGCTCGCATGCAGAGTCTAGACAGTCTTAACTAAGTCTATACATCGTGTCTGCATGTAAGCATTCAATGTCTATGCATCGGTTGGTTGCGCATTGGACTCCAAGTCTATACAGTGCATACACTGCTTCATGCATTGCACGAAGTCTGCACATTGTGTTGCTATGCTCATACTGCATGTTACAAAGTCTACACAATGGTGCACACTAAGTCTGCATACTCATTTGGCATGTTTGTACAACCATCTGTAATGCTCATAGTCTGCATAAGTGAAGTATGTACTTGCTTCAGCGTCACATTCACTAGGTCTGTACACGCTTCAGTCTTGGATACACGAAGTCTATACATGCCATAGATTTGCATTTACAAAGTGTGTACACGCCACAGTCTTGCATACATGAAGTCTAAACATTGCATCACTTGTACATGCATTGCCTTCACGCAGAGTCTACGCATTCCCCCACAGCCTGCACAGCATGTCTATACATTATCTGGCAGCCTGCACAGCATGTCTATACAGCGTCCAGCAGCCTGCACGCAAAGTCTATACATTGCGTCCAGCAGCCTGCACGTCAAGTCTGTACACACTTCAGTGCACATGTGCATCTCCTTCAAAGATGAAGTCTATACAATCCTTTCCAAGCCTTCAAGTATATACACTCGTTGTCAAGCCTTCAAGTCCATACACTGCATCAAGTCTATACAACAAAGTCTGTACAAAGTGTCGACATTAAACTGTTAAGTTTCTCTCTGTGTGACAGGTACTATTCGTGAAGCCTATGAAGGGCATGTGATCCGAGGTTGGCACCTGGCACGTGATCCGAGGTGTCCTCTAGATAAAGGGGGCACACGCCCTAGTTGCTACTGATATATATATGTGAAGTTTCTTCATCCGCACAAGACTAATAGAAGAGGGCCGATCGAGAGAGTGATAGAAGAAAGTGAGAGCAGCAGAGAGTGATAGAGGAAAAGAGACGCAGAGAGGCAGAAAACAGAAGAAGAAGAAGAAGAAGAAGAAGAGTGAAGATAGACTAAGAGCTCGTGAAGAAGAAGAAAAAGAGAAAGAGAGATAGAGAGAGGGTTCGTGAAGAAGAAGAAAGAGGATTCATCAAAAGTTTTGTTCACTGGCAATTGGATCAAATCCAAGCCAGTTTTGCTCCTGCGAGAGCTACACTTTGTGCATTGCATTTCCAGCTTTCTGTTTGCTCTATTTTTGTTTCTTATTTTTCTTTTCTTTCACTCGGCTTGTCGTTCTTCCGATCGTCTGGACTGAGGTCGGGTTCCTCCTGTGGACTCAGGAGAAGGGGGACATTGGGTCTCCGGTTGCAAGTGGCTGGGAGTCACTTGTGGGTTTCCCTCCGGGTTGGAGGAAGGGAGATTCGTCTCCGGTTCTGGTCTTGTGGGTTGCAAGTCCAGGTGTTCCCTCTAGGTTTCAGAGGAAGAGAGACCTCGGTCTCTGGTTTGCTAGTGACTGGGTGTCACTAGTGGTTCCCTCCGGTTGGGAGGAAGAGGGGAGGTTGTTCCCCTGGTCAAGCTGTTTGGCAGCAAGTGTTTGCAGACTGAGTCTGCTGTTCTAGCGTTGCTAGTGGAATCCTCACTCCGGTTGGGAGTGAGGGGTGGACGTAGGTTTGGTGACCGAATCACCTGAAAATCCTCTGTGCAGTGTGGTTGTGTTTTGCTCCTTGTCTTCTACCTCCTTCACAGGTTGCCTTAGCATTCTCGTTTCTATCTGTGCTGCTTCCGCTAGTTGCTTGTTTAGGCGCGCCTTATATATTTGCTAAGTGGTTTAAAAGAGTATTCAACTTGTTCTTTAGATTGTCTATTTGCCTTGATAGTGATCTAGTCTTTTATTGAGCAAAAAGGTTTTTAAGGGTTGGATTCATTCACCCCCCCTCTGAATCCATCGCACCGATCCTATCATAAGCATTCTTTCGGTTTGAACAGAGGTGACCCTTCGTCTACCCGGTCATAGATGTGGGTGGGCGCGCTTGTCTGTTGGGTTTTGGGTTGGGACGTCTTCATATGATATCTAGAGGACTTCTTGATCTAACTCTGGGTCTTGGTTTCATTGAATTTCCTTATTTCTAGCCTGAGTTATGATTTTTGCAATTTTATCAGTTATTCTCCCTTATTCAAATTGCCACCTTTCGGTAGCCCAAGGTAATCCGGGCACAACTCTATTATCCAGTCCGCATTAGGCCTCGACCCCATCATAGAAGTTATAGCTAACATCCTGCCCGAAATTTTGGCCTTAGTTTTAGGTCATTTCATTAAACACAGGCGAAGTTATGAATTTCCCATTGATTACCTTTGAATTTCCCCAATAGTCACACCCCTTCGTGACAGCTATCAGCCAATGGGCTCTGGGCCCAAGTTCTGGTGCGAATTGGGCTTCCTCCCCAACAGAGGAGTTTGGGCTAAGGGCCCAAGCTTTCTAACGGGCCTAGTTTCATCCTTTTCTGATCTTCCTATGTTAAGTTACGGGTTTTCTAAAGATTCTTAATTAATTCGTCCTGATTTTCAGCCCGTTGAGTCTTATGGGTCCGAATTATACCCCATTGGCTAGTGCCCATTTAGTGGTCATAACATCCTCTCCCCCTTAAAATAATTTCATCCTCGAAATTGAATTGAAAGAAAGAAGAAAACTTCTCTTTAAGGAAAAATTACTCACCGAATAGTTGGGGGTATTCCTGGCACATCTTGTCCTTAGGCTCCCAAGTTGCTTCCTCGGAATGAGAATTCCTCCATAAGACTTTCACCAGCTAGATGGTTTCATTCCTCAATATATGTTCCTTTCGGTCGATGATCTCGATGGGCTACTCCACATAAGACAGATCTGCTCAAACTTCCAGGGACTCGTATTCTATCACATGCGAGGCATCTCAAACATATCCCCTGAGCATGGAGACGTGGAAGACCGGATGCACATGTGCCAGAGCGGGCGGGAGTGCAAGTCGATAAGCCACCTCACTGACCCTTTGCAGAATCTCAAAAGGCCTGATATACCTGGGACTGAGCTTGCCCTTCTTCCAAAATCGCATGACTCCCTTGGTAGGAGACACCTTTAGGAATACATGGTCTCCTTCTGCAAATGTCAACTCTCTCTGTTGCTGGTTTGCATAACTTTTTTGTCGGCTCTAGGCAGTGAGGGGTCATTGTCGGATCATGGATATCTTCTCTGAGTAGTCTTGCACCAATTGTGGCCCGAATATCTGCTTCTCGCTAGCTTCATACCAGCATACCGGTGACCTACATGGCCACCCATAGAGTGCCTCATAAGGTTCCATTCCGATGGCTGAGTGGTAACTATTGTTGTATGTAAACTCTATCAGGGGTAAGTGATCATCCCAGTTTCCTCTCCATTCAATACTGCACACCCTCAGCATATCTTCTAGAGTTTAGATGGTACGCTCGGATTGCCCATTGGTCTGAGGATGAAAGGCCGAGCTGAGCCGCAACTTTGTCCCCATACCCTGTTGCAAACTTTTCCAGAACCTCGCGGTGAATCGAGGGTCATGATCTGAAATGATGGACAAGGGTGCCCCATGCAACTGAATAATCTCAGCAATGAATAATTTTGCTAAGGATTCGATTGGAGTTTGCTTGTTGACGGGCAGGAAGTGTGAAGTCTTTGTGAACCTATCCACAATTACCCAAATTGTGTCATGCCTTCTCCTGGTCATGGGTAGGCCAGACACAAAGCCCATAGTGATTTGTTCCCATTTCCACTAGGCTATTTCAATGGTTTGGAGAGGACCGCCAGGTCTTTGGTTCTCAATTTTTACCTACTGACAAGTGAGGCATTTGGATACGAACTCCGTAATGTCTCGCTTCATTCCTGGCCACCAATACATCCTTTTCATATCTTGGAACATTTTGGTGCTTCCAGGATGTATGGAAAATTTTGACCCATGAGCCTCTCGCATTAAGTCCTTCTTCATATCCACATCGTCCGGTACATAAATCCTTCCTCGGAATCCAATCAATCCATCAATTCCTATTTGGAAGTCCTCATTGTTCAGTTGTCTCTGTAATGCCATGTCCTACCTTTGTGCCTCAACAATTCTATCTAAGTATGCAGGTCTTGCCAATAACCTAGCTAGGAGACCGAACTGCTTCCTTTTCTCGGGTCATGATTCGATCACTCCCTCCATCATATCCCACTCTCGATGCAAACTCAACGCCATCAACTTTTGGCTGAGAGCATCCGCCACCACATTCGCCTTGCCCGGATGGTATTGTAAGGCGAAGTCATAGTCCTTCAATAGCTCGACCCATATCCTTTGCCTCAAATTGAGTTTCTTCTGGGTGAATATGTACTTGAGACTCTGATGGTCGGTGAAGACCTCAAACTGAACCCCATATAAATAGTGCCTCCAGATACGCAAGGCGTGGACCACTGCTGCCATTTCCAATTCATGAGTGGAGTAGTTCCTTTCATGGTCCTTCAGCTGTCTTGAGGCATAGGTGATCACCCGGCCATTTTGCATCAGTACGCAACTGAGGCCGATTCTAGAGGCATCTGTGTAAATAGTGAAGTCGTCACCCCCCCGAGGGAGTGCCAACACCGGGGCCGTAGTCAATTTTTCCTTGAGCATCTAAAAGCTATCTTCACACTCCCTTGACCAGATAAACTTTGCTCCTTTCTTGGTCAGCTTAGTCTTTGGCACTGCAATGGTGGGGAAACCTTCGATGAACCAGCGATAATACCCGGCCAGTCCAAGGAAGATCCTAATCTCCATGACTATCTTCCGTGCTTCCCATTTTGTCACTGCTTCAACCTTGCTAGGGTCCACCGATATGCCATTCCCGGATATAACATGCCCGAGAAACATAACCCGATCTAGCCAGAATTCACATTTGCTGAACTTGACAAAGAATTTGTTCTCCCTGAGGGTCTGCAGAACCACTCTCAAGTGCTGTCGATGCTCCTCTTGACTGGCAGAATATATCAGGATGTCGTCTACAAAGACCACGACAAACCGATCTAGATAGGGGCGGAAAATCTGATTCATCTGTTCCATGAATACAGCCGGTGCATTACTCAACCCAAATGGTACTGCTAAGAACTCGTAGTGACCATAACGAGTCCTAAAGGCCGACTTCGGCACATCCTCGGGCTTGATTCTGATCTGGTGATAACCTGTCCTCAGATCAATCTTGGAGAAGACTTTGGTAGATGATAATTGGTAAAACAACTCCTCAATCCTCGGTAGAGGGTACTTGTTCTTTATGGTGACCTGGTTGAGCTTGCAGTAATCAATGCACAGCCGCATGGTCCCATCCTTCTTCCGCACGAACAAGACTGGTGCTCCCCATAGGGACACGTTGGGCCGGATGAAGCCTTTGTCTAGCAACTCTTGCAATTGCTTCCTGAGTTCAGCAAGTTCTTCCGGAGCCATTCAGTATGGTGGAACAGAGATGGGTGCGGTGCCTGGTACTAGCTCAATAGAGAACTCTATCTCTCGAGCTGGTGGTAGTCTCGGTAGATCCTCGGGAAACACATCCGGAAATTTTCAGACTATGTCCAAGTCTTCCAAAATCTTGACAGAGCCTTCTTCAAGCACAACACTGGCTAAGAAATAGTCGCATCCTCTATTGATTAGCTTGGAGGCCCGGATGGCTGATACCTTCATTCTTCCCGACTTATCCTTAAGGCATTGAAAGAAGAATGTCTCCTTCCCCAGTTTCTGAAAAATCACTCTCTTCCGATGGTAGTCCAAAAGAGCATAGTATTTGTCTAACCAGTCCATCCCCAGAATGAGGTCAAAGTCATTCATATCTAGGATGTATGCTTCCCCCAGTAATATCCTCCCATTGATGTTGACTTCTATAGTGGGGTCACAAGCTTGGTGTGAACTTGTTTCCCGGTTGCTGTGCTAACTATCATTTCACTGAAGAATGTGGCTTGGGGTCGATTCTTTAGTTGGTTGGCAAAATTAGTGGATATGAATGTGTGTGTAGCCCCCGGGTCAAACAAGACTTTTTCATAAATATTATCCACAAGGAGCGTACCTTCAGCCACGGCTGGGGTATTGTCTGCCTCTTCTTGCATTAGCGCATAGACTCACCCTTTGTATTGAATCTTCTCTTGTGGAGAAAATGGCTTTTGCTGAGCCTTCTTGAGGCAGTTCTTCGCAAAGTGTCCGCCCTCGCCGCATTCATAACACTTGCCTTCAGTCCTCCAGCATTCTTGTCCCCGATGGTTGCGCCCACACTGCATACAAAACGGAATCCCCGGCCCGCCCTTCGGAACCGGTGCTTGGCGCGCCACCTTTTCCTTGTCTCGCCTCCCTTCGACCTACATAGGCCTCTTTCCCGATGACTTCTGCTCCTCGGCGAACCTATAAATGGACATTGGTTAGGACTTACCCTTATATATCTCCTAACTTTTATGGCTTCAGCCATTACCTTGTATTTTCTTGCTCGGCTAGATGAGCAAGCCTCAACGCCGTTGGGTAGGAGCCAAGGTCTTGGGCTGCGACATAGCGTCGGACATTGCTATGCAACCCATTGACAAATTTCTTCACCTTCCGACGCGCGTCATCGAATATGTGTGGAGCATATTGGCCCAGAGCTGAAAACTTGGCCTCGTAGTCGGCCACCGACATGCTCCCTTGCTCGAGATTCAGAAATTCTTGTTCCTTCGCGTCTCGCACATGCTCTGGAAAATACTTCTCTTGGAAGACAGCCAAGAACGTATCCCACAGTATGTCACCATCGTGGTAGTCCACGAAGGTGGTCTGCATCTTGGCCTTCCACCACAAGTCGGCCTAGTCTTGCAGAACATAGGCCGCCAGGTTCACCGTTTCCTCTTCGAGACACCGCATTGCGCGGAACTTCTTTTCCATTTCGCTGAGCCATGACTCAGCCACCTCTGGACTTCTCTCCCCCTTAAAGATAGGAGGCGCCAACCTTAGGAACCGATCAAGTGCCGACAGGTCGTGACGAGGTGCGTCTGCGGGCTGCTGTAGCATTTGTTGCTGCATGGCCTGCATCAACCCTTGAAAGCTCTGCATGAACCCTTCCAGGTTGACTCCCACATTGGGCACCTGCCCACCGCCAACTACAGGGGCATAGACAACCCCGTCAAGTGCCCCATTTGGGTCATCCACCCCCGATCCCCTATCATCCGCCTAGGGAAGATATCTTTGCCTTCTTGACGACATGGTTATGAAAAACATACAATAGTTTGAGTGAGATGGTTTAAATGGTTCCAAACATACTCTACCCTTTCCCCACTCTAACCTATCACTTCCTCCACTATGGAACATCTGAAATGGTTGTAACCATGGTTTGTCTCTCATGCTCTAATACCGCATTGTAATGCCTAGGGATCCGATACAAAAATTTGTTAGAGATTATTTTTTTTCTTTTTATCAGACCCCGAAGCAAGCACTTCGTACGTATCGCGGAAGCACAATATTATATAGCATGCATACATTCACATGAGAGAGAAACCATAGGTTACAAGAAATGTAGGTAAGCATCTCAACCATTCATAATCTCCAAAAAGAGTACAGGTTCTTGTTCCAGATTACACATGAGCCCACATGGGCTTTCCACCCCACACCCCTACATATAGAAAAACATTCGACCGTAGCATACCCAGATGGACTGTGCTAACTCTATTCCTCTGCTGCTGCCTCCACCTCAACCTCCTCCTCTATATTTCCTAAAAAATGTGTCACAAGGGTGAGTGTGATGCTCAGTAGGCATCCTAAAAAAACTGGTGTTACTTTGCATCTATATAATCATTTATATGTATTTTTCAGATGTTAACAGTAGCATAGTTCATTTAACATCATCTACTTAAAGTAACTCAAACAAGGAAAGTATAGATTCTTTAACTAGTGTATGAACACCCATGCATGCAGCAAGACCCCAGTACAAGAATAATTACCTATTATCAAATTTTATGAGAGTTTATATTATTGCCACTCATGGAATCGGATAGCTGCAAACACAGGAGGTCCACACATACACAACGAACGATAGAGTACTACACAGACCCGAGAGCGAACTCCCACCTGGATTCTTGTGACCCAGTGACATTACGTATCGTCGTCCCACAAAGGTCGCCCCACAATGGGACCGAAGACTGAATCAATAGGATTTTAAACCAGGGCGTTACGTATCGCCATCCCCTGGGATCTTTTACTTCCACGGTGTTACGTATCGCCGTCCCACAGAAGGGACCGAACTCTAACCTCACAGAATGCTGTTGTTTTCCCTTCATGGCATACATATTCTTACTTAATATTACTAGCATGATGCTCATCAGACATATTTTCATGATTCTAAGGGGGCTAAACATACTCATAGTCATGCTTATAATGAGTTACTCGTGCTCATAGATATGCTGCTAATAGTTTAAGATGGCTAAACACACCCGTAGTCATGTTCAGGTTACTATATGAAAGTACAGGTTCATCCTTCTAGGCTGCACATGCATAGAAAATGACTTATATCTGAAAGTATAGAATCTATGGGTACATGAAACTTTTATATTGGGTTACTAACTTATCCTTCTACCATTTTCTAATTTTTCAAATTTTTATGAAATAAAATGCCCTTTCAAAACTCTCATTTTCTGTGTTTTTGGAAATATGGACAGACCCATAGGTGCACCGACCTTACCTGGGCCTGCTCAGACTTGCCTCAAGGACTTCAACACATGTGCACCTACCTTACCTACATGTGCTCAGACATTACTCATGAACTTCCTCAAATGTGCATCGACCTTACTATGGTCTTAACCATACGTGCATCGACCTTACTTAAGTATGTGCAGCATGTGCACCGACCTTTCCTATGCATAGGCCAAATGTGCACCGGCCTTAGTTATGCTTGGAAAAAACATGCACCGACCTTACTTTGGCCTGGGGAAAATATGCACCGACCTTACTTCGGCCTAGGGAAAACATGCACCGACCTTACTTTGGCTTGGGCAAAACATGCACCGACCTCACTATGGCCTGGGGAAAAATATGCACCGGCCACACCTTGGCCTGGGCAAAACATGCACCAACCTTACTTCAGCCTAGGGAAAATATGCACCGACCTCACTATGTCCTGGGGAAAACATGCACCGACCTCACCCTGGCCTGGGAAAAACATGCACCGACCTTACTTTGGCCTGGGGAAAACATTCACCGACCTTACTTTGGCCTTGCCATGATCAACATGAAATATGCACAGACCTTGCTATGAACCATATGAAATATGTACAGGCCTTGCCATGATCAACATGAAATATGCACAGACCTTGCTATGAACCATATGAAATATGTACAGGCCTTGCCATGATCAACATGAAATATGCACACACCTTGCTATGAACCATGTGAAATGTGTACAGACCTTGCCTCAAGGGCTGACCTTCCCAGGGGCTATGCAAATCCTTAGAGACACAGAGGTAACTCGTGGAGGCCCAAAACTTGATGAAACCAAAAACTAAAATAAACATGGTGGTGGTCCCCATATGCCTTTAATCCCTCTTTGAAGTGTATAAAATATATTTAAAATCGTTCTAATGCATCATTGGCCCCCAAAGTTTGAGGTTAAGTGCCTACCTTTGAGATGTTAACCGACGATCTGAGGATAATATCCACACCCCAGATCCTCCTCAGCTTTACCCCTTTCGATCCGGGGATGAGATCCACACCCCAGACCCTCCCATGACTTTGCTGCAGGTTCACCCTTCTACGAAATGCCCAGGTCCCTCACCTCTCTTCCTTACCCAAGGGAAACCGTAGGTGGCAGAAAATGCAAGATTAGTGTTACTAAAAGGCTGACCACCCATGGCACCCCCCTCCTTTTATAGTTTCTTTCAAATCTCCCAAGGTTCTCCTACAACCCAGAAGGCTCCCACCTGCTTCCCAAGGCCGATGGTTTAAGGAAGGTTAATGCTAAACATCCTTTCGGTTTGAATAGAGGTGACCCTTCGTCTACTCGGTCATAGATGTGGGTGGACGCGCTTGTCTATTGGGTTTTGGGTTGGGACGTCTTCATATGAAATCAAGAGGACTTCTTGATCTAACTCTAGGTTATGGTTCATCGAATTTCCTTATTCTTAGCCCGAGTTATGATTTTTTCAATTTTATCAGTTATTCTCCCTTATTCAAATTGCCACCTTTAGGTAGCCCGAGGTAATCCGGGCACAACTCTATTATCCAGTCCGCATTAGGCCTTGACCCCATCATAGAAGTTGTAGCTAACATCCTACTCGAAATTTTAGCTTTAGTTTTAGGTCATTTCATTAACCACATGCGAAGTTATGAATTTCCCATTGATTATCTTTGAATTTCCCCAACAGTCACACCCCTTCATGATAGCTGTCAGCCAATGGGCTATGGGCCCAAGTTCTGGTGCAAAGTGGGCTTCTTCCCCAACAGAGGAGTTTGGGCTAAGGGCCCAAGCTTTCTAACGAGCCTAGTTTCATCATTTTTTGATCTTCCTATGTTAAGTTATGGGTTTTCTAAGGATTCTTAATTAATCCGTCCAGATTTCCGGCCCGTTGAGTCTTATGGGTCCGAATTATACTCAATTGGCTAGTGCCCATTTAGCGGTCATAACATCTTTTGTGCCCAATGTAGCTTCCCATAATCTGCAGAATAATCTCTGGAAGATAGATCTATACATTTTTGAACATGCAGAAGAAGCTAAATCTCTGTGTTTCGTAAGTCTACTCCTGCCACCACCTTGTGGGGTAATCATTGCAGTGCACATATGGTGCAGTAGACGCTGCAAGGGGGGGAAACCTGTTTGTGTCAAAGTGCTTCACAAGCAGTTGAGTCTCATATTGAGGGTTGTTGGGATTTCCAGTTAGTAAGGTGTATGCCACAAGCAGATCAATCTCAAAATCAGATTCAAGTACCCCATCCCGGGGTATACACAAGGCTTTATGAAGAAGCTTGGTAGATAATTTTATCTGTACCGCCTTAACTTAAGTCCTAAGGGCTTTCTGAGTCTGGTCATACACTAAGTTCTTATAGAACTGTTGGACTAGGAAGGGATTGTACACCCTTGGGGCAGACAAAAACCTCTTCCATCCTTGGAATGTGATGAGAGGAAGTAGTTCAAGAAAATTATCAAGCATCTGGTAGTCACTGAAATCCACATACCTAGGAAACAGTATCATAGTTGGGTCACTTTCCTCTTCCCTGACAGAGTTGGGTTGTGAAGGAGCTGGCTTTTACTTTTCCTTCCCTTTTTCTATTGTTGATAGGCATTTTCTCTTGGCCGGAGGTTCTTGCGGCATGCCCTTGTCGTTGTTTGAACCCTGTGCTTCTGTGGCTCTCCTTTTTGCTGGTTCTGCAACTGGTCTATCCTCAATGCTCTTTGAGCGCCCTTCCTTGGACGTTTCTTTGCTGCAGGAGCTTGAGTAGCGGCTTTCTTGGATGTTGCCGCAACCTTCTTCTTGCCACGGGTGACCGGAGGAGACTTGACGATGGCGGACAGAAGGAAGAGAGGATAGCTTTGATGGCTTGAGCGTCTCAGTGGATTGATGGAGCTAGCAGGAAGGCTGGCTAAACTTGCGGAGGGAGACGTATGGAAGTGTCGACCTCTGAGGTGAAGAAGTGCAGACGCGGCGGAGTTAGGGCTCACGAGAAAGGGTTTTACAAATGGTAAAGTGAAAAGGACAAAGATTCACCGGCCAGTTAAAAAGGTAAAGATGAGATTTTACTTTTTGAAAGGAACACCCGTTAGATAAGAAATTGTTGAGGTACCCCTATTGTGATTTTAAACGGTTTAAGGCATATAAGCTCAATTTAGAATAATAAATATTTAAGAAAACCATTTTTGTAACAAATAATAAGATTAAAACATTTAAATGAAGTCAAAGGTTTTTAACCAAGCCTATTAATCTTACACATTAAATTCATTAGGCAATATTTGGGATGAAATTAATCAAGTATTGAAAATAAACAAAAACCTTTATTTTGAAGTAAAGCCTAGAGTCAGCCCCAAACCATTTTTTTAAATTAAATAGTCTGATATAGCATTCACTTTTTGACACAAGGAAACACATTGATCAGACGCCGGAGTCCTTGGTTACTCAGTGTAGCTTATCTTCCTATTTTTTTCGACTAGAGTTAGTAGTCTTCATCATGACTAGATTTATCTGCATTTCATTGATGCATGATCTAGTTTCTCTGAAGATTAGTGCCATTGCTCGAAAATTATTGCAATATAGCTTTAGGAGGCGTGTTCTCTAGATGACTTCAATTTTAGGTGAAATGTTTAAAGACAACACAAGCTAATGATTCTTTAACCGAAAAAGCCTTTTTACAATTAACTTTCAAAAAGATAGGCCATGGATAGGAACAACAACTTGATGAATGTTTTAACCCTATTATGAGTGCAAGGTTGGTGCAACTTAACACAATTACCAGCCAAAATTGAGGGTTATAAACATTAAACCATTTGTGTGACAGCGGTAGATCAGAATAACTTAGCCAAGGTTGTATGAAGAATTAAAACATTCTCAACTCCCCCTAAATTAATGACCGGTGAGCAAGCAATGATTGCAGGCAATGGTTCAGAAGCAAATGATGTGACGAAGAGATCAAGAAGGCATTGATAGGGTAGGGTGAGTAGATCAGAATGACTCTCCATTGGATTACATACCCATGTGTGGCTGAGTGACAGTGTTGACATTTCCTGTGAGGGTGTCGACCTGCCTAGAGTGAGCTCAGACCTTGCACAGACCTTGTCTTCAAATGTGCACGGACCTTATCTTGCCATTGGGTAAACATGCACAGACCTTGTCTACTTGCGAGCCAAAAAGAGCATCAACCTTCATTTCTTTGACAACTGAGGTAGCATCGACCTTGGTTAGGATGTTGGCATGCATGTGTCGGCACATTACTAGAGTGTGTCGACCTTCATCCAAATGTGCGTCGACCTTCGTTGGCATGTGCATCGACCTTCATAAAGGTATCGACATGCAAGTGTCGGCACGTTACTAGAGTGTGTCGACTTGTTCAAGTGCTTTTCCTCAGCCAGTGTCTCTGATTCTTTCCGATTTCAGTCAGTCAACCAAAAAAAATATTTCCTTCTTGCTCCCAGTGAGAAGTGCTTTATTTGATGCTAAAGCTTTAAACATGCTCATGCACTAAAGATTAACTATGCAGATCTTAACATGCAATTCTGACTCATGATACTTGGCGGAGGTCAGTCCTTACGCATGGTGAAAGCTTTCTGATAGGCGTAGCCTATCTTTCCATAGCTCAGCATTTGAGATACCATGTAGTCAAAAATAGGACATGCAATGAAAAATAATCAAAATGCACACAAGCTCCCCCTAAATGTGACCACCATTCATGAAACAGTTTATTCGAACAATAGACCATTTATAGACAAATCAGATATGCTTGCAACCATCATAGCAAAGACAAGTGACTTGTGCATCAAAAAGGAGTAAATAGCTCAAACCTGAGTTGATTGAGGTCTGCATAGACCTAGCTCTCTCCTTAAAGTTGAAAACCTATCATTGCTTAAGGGTTTTGTGAAAATATCTGCAATCTGATTTTCTGAGTCAACAAAATGGAGCTCAAAATGTTTTTTAAGGACTTCATCCCTAATGAAATGATGCCAAATTTTTATATGCTTAGTCCTAGAGTGCATGACTGGATTTTTATCAAGGTTTATAGCACTTGTGTTATCACACAAAATGGGAACACATCTAAGATCTATTAGATAGTCTTGGAGTTTGTGTTTGATCCACAGTATTTGGGTGCCACAACTCCCTGCAGTAACATATTCTGCCTCTACAGTTGAGAGGGCAACCGGATGTTATTTCTTGGAGGCCCAAGAAACCAAACACCCACTAAGAAATTGGCAATAGCCACTAGTGCTCTTGCGATCCAGTTTGCAGCCTACATAGTCTGCATGTGAATAGGAAATCAGTGAAAGCTCACAGGATGTAGGATACTATAATCCCAGATCTTGAGTGCCAGCAAGGTATCTAAAGATACGCTTGACAACAGTCAAGTGAGACTCTCTAGGACTACACTGAAATCTAGCACAAAGGCAAACACTAAACTGAATGTCTAGTCTAGATGCAGTTAAATAGAGTAATTAACCGATCATACCTCTATACTTCTTTGCATCCACAAGTGTACCTTGTTTATTTGCATCCAGTGAAGTGACAGTCCCCATTGGAGTTTCTAATGGTTTGCAGTTGATCAGGTCAAATCTTTTCAGCAACTCTTTCACATATTTGGCTTGATTAATGAAACAGCCTTCATTACTTTGACTTATCTGCAAGCCTAGAAAGAATTGAAGCTCACCCATTAGACTCATTTCAAATTCATTGGTCATGAGTTTAGCAAACTCCTCACACATTTGAGCTTTTGTGCACCTAAACACTATGTCATCCACATAAATCTGAACTAACAAGATATCCTTACCTTGTCTCTTAGTGAATAATGTCTGGTCTACATTACCTCTTGTATACCCTTGTTCGGTGAGGAATGAGCTTAGTCTATCATACCAAGCTCTGGGTGCCTGCTTCAAGTCATATAGAGCCCTGTCCAACTTATAAACTTGATCTTTGAAATGTGAACATTCAAAACTAGGGAGTTGCTCTACATATTCCTCTTCTTTTATCAAACCATTTAGAAATGCACTCTTAACATCCATTTGCTGCAGTTTGATTTTATAAGAACATGCAAATGCAAGCATAATTCTAATGGCCTCCATTTTGGCTATTGGGGCAAAAGACTCTTCGAAATGTATGCCAAACTCTTGATTATACTCTTGAGCCACCAATCTAACTTTATTTCTAATTATCTTACCATCCTCACTTAGTTTGTTCATAAAGACCCATTTAGTACCAATGACAGATTTTTCTTGGGGTCTAGGAACAAGATGCCACACATTATTTCTTTCAAACTGGTTTAATTCATAATGCATGAAATTTATCCAGTTGTCATCTTTTAAGGCCTCTACAATGTTTTTAGGTTCAGTTTGAGACACAAGAGCAAGTTGTTCAATTTCATCCATAATTCTAAAATGAGACCTAGTTTTAGTTGGGTCACGTAGATTACCTAAGATGTTTTCTAGAGGATGGTCTTTTAACACTCTTAAGTCAGTTTGAGTGTTACTTCTGTCTGCATCAGTGATCGGGGCATTGCTTGATTCTCCTTGGTCTTTATTTCCTTGTGTCTCCTCATGTAGAAGTTTTTCTTTTCTCTGTATGTTCAGAAATTCCCCATCATCATCTTCCCTGTAAGTATTGTCATGATTAGTCTCATCAAAAGTGATGTGAGGTGACTCTTCCACACATAAGGCCTTAAGATTATATACTCTATAAGATCTAGACCTATCTGAATATCCAAGAAAAATGCTTTCTTCACTTTTCGGCCCAAATTTGTCCAAAACTTTTTTATCATTGTTGTGAACAAAACACTTTGAACCAAATACTCTCAAGTGAGAAAGAGATGGATTTTTACCTTTGATCCACTCATAAGGAGTCATTTTAGTGAATGGCCTTACCATTGAGCGGTTGATGATATAGTATGCCATGTTTACCGCTTTTGCCCAAAATCTCCTTGGTAGTTGCTTTTCAGCAAGCATTATGCGTGCCATCTCTATGAGAGTTTTATTCTTTCTCTCGACAACCCCATTTTGTTCAGGGGTTCTTGGTGATGAAAATCTATGATTTATTCCTTCAGTCCTACAAAGATTATCAAAATCAGCATTTTCAAATTCACCACCGTGGTCTGAAAGTATGTTGAAAATTTTGAACTAACTGTCTTGCTTTACTTGCATGAAGAGTGCATGAAACTCATCAAATGCGTCATTTTTATGTGCAAGATAAAACACCCAAGTGAATCTAGTAAAGTCATCTACTAAAACATAGCCATATCTTTTACCACTTAAGCTAGCTATTTTGACCAAACAGGTCCATGTGAATTAGTTCAAGTGGTTTGGATGATAGGCTTTCAGTTCTGCTTTTAAATGACTTTCTAGTTTGTTTTCCTTGAGCATATGCATCACAAATTTTAGAGTTCAATTTAAATTTAATTTCAGGCAATCATTTAACAATAGAATGCTTCACCAATTTATGAAGACCTCAAATTTTTGAAAGGGTCTACAACACTCCTTAGGGATGAGGTTAAATTTCATCACAACTTTTCATCCACAAACAGATGGTCAAGCTGAAAAAACTACCCAAGTGGTGGAAGATATGCTCAAGGCTTGTGCTATAGATTTTGGTGGAAGTTGGCACAACCATTTGCCTCTAGTCGAGTTTGCCTACAACAACAGCTATCAAGCTATCATTCAAATGGCACTATTTGAGGCACTGTATGGAAGAAGTTGTCGTTCACCAATCTATTGGAATGAAGTTGGGGATAAATAGCTTCTAGGCCCTTAATTAGTTAGGGATACAACCGAGAAGGTGTAGCTTATCAAAGAAAGACTCCAGATGGCACAATCAAGACATAAGGCATATGCTGACAACAGGAGAAGAGACCTGGAATTCCAAGTTGGAGACCATGTCTTCGTTAAGGTTTCTCAAGGTCATGGAATCATAAGATTCGACATCAAGGGCAAGCTTACTCTGAGATTTATTGGCCCTTTTGAGGTTCTGGAAAGGGTTGGCGAGGTCGCCTATCGGATTACTTTGCCACCTCAATTATCTGGAGTCCATGACGTGTTCCATGTCTCAATGTTAAAAAGGTACATTCATGACCCATATCATATTATAAGTCATGACGATTTTGTGATATAGAAGGACCTTACGTACGAGCAAAAGCCACATAAAATACTTGATTGTGAGGTATGTCAGCTCAGGAATAAAACCATTCCCATGGTAAAGGCCTAGTGGAATAAATGCTTGGAACAAAAAGCTACGTAGAAAACGGAAGAAGCCATGCCCAGAAGATTCCCAAAGCTGTTTAACTGTAAGTAAAACATAACTCCACAATCCCTTGCAAAGAATTTGGAGACCAAATTCTTTTTAAGTGGGGGAGGGTATAGCACCCCTGGTAATTTTTTGGAAATTAAAATAGGTTTAATTAAGCATTTATTAGGTTTAAAAGGCTTAATGGGCTAATTAATGGATCAATAAGCCCACCTATTAACTAAATGGTTAAGCCCACTTTATAAAGGCCTTAAACCCTTAAATTGAGCCTTTTGGCCCAAGCCCAAACCCTAGAGACATAATAGGAGTTAATTCCCTAATTAAAGTGGATAAATAAGGATAATTAGAAGTGTAATTAGGATAAAACTAAAATTTCTGAAGGATTGGGCAGGTCGCGGTCTATCGCGACACCGTGATTTGGTGGTCGCTATCCTTCCTCAACCGCGACTAGGTTCCGTAAACAGGACGTAGGAAAACACAGAAATCTTGGATTTTTATCCATGAGTTGGCCCTTGATCGATGCTATCTAGTGAGGAAAACCTATCTTGGACTCTTAGGGATCGACTCTACCCCCAATAAGGATTCTATCTCGAACTAAATCCTTAGCCCTAAGTCAATCTCTATAAATAGGACCCAGTTTCAACCTTCGCGAACCCTAGTTTTGTATCATACATAGCAAAGGTAAGACATCGTCATTTTAAGTTCTTCCTTTAGAGTTATTTGTTCCCCTTAGTATCTTCTAACGTCCCTCTAAATTTCGTGATAGAAGGTCAAGCGGTCAAAGAGTTAGATAGTGCAGAAGTTGTTGGTTCCACGTAGGATGCACAAGAACGAGAGCCTTCTTCCGGCGAGAAATTCGAAGGCTAGGGACTATCCCAGAGGTAGGTTGTCTCATGAATGGCTTAAACATCAAGTTAGGAGTAAAATCCCTCTGGTTCCTATTTATTTCATTCTTTGTGCTCGCAGTATTTCATGTTTTACTTTGATCACACAATAGGGTTCTGTTTTCATGCAGTTCATGAAACTCTAATGAAAAAGATAAGAACTTTGTTTGAATTCATGCCTTCTTATGCATTAGTTACAAGCTATCATGCTTATTCTTTCAGATTTACATAGTTTTCATCATTATTTGCGTTAGAAATAGGCCCTGCAAGCTGGGATTTTCTCTGTCTGATGCAGATAGATAGCGATCTTGTAGAGACCGTGACTTTTAAGTCGCGATTGTTGATTCTCTCCAAATGATTTTGATGATAACAAAACCCCGATATTACCCTAAGTAATAACTTGCTTAAACCACTCTCAATGCCATCCTTAATCAATCAAATGCCTAAATCCACCATGGTTCAAGAAATGCCCAGCATAAGCTCAACCAACTCATATTGATTGGAACAAGATATGGTCATAAAATGATTCGTTCACATATTATGATTTATTGGCTAACTCTGTTAAAAATGTAGGTTTTCCAACTCGTGGTCGACCACCGGTCAGGTGCCGGTCGACCAGTTTTCCCAACGTTGAAAGCCTCATTTCTGTAAAATTCCGGTCGACCTGCCCACCTCTTATCGGTCGACCGCCCCCTTCACAGCCCCTATTGTTGACTTTGTTTTCTCCACGGGGATGAAGCATCTATCCAAGGTTTTTTAATTCCAAAGCCTCCAGATATGTCAAGATTTGTGGATCTGGTTCCTGGCTTGTCTCTAGACCATTCAAGAGTTATAAAAATATCACATTGGAGTCAAAAATCCTAATCACTCAAGGAGATCCAAGGGAGGCCATCTAAGGGAAAAAGTGAGCTGCTACAAGAACCAGAAGAGCTGCGTGAACAGTAGTTCGTCCAGCCATTCTTCATCCATCTCCAAGTTTTTGAACATCATCCTGAAGCCGTTCAAGTGAAGATCAAGCTGAAGATTAAGCTTCATCAAAAATCCTCTTCATCCACTAAGGGCAAACATAAATCAAGATTTTTCTTTCGTGTTTCTTTTCTCCAATCTCTTGAGCTTCAAGTGTTGTTTCTTTGTAATCTTTAAACACTCTAGTGTGTGTGGATCTTCCTAGATCCGTGTGTGTGTGTTTGATTTCCTTCAGAATCGTGTATGTTTAGGTTTATTTACACCTTCGTGGGAGTTTCCAACTCCCTACGTGTGTGTGTGTGTGTTTAGATCTTGTAATCCCTTACAAGATAGTGTGTGAATCCTCACAGTATGTGAGGGGTGGACGTAGGTTGCCGTTGTTCCATCCAAACCACCTAAAAATCATTGTTTCTTGTGTGGTTTGTTCCTTATCTTCTACCTTCAATTCTGTTCTAGCATGTTAGCATATCGCATCTGCTGATTTCATCGTTTAGATCTAGATTGATTGATCATTCTCTAAGCCTCACTTTGGTTGAGAGTTAGATTAAAGGTGTGCTAACTCAACCAGATTAAAGTAGTCCATAGTTAACCCATTTTTGATTTGTTAGGAGGGTAGTTAATCTGGGAGTAGGGAGATGGGGTAACCTACTTTTATTCTACTGTGATTTGATAAGTAGTAGGTTAAACCAGTAATGATGGCAAATAAAATATTATATTTATATATCTTTTAAAATTTTTATATATTTCCCATTCTCTCTCAACCTCTATCCTCTCTCCTCCCTCTCAAGTCACTCTCTCTCTCTCACACCCATACATTAATTACTAATATAGGTTACTATTCATCTTTAAAAATTTTATTTTATCTTAATTTTAAATATATTTTAATATATAATACAAAATAAATATATCATAAAAATAAAAAATATTTTTGATAAATAATATAATTATTATTTTTGATAAATAACATAAATAATATCACTAATTAAAACGTAAAAATCAAAAACGGCATTAATACAAGTTTATGTTACTATTCATCTTAAAAAAATTTATTTTATCTTAATTTTTAAATACTTTTAATATAATATATATAATAGATCATGAAAATAAAATTTATTTGATAAATAACATCAACAATCTCACTAATTAAAATTTAAAAGTCAAAAATGACATTAATTATGGTTTTGTGTTAATATTTATCTTTAAATTATTTTATTTTATATTAATTTTGTAATATTTTGAATATATTCTATAGATATAATATATCATGAAAATAAATATCAGATATTTTAACGGAGTTATTTAACGCTATTAATATAACGCTATTAATATAATTGTATAACGGAAAATATATTTATCATATGTTTTCTCAGATATTTAATGGAACGATATTAAATATCATAGGGTGCAAATCACATTATAGTAATAGAGTTATATCATAGGGTGCATATCATTAATGAGAGATAGTGCGGGAGAGAGAGACGAGAGAGAGTGCGGGAGAGGGTGTGAGAGAGACTGAGATAGAGAGAGAGAGAGAGAGAGAGAGAGAGAGAGAGCATTAAATGCGCATTTAATAGCCCTATTTACCCACCTCCGAGATGGATTATGTAACCCGGTGTTAACCTGTAGTTAGCCCTAAATCTAATCGGAATAACTCAAACCCCCTATCAAACCACAAAATGAGTTAGCCCAGGGCTAATTTACGGTTAACCTAGGGATAAATCTCAACCAAAGTGAGGCTAATAGATCTTTGCTATATCAAAAGCTGGGTTCAGACTGACAAGGTTAGTCTTGTCAGGAAGATAACACCTTGTGTGAGAGAATCTTCGGATTCACAAACTCCGCCTAGCACCAAGAGCTATTGTAGTGGTGATTTTGATATGATCTACTTTGCTCTGCTTCAGATCTAGATTGATAATTGCTATTTCATCATACAAACTTCAAATCAGATAAAGTTTTCTTGAAATTTGTTATCACCGAATTCACCCCTCCTCTTGGGTGTCATTGATTGCGGGACTTCAATTGGTATCATAGCTAAGGCTATATTTCCTTCAGATCTAACGATCTAGAGTCAGATCCAGATCAATGGCAAACAAAGGTATGATGCCTGAGGGTCACTCCATTAATCACCCTCCCTTCTTTGATGGTTCAGATTATTCTTACTAGAAAAATAGAATGCATATTTTTCTAAGGGCTCAGGAATACGAGGTCTGGAGGGTTGTAGACAAGGGTCCTTATGTCCTTCCGGACGAAGAGGATAAATGGACACCCGAACAAATTAAAAAATCCACTATTAATTTTAATGCAATGAATATCATGCAATGTGCTATTCATCCTAATGAATTTTCTCGTGTGTCCATGTGCAGCTCAGCAAAGAAGATGTGAGACATGTTGCGGCTCATCTATGAAGGAACCTCTGAGGTCAAGGAGACCAAAGCAAATCTGCTTGTTAGAGATTATGAGCTATTCAAGATGAAACTTGAAGAGACAATCTCAGAAATGTTCGCGAGGTTAACTGAGATTACAAATGGTCTCAAAAGCCTTGGGAGGGAGTACACAAACTTTGAGCTTGTGAGAAAAATTCTGAGATCTCTTTCACCAGATGGCACACTAAAGCCACTGTCATTGAAAATTCAAAAAATCTATCCACACTTTCTTTGGATGAGCTCATAGGGTCACTCATGACCTATGAGATAAACATGAAAAGAACAGCCGAGGAAGAAACGGAGAAGAAGAAAATGGTTGACTTGAAAGCCCACCAAACTGATGATGACTCCCAAGAAGAGGAGTCCACCGAAGGAAGTGATACGGGAGAAGACTTGGCAATGTGGACATGCCAAGTGAAGAAATTCTTGAGAAGGCAGAAGAACTTCCAAGAAAATTTCAGAAGGGGGCAAAGAAAGCCCATTCAAACCAAGGGTGAGCCAAGCAAGCTCAACAATGTCATTTGCTATGAATGCAAGAAGACCGGGCACATGAGAGGAGAATGCCAAGAGTTGAAAAGGAAATTCAAGAATGATAAGTTCAAGAAACCCAAGGCCATGGTCGTCACATGGAGCGACGAAGATTACAAACCTTCTGATGAGGAGCTAGAGGAGCTCGTGGAAAACTTATGCCTCGTGGCACATGAGGATGACACAGCTGAGGTAAATTCTGATCCTGATTCTATTTCACATGAACAATGGGAGTCAGAATATGAAAAGTTGTGTGCAAAATACAGAAAAATCAGATCTGAAAATAAAACTCTCAAAAAGAAGATTGATGACTTAACACATGAGGACATTCATGTTAAGTTTAAAAAAGTAGAACAGGAATGGTTTGAGTTAACATAAGAAAAAGAAACCTTGCTTCAATCAATTTCAGATGTTGAAAAAGCCAAAGAGGAGTTATCATGTAAAATGTTTAAAATTGAAAAAGTTTGTGAAAAGCTCAAGAACGAAAAAGAAATTATGACATCCTCCTTTTCAGAAATTAAAAATAAAAATGTGAGCTTAAATAAAGAGGCGATTGACTTGCAGTTCACTCTCTCTAGATTTGTTAAAGGAAAACAAAACATAGACAATGTGTTGGGAGTTAAAGCTAACTTCCAGAAAGAAGGATTGGGGTACATACCCCATAACAAGAAATCCTTTGAGCACAACATTACTACATCTTACGTGCATGAAAAAGGAAATGATTGTGCTTCATGCTCACACTCTAAGCCAATACATGTTCAACCTAAACCACGTCAATTCCAAAGAAGTTTTTCAAGTGTCAATTACTTTCACTGTGGTCGTTTTGGTCATGTTGTTGCTCATTGTTGGTTAAGACAAAACTCACATAGAAATCATGCTGCTTGAACAAAGAAAAAATATGTGCAGAATTGGACTAACTCCTATTGACCCAAATTCGTTTGAGTACCAAAAACAATTGCATGAGAATGTCATCTTTTACAGATATGTCTTGAAGTCAGGAGGAGCAAATGGTACCTGGATAGCGGCTGTTCAAGGCATATGACAGGGGACAAGAAATGGTTCTCTACTCTGTAAGATAAGGATGGAGGACTGATTGCCTTTGGTGGAAAGGACAAAGGTAAGATTATTGGAATTGGGATCATAGGTAAGAATTCTAAAATTCTTATTGAAGATGTGCTTTTGGTAAAGGGTTTAAATCACAATCTATTGAGCATAAGTCAATTGTGCGACAAGGGTTTTTAAATTACTTTTGATGAAACTCACTATCTTGTCATGAATAAAATTTCTAATGAAATCAGATTCATCGGTAAAAGGAACAACAATGTATATACTATTAATCTTGATGATGTTGTCGGTGATGATGTGTGCTTGGTAGCAAACAACCATGATAATGCATGGCTATGGCACCGAAGGCCAGGTCATGATAGTTTTGGAGTAATCTCCAAATTGTCTAGACATGACTTGGTAAATGGGTTGCCTAAATTAAAATTTGAAAGTGATAGGTGTTGTGTCCCTATGATTTTGATGATGTCTCACACTATAAGTGCATCTCTATGCATTACTATTCTTGAGCATTCTGCATATTGATAGCAACATGAATGATGATGTCTAGCATTGATGGCATTTGCTCTTTATATATGTGTGTTACATTCTGTCAGATAACATGTCTCTGCATATATCATGTCTGGGTAGCAAAGTCTACACATTGGACTCTCGTGCAAGCCTATGCATTGTCTTAGGCTAAGTGTGTACAGCCGTGTCTTATGCTCCTAAGCCTATACATTGGTGTTGGTCATCAAAGTCTGTACATCGCTTTCAATCTTCAAGTCTATACACTGGCTTATTC
Source organism: Amorphophallus konjac (assembly GCA_022559845.1). Lineage (NCBI taxonomy): Eukaryota > Viridiplantae > Streptophyta > Magnoliopsida > Alismatales > Araceae > Amorphophallus > Amorphophallus konjac. Next base: position 155,200,003 of record CM040120.1, on the reverse strand, counting down.
TTCAAGTCTGTACATCCACAGTTAAACTTGAAGTCTACACACTAGTCTTCACTGTCAAGTCTGCACATTGGTCTTCGATTTCAATGTCCATACATTGGACTGTTCATCAAAGTTTGTACATCAGACTGCTATAGTAAGTCTGTATAGTGAGTGATTCATTGGTGAAGTCTGTACACTCAACTGAACTTCAAGTCTAGACATTGCACTGTAGCATCATTGTCTTCGTGTTGCTTTCCGTCACCAACACGAAATGATTTCGTGTCGTCTGAGCATACAACACTCCGTGTTGATTTCCATGCTTGATAAGAAAACTCGTATGAGGTAATTCTTCGTGTTGTTTTATCCTTGTGGTCTCTGTCTTCGTGTCGTTTCTCTTTGTCGCTTTGTGACTTCACCTCGTGTAGGTTTCAGTTTTGGTCTTCGTGTTGTTTTACTCTTTAGACTTCGTGTCCTTCTCACCTTGACCACACTCCGTGTCAATTCTGCATCATGTCTTCGTGTCGTGTTTCTGAAGCAGCTCTAATAGTTCTGATGAACTTCGAGTCGTTTCCCTGTAGACCTCGTGTCGTTCCTGTTTAGTAACCACACTTCGTGTCGGTTACTGTTGTTTCTGTGTCTTCGTGTCGTTTTTGTTCCACTGAGTGCAGAACATTGTAGCACCTCGTGTTGCTTTCTGTGCCACCTCGTGTCATTTTTGTGTGAACCTCGTGTCGCTTCTCTCTGTCCTCTAGTTGCATCTCGTGTCATCTTTTATGCCCTGCTTGTTGTTGCAACCACTTCGTGTCGTTCTTCTTTTTACCTCGTGTTGTTTTCAACTCGTGTCGGTTACTGTTTTGTCTCCATGTTGTTCTCGTGCCGTTCTCATTACTGGTTATTATATCATGATGTTTTACTTCGTGCTGTAGTCATCGTATGTACTCCGTGTCGTTCTTGTTTCACTTCGTGTCGTTCTCCTCGTTGTGTCTGTTCTGTTACAGTGTACCTCGTGTCGTTCTTTTCCTATCTCGTGTACTGGTCACGTCGTGCTGTTATCATATACCTCATGCATCTTTAGTGTTAGTGGCCATACTGCGTGTTAATGGTTTTTATCTTCTTACAGGTACGAGGAAGATTATTCCCTAATAAAGGGGGTGCACGTGATCCAAGACAAAAGGAACCAATCCAATAAGGTCACGTGGCAGGAAGGTTCTGGATCGAGCGTGGGAGGCACACGCATTTTGTGCCCTATCCACCTGCTGCCGCTATAAATAGAAACCTTCGTCCACCGATGAAGGTGATCAGAGCCAAGAAAGAAAAGGCAGTATTGCAGAGAGCTTGATCCACCAGTAAAGAGAAAGAAAAAGAGAGAAAGAAAAAGAGAGAGATAGCAGTGAAGAGAGAAAGAGAGTTTGCAGTATCGGGTTTCTGAAATTGCTTCCCAGGAAGCTACATTTGTATTAACTCTTAGTATCGAATGTTTTCTCGATCAGTCTTTAGTTCCTTTTCTGATTTTCTTTATGTGTTCTTCGTCTATTTCTGATCTGTTCCCCTCCGGTGTGTGGAGGAAGGGAGTCTATCTCCGGTTTCCCTCTGGGTTGCAGAGGAAGAGAGATCGCTGATCTCTGGTGTTGCTAGTGACGGGTTGTCATTAGCAGGTTCCCTCCGGTGTGTGGAGGAAGGAAGAGGCACTCTCCGATTCTGTTCATGCTGGGTGCTAGAACAAGTTACAAGCTCTGTGGGTAGCAAAGCTTGGTTGAGGGATTTGTCTCCCTTGGGTTTTCAAGCTGTTTGGTAGCAAGTTGTTCGCAGACTGAGTCTGCTGTGCTCTAGCAGTGGCTAGTGGAATCCTCACTCTAGTTGGAGTGAGGGGTGGATGTAGATTGCGGACTGCAGTCGAACCACCTAAAAACCGGTTGTCTTCTCTGTGGTTTGTGATCTTTATCAGCGCTCTCTATCTGCTTGTCTCTTTGACTAGTTGTGTGTTCAGCTCTTATCATCATTTTCTTATTCGATCTTGATTGGTACCTGCATTTGCAATTCTTTGTGTGCTAGTTTAGAAGGGGCATAAGCGGTAGATTTATTTTCTCGCCTAAACTTTGCAAACTGGGAGTGATCTATTCATCCCCCCCCTTCTATATCACTCTCGCTGCGCTAACATTTGGTATCAGAGCAGGTATACGCCATGTGGACGAACGGTCAAGGAAATGGTGGTGGTCCTAGAACCTTCATGGCCGAAGGTCAATCCATTAGTCGCCCTCCTTATTTCGATGGTAGTAACTATCTGTTTTGGAAGAACAGGATGGAAGTGTTCATCAGAGCTCAGAGTCATAAATTGTGGAGAGTAATCACGGTGGGGCCATATGAGCTGCCACCAAACGAGGATGCTTGGACAGATGATCATGTGAAGCTCTCGTCACTCAACTGGACGGCACTGAACATAATCCAGTGTGCTGTTCATCCAGAGGAATATGCTCGAATATCTGCATACAGAACTGCCAAGCGAATGTGGGATGAGCTGCAATTAATTTATGAAGGTACAGCTCAAGTGAAAGCCTCGAAGGTAAATCTCTACACCTCCAAGTATGAAATGTTTAAGATGAATGCAGATGAGAATATAACCGAAATGTATGCCAGGCTATCCTTGATCACTAACACTCTTAAAGGGCTAGGGAAGGATCTTGCTGAGACAGATATAGTCAAGAAAATCCTTAGATCTTTATCCCCAGCGTGGCACACTAAGGCCATTGTGATTGAGGAGTCAAAAGATTTGACTGTCTTAACTGTGAATGAACTCATAGGATCCCTGATGACCTATGAGATGAACTTCCAAGGAGGTGGAGAAGGTAGTGAGAGGAAGGGCAAAAATGTAGCTCTAAGAGCTTCCCGCAACAAGGGTAGTAAAAGTGGGAGCAGCAGCAGTAGCCCCGAGTCTGAGTCCGAGCTTGAAGGTCTTTCAGATCTCGACCAGGGGGAGCAGGCTATGCTCACTCGTCAGTTTAGAAAGTTTCTGAGGATGAAGGGGAAGACCTTCAGGAAGAAGAACCCACACTCTTTTAACAAGAAAACTGAGTTTACCAATTACAGGGATAGAAATCCTAAGAAACTGACTTGTTTTAACTATAACAAACAGGGACACATGAAAGGCGAATGCCCAGAACTCCAGAAGAAAGGTCCCTATCTTCAGAAGAAGTTCACAAAGGTGCAGAAGAAGAAAAAGCCACAGGCGATGGTCTGCACATGGAGCGAGGAAGAAGAAAATCCCGAAGACACTTCCTCGGAGGAATATGAAGAAGGAATTTGTCTTATGGCAAACAGTGAAGAGGAGGTAATAAACGTTTTTGAAAATTTCTCAATTGATGACTGGGAGGATGTTTATGGTGACTTGCTAGATAAATTTAATTCACTTAGCAAAGAGCACAGAGTTCTGAAAAGAAAATTTAACACAAATGTTGAAGAACAAACTCTGGTCTGTGAAGAAAATGCAAAGCTAAAAGAACAACTAGAAGAAATGACCTCACAAAGGAAAGAGAATGATAAGCTTAGGGGAGAAATCCAAGAAAGTAAAAAACAGCTCAATGAATTCAAAATTAAAATTGAAGAAAGCATGAGTGAAATCAGAATGAATTCAGAGAAATATGAAGCTGTGAAGAAAGTAAATGCTGAACTCCTAAAGAATTCAGAGTTTCTTCAAAAGGAGCTGGAAGACAAACAGAAAGTCTTAGAGAAGTTTGTCCAAGGAAAGACTAGCCTAGATGCTATACTAGGAACTAGGGTCAATTTCAATAAGGAAGGTCTAGGCTATGACCCAACCAACAAGAGACCCTTGCAATTCAAGACTATCACCTTCTGTCCAGAGAAGGGAAAAGAAAAGCTGGACACACCATCCAGCTCAAACAGCTCTAAGAAAACTCAATGTCCTAAAGAGAACACAACAACCAGTACTGGACAACCATTCAAGATTGGAATGAACTTTATGAAGAATAACATTAAGTCTATTCACCAGAACACAAATGGTAGCTGGACCAAGAAAACAAATCAGAATAAAAGCTGGAATTATAACAATCAGATGGGTCCAAACAAGACCTACTGGAGGAACAACTTTCATGGTCAAAGATATACCAATCAACAAGCCTACAGGAAATTTCCTAGGAATAGGAAGACCGATGAAAGGAATAGAACTCATTTCTCCAGTTTAGCTGGATTGAACTTTAATAAACCTGAAAGGAGGGTGCCAGAGAAAACCATGCTGAAACAAATCTGGGTACCCAAACACTTGATCAGAGATTTAAACAATGTACTTGGATCCAACTCATCTTGGGTTCCAAATCACTCTGCTTGATATACTTGTGTAGGTCGGCCTGGCAGCTGAAGACAACAAGTGGTACCTCGACAGTGGCTACTCCAGGCATATGACAGGAGACCGATCCAAGTTCAGTAAGATAGAGATAAAGCCAGGAGGTCTGGTCAAGTTTGGAGGAAAGAACAAAGGTAAAATAATTGGAGTTGGCACAGTAGGTAAGTCTTCCACAAACTCCATTGAAAAAGTCTTACTTGTGGAAGGGCTACAACATAATCTGATCAACATCAGTCAATTATGTGACAAGGGTCACAAGGTTGTTTTTGATGATACTTCATGCAAAATCTTTGAAATAAATTCTGATGAGGTTAAATTTGTAGCCAACCGGATTAATAATGTCTACATTGTAGACTTAAATGAGAAATCTGACTCTACTATTTGTTTGTCTGCTAACTCTGAAATTGATGCTTTTGAATGGCATAGACGTCTAGGTCATGCTAGCTTTTCTACTTTAAATAAACTGGTCAAACTTGATTTAGTTAAAGGCATGCCTAAAATTAAATTTAATTCCATTTCAAAATCATGTGATGCCTGTGCTCTAGGCAAACAGACCAGAAACTCTTTCAAATTAAGATCTGAGCCATTGTCTTCTAGACCAATGGAACTTCTTCATATGGATCTCTTCGGTCCAACCAGAACTCAGAGTCTTAATGGTAACAGGTTTGGCTATGTCATCATAGATGACTTCTCCAGATACTCATGGATATTTTTCTTAGCAAATAATAGTGATGCATTTCAAAAGTTTAATCTATTTTTCAATAAGGTCAAACAAGAAGGAAAGTTCAAGGTTAGTTCTATTCAATCTGATCATGGAGGTGAGTTTGAAAATTCCATGTTTACTGAACTTTGTGACAAAGAAGGACTAACTCACAGGTTTTCCTCTCCCAGGACACCTGAACAGAATGGGATCGTGGAGAGAAGAAATAGAACAGTGGTGGAGATGGCCCGAACCATGTTGATTGAAAGTAAGTTACCTAGAAGGTTTTGGGCAGAAGCGGCCAATACAGCAACCTACATAATCAACAGGGCCATGGTAAGACCCATACACAAGAAAACACCCTATGAGCTTCTAAAAGGTAAGAAACCAAACTTGTTTCATTTCAGAATTTTTGGAGCAAAATGTTTTATTCATAACAATGATAAGAAAGATTTAGACAAGTTTGAAGCCAAGAGTTCACCTGGAATATTCTTGGGTTACTCAGAAGTGTCAAGGTCATATAGGGTATTTAATGTTTCAGATCAGAAAGCGGAAGAATCTCCACACATTCTTTTTAGTGAAAAGAAAGATGTTTCTAATATTGAAAATCTTGACAAGGACTCCAATCATGGTGGAGATTTTCTGGAAAACCAACAAGAAGAAGAGAAGACTCAGCAGAATGGAGAAACAAATTCCCAAAATCAGGAAGGTCAAAGAGAAACAGGTGAGTCTTCAACAAACATCAGATTCCTTAAAGACCATCCGTTAGATAATGTCATAGGCAATCCTGAAGAACCTCTAAGGACTAGATCTCATTTTAGAAATGTGAATAATGACGACCTAATTGCTTTAGTCTCACAAATTGAACCCAAAACAGTAGAAGAGGCCTTAGCTGATCAAGGTTGGGTAAATGCTATGAGTGAGGAATTAGGTCAGTTTGAAAGAAATAATGTCTGGGAGCTTGTCCCAAGACCAGATGGTATTAATGTCATAGGAACCAAGTGGGTGTTCAAAAATAAGATAAATGAAGATGGAATCATCTCGAGGAACAAGGCCAGACTAGTAGCCAAAGGCTACTGTCAGGAATTCGGTGTAGACTTTGATGAATCTTATGCACCAGTTGCTAGAATGGAAGCCATAAGATTGTTGCTTGCCTTTGCATGCTCAAAGAACATTAAACTCCAACAAATAGACGTTAAAAGTGCCTTTTTAAATGGAGTTATTAAAGAAGAAGTCTTTGTTGAACAACCTCCTGGATTTCAATTTTCTCCTCAACCTAACCAAGTTTTCAGGTTAAACAAAGCCTTGTATGGTCTAAAGCAGGCTCCAAGAGCTTGGTATGAAAGATTATCTGAATTTCTGATCAGCAAGGGCTACAAAAGAGGTAAAGTTGATCAGACTTTATTCACCAAGGGCATGAGTAAAGATCTCATCATAGTTCAGGTATATGTAGATGACATTGTATTTGGATCAACTAGCCATGAACTATGTGATGAATTTTCTACCATGATGTCTGCTGAATTTGAGATGAGCTTGGTTGGTGAACTAAAATATTTTCTTGGATTGTAGGTACAGCAGCTAGAAGATGGGTGCTTCATCAACCAAACCAAATACACAATGGAATTGTTCAAAAGGTTTGGCATGGAAAACTTAAAGCACATTACTACACCCATGGGCACCAATACATCATTGGATGCAGATGAGACATGTAAAGAAGTAAATGCCAAACTTTATAGAGGTATGATTGGATCACTTCTTTACTTAACAGCCTCTAGACCTGATATACAATTCAGTGTAGGAATGTGTGCAAGATATCAGTCTAGACCCACTGAACTACACTTAGCTGCAGTTAAAAGAATCTTCAGATATTTGTCAGCTAGTCACTCCCTTGGTTTATGGTTTCCTGCTTCTCGCACATTGAATCTAGTAGCATACACAGATGCTGACTATGCAGGCTGTAAAATAGGCAGGAAAAGTACAAGTGGCCATTGTGAATTCTTGGGTGGGTGTTTAGTATCTTGGGGCTCCAAGAAACAACATTCTGTGGCCCTCTCCACTGCAGAAGCTGAATATGTGGCTGCAGGGAGTTGTGGAACACAAGTAATATGGATTAAACACCAACTTCAGGACTACCAAGTAGACCAGGGGTGCACACCTATTTACTGTGATAATACAAGTGCCATCAATCTTGCTAAAAATCCTGTTTTGCATTCTCGAACAAAACATATAGAGATAAGACATCATTTTATAAGAGATGAGGTGTCTAAGAATAACTTTGAACTAATTCATGTAGGAACAGATAATCAGATTGCTGATATTTTCACAAAACCTCTGGATAATGAAAAGTTCACTATATTAAGAAGAGAGTTAGGCTTATACAAAGTGTCTTAATTATGAAGCCTGTTCCTGTTGTGAGGGGGAGGTTTGTCTATCTGTTGGTTAGCCTTCTTGCTTGCTGGTTTAAGGGGGAGTTCGGAATGCTCACTGGTTAGCTTTCAGGAATGCTCTAATTTGAGGGAAGCCTTGAGTTTTTGCTGAAATGTTTTATTGAGGTATGCTATGTCTTAGGGGGAGCTAAGTTGTAATGTGAGAAGAGAAGTTCTTTGACAAATTCAAAAGGAGTGTCCAGATGTGTATCTCTGCTGGTTTTTCATGACTAATCTAGTGTAGTTCTCTCAGACAGTAGAGTGTCACTTATCTCTTAAGTCAATAAGTCAGTGTCTCTAAAATCCAATTAGAATCTTTTCTTTGGCACTCACACAGAGACCTGGACTAATTGCATAAAGTATATCTTCCTACATTATCATTGATTATGGTTCAGGCCAAAAACACGTATGTCTTGATATCTGACCCAATCAACTTGAAATCTAGACTTCAAGACTCAATACAAGAAAAGTCCTTCTCTTTTGGTATTGTCTTCAATCATTCTATCTCTTTAACTCAAGGGTTTAACTGAACAAACATGTTCTGTGTTTGATCACTGAGAAACTGGGAGCTTCATCAATGAAATGAATATTTCTCCCAAGTCATGAGGTGTCAGATACTTAAAACAAATGAAAAGTCATGACAGAGCAATGGTGGCTTGCTGGTGAGTAACTGGGGACTCTGGCCTCTAATCAAGGTGTCTCCTCATGTCAAAAGCCACAGTTACTAACTCTGTTCCTTAAAAAAAAAGGGGGGGAAGTAATGAGGAACTCACTCTGAGTAACTGGGGATTCAGGCCTCTGATCAAGGTGTCTCCCTAATGTCAAAAGAAGTGATCTACCAACTTACTCATTGATCTTCTTGGAAATCATCTCCAACTAACATTCCTTGTTGTTATGCAACTAATGGATTGCTTGTCCTCAATACCTTCAGAACACCTCTCTGATTTAGACTCTTGCTGTCTTGTGGAATAGTTGAATGATCAGCTCCATTTGGCCATACTTGTCAACTCCTGCTCTACGTCATACACTATGTATGCTGATATACTCTTCATAATTCTGTCTCTCCATTGTGTACTGAAGCTTAAAGAATCTTCTCTTGATGTTAGAACCTCACTTATTTTCTTAAGACCTATTCGTGACTTTCTGCACTAAGATCGTTACTGCACTTCTTCTTCATGTCTCCAGCATTGGTAGGTCTTCTGCATTTCTTTTTGCTGATGACAAAGGGGGAGAGAGGTTCTGCTATATCAATGATTTAATCAGTTGGTTGTGGCTAGTCGCCTAAGGGAAGTTCCTGATTATGAGTTGTGGGGGAAATGAGAGTGAGTTGTAGGGTTTGTCTAATTCATTTGCATGAGCATGCCTTGAAGTTAATCTGTTGTTGCAGCTGGCATTGATTTCATGTTAAATCTTGATAAACCTTGATATTGCCTGATTCATAGTGTTGCCATCATCAAAAAGGGGGAGATTGTTGTGTCCCTATGATTTTGATGATGTCTCACACTATAAGTGCATCTCTATGCATTATTATTCTTGAGCATTCTGCATATTGATAGCAACATGAATGATGATGTCTAGCATTGATGGTATTTGCTCTTTATATATGTGTGTTGCATTCTGTCAGATAACATGTCTCTGCATATATCATGTCTGGGTAGCAAAGTCTACACATTGGACTCTCGTGCAAGCATATGCATTGTCTTAGGCTAAGTGTGTACAGCCGTGTCTTATGCTCCTAAGCCTATACATTGGTGTTGGTCATCAAAGTCTGTACATCGCTTTCAATCTTCAAGTCTATACACTGGCTTATTCTTCAAGTCTGTACATCCACAGTTAAACTTGAAGTCTGCACACTAGTCTTCACTGTCAAGTCTGCACATTGGTCTTCGATTTCAATGTCCATACATTGGACTGTTCATCAAAGTTTGTACATCAGACTGCTATAGTAAGTCTGTACAGTGAGTGATTCATTGGTGAAGTCTGTACACTCAACTGAACTTCAAGTCTAGACATTGCACTGTAGCATCATTGTCTTCGTGTTGCTTTCCCTCACCAACACGAAATGATTTCGTGTCGTCTGAGCATACAACACTCCGTGTTGATTTCCATGCTTGACAAGAAAACTTGTATGAGGTAATACTTTGTGTTGTTTTATCCTTGTGGTCTCTGTCTTCGTGTCGTTTCTCTTTGTCGCTTTGTGACTTCACCTCGTGTAGGTTTCAGTTTTGGTCTTCGTGTTGTTTTACTCTTTAGACTTCGTGTCCTTCTCACCTTGACCACACTCCATGTCAATTCTGCATCATGTCTTCGTGTCGTGTTTCTGAAGCAGCTCTAATAGTTCTGATGAACTTCGAGTCGTTTCCCTGTAGACCTCGTGCCGTTCCTGTTTAGTAACCACACTTCGTGTCGGTTACTGTTGTTTCTGTGTCTTCGTGTCATTTTTGTTCCACTGAGTGCAGAACATTGCAGCACCTCGTGTTGCTTTCTGTGCCACCTCGTGTCGTTTTTGTGTGAACCTCGTGTCGCTTCTCTCTGTCCTCTAGTTGCATCTCGTGTCATCTTTTATGTCCTGCTTGTTGTTGCAACCACTTCGTGTCGTTCTTCTTTTTACCTCGTGTTGTTTTCAACTCGTGTCGGTTACTATTTTGTCTCCATGTTGTTCTCGTGCCGTTCTCATTACTGGTTATTATATCATGATGTTTTACTTCGCGCTGTAGTCATCGTATGTACTCCGTGTCGTTCTTGTTTCACTTCGTGTCGTTCTCCTCGTTGTGTCTGTTCTGTTACAGTGTACCTCGTGTCGTTCTTTTCCTATCTCGTGTACTGGTCACGTCGTGCTGTTATCATATACCTCATGCAGCTTTAGTGTTAGTGGCCATACTGCGTGTTAATGGTTTTTATCTTCTTACAGGTACGAGGAAGATTATTCCCTAATAAAGGGGGTGCACGTGATCCAAGACAAAAGGAACCAATCCAATAAGGTCACGTGGCAGGAAGGTTCTGGATCGAGCGTGGGAGGCACACGCGTTTTGTGCCCTATCCACCTGCTGCCGCTATAAATAGAAACCTTCGTCCACCGATGAAGGTGATCAGAGCCAAGAAAGAAAAGGCAGTATTGCAGAGAGCTCGATCCACCAGTAAAGAGAAAGAAAAAGAGAGAAAGAAAAGGAGAGAGATAGCAGTGAAGAGAGAAAGAGAGTTTGCAGTATCGGGTTTCTGAAATTGCTTCCCAGGAAGCTACATTTGTATTAACTCTCAGTATCGAATGTTTTCTCGATCAGTCTTTAGTTCCTTTTCTGATTTTCTTTATGTGTTCTTCGTCTATTTCTGATCTGTTCCCCTCCGGTGTGTGGAGGAAGGGAGTCTATCTCCGGTTTCCCTCTGGGTTGCAGAGGAAGAGAGATCGCTGATCTCTGGTGTTGCGAGTGACGGGTTATCATTAGCAGGTTCCCTCCGGTGTGTGGAGGAAGGGAGAGGCACTCTCCGGTTCTGTTCATGCTGGGTGCTAGAACAGGTTACAAGCTCTGTGGGTAGCAAAGCTTGGTTGAGGGATTTGTCTCCCTTGGGTTTTCAAGCTGTTTGGCAGCAAGTTGTTCGCAGACTGAGTCTGCTGTGCTCTAGCAGTGGCTAGTGGAATCCTCACTCTAGTTGGAGTGAGGGGTGGATGTAGATTGCGGACTGCAGTCAAACCACCTAAAAAACGGTTGTCTTCTCTGTGGTTTGCGATCTTTATCAACGCTCTCTATCTGCTTGTCTCTTCGACTAGTTGTGTGTTCAGCTCTTATCATCATTTTCTTATTCGATCTTGATTGGTACCTGCATTTGCAATTCTTTGTGTGCTAGTTTAGAAGGGGCATAAGCGGTAGATCTATTTTCTCGCCTAAACTTTGCAAACTGGGAGTGATCTATTCATCCCCCCCTTCTATATCACTCTCGCTGCGCTAACAATAGGATCTGTAAGGCTTGCATAAAAGGTAAGCAAACACGTATCTCTTTCGAGAATAAAAACATTGTTTCTACCGCTAGGCCTCTAGAACTGTTGCACCTTGATCTCTTTGGTCCGACTAGGACATCCAGCCTAGGAGGAAAATCTTATGGATTTGTAATTGTTAATGATTACTCCATATTTACATGGGTGCTATTTTTAGCCAATAAAAGTGATGCCTTGATGGTGTTTCAAGTGTTTTGTAGGAAAATTTAAAATGACAAAGGATACCTCATCACCACAATTCAGAGTGATCATGGTGGTGAATTTGAGAATAATGAGTTCAGCAGCTTCTGCCAAGAGCAGGGATACACACATAATTTCTCATCACCAAGGATGCCTCAACAAAATGAGTACTGGATAGGAAAATAGAACCTTGATAGACATGGCACAGACCATGTTAAGTGAGAACTCCCTACCCAAATATTTTTGGGCCGAGGCGGTAAGTACAGCATGCTACATCATCAACAGGGCAATGGTAAGGCCCATTCTGAAGAAAACCCCATATGAGCTTTACAAGGGTAAGAAACCAAATATTTTTCATCTTAAACCTTTTGGATGCCCTTGTTATATTTTGAACAATGGTAAGTCATACTTAGGTAAGTTTGATGAAAAGAGTGACAAGGGAATTTTTCTAGGTTATGCACTTAATTTTAGAGCTTACAGATTGTTCAATAAGGGGACCTTGACTGTTGAAGAGAGTCCTCATGTGATTTTTGATGAATTTGAATTGAAACTGACAAATCAGTCTACTCCAATTGTAGATGCAGATGAAGCTCCTGAATGCCTAAATGATGCTAAGGCTACGGATGAACAAGTAGGAGAGATCTCCGGCAAGGTTGAAAAGAATGAAGATCCACCAATTGAAACACTTCAAGAACAGCAAGTGCAGCACCCAGATTTGCCAAATTCTTTCACATTCTTGAAAGATCACCTTGCTGAAAACATCATAGGTAACCCTGGAGATGGGGTAAGAATTAGGTCTTCATTAAGGCAAGTAGAAGAGGAGGATTTGCTGGCCTTAATCTCACAAGAAGAGCCTAAGGATATCCATGATGCTCTTCAAAATGAATCCTAGATTCAGGCTATGCATGAAGAGCTACACCAGTTCGAAAGGAACAAAGTGTGGTCTCTCGTGGCGCATCCCAAGAATCATCCCATCATTGGAACCCGTTGGGTTTTCAGAAATAAGTTCAATGATACGGGATTGGTTGTTAGGAACAAGGCCCAACTTGTAGCCAAAGGGTATATAGCCAGGAGATGGGTATTGATTTTGATGAGTCTTTGGCACCGGTTGCTAGACTAGAGACAGTCCAGATTTTACTATCCTATGCTTGCTCATTGAACTTCAAACTATTTCAAATGGATGTTAAATATACATTTCTTAATGGTTACATCAAGGATGATGTTTTTGTAGAGTAACCTCCAGGTTCTGAAGATTCAAAGCATCCAAAGCATGTGTATAAGTTGCAGAAGGCCTTGTACGGGTTAAAGCAAGCACCAAGGGCATGGTATGAAAGACTTACTTCATTCCTCATGGAAAATAGTTTCAAAAGAGGTAAGGTTGATCAAACACTCTTCACGAGAAAATCAGATAAAGAAATATTAGTAGCTCAAGTATATGTGGATGACATTATTTTTGGAGCTACTAATAATGCTTTATGTGATGAATTTACAGAAATTATGCAAGGAGAATTTGAGATGAGTTTAATAGGTGAACTTACATTTTTTCTTGGATTGCAGGTTAAGCAAACGTCAGAAGGCATTTTCATAAATCAAGCTAAGTACACACTAGAGTTGTTAAATAAATTTGGGATGGCTGAAGCAAAACCCTTGTCGACTCCGATGGCTAAAACCTCGAAGTTAGACAAAGATGAAAATGGTAAAATAGTAGATCCCACCCTGTTTCGAGGTATGATCGGATCACTACTGTATCTCACAACATGCCGCCCTGACATTCAATTCAGTGTATGTCTATGTGCTCATTTTCAATTATGTCCTAAAGAGTCTCATCTAATAGCTGTTAAACGCATTTTTAGATACTTAATTGGCACCATAGATTTTGGCTTGTGATTTCCCATCGGTAGTTCTTTTTATTTGATTACATACACCGATGCAGACTATGCCAGATGTATTGTAGATCACAAAAGTACTAGTGAGTACTGTCAGTTTCTTGGTGGGTGTCTAGTCTCATGGGCCTCCAAGAAATAACATTCAGTAGCTCTCTCAACGGCCGAGACTGAATATGCAGCTGCCGGAAGTTGTGGAGCCCAAGTACTTTGGATCAAAAATCAATTGCTTGATTTGGATGTTGAAATGAAATATGTGCCAATCTTATGTGATAATACCAGTGTAATCAACTTGTCAAAAAATCATGTTCAACATTCTAGGACAAAGCACATTGACATTCGACATCATTTTCTGAGAGAATATGTAGGAAAAAGCGTCTTTGACTTGAACTTCACTGACACACACAATCAACTAGCTGATATTTTCACAAAACCCCTAAACCAGGATCAATTCAGCAAGATAAGAAGAGAATTTGGGATGTGCAAGGGTGAGAGCATACATATGTAGATATGCACTTAGGGTAAGAGTAGTACTTATGAGAACTCATATGCATCAAGGGTAGATTGACATGCGTATTGTATGTATTCATCTTAAATGCCTAGTGTGTTCATGTACTCTCTTGCATGCTTGAATGTATTTATACATATAGCCCTCCTTGGAAATATTTCTAAGGCCAGATATCCATTGATTAAATAAATGTGGATCCAATGATGCCAAACCTAAGGCACTCTCTGAGGGGGAGTTAGAGAACCTTCCTCAAAATCCCATCTTTTCTCCTTCTCTCTACTTCTTGCTGTTGGTTCCAATCAGAAGGTCGGATGATGGTCCTCATATAAAAAAAAGGGGAAAAGAAAAAAAAATAAAAAATGAAAAAATGGGAATTTTTGAGCTAGCGGTCGACCGCCGCTCCCGCACCGGTCGACGGGTGGCGACAACCAGTCTGGCTGAACCATCCACCGAACCCTCTTTTAAGGGGTCTTAAAACCCCATTCTCTCATTCTAACACTCTCATTCTCTCTTCAACATATTTCCCTAACCATAGTGTTGAGTAGTGGATAGCGGATCTAGAGGGGAGGGGTGAATAGATCTGCCCCTCTTCTCCCAATGCAACCCTCTATATAGCTAGTTAAAAATAATTGCAGCGGAAATACAACTAGCTTAGCGATGTATAAAATGATTTGCTTAGAAATATGATTTCACAATATGGATATTGAACCTAAGCATGCATCTAAAATAAATCAATCACACAATCAAACCACAACACAAAGGATTTTAAGGTGGTTCGGACTGAATCCCCAGTCATACGTCCACCCCTCATCAAATCCGGTGAGGCTCCACTAGTGCCACGCACTGAACCGTAAATCGGAAAGGCCTCTGATTGCCTTCCTACTAACCATAGGTAGGGACGTCAACACCGCAGATCGGACAACTTCCGATTACCTTCCTACTAACCACCGGTAGAAATGATCTTCAGTTTCAATCGTTTGTATGAAATGAAAAAAAAATATGAAAACACTCAATCATCAAACAAGATATAGAATATGCTCAAGAAGAAAAATCTTATCTGAGATTGCTGGAGCTTGAGTTGGATGCTTCAATGGTGTCTTCTTCCTTGAGAGATGATCTTCCTTGAGTTGATGAAGAAGACTATGGATGTAGCTTTGATCTTCCTTTTGATCTCCTTGAGTTGATGAAGAGTTTGATGCAGTTTAGATGACCCTTGAGAGCCTTGATTGCTTCTTGCTTCCTTGGATGTTGAGATAGCTTTAGATCTAGCCTTGAATCCCTTGGAATGGATGAAGATCTTCTTCCCAGAGTACTATTCACGGCTATAGTACTCAAACTCCTCTCACCCTTGTAGCCTCCTTTGATCTCCCTTGGATTCACAAATGATCAAACCCTCTTGCATGTGTCTTATAACCTTTGAATGGTCCTTAGACATCCCCCAGACCAGATCCACAATCTATGGAAGATTGGGTGACTTTGGGGTTAAACAAATACAAGGAAAGGGGCTCTTCTCGAAGTGGAAAATAAAGTCAACATTGAAGGCTCGGGACTGGCGGTCGACCTGGAGCTTCTGGCGGTCGACCGCTACTGAGAAACCTGCAAACGGGCGGTCCCTGGAAATTCTGGTCTACTGCTACTGGGCTGGCAGTCAACCGCTACTGAAAGAGTTGCAGACGGTGGGCTGCTGGCGGGGGCGGTCGACCGCCCCAGTGCTGACGGTCGACCGCCAGCTGGGCAGACCCCGGGCTTTCCCAGGTCGATCCGTTAACTACTTTAGCTCCATCGCTTGACTCCTTTAGCACCCTATTCATGTCTTTAGCATCACCCTTGACAGTCTAGAAGGTGTAAACTGAGTCTTTGACTTTGGGTTCTCTTGGTTATGCTTCTTTGTGCATCGACCTTAACTGTCATTGAGCTTTCACTTTTGCCAACTCCACTCCATTCCTTGTCCATTCATTTGCATATCTGTCATGAACAAAACATCACGTATGTCAGTCATATAAGAGTGAAAATTAACAATGACTAATAGTGTTTAGCCATTATCAAAACCAAGAATGTCAAATAACTCAAATGATCACATGATGATGTCGAATGACCCAAGTGACCGCAAGATGACTCAAATGACCATAGGGGCACAACATTCTCCCCCTTTTTGATGATGACAACACTGTGAGTCATTATGTGGCAGTAATATCCAAGATGGCAAAGTTTATGACATATGCAACAAGTGCAGCTCAAGATCCATGATAGTAATAGCATGTGAATGCAATTGTGAATGCAGATATGAGTGCTATGCAATTATAAAAACCCCATCACATACACATAAGAGATATACAAAGCGCACAAAGGATTCTCCCGCTTGACTCTCCCTCGTACACAATTCACTCATCGCCCAATGACAACTCACAAAGGAAAGGATGACTCACAACAAAATATTCTCCCCCTTTGACAGCAGCAAAAAGGAGGGATTAGATAGAGAAGGTGACTAATGTCTGAGAGACCAGAGGTAAATGAGAGTGGAGAGCAAGTCATTATATGCAAATCTAAAACATACCGCGGGCAACATATATGGTTCAAAGCTATTGAAATCCGAGATCATCAACAGAGTTCGAAAAGTAGCTACATCCAAGATTTAATAGAAACGAACCAAAGGTGCATATCATGGCAGTGTTGAACCTTCCCTTGTCTTATAGATCCATATTCAATAACTACAAAGGGAATAACACAAAAACTAGTATTGAGGCTAAACAATCATGACTAAAGCATGGAATTTTATGAGTTCAACAAATTTGATTTTCAATATCTTTTGAATTTGAAGGCACATGACTCATATTTTACGAGTAATCAAGTCTAGTACATGCCTCCTAGCCGTAAGAATACACGTTGTTTAGACGCCAGTATCCCTAGGTATTTGGCAAGATTGACGATTATGCTTCAGAATGTACAGAGATAGCAAAGTCACGTCATGACATATCCAATCTCATTTCTATGATGAGAAGATATATTTCTCAGCAATTATGCCAGTGCTTTGCCTAGAGTCCAAATATAATTAAGACAGAGATAACAGGGGCACATCATGACATATCATTCGTCACTTGATTTGATGACGTGACATATTTCTCCGTGCAACAATATCATTGCTCTGTCAAATGGATTTCCAAGAATTCTAGCTCATCAAGATGTTTAAGAACAATACTAAGCCTGAGTGTATCACCAAGATGGTCATGAATTTTAAATTTTCAGATATCACGATAGTCATGCAAAGCACAATATGTAATCTCTAGTTAAGGTCTATTAAAACCACAGAACATAGATGATTTTAGAATAAATATTTTTGAACTTCAAGGAAATCATTAAATCTGAACCATTTTCATTGGATGGACAATCATCAGGGCATATAATAGAAATCTCTTACGCCATAGTTCTGTCGGTCTCATGATCTCATATTCAGACTATAAGCCATGAAGTTCAGATTGCAAGAGAGTAAGAATAACAGCAGGACTCCCCCTAAGGATATGCAGTGAATGCACTCAAGGAGTTATGTTTGCAATCAAGTGGAATGACGAATGTCAAGGAGAGGTTGACTAGAACCATGCAGGGGTTGACCTGATCAAACATGAATTTGGCAGACATGAAATGCATGACCCAACACATAGTTGTACACTTATTAAATGTAACAGAATGAAGATGAAACATATGCATGAATGCTGCAAAGAGATAACTCCTCCTTACTATATGGCCTATATGCGACAGTGACGCATTGTACTTGGCAGAGGTGAAACCTCACGCATATTGAGTGCTTCTAGGCAAACATAACATGCCTTTCCATACATCAACATTTAATATACCATGGCCATGCAAGAAGGATACTACACAAACCATGCAATACATTATGAACATGAATTCAATTTTATTATGCATCATGACTACATGCAATGCGACACCATATGCAAAATGATACACATATATA
This sequence comes from Amorphophallus konjac, assembly GCA_022559845.1. Classification (NCBI taxonomy): domain Eukaryota; kingdom Viridiplantae; phylum Streptophyta; class Magnoliopsida; order Alismatales; family Araceae; genus Amorphophallus; species Amorphophallus konjac. The sequence continues at coordinate 155,182,012 of CM040120.1, read as the reverse complement.
TAAACAATGCATGGACACAAATCTACAAAAAAAAAATACAACTAAATTGAACAAAGTCATCATTTCCATTTTTATTGGACTGAGGTCGGCAAAGACCAAGCTCCCTTCTGAGTGTTGAAAACCTATCATTACACAAGGGCTTGGTGAAAATATCAGCAATTTGATTTAGAGTATTAACAAAATGTAGTTCAAATTTTTTCTTAACGACCTCATCTCTAATGAAGTGATGCATAATCTCAATATGCTTAGTCCCAGAGTGCTGGACTGGATTTTTTGCAAGGTTGATAGCACTAGTGTTATCACACAGAATCGGGACACAACCAAGATCCACTAGGTAGTCTTGGAGTTGGTGTTTAATCCACAACACTTGGGTGCCACAGCTCCCTGCAGCAACATATTCTGCCTCTGCGGTTGAGAGGGCAACCGAGTGTTGTTTCTTGGAGGCCCAAGAAACTAAACACCCGCGTAGAAACTGGCAATAGCCACTAGTACTCTTATGATCCAGCTTGCATCCAGCGTAGTCTGCATCAGAATAAGATATAAGAGATAAGTCACATGATGACGGATACCACAATCCCAAATCTTGAGTGCCGGTAAGATATCTAAGGATATGTTTGACGGTAGTCAACTGAGATTCTCTAGGACTAGCTTGAAATCTAGCACAAAGGGATAGACTAAACTGGATATCTGGTCGGGATGCAGTCAAGTAATGCAAAGAGCCGATCATACCCCTATAGATCTTTGCATCCACTAATTTACCATTTTCATCCGAATCCAGTGATGTTGTGGTGCTCATAGGAGTTGCAATGATTTTACTGTTCGTCATGTCAAATCTTTTTAGCAGCTCCTTGATGTATTTAGCTTGACTTATGAAGCAACCATCTTGTCCTTGGTTGACCTGCAAACCGAGAAAGAATTGGAGTTCTCCCATTAGGCTCATCTCAAATTCGCTAGTCATGAGGTTAGCAAATTCCTCACACATTTCAGATTTAGTAGAACCAAACACAATATCATCAACATAAATTTGAACAATCAAGATGTTCTTACCTTGCTTCTTGATGAAAAGTGTTTGATCTACCTTACCTCGTGTGTACCCTTTTTCAATAAGGAACGAGTTTAGTCTCTCATACCAAGCTCTTGGTGCTTGCTTAAGTCCATAAAGCGCCCTGTCTAGTTTGCATACAAAATCTGCATGGTTAGAATTCTCAAAGCCAGGGGGCTGCTTAACATAGACTTCTTCTTTGATCAAGCCATTCAAGAAAGCATAATTTACATCCATTTGATACATGTTTATTCTAAGGGAGCATGCAAGGGCAAGTAAAATTCTAATGGCTTCGAGTCTAGCAATTGGGGCATAGGATTCATCAAAGTCTACCCCAAACTCTTGATTATATCCTTGAGCCACCAATCTAGCCTTGTTTCTTATTATCTTGCCATCCTCACTTAGTTTGTTCCTAAAAACCCATTTAGTGTCTATGATAGATTGTGATGAAGGTCTAGGAACAAGATGTCAAATTTTGTTTCTCTCAAACTAGTTTAACTCGTCTTGCATTGAATTTATCCAGTTTTCATCCTTTAATGCTTCATCAATATTTTTAGGTTCAAGCTGAGAGACAAGAGCAAGTTGATCTAATTCTTCCACAATTCTAAAATGTGACCTTGTTCTAGGTGGGTCATTCAAGCTACCAATGACATTTTCTAAAGGGTGATCCCTAAGAATTCTAATGTTTGTAGAATCATTACCTTCTCTTAGAGCTTGATCCCTTGCATTGTTTGATTCAGCTCGGTCACCATCTTCTTTTGTTTCTTCTTGTGGAAGATCACTCTTGTCCTTCATGCTTAGGAATTCCCCATTTTCATCATTTTTCCTACAAGAGTTATCATTGTTAGAATCATCATGATATTCATCAAAGGAAACATGGGGTGATTCTTCCACAGTTTGACTCTTAATGTTATAAATTCTACAAGCCCTAGATCTATCAGAATATCCAAGAAATATACCTTCATCGCTCTTGGGCTCGAATTTATCTAAATCTCTTTTGTCATTATTATGGATGAAGCATTTAGATCCAAATACTTTCATGTGTGTGAGAGAATACTTTTTACCTTTCAGCAACTCATAAGGAGTCTTTTTGGTCTATGGCCTTACCATAGAGCGGTTGATAATATAACATGCCAATTTTACCGCCTCAGCCCAAAATTTCCTTGGAAGTTGCCGTTCGGCAAACATTGTTCTTGCCATCTCTATAAGTGTTCGGTTCCTCCTTTCAACTACACCGCTTTGCTCTGGAGTTCTTGGTGAAGAAAATCGGTGTGAAATGCCTTCAGCCCTGCAAAGATTATAGAAGTCAGCATTTTCAAATTCACCACCGTGATCAGATTAAATCTTGGAAATTTTAAACTCACCGTCCTGCTTTATCTTCATATAGAGTGCCTGAAACTCATCAAAAGCATCTTTTTTTATGTGTGAGAAAGAAAACCCATGTGAACCTAGAAAAGTCATCCCCCAAGACGTATCCATATTTTCTACCACTTAAGCTAGTAGTTCTGGTTGGACCAAATAAATCCATATGAATCAGCTCAAGTGGTTTAGAGGACATGTTTGCAGATCTAGCCATGAAGGATTTTCTTGTTTGTTTACCTAGGGCACATGCATCACACATTTTATTTTCTAGTTTAAAAGAAAGTTCAGGCAACCCATTCACCATTGAATGCTTTAACAGTTTATGTAAGACATTGTAGCTAGCATGTCCTAGTCTACGATGCCATAACCATGCAAGTTCAGATTTTGGTGCAGCAAGACAAAGATTTAAATGAGCGGGATCATCTAAATCAATCATGTAAACATTGTTGACTCTCTTACCAGAAAACTTTACCTTGTCAGATTTTGGTTCAAGAATTCTGCATTCATGAGAGTCAAACAACACTTTGTGACCCTTATCACACAATTGACTTATACTAAGCAGGTTGTATTTCAAACCTTCAACTAGCAGCACGTTACAAATGGAGTTGGAGAGATTCTTACCTACATTACCTGTTCCAATGATTTTTCCCTTGTTGTTCCCTCCAAATGTGACATATCCTCATTCCTTTTCCTCCAAGAGACAAAATTTTGATTTGTCTCTAGTCATGTGTCTTGAACAGTCACTATCAAGGTACCACCTGTTATGCATGGCTGCAAGACATTCCTGCACAAGTAATTAAGCAATGGTGTTTAGAACCCAACCAAATTTAGGTCCCATCAAACTCTTCAGATTTTAAAAATATGAAACGATTTCTTTTAGAATTCAAACCTTCCTAGCATTCATGTTTTGTTTGCTTAGAGCAGGGATTTGATTTTTCTTTTCAGCTTTGACATTCACTTTTTGTTTAGAAGCTCTTTGTTTGATTTTGTGGAAGTTTGAGGAAGTTTGCTTCTTAAACCATTTAGGCCGTTGGTTGGTTTTAGGTTGAAAGTGATTGTTTTGCTACTTAGGATATTGAAACTTATAGGATTGATGAACACATGAATCACAATTTCCTCAAAAGTAGGGTGGTGTTGGCCTATATGAATGTGCAATCCAGTTATGGTGATATCTGGAAGATTGAGCATGCAATGGCCAAGGAAGTGTTGACCTATGCTGCGGAGATGGTCGACCTTTCTTAGGCTTTTGGATAGACTTTTTGGGAATTTCAGTGACTGCCTCTTCAATCTTTTCTTTCCCTTTCTCCTTTTGTTTTTGCTGGTTTTGTGTGGGAGTTGTGTTTGAGGTGGAAGCTTCAGAAGATGTAACAAATGTGACAGTTTTTAACCCAGTTGGTCTTTTGTTTGTAGGTTCAAAACCTAACCCTTCCTTGTTGAAGTTCATTCTAGTACCTAGCAATGCATCTAGGTTTTCTTTTCCATCCACAAATTTTTCTAAAGATTGTTGTTTATCCTTTAACTCTTTTTATAGGCTTTCAATATTTTACAAGAGTTGAGTGTTGACATGTTTGACAGCTTCATACTTTTCATTGCTCAATTTGCTGTCTTTTTCATAGCTTTGCATTTTGAGCTTCATGCTATCAATCTCATTTTTCAATTCTTCATTTTCAGTTTCCAAGTTAGGCATTTCTTTTCTTCCTTCCTCCAAGTTCTCAATCATTTTCTTAAGATTTTCAATTTCAGTTTCAAGTGAAGCATTCTTGACATTTACTTCATGATCATGCACAAATGAGTTAATTTTCTTTTTCAATGATTTATTTTCCTTTTTGTATATTTCATATTTTTCCATGAGTTGTATATATGCTTCCTCCCAATCATCAATTGTATAATCTTCAAATGGAGAATTTACCTCAGTTTCTTAATCACCTTTGGCCATGAGGCAGAGATCTTCTTTTTCTTTGTCCGAGGAGCTAGTTCCGTCATCACTTTCCTCTTCATCGCTCCATGTGGACACCATGGCCTTGTTCTTCTTCTTGCCCTTCCATTTGTCAGCTTTTCAAAATCTGTCGGGACAATCATTCTTGAAATGCCCTTGTTTGTTGCAAGAATAGCAAATGATTTTATCAGATTTCTTAGAGTTTTCAGAATTAGATTTGAAACCATTTCTTACCTTTGACCTTCCTCTCATGAAGCTCTTACCTTCCTTTCTCATGAATTTTCTGAACTTACGTGTGAGCATGGCTACGTCATCCTCATCTCGCTCACTTGCCGAATCATCACCTTCATCAGAAGAGCCTTGACCGCTGGGTCCTGCTTTAAGAGCTAGGGGCTTTTTCTTAGGCACCTCAGCCTCTTTATTCTTAAGGTTGATCTCATAGGTCATTAATGACCCAATGAGTTATTCTACCTTGGTAGTTGCGAGATCTCTAGATTCTTCAACCACGGTAGCCTTTGTGTGCCATGCGGGAGTCAATGATCTGAGAATCTTTCTCACAATTTCCTGTTCTGAGTATTTCTTTCCCAAATCAGTTAGACTATTAGTAAGCATAGTTAACCGAGCATACATATTCTGAATTGACTCATCAAACTTCATGCGGAACATTTCATATTCAGAAACTAAAATGTTGGCTTTTGTTTCGCGTACCTGAGAGGTTCCTTCGTAGATTACCTCTAACTTATCCCACATTAATTTTGCAGATGCGCAGGTAGACACTCTTGAGAATTCAACTGGATGGAGTGAGCATTGCATGATGTGTTTAGCACTCCAGTTGACAATGGATTGTCTTATTTGTTCTTTGGTCCACAAGTCCTCATTATCCGTAAGCTCATACGGACCTTTGCTGATCACTCACCAAAGTTCGTAGTCTTGAGCGTGAATGAACACTTGCATGCGATGTTTCCAATAAAGATAATTAGTTCCAGTAAAGTAAGGAGGTCTATTAACAAAATGTCCTTCAAGTAAGAAACCTTTGGACGTTAATCCACCATTTCCCTCAAGGTCGTTGGACCCCATAATGAGAGATTAGGCTCTGATACCACTTGTTGAGTAGTGGACAACGGATCTAGAGGGGAGGGGTGAATAGATCTGCCCCTCTTCTCCCAATGCAACCCTCTATATAGCTAGTTAAAAATAATTACAGCGGAATACAACTAGCTTAGCGACGTATAAAATGATTTTCTTAGAAATATGATTTCACAATATGGATATTGAACCTAAACATGCATCTAAAATAAATCAATCACACAATCAAACCACAACACAAAGGATTTTAAGGTGGTTCGGACTGAATCCCCAGTCTTACGTCCACCCCTCACCAAATTTGGTGAGGCTCCACTAGTGCCACGCACTGAACCGTAAATCGGAAAGGCCTCCGATTGCCTTCCTACTAACCACAGGTAGGGACGTGAACACCACAGATCGGATAACTTTCGATTGCCTTCCTACTAACCATCGGTAGGGACGATCTTCAGTTTCAATCGTTTGTATGAAATGAAAAAAAAAACAAATATGAAAACACTCAATCATCAAACAAGATATAAAATATGCTCAAGAAGAAAAATATTGTCTGAGATTGCTGGAGCTTGAGTTGGATGCTTCAATGGTGTCTTCTTCCTTGAGAGATGATCTTCCTTGAGTTGATGAAGAAGACTATGGATGTAGCTTTGATCTTCCTTTTGATCTCCTTGAGTTGATGAAGAGTTTGATGCAGTTTAGATGACCCTTGAGAGCCTTGATTACTTCTTGCTTCCTTGGAGGTTGAGATAGCTTCAGATCTAGGCTTGAATCCCTTGTAATGGATGAAGATCTTCTTCCCGGAGTACTGTTCACGGCTACAGTACTCGAACTCCTCTCACCCTTGTAGCCTCCTTTGATCTCCCTTGGATTCACAAATGATCAACTAGGGTTTCTAACCCTCTTGCATGTGTTTTATAACCTTTGAATGGTCCTTAGACATCCCCCAGACCAGGTCCACAATCTATGAAAGATTGGGTGACTTTGGGGTTAAACAAATACAAGGAAAGGGGCTCTTCTCGAAGTGAAAAACAAAGTCAACATTGAAGGCTCGGGGCTGGCGGTCGACCTGTAGCTTCTAGAGGTCGACCGCTACTGAGAAACCTGCAAACGGGCGGTTCCTAGAAATTTTGGTTGACCGCTACTGGGATGGCGATCGACCGCTACTGAAAGAGTTGCAGACGGTGGGCTGCTGGCTGGGGCGGTTGACCACCCCTGTGCTGGCGGTCGACCGCCAGCTGGGTAGACCCCGGGATTTCCCAGGTCGGTCCGTTAACTGCTTTAGCTCCATCGCTTGACTCCTTTAGCACCCCATTCATGTCTGTAGCATCACCCTTGACAGTCTAGAAGGTATCAACTGAGTCTTTGACTTTGGGTTCTCTTGGTTATGCTTCTTTGTGCATCGACCTTAACTATCATTGAGCTTTCACTTTTGCCAACTCCACTCCATTCCTTGTCCATTCATTTGCATATCTGTCAAGAACAAAACATCACGTATGTCAGTCATATAAGAGTGAAAAATAACAATGACTAATAGTGTTTAGCCATTATCAAAACCAAGAATGTCAAATAACTCAAATGTCCACATGATGATGTCGAATGACCCAAGTGACCGCAAGATGACTCAAATGACCATAGGGGCACAACACATAGAACACCCAAACTCCACCTTTGAAACCCCAAAACCTCATCCCCCTTCAATTCGCACAAGATCCGGTCGGTTCATCATCATTTCGGGACGAAATCTACGCGGCCATTTGTGCGAGTGTGAAGCTCTTCCCAGGGTTCCAGGTTATGGAGAAGGCTTTTGCAAGCCCTTGGAGTGTCATTTGGTTCAACTTCATCCCCCAGGACGGGAGTCATCTTTTCAAGGGTTTCCACCGGGTTTTCTAGTTCAGGATGCCGCCTAGACGGAGCTCTCGGCGTTCTGCCCAAGGGGAAGCTAGTGGTCAGAGACGAGAGGTCCCGGCTCCTCCACCACAACGAGCACCTGCACCTCGTCATGTACGTCGGTTGCCTCCTCGTCCTATTATTGACCCTCGATTGGTCGACTTTAATGAGGTGAATGAGATTCTGCCTGATTTATGTGCTCTTTTTGAGATTTAAGAGTGTTGGACAAATTTTGTCACTAGGTATACCAGATACTATCCCAATCTAGTGTAGCAATTTTATGAAAATCTGGTTGAAAGGAATGAAGAATTATATACTGCTGTTCAAGGTGTTGAGATTCACATCACTCCAGATCTTTTTCGGCAAGACTTAGGAGTGTCAGCAAAGGGTGCTGACCGGACCTTTGGTCATGGTGAAGTTGAGGCTACTTTCATGGCCATGACAAACTATGATTATGTGTGTGGTGTGAGTGATTTAATCACATTGAATGTAAATTATTTTCCACCACTGCAAAGGATTTTGCACCATATGTTCACTTCACTCATCTATCCCAAAGTTGGCAGTCGAAATGAAGCGACAGAGGTTCGCAAGTTTCTGTTTTATAATGTCATGAATGGGATTCAAACCAACATGGGTCGGCTCATGACCGATCTAATTGGGAAAGTTTCACACTGGGATACATTTGGGTTGTGAAATGTTTATTAAAGTTCGACAGGACGATATCTACAATGCACATAAAATCTTCTCCGATTTTGGATATTACTATGGTCCCGATGGTGATCTACGCCGAGATATATCAGTTTATGGGGAAGAAGTTGACAGTGAGGAAGAGGAAGAACAAGAGCAGCAACAAGGTCAAGGGGATGTCCCCCCTCCAGTTCAGGCTGAGGAGTAGCCTCCTCCACCTTCACCTCATCACATGGATCCCGAGATGCCTCCTCCACCATAATTCTATCATGGAGAGTCTTCTACTAAGGGGGCCGCACATCACTCTTGGGCAGACTATGAGACTCTTGACAGGCATCTTACTAGGATAGAAACTCGAATGGATACCTTTGGGGATCGACTTACTACCTTTGGGGATCGCATAGACACTATGGGTAATGTGATTGACACGATATCAGGTCGCATAGATTCCTCCTCCACGGTTCTAGACACTCTCTCCACTCAGATGACCACACTCTCCACCCATCTGACTCCCTTCACAGATAGCGTTGCTGATTCCAGTCAGGCCTTCCACATCATGAACTTAACACTTCTTGGAATGCAGCGCCGTGATGCAGCCCGTGACATCTCCATTGGCCATACTCAGGATCGTCTTCAGGTTCAAGATCATTCTCTTGAGGACATCCACCGTCGCCTTGGATATCAGCCTCCTCCTCCAGAGGATCAGCCTTCTGCAGATGGCCCATGAGGATTTTTCTTTTCCTTCCTCCCTCTAGATTATTATACTTCGGTCTTGTGTCTTTGATGATGCCAAAGGGGGAGAAGTAGTTAATGTAGGTCCTATATATTTTATGCATGCATTTTCGTATGTTTGTATGAATGATCATTTGTGAGCTTCCTTGTCTTGTGTCAGTTCTGCATTTGCTTTGTCTCATGAGTCTAGTGTCTAGAATCTTGTATTTTCTCAAGCATAAATGTACTTTGTAATGAAATGATGAAATGAATGCAATTGGTGTTTGATCTCCAATGGTTGGCCCTTGTGTCTCATTTCCTATCTATTTGGCAAATAAAGTGTTGAATGGTTATTTTATTCGCCTTGTGGTTTATCGACCTTACTTAGCTCCAAATTTGCTTAAAGGCATGCCAATGCTCTTGTAATCAAGAGTTTTGTCAACATCAAAAAGGGGGTGATTGTTGAGTCTCTCCAGATGATTTTGATGATATCAAAACCCCAGTATTATAACCTAAGTAATAACTTGCTTAAACCATTCTCAAGTAATAACTTGCTTAAACCATTCTCAAAGCCATCCTTAATCAAGCAAATGCCTAAATCCACCATGGTTCCAGAAATGCCCAGGATAAGCTCAACCAACTCATATTGATTGGAACAAGATATGGTCATAAAATGATTCGTTCATAGATTATGATTTATTGGCTAACTCTAATAAAAATGCAAGTTTTCCAGCTCACGGTCGACCGCCGGTCAGGTGCCGGTTGACCGGTTTTCCAGCGTTGAAAGCCTCATTTCTGTAAAATTTCGGTCGACCGCCCACCTCTGACCGGTCGACCGCCCCCTTCGTAGCACCTATTGTTGACTTTGTTTTCTCCACGGGGATGAAGCATCTATCCAAGGTTTTTTAATTCTAAAGCCTCTAGACATGCCAGGATTTGTGGATCTGGTTCCTGGCTTGTCCCTTGACCATTCAAGAGTTATAAAAATATCACATATGGGTCAAAAACCGAGTCACTCAAGGAGATCCAAGGGAGGCCATCTAAGGGAAAAATTGAGTTGTTGCAAGAACCAGAAGAGCTGCGTGAACAGTACTTCATCCAGCCGTTCTTCATCCATCTCCAAGTTTTTGAAGATCATCCTGAAGCCGTTCAAGTGAAGATCAAGCTGAAGAGCAAGCTTCATCAAAAATCCTCTTCATCCACTAAGGGGGAGCATAAATAGGGATTTTTTATTCATGTTTCTTTTCTCCAATCCCTTGAGCTTCAAGTTTTGTTTCTTTGTAATCTTTAAACACTCTAGTGTGTGTGGATCTTCCTAGATCCGTGTGTGTGTGTTTGATTTCCTTCAGAATCGTGTGTTTAGGTGTATTTACACCTTCGTGGGAGTTTCCAACTCCCTACGTGTGTGTGTGTGTTTAGATCTTGTAATCCCTTACAAGATAGTGTGTGAATCCTCACGGTCTGTGAGGGGTGGACGTAGGTTGTTGTTGTTGCATCCGAATCATCTAAAAATCATTGTTTCTTGTGTGGTTTGTTCCTTATCTTCTACCTCCAATTCTGTTCTTGCATGTTAGCATATCGCATCTGCTGATTTCAACATTTAGATCTAGATTGATTGATCATTCTCTAATAGATCTTTGCTATATCAAAAGTTGGGTTCGACTGACAAGGTTAGTCTTGTCAGAAAGATGACACCTTGCGTGAGAGAATCTTCGGATTCACAAACTCCGCCTAGTACCAAGAGCTATTGTAGTGGTGATTTTGATAAGATCTATTTTGCTCTACATCAAATCTAAATTGATAATTGCTATTTCATCATACAAACTTCAAATCAAATAAAGTTTTCTTAAAATTTGTTATCACCCAATTCACCCCCCCTCTTGGGTGTCATTGATCGCGGGACTTCAGTGGTCGCCCGACTAACCACGATCTCCAGAAGGCGGTCGTGGGAAAACCACGATCTACACTGTTAACCCAAAAAAGTGACCAGATCACTCTTATGATGCTTACTGATATATATCTATCTATGCTATGTTTCACTTTATTTCATTCTGGTTATGGTTCTATCGTACCATGTTTTCCAAGGTTGTGTTTCATGCCACATCATGCTTTAAAAAGCCTATTTTCATCATATGTTATTTTCACAAATAGATCCTATAGTTTTGTACTTAAGATATTTTCACTTTTGATGAACTTCTTACACGTAGATCTCTATTTTGGCATGTTCCCTTCTCATCATATTTTTGGTTTCATTAGTTACACATAGCCCATACTTCGGTAGGTAAGCTATTAGTCACTTGCACATGATAGGAACACTTTCTTGGACATTGAATGCTTGTCCATCATATATTCCTTCTGTCGGACTAGGAATTCATGTTTCAAGGCCTCCGTAAGTCTCTGTGAGCCTGGGATTCTCACTAGGATGTCGATCTGGTTATACCCTCAAAGCTCAAAGTGTAGATGAGCACTTCACGGTTTCCTATGTTCTGACCTGATCGCGGCCTAGCGAACAACTGCGCTCTGCTGATCGCGACTGACAACCTGATAGCATTCTTCTTCAGCCCAGCGTTGAGTCGACCCAATTTCTATGCTGAGTAGACGCACTTCTAGTCGCGGCTTGTGCTCGACCGCTACCTCCAGATTGTGGTCTGGTGACCACCACGTTCTGTCGAAAACTATTCAACCATGTTGGGGTGCTAGACACAGATTCAGAGGGGGGGTGAATGAATCTCCCCTTTAACATTTTGCTTAAATTAAAAAAAAATTTGATGTAAATCGCGTCGAGATAGAACTGGATGGCTCAGCTAAACGGATAAACTATTAAGGTTCAACTTCGAACACTTAACATGCATCAAGCACTATATGAACTCTAAATGCAGCAGAAGACTGGTACTGAGATATACTGCTATGAAACACTGCCTCTATATTAAGTACACAATTCAGAAACATTTTCGCAGTAGAGGTAAATTGGTCAAAATCAATTACCATGTGAAGGAGGTAGACGATAAGGAATCATACACACTCGCAAACCACAGAACACATGGAATTTTAGATGGTTCAACCTGCTGCTCGCAAACCTACGTCTATCCTCCACTCAAACCAGAGTGAGGATTCCCGCTGATACACAGCTTAAACTACTGGGCATTACAGCTTGTGTACAACCGCTGAGCAACACAGCTTGCTTCCGCTGAGCAATCACAGCTTGCTGTCCAGAGGAACCGTTCAACGCTGAGCAACACAGCTTGCTGTCCAGAGGAACCGATCCTCTGCAACGCTGAGCAACACAGCTTGCTTTCAGAATAAAGGTTTAAAAAGAAAAACAAAAGATGGAAAATCACAGCACCGGAAAGTTGGAAACGATCTTAACACAAATGTGGCTCTCGCAGGAGCTGACTGGCTTGGATCAGATCCAAAGACCAGTAGAACCGGATTTTCAGCAAAGGCTTCAACCTCCTCTCCTCGAGCTCTCTGTCTCTCTCCTTTTCCCTTTCTCTTCCTCGAACTCTCAGTCTCTTCCTCTTCCCTTCTTCTCACTACTCTCGTGCACTTCCTTCGGACTGTCTCTGATCTCTCTCTCTCTCTCTCTTCTCTTTTTGGCTCTACTCTCTCTCTTTTCTACGTCCCTCCTCAGATCTCTTATTTCCATCATGTTCTCCTTTGATCGGAGAAGAAAGGTTTTATATAACTTCAAGCCCGGGACCCACGAGCTAACAGGTTGGGCACGTGGATGGGGCACTCCCGCCAAGAGAATTAAGGAATCCCTTAGCCACGTGTCATAATCTTGGTGCTTTAGCTATCCACGTGGTAGCTTCTTCCCGGGATGATCCGCCTTGGATCATGTCACGCCCCGAGCGCGGAAGATACCCGGAGATGCGCGACGTGTCTATATCAATCATGTCAATCAGAGTGGTCATGTATTCGACACAAAGACAGAGATGTGCAAAATAGCAAGATAACCCAATCCTTTATTTCATAATGGATAGACTATTACAAATCCAATACTCTGTTAAATAAAAAGGAAAAGAATACATAGTTGACTCAAGAAGCTATGGAAAAGACTAGACGACACTTGTAGAAGCTCTATCACTTTCACTCTTGACCCTTCCCATCCGATTGACTTCCATCGTCGTCAGACTTACCTGAAAAGTAGAAAGGGACAAACGGGATGAGCGAACGCTCAGTAGGAAATTATATCTCAAGTACTAGCAAGTGGTTTAAGTAATTACATTTTCATGGATGCAATAAAGCTATGCATGCTCGCATGAAACGACAAGATAGAGAGAATGTAATATCAAAGAAATAAGATGAACTTTCATGAACAAGATACAAGTTATTCAAGATATTCAAGCAAGTACCATTATCGAGTCATGTCAAGAACTTTGGCTATCATGTATCAAGCAAGTAAATTACCCTTTTTCGGGCCACGCATTTCATGCAAAGTCAAGTACGATTCAAGTACAAGATGTGTGTGGAATGTCCAATCAAGCAAGTCAAGTACTCGGTATAATGCCAGATACCTTATCATTTTAACTCCCATGGGCACAAGTACTTTCGGGTGCTCCTCCCAGGACCAGATCGGGCCCTATATGCGCAGGCATTTATCATGTGTTTTGACATCCACTCTTGTTTATATAGCCAATATAGAATTTCAATAATCAAGCTTGTAGATACGTATGACAACTTTGATAGAATAGAGTCCAAAATATGACAAAGGACATAGAATGGCGATAATAACGGTATAATCACGATGTCGGTAAAACTAGGTAGATTATGGTTCCTTTAACTTAGGTACCATGACAAATCAACATGGACATTCTTTATATAGAATTGAGGTCCACATGAACAGTATATCAAAGGTAAGATACCCTCATTCTTATCATAGAATTGAGGTTTACAAGAACGACATGACATGGCATGATATCATCATCCCATTAAGAATTTCTTATGATATACTCTTTGTATAATCATAAGGGCCGGTATACCATGTTTTCTTTAGATTGACATGGCAAAAACTGTGTAATGGGTTTTTAGGGTACAACCAGCTCAGTCGGCCTTGAGGGAATCCAAGGCTACGAGGAGTCTTACGGAGGTCTCTATGACTAACTTGCTAGTCCAAAGGAACGGAATGTCCAATGGAGAGCTTGTATGTCAATGAGAGTTGAGTGTGATCGATAAATCAACATGAAACGTGGGACTATACTCACGGAGTGGAGAATAGTGCCGATATATATATATATGTATAATATATAAACCATCGGTTAGCAAATCAGAGGAAAAATCAGTTTACAGTAAAATAACGACTTAGGTCAAGTCGTGTCTCAAGTAATTAACGCCTAACTGAAGGGCGTTTACATATATTGCCAATTTGCAGAATTTCCATTATTTCATTAATTTATCAAAAACACGCCTTTCCTGGGGGCGTTTCTTAAAAGTTGACGACTGCAGGGGCAGGCGTCTCATCATTTACATATTCGACAGGATATAATTATTCTCAGAAATTTATCAAAAACGCGCCCTTGGAAGGGGCGTTACTTTTAATATTCACGCCTTGTACTGGGGCGTTAGAATATGGAAAACGACTTTGTCCAAGTCGTGAATTTCAAGGGATTTACGATATTTTAATAAATAATATTTCGAGAGACAGGAGTCATGTCATGGCAGTAAAATTTAACAGGAATTCACAGAGTCATGCAAGATATTAAAAATCAATATTTCATATGTATTGTAATTTTTAAACAGGATCAATTATTAATCACATGCGATTCTTATGAAATTAACGCCTGCGTAGAGGGCGTCAAATATTAAATTGACGACCACTAGTATGGTCGTTTCTTTTAAATTAGCGCCCTAATCAAGGGCGTTTCTTTCAAAATATTTCAGAAAACGCGTGAAAACTATAATAATCATATGCATGACATGCTTATATATATATATATATATCTTGCATTAATTTCATTTGGGCTACAGTAACTTGAGAAAACCTACCTTATGGTCTGATACTCTGTTTGGAACCTTCGTGGATGAAGAACCTTCGTTCTTCAGGAAGATATTGCCACAGCTACCTGTAAAGGAAGAGAAGATATCAATCTTCTTTACCTGAAGGCAAGGGAAAAAGAAGAACTTTACCTATTCTTCGGCAACGATGGTGATGAAGACGATGATGATGAAGACCCTTTGTCTTCAAACACTAGAAGCAGCCACCTATAGCAAAGACGATGAAGGATGGTTAAAACCTCCTCATGTGTTTATCAAAAGTAAGGAAAGGAAGAAGAACTGTTTGTTCTTCACGTAACTAGCAGCAGACGTTCGATCAAATGGGTTTTAGGGTTCGATCGAACATGTTATTTATAGGATTTTGAAGTCCTAACAAGAGTAGGGTTTGATTGAGGGTAATATATCCTTAATAGAGTCCTTACTCTAATAGACACTTACTAGATTAGGTTAATCTTTCCTTGGATAAGTTCTGGGTTCGATCGGTTCACGAACTGAATTAACGCCTTAGGTCAGGGCGTGTATTCTTGAATTAACGCCTTGCATAAGGGCGTTTCTTAAAAAGCGCCTTGAAAAAGGGCGTTTCGTGTTTTAAAACACGCCCAGGATAGAGGCGTTTATTTTACTTACCCATTTGGTCGCGTGAGAACTGACGACCGTAGGTGTGGGCGTCCTTTCTTTATTCACGCCATTGGTAGAGGCGTCTCTTTATAAATTAACGCCTTAATAAGAGGCGTTATTTTTAATTTTGTTTTATTTCATCCAATTAACCCTATTCCTTTTTATATATTACTTCAGTAATATATATGTTTTAATTCATTTCAATTATTCATTTATTAGGGTTGCTACAGATCACGTCCCAATTATTGGTTCTGCTGTCCTCACGAACTCATGCTCTAGTTGTGACTTAGACTCCTGTCAATAGGTTACAAAGTAGTTTGTCAAGCATGTTATAGCCATGAGATTCATCCTTCATATGCTCAGACCTTATAAAAACATGCACGGTCCTACTATATGCAAAGATGAGATGTGCACTGACCCCATTATGCACATGGTGCAGCCAACATGGACTATGTATGCAAGAGAACTATGGATGCACTTTTTTCACCTGTTATTCTCTTGTTGGTTTATTCGTTTATTGAGTGCGTGGACGTGCCAGTCACAGAAGTGACAATTTATTCGGGCTCCGAAGAGCCCATGGTGCGCTCGATCTGACTTCGTCAGACGATTGTGTGGTTCGTGTCAGGACCAAAACCCGTCGTGCCATAAAGGTCACGACGTCATTTACATCCCCCGTACGAGGGAACACCCTTGATTAATCACCGGGATTCAGGGCCTCATGGCCAAGAGATTAATTGCATGAAAGGTCTATTACGAGGTATTGAAATCCTCATGCGAGGGCGAGAAGGAAACATTCGAGATCGTGTCGGTCATGTGCTGACCATTTAATCTTCAGACGAATGTGCGGCTCGAGAAAAGCGCGATCGTCGCGGGGAGACCGGAGCATATGTACGCCAGGATGTGGTAATTTATTGTTCAGAAGAACGGAAAACGTTTGGCTAAACCTCGGTTAGAGCGGTCGAAAACCGGTAAATCTATTGGCCCGGTGCAAGGGCAAGTTGCGACCATACTGCGGTGGGCTCCCGCGGTCGAAACGAGACTTGCATGAGCGTCATTAATATTTCCGATGCCAAGGGACAACGATGGAATATCCATTGAATCGGCTGAAAAGCCCTGTGTCCGGAGAAGTGGGCGTTCGAAACATATCGGTCATTCGGGAGACCATTTAATATTCGGACGGGAGTCCGGCTTGAAAATATTGTAATCGCCGCGGGAGGACCTGGAACATATGCGTGTCGGGATACGGCAAGTTTATTATTCCGAGACACTGAAAACATTCGGTTGAATCTCGGTTGTTATAGTCAGAAACCAGTGAATCTATTGGCCCAGTGCGAGATCGAGCCAGGACCATATTGGGGGCGCCTCCCGTGGTCCAAACGAGGCTTGCGCGGGCATCATTAATAGTTTCGGTGCCGGAGGGCAACGGGGGGGAGTCCGGGGACTAGACTCAAGAACCGAAAACGTGTTCGAAAGGAGCGGGCTGTAGATCAAGGATATGAGCCAGACGATGACCATGATCGGGGCGGGCCCGAGGTCTAAGTGTGGCCCACGGAGGTCTTATTAATATTCCCATGGAAGGAGTCCAGGGGTGGCGAGAGCCGTCTCGTTCTATTCCGATTCTGTCGGTCACTTGCGGACCTCTTCATGTTCGGGCAAGGGCCCATATTGAAAGTGTGACGTGGGCGGAAACGACCCCGTGCAAATGTATGCCGAGTTTATGGCAATTTCAATGAAAGAGCGGGAGCGAATCCCGGCCCGTTAGAATGAATCCGATTTAACGGGCTATCGGTCCGGAGTAATGTCGGCTCACGACCATGTCGGGGAGGGAGCCGTCGGCCATATTGATTGCTCACGGGTCTTTTCATGTTTAGACACAGGTCCGTAATAGAAATGCGGCGAAAACCGAGGTGAACCCATTCAAATGTCTGCCGAACGTGCGGCAATTTTAGTAGCGGCTCGGAAGGGATCCGACCGGAGAAATGAATCTGGTTTAATCGGAATGTCAGCCCGAGGCGAGGTCGGGTCATGGCCAGTTCGGGATGATTTCCAAGACTTAGGCCCAACCTGGAAGGGCGACATTGTTGTTCCTTCGGCACCGGGTCACGAGAGAGACGGGGCTGCAAAGTGGATCTCATTGTTTTCTTATCATTTGAAATTTTATCATTATTATTCGTTAATTTATGCGTATCTTTGAGTGAGTTTGTTATTACTATCTATTTATCATTTTTTTATGATTTATTTATTTATCAGTGCTATTGTTAGGTTTGTTATTATTTTTGTTCATTTTATTGTCATTCATTTGCTTGTCGTGTTTCGTTAAGTTTGTTATTATTATTTATTTTGGTTATCTTTTATTTATTTATCATTCTTATTGAGTTCGTTATTATTATTCATTCATTTTTTGTTATCGTTTATTTGTCTAATTATTATTATCGTCATTATTTTTAAGCTTATTATTACTATTACTTATTCCTTTATTATTCTTATTTATTTATTCATTTTTTGATTCTGTTATTATTTATTATTATTATTATTATTACTCATATTTTCTGGAGAGAGAATGGGTCATTAGAGGGCTAAGAGAAAGGCGTACCACTGAAGGGCTGAGGGTGTGCCGCTGAAGGGCTGGGAGTCTACCGCTGAAGGGCCTGGGGGTGTACCGCTGAAGGGCCTGGGGCTGTGCCGCTGAAGGGCTGAGGAGTGTGCCGCTGAAGGGCTGAGGGAGTGTACCGCTGAGGGGCTGAAAGGGTGTGTGCCGCTGAGGGCCAAAGTAGCATGCCGGCGAAGGGCCAAGCGGGTGTGTGCCGGCGAAGGCGGCAGGAAGTGTGCCGGCGAAGGCGGCATGGAGCGTGCCGGCGGAGGCAATAGGGAGTGTGCCGGCGAAGGCCACTGAAGGGCGTATCGGAAAAGAGTTGGCAAGGTGTGTCAGCGAGGGGCCATGGAGGGTGTGCCGGTGAAGGGCGCGAGTGGGTGTGCCGGCGAAGGGTGTGCCGGCCAAGGGTAGCTAGAGGGTGTACCGGCGAAGGTAGCTGAAGGGGCGTACCGGCGAAAGGCATGGGGAGCCCACTCCTCCTCCGTTTCTTTTAAGGCTTTTCTTTTCTTCTTTTCTGATTTTATTAAGTTTGCATGGGTTTCTTCTTTTCTTCTCTTGATTAACTTTCATTCTTTCTTTTGTGAGGGCGGATGTTCGATTCGTTTAGTTGTCGTTCGATTCGGTCCTCTTTGAATTGATTGCTGTTCCATTTGCTTTGGTTAAAGCATTTCACCGTTGTTCTTTTCGTTTGTTTGTTAATGTCTTTTGTCTTTTAAATGTGTGGCTGTTCCATTTGTTTGTTGCTTCCTTTTATCTTTTTAATATGTTATCGTTTCTAACGAAAATTCGGCAGCATCTCCCCTTGACCCGAGCGTAAGGGAGATACAGGGAACGCGCCCACATGGAGTGGCAGAACCCGACAACTGGAGGTGGGCGCCCGAGAGCGACAACACCTTTATAAACCTCGAAAAACTCGGAGGGAACGACGAGTGGAAGACTACTCTAGGACTGGCTGAGGGGGGAATGCACCGGGCAAGAAGGAAGGGCAAGTGTGCCGGGCAAGGGAGGCACGAGAGGGTGTGCCGGCGAAGGGCCTGGCCGAGGCGTGCCGGGGAAGAATTGGTTGGGGTGTGCCACTGGAGGCACAGTCGGGGTGTGCCGTTGAAGGCACAATTAGGGTGTGCCGTTGGAGGCGCAGGAGAGGCATGAAGGGGCTGTGCCGCTTAGGGGCGGCAGGAGCGTACCGCTGAGAGCCCTGGGCGAGCGCGTGCCGCTGAAGGTCGCCAGAGGCGTACCGCTGAAGGTGCCCAAGGGCGTGCCGCTGAAGGCACATGGAGGGCGTACCGCTGAGGGCGCCCAGGGGTGAGCGAAGGCAAAAATACCCGGGAGGAAACAAACCCTAACAAAAGGAGAAAGGGAAAGGGGGCATGAAACACCGAAGGATGCAAACACGGAGGAAATGCTTTAGAAAGACGTCCGAGAAAATACTTGCAAGCCTTCTACTTTTATTCTCACAAAAGGAGTGCCCCAAGGGAGCTAATACATGGCGACGGGAAAGAAAACAAGGGGACAAAGAAAGAAAGAAAGAAGATACAATGGGGGGAGCATGGACTCCTCCCCTCCTGGACCTCACTCTCTCTCTTCACTCGCTCTCCTTCTCTTCCTCTCTTCACACCGATGGTGGTGGACGGGATAGCAACGGGGGAGCCGGAGCCTCCCCTCTCCTTCTTCTCTTCTTCTCTTCTTCTTCTTCTTCTTCTTCTCCTTCTTCTGCTCTTCGCGCGGACGGCGGTGGACGGAGCAGCGGGAGGGGGAGGCAGATCCTCCCCTCCTCTTCCTCTTTCTCTTCTTCTCTTCCCTCTGCGCACAGACGGCGGTGGCAAGCGGAGCAGCGAGCCCTCCCCCTCTCTTCCTCTCTTCTTCTCTTCTTCTTCTTCTTCTTCTTCTGCTCTTCGCGCGGACGGCGGTGGACGGAGCAACGGGAGGGGGAGGCAAAGCCTCCCCTCCTCTTCCTCTTTCTCTTCTTCTCTTTCCTCTTCTTCTCTTCTCCTCCTCTTCTTCTCTTCTTCTCTTCTTCTCTTGTTCTGTTCTCTTCTTCTCTTCTGCGTGTATCTGTTTGTGAGTGTATGCCCTTCCTCCCCTTTTTTTTTCTATTCACAGCGAAGAGGGGTTTTATACCCCGGGCGGCCGGAGCGTCCGAAGGCGGGAAGTGTCCGGTGGGGATTTAATGGGGTTTGACTCCCTTGTCCTGGGTGGCAGGAGGAGTAGGCAGTGTGGCTCTCTCTCCGGGCGACACCTCAGCAAGTTCACTGCGCGCCAAGAATCCGTAGGGCATGGGCATCACGTCTTTCGGACGTTGAAATGCCTTAACGCTGTGCCGCTGGCGGGCTCAAGAAGTGTGCCGCTGGGAGGGCCAAAGGTCGTGCCGCTGGAAGACACGGCAGGCTTGCCGCTGAAGAGCCCAAAGGGCGTGCCGTTGAACGGCAAGGAGGGCATGCCGCTGCGGGCGTTGAGGGTGTGCCGCTGAGCGGCCTGGGGGGTGTGCCGCTGGGCGCCTGGGAGTTGTGCCGCTGAGCGGCCTGGGGTGTATGCCGCTGAGCGGCCTGGGGTGTGCCGTTGGACGGTTGCCAGGGCAAGTGAGTGTATAGACTTCGGCAGGGCATGGGCTGTACATACTTCACCTAGCTGCAACGTATAGACTTGCAGGGGCTGATGTATAGACTTCATCGATGTACATACTTTGCGTTAAACTGGTGGATGTACAGACTTCACCAGTGTATAGACTTCGCGTTTGCCAGAACTTTGTATGGACTTGCCACACGAGTGTATAGACTTTGCATTCAAAACAGCCAGCCAATGTACAGACTTGGAGCTTGGACGTATAGACTTTTTTTGTGCATTCAGCCAATGTACAGACTTGGGGCTTGGCTGTACAGACTTCGTTTGTTCATTCAGCCAATGTACAGACTTGGGTTGATGGTTGTATAGACTTGGTGCGATGAAGCGTGCCGCAGAAGGGCTGGATGGCCATGCCGCTGGAGGGCCAAATGGCCGTGCCGCTGGGGTGTCTGAAGGGCGTGCCGCTGGGGGCTGTGCCGCTGAAGGGGGTTCACGGGAGCGTGCCGCTGGAGCACCCTGGAGGGTGTGCCGCTGAAGGGCTCCAGGGGCGTGCCGCTGAAGGGCTAAATGGGCAGTTTTGAGCCCGTTGTGAGCACGAGTTGTGGCCCATTTGATTTTCTTCGAGGCCCCATGGATTATGAGCTTCCCGAGAGTTGGTTTCTCTATGTTGTCGTGACTCCGGGGACGGCTTCACGGTAGTGTGCATATTTGGGGAGTCCGGACGACCAGTCTCTCCGGGGCTTCTTCACTCGGCGCCGTTGTTGATGCGAGGCCGAGTAGGATATCTGGGTTTGTAATTTTTTGGTGTCCACAAATGCCCCCCACCCACGGGTAGCGCGGGCGAAGGATGAGCCGGGCGGTGCCCGCGGGTGTACTGGCCTCTTTTCCTCTTCGTCGGTGTCGCCGGGGTGTTGGGAGCTGGCGTAGCATATTGGCCTCTTCTTCTCTTCGTCAGTGCCGACGGGGTATCTGGGACTGACATGGCATGTTTGTCACGCCCCGAGCGCGGAAGATACCCGGAGACGCGTGACGAGTTTATATCGATCATGTCAATCAGAGTATTAGTGTATTCGACACCAAATCAGAGATGCGCAAAAGTAAAGATAACCCAATCCTTTATTCAATCACAACCTCAAAGTACTTCTATTACAATTCACTTAAAGAAAGTGCTATGACCCAATAAAAGAAAAAGTACAATGGTTGACTTAAGAACTTTGAAAAATAAGACTAGTTGACGCTTGAGAAGCTCTAATCTCTTTCACTCTTGACCTTCCCCTTCTGTCTGGGTTTCGTCATCGGACTTACCTGAAAAGTATGGAAACACTGAGTGAGCGAACGCTCAGTAGGAAATTATATCTCAAGAACTAGCAAGGGGTTTAAGTAATTACAATTTCCCATATGTAAATGCACTATGGCTATGCATGCTCGCATAAAACGACAAGATAGAGAGTATATCAACAAGATAACAAGGTGAACTATTCATGAACTTTCAAGTGAAAAATGTCAGGATGTTCAAGCAAGTAATTTCATCATGTCATGTCGAGAACTTGGCTATCACGTTTCAAGTAAGCAAGTATATAAATTACCCTTTTTCGGGTCACGCAAGTCATGTCATGTCATGTACGAGTCAAGTACAAGAATTGTGAAATGTCCAATCAAGCTAGTCATGCACTTCGGTATAATGCCAATACCGTTATCATTACAACTCCTATGGGCACTAGTCCTTTCGGGTGCTCCTCCCAGGACCAGATCGGGCCCTATATGCGCAGGCATTGATCATGTATTTTGACATCCACTTTTGTATATAGCCAATATGGAATTTCAAGAATAAAGTTGGTAGATATGTAGGATAGACTTTGATAGAATAGAGTCAAATATGACACTTGACATAGATAGGCGATAATAACGGTATAATCACGATTATCGATAAAGCTAGGTGGAATTGGTTCCCTAACTTGGGTACCATGACAAGTAAGTATCCACAAGTAGATGGTCACTCTTTTAATATAGAATTGAGGTCCACAAGAACATCATAATAATGTTGATATAGAATTGGGGTCCATAAGAACATCTCAATAATGATATGCTTTTCCCCATTCATTAAGATACTTCTCATATTATACACATAGCATAACATGAGGGCCGGTATACCATGTTTCTATAGAGTGACATGGCAAAATAGTGTGATAGATTTTTATGGTACAACCAGCTCAGTCGGCCTTGAGGGAATCCAAGGCTCGAGGAGTCTTACGGAGGTCTCTATGACTAACTCGCTAGTCCAAAGGAACGGAATGTCCAATAGAGAGCTTGTATATCACTGAGAGTTAGTGGGTAAACGATATAACATCACAAAACATGGGACTATATTCACGGACTGGAATATAGTGCCGATATATATATAAATATCCATATGAAACCCTCGGTTAACAGTAACGGTGCAAAATAGTATTACAGGAAAATAGCGACTTAGGTAAAGTCATTTTTAATGAAATTAACGCCTTATCCAGGGGCGTTTTTATACCATCTGACGACTACTCCAGTGGTCGTCCATTATTTATTCCAAATTAACAAAACTTCTAACTTCTGGAATTTTTTATGCAACGCGCCTCAGACAGAGGCGTTAATTCAAAAATCACGCCCTGGCGCAGGGCGTCAGTTCTGTAATAGACGACCTAGACCAGGTCGTTAATTCACCAAGGTTTCGAGGAATATGAACAGTAACGAAATTTCATGATAAACAATTTGCAGGAAGTAAATACATGGATAGGACAAGAAAAATAGCAGGATTCCACAGGTATGATCATGCATTAATTTGGATCACGATTTCATAGTTATGGAATTTTAAACATGAGTAATCAACAATTATATGAATATGGCGACTACAGGGCAGGGCGTCAACACTAGAATTAGCGCCCTGGGCTGGGTCGCCTCTTTTTAAAATTTCACATAAAATGCTTGAAATCATAGTAAAACTATATGCATGTATGACAGAAGGTATTACTAGCAACTGGAGTTAGTTTGGGCTACGTTCTTGAGAAAACCTACCTTATGAAGATCTGGAAGAAGAAACGTGAAGGATTCAGATAGAAAACGATGCTCTGTTCCAAACAGAGCCTCCTGAACTTCTAACAGCAACTAGAACAGCACCCACAGGATAGTTGCTTCCGAACTTAATCACCGGCAGCACACCGAAGAGGATGTAGTGACGAAAAGAGTTGCTGAGAAGAGGATAAGACTCTTTTCTATGATATCTTCTTTACTGGTTTTGGAAGAAGATGCAGACGAAGAGGATGATGATGAAGACTCCACGATCTTCTCTTTGACAAGAGAGGTACTACCTACCGTAGACTTCCTACATAAGATGAAGACGTTAGTTTCCTTCATCATTCATAACTAAAGGAAAAGAAAAGAGGAAGAACATTACCTGTTCTTCACGTATGACAACAACAATCCACAGAACGCCAAATAGCATTCTGGGTCGAGCCGTAGGATATTTATAAAGTTATTAGGAACCCTTAATAGAGTTAGAGTTTGGTAGTATTACCTTGATAGAGTCCTTACTATATTCTACTAATTCGTACTAATCCATAAACTTTCCCTGGATAATGTCCTGGTTCGAACGGAACACAAACTGAATTAACGTCTAAAATGAGGGCGTTAAATTTAAATTGACGCCTTGTCAAGCGTCGTTTCTTGTATAAAACGTGCCCAGGTGGAGGGCGTCATGTTTACTTGCCCTTTTTATTATTTTGGCCGTTTAAGAATTGACGACATCTGCTGTGGTCATCCTTTCTGGAATTCGCGCCTTGTATAAGGGCGTTTCTTTTTGAAGTAGCGTCTTGAATAAAGGCGTTATTTACATTTTTGGTTTATTATTTACTTCTTTAGGCTCTTATCCTTTATTCATTAAATCTTTTAATCTTATTTTGATCAATTGGGATTTTTATGTCCTTTTATTTTTACCGGGGTTGCTACACCCTCCCCCACTTAAAAGAATTTGGTCCCCAAATTCAGTAGTAGATATATATATATATATATGTGGAGAGTGTAGAGTATATACCTTTTTAGAATAAGTCCGGGAATCGTTTCCTCATAGACTCCTTGGTCTCCCATGTAGCTTCGTGTTCTGAACATTTACTCCATTGCACCTTTAGCATGGGGATAGCTTTATTCCTTAATGTTCGTACCTCGCGGTCAAGGATCTTCATGGGCTTTTGTTCATAAGTAAGGTCCTTTTGAATCACCAGGTCTCCATGATCAATGATATGTGACGGATCATGCACATATTTCTTCAATATTGATATATGGAATACATTATGAACTTCGGACAATTGAGGAGGTAAAGCGACGTGATAAGCAACCTCGCCAACCCTTTCTAGTATCTCAAAAGGTCCAATAAATCTTGGCGTAAGCTTGCCCTTAACACCAAATCTCCTTATTCCACGTCCAGGTGATATCTTGAGAAAGACGTGATCTCCGACTTGGAATTCGAGATCTCTTCTTCTTGTATCAACATAAACCTTTTGTCTAGACTGAGCTACTTGCAGTCTTTCTCTAATCAACTGTATCTTCTCGGTGGTATCCCTTACCATATCTGGACCTAATAGTTATTTCTCTCCAACTTCGTCCCAGCATAAGGGTGATCGACAATTCCTTCCGTATAAGGCTTCGAAAGGTGCCATTTGTATACTTGCCTAGTAGCTATTATTGTATGCAAATTCAACCAGAGGTAAGTGGTCATGCCAGCTTCCACCAAAATCAATGATGCAAGCCCTGAGCATATCTTCAACCACCTGATTAGTTCTCTCGGTCTGATCATCCATTTGCGGATGAAAAGTTGTACTAAAGTTAAGTCTCGTTCCCAACGAATGTTGTAGTCCTTTCCAAAAATGTGAAGTAAAACGGGGATCTCTGTCAGACACAATCGAGACAGGAATACCATGTAATCTGACTATCTCCTTGCTGTATAATGCAGCTAGAACATCAACTGACCATCGACTCTTGATTGGCAAGAAGTGTGCTGATTTGGTCAATCGATCAATGATAACCCATATTCCATCATATCCTCCTTTTGATTTAGCTAGACCCATGATGAAATCCATACCAATATCCTCCCACTTCCATTTGGGAATATCCAGAGGATGTAGTTTTCTGGCAGGCTTCTGGTGTTCAGCCTTAACTTGTTGGCAGGTGAGACAGCGAGACACAAAGTCCGCGACTTCTCTCTTCATGTTGGGCCACCAGAAATTCCTTTTCACATCTTGGTACATTTTGGTAGATCCTGGATGAATTGTGTACCTTGATCTGTGAGTTTCATCTAAGATTTTCTTCTTTAATTCTGGACAATCCGGTATACAAGTTCTATTTTGGAATAACAACCTTCCATCTGAAGCTAGTTGGAACACATATTGTCCTTCTAGTTTACCCTTGATTTCCACTAATACCGGGTCACTACCTTGAAGTCCTTGTATTTCGGATAACAAGTGCGGCTGTATGCTCATATGGGATAAGGTGACACACCTACTGTCCTTGTCCATGCTTATATTAAGTCTAGTGAATTGTTCTAGCAACTTCCACTCCTGAATCATACAATTGGCTAATAATGCTCTCGGCTTTCGACTAAGGGCATCAGCTACAGGATTACCCTTTCCAGGATGATATTGTATAGTAAAGTCGAAGTCCTTAAGATATTCTAGCCAATGTCTTTGCCTCATATTCAATTCCTTTTGAGAGAAGAGATACTTAAGACTTTTATGGTCAGAGTATACAATAAACTGCACTCCGTATAGATAATGTCTCCATATTTTCAGTGCAAATACTACCGCAGCCAATTCTAAATCATGAACTGGGTAGTTCTCCTCGTGCTTCTTCAATTGGCGAGAAGAGTAGGCTATAACCTTCCCTTGTTGCATTAAAACACATCCGAGGCCAATGCCAGATACATCGGTGTATACCTCGAACTTTTCTCCTTCAATTGGTAGAGCTAAGACTGGGGCAATAGTTAAGTGATCCTTGAGAGCTTGGAAGCTTCGTTCACAATCCTCGCTCCATTCATAGCGCATCTGTAGCAACCCTAATAAATGAATAATTGAAATGAATTAAAACATATATATTACAGAAGTAATATATATATAAAAGGAATAGGGTTAATTGGACGAAATAAAACAAATTAAAAATAACGCCTCTTATTAAGGCGTTAATTTATAAATAAACGCCTCTACCAATGGCGTGAATAAAGAAAGGACGCCCACACCTACGGTCGTCAGTTCTCACGCGACCAAATGAGTAAGTAAAAGAAACGCCTCTACCTTGGGCGTGTTTTAAAACAAGAAACGCCCTTTTTAAAGGCGCTTTTTAATAAACGCCCTTATGCAAGGCGTTAATTCAAGAATACACGCCCTGACCAAAGGCGTTAATTCCATTCGAGTTCCGTTCGACACGGGAGCTTATCCAGGGAAGGATTATGTTAATCCAGTAAGTATTTAATAGGGCAAGGACTCTATATTGGAAGCATTGCTTCTACTAGAACACTAACCTTAACAGGACGTCCAAAATCCTATATATAATCTTGATCGAACAAACCCTAAACCTATTTGGACGATCGAACCGCACAGGTACGTGAAGAACATATCTTCTTCTTCTTCTTTTCCTTATGAACGAAATAGCAGTTCATATAAGTTTCTCTTTGCTTCGGTTACATGAAGAACTAATAGTTCTTCATCCTCTTTTCCTCTTACAGGTTGAGGACGCAGCAGCATAAGTGAAGAACAAGGTAACGTTCTTCTAATCTCCTCTGTTCTGATAGGTGAAGAAATTAATAAATGTTTCTTCTTCTGTTCTCGTAGGAATTACAGGACCGTAGAACTAGAGCTCCTCTTCTCACAGTTCAAATCATCAAATTATCATAAGGTAGGTTTTCTCAAGTTACTGTAGCCCAAATGAAATTAATGCAAGATATATATATATATATAAGCATGTCATGCATATGATTATTATAGTTTTCATGCGTTTTCTGAATTGTTTGAAAGAAACGCCCTGGAATAGGGCGCTATTTTAAAATAAACGACCATAACAGCGGTCGTCAATTTATTAAGAAACGTCCTGTACACAGGCGTAATTTTACGAGATCATGACTTAAGCATGATAAGAACGGATTATATATGAAACCTTGATTATTAATGCATGATCCTGTCTCCAAATCTAATGTCCTGCAATTTCTTGAATTCACGGCCTGTACAAGGTCGTTTTCCACGTATTAACGCCTCATCAGAGGGCGTGACTTTAAAAGTAACGCCCCTTGCTTAGGCGCGTATTATCCAGAGTCCTGGTATGTTCTGAAACATAGAGTTAAGCCAGTAACGCCCCTTCTCAGGGCGTGTCTTATATAAGTCCTGCAACTTATTTATATTCTGTCAAATCCGTAATTCATGAGACGCCTGCAGCAGCAGTCGTCAAATATGAAGAAACGACCCTGTCCAGGGCGCTTTTTAGATAGAGTATTGAAATAATGAAATTCTGCGAAACGGAACATATATAAACGCCCTGATACTAGGCGTTAGTTACTTGAAAAACGTCCCGGACAAGGGCGTGTTTTTCATAAATTAATGAGATTATTGAAAATTCTGTAAAATAGAAATATGTTAACGCCCCTATGTTAGGCGTTAATTACTTGAGAAATGACTTGACCTAAGTCGTTATTTTACTATAAACTGATTTTCATCTGATTTGCTAACCGATGGTTTTATATATATCATAATATATATAAATAGGCACTATTCTCCACTCCGTGAGTATAGTCCCATGTTTTCATGTTGATTTATCGATCACACTCAACTCTCATTGACATACAAGCTCTCCATTGGACATTCCGTTCCTTTGGACTAGCGAGTTAGTCATAGAGACCTCCGTAAGACTCCTCGTAGCCTTGGATTCCCTCAAGGCCGACTGAGCTGGTTGTACCCTAAAAACCCATTACACGATCCTTGCCATGTCAATCTAAAGAAACATGGTATACCGGCCCTTATGATTATACAAAGAGTATATCATAAGCAATTCTTGATGGGATGATGATATCATGCCATATCGTGTCATTCTTGTAAACCCCAATTCTATGATAAGAATGAGGGTATCTTGCTTGATCTAATGTTCATGTGGACCTCAATTCTATATAAAGAATGTCCATATTGATTTGTCATGGTACCTAAGTTAAGGGAACCATATTCTACCTGGTTTTATCGAACTCGTGATTATATCATTATTATCGCCAATCTATGTCCTTTGTCATATTTTGGACTCTATTCTATCAAAGTTGTCATACGTATCTACAAGCTTGATTATTGAAATTCTATATTGGCTATATAAACAAGAGTGGATGTCAAAACACATGATAAATGCCTGCGCATATAGGGCCCGATCTGGTCCTGGGAGGAGCACCCGAAAGTACTTGTGCCCATGGGAGTTAAAATGATAAGGTATCTGGCATTATACCGAGTACTTGACTTGCTTGATTGGACATTCCACACACATCTTGTACTTGACTCGTACTTGACATGAAATGAAATGCGTGGCCCGAAAAAGGGTAATTTACTTGCTTGATACATGATAGCCAAAGTTCTTGACATGACTTGTTAAATGTACTTGCTTGAATATCTCGAATAAACTTGCTATCTTGTTGGAAGTTCATGACTAAGTTCATCTTATTTTCTTGATATTACATTCTCTCTATCTTGTCGTTTCATGCGAGCATGCATAGCTTTATTGCATCCATGAAAATGTAATTACTTAAACCACTTGCTAGTACTTGAGATATAATTTCCTACTGAGCGTTCGCTCATTCCGTTTGTCCCTTTTTACTTTTCAGGTAAGTCCGACGACGATGGAAGTCAATCGGATGGGAATGGTCAAGAGTGAAAGTGATAGAGCTTCTACAAGTGTCGTCTAGTCTTTTCCATAGTTTCTTGAGTCAACTATGTATTCTTTTCCTTTTTATTTAACAGAGTATTGGATTTGTAATAGTCTATCCCTTATAAAATAAAGGATTGGGTTATCTTGCTATTTTGCGCATCTCTGTCTTTGTGTCGAATACACGACCACTCTGATTGACATGATTGATATAGACACGTCGCGCATCTCCGGGTATCTTCCGCGCTCGGGGCGTGACAGTCTTTGTGGTATCAGAGCCTAAGGTATTCAATTCCTAGGAAACCCAAGTCCAAGGATAGGTTTCAAAACCTTTAACCAAGTGAGAGGGGGTAGAACCAAGGGTTAAATGATCAATAAGTCCTTTATAAGATCATAGTGATATAATACTCACATAGCTATTGTAATTGTAGGATAATGGCTGCCGAACGTGCTCAATGGCGCAACATGCAGCGTACCCTTCAAGGGATGACCCAAGTGCTACAACAGGTAGCACAAGGTGGTGCTCCACGAGCTGGAAGCTTACACCAAGCATTCAAGAATATGAATCCCCCGAAGTTCATGGGATCGACCGATCCAGACGATGCCGAGCATTGGGTTCGGGAGATTGAACGTATATTCCGTGTCATGCAATGCACGGATCAGGACAAAGTCTTATTAGCTACTTTCCAGTTAGAAAAGGATGCTAGATGCTGGTGGGAGTCGATTGAAGCTACTATTGACCCAACTCAAGTTACATGGGGTGAATTCGTTGAATATTTCAACGCCAAATATTTCTCTGATAGGGTCCAGGAAAGGAAGGCCGCCGAATTTGCCGCATTAAAGCAAAGATCTTTATCGGTGGCTGATTATGAAGCACAGTTCTCTAGACTGTCTAGATATGCTAAGCATTTAATTGGCACGGAAAAGATGAAAGCCCGTAGATTTCTTAATGGGCTTAGGCCCCACTACATTACTCAACTGGCGCCTATGGATATTCAAGTTTATACTGAAATAGTACGCCGAGCTCAGTTGCTTGAAGATGCCACGGAACTATCTGATAGGATCCGTGGGAAAGACAAAAAGGAGCAAGTCACAAGTCCGGGTTCTTTTAAACCCAACTTTAAGAAGAGGCCCAATAATGGAGGTTCTTCCTCTCAAGATCAGAAGTACAAGAAATCCAAGCCTTTCTCTATCACCACTACCCCTTCAAACGTAGTATGCAAGCATTGTGACAAGGCTGGTCACAAAACAGAAGAATGCTGGAGGAAATTAGGAGCATGTCTCCGTTGTGGGAGTCGTGAACATCGGATTCCCGATTGTCCATTAATGAATGACCAAGACGGTGAGGGTAAACGCCCAGTGACAAGGAACGCGCGTCTTCATGCAATCCAAGAGACCGAACCAGAAGAAGAAGGCGGATTGGTGGAAGGTACATTAAAAATTTGTTCCAAATATGCACATGTCTTATTTGATACGGGTGCATCGCATTCCATTATTTCCAAGAAGTTTGCTGACCCATTACCTCTAGAACCAGAATGGATGAAAATAGTGTTGTCTACTCCTCTCGGAAACGAGACGGATATCACGCATCATTACCAAAACTGTGAGGTGTTGGTTCGAGGAAAGAATTTTCCTATTGATCTTATCTGCTTAGATCTAAAAGAATATGATGTTATACTAGGAGCAGATTGGTTATCTAAGTACCAGGCAACGGTTGATTGCCGTAATAGCAAGATTGTTTTCAAAGAATTTCCGGAACTGACTTATACTAGTCCTAAGAGTCGAAGCAAATCCCCTCTTATTTCGGCTCTTCGAGCAAGCAAGCTCGTCAAGAAAGGATGTGTATCCTTCTTTGCTTTTGTCACTATTAAAGAAGCTAAAGAAACCGAGATAGAGGACATTCAGGTAGTGCGAGAATTCCCAGACGTATTTCCGGAAGAATTGCCGGGATTACCCCCGCAAAGAGATGTGGCCTTTACCATCGACTTAGTCCCTGGTGCTGGTCCGGTTTCAAAGGCACCATATAGAATGTCCCCTGCTGAACTCAAGGAGTTGAAGGAGCAGTTGATGGAACTAATCCGAAAAGGGTTTATTAGACCAAGTACTTCCCCGTGGGGAGCACCAGTCTTATTTGTAAAGAAGAAGGATGGATCCATGAGATTGTGTATCGACTATCGACAGTTGAATTATCTCACTATCAAGAACAAGTATCCACTGCCGAGAATCGATGAATTGTTTGATCAGATTTCAGGATCCAAATATTTCTCCAAGATTGATCTCCGGTCGGGATATCATCAATTAAGGATCAAGGATGATGACATTCACAAGACCGCATTCAGAAGCAGGTATGGCCATTACGAATTTGTTGTTATGCCTTTTGGACTAACAAATGCCCCTGCTGCCTTTATGCAGTTAATGAATAGCATATTCAGGCCTTACTTGGATCAATTCATAGTAGTCTTCATCGATGATATATTGATATATTCTAAGACTAAGGAAGAACATGAAGAGCATTTGAGGATTGCATTGCAAGTCTTGAGGACAAATCAATTATATGCTAAACTCAGCAAATGCGAGTTCTGGCTTGAAGAAGTGGCTTTTCTCGGACATGTCATATCCAAGGACGGTTTATCTGTGGATCCGTCAAAAGTTGAAGCTGTGAGAAACTGGGAGAGACCCACTAATGCAAGCGAGATCAGAAGTTTCTTAGGTCTTGCAGGCTATTATCGGCGATTTATCAAAGATTTCTCTAAGATCGCCGTACCACTTACAAGATTAACTCGTAAGGAGATCCGATATGAATGGAGTGAGGAATGTGAAAGCAGTTTCCAAACTCTCAAGGATCATCTCACCACAGCTCCAGTCTTAGCCCTACCAATTGAAGGAGAGAAATTCGAGGTCTACACTGATGCCTCTGGCATTGGCCTCGGATGCGTTCTAATGCAACATGGGAAGGTCATAGCATATTCTTCTCGTCAACTGAAGAAGCATGAGGAGAATTACCCCGTCCATGACTTGGAATTGGCCGCGGTAGTATTTGCCCTAAAGATATGGAGACACTATCTCTATGGGGTACAGTTTACTGTATACTCCGATCACAAAAGTCTCAAATATCTATTTTCACAAAAGGAGCTGAACATGAGACAAAGACGTTGGCTAGAATATCTCAAGGACTTCGACTTCAGTATACAATACCATCCCGGAAAGGGTAATTATGTGGCTGATGCCCTTAGTCGAAAGGCGAGAGCAAAGATAGCAAATTGTATGATACAAGAATGGAGGTTACTTGAACAATTCTCCGAGCTCAATATAAGCTTGGACACGGAATCCAAATTTGTCACACTATCTCATGTAAGCATACAGTCAGATTTGTTATCTGAGATACAAACACTTCAGGATGATGATCCTATGTTAGTAGAAATCAAAGGCAGATTAGAAGGACAATCTGATTTTCAACTAACTTCTGATGGAAGATTATCGTTCAAAGATAGAACTTGTATACCCGATTGTCCGGAATTAAAGAAGAAGATCTTAGATGAAGCTCACCGATCAAGATACACTATTCATCCTGGATCAACTAAAATGTACCAAGATGTAAAGAGGAACTTTTGGTGGCCCAATATGAAAAGAGAAATAGCGGACTATGTATCACGCTGTCTCACATGCCAACAGGTCAAGGCGGAACATCAAAAGCCTGCGGGAAAACTACATCCTCTAGATATTCCTTAGTGGAAATGGGAGGATATTGGTATGGACTTCATCATGGGTTTGTCTAAATCTAAAGGAGGACATGATGGAATCTGGGTTATCATTGACCGATTGACTAAATCGGCACATTTCTTGCCAATCAAAAGCCGATGGTCAATTGATGTGCTAGCTGCACTATACATCAAAGAAATAGTCAGGATACATGGAATTCCTGTCTCAATCGTGTCGGATAGAGATCCCCGTTTTACTTCTCATTTTTGGAAGGGATTACAACATTCGTTGGGGACGAGACTCAACGTTAGTACTGCTTTTCACCCGCAAACGGATGGTCAGACCGAGCGAACTAATCAAGTTGTTGAAGATATGCTGAGAGCATGCATTATTGACTTTGGAGGAAGCTGGCATGACCACTTACCTTTAGTTGAATTTGCATATAATAATAGCTACCAAGCTAGTATCCAAATGGCACCTTTCGAAGCCTTATACGGAAGGAGTTGCCGATCTCCCATATGTTGGAACGAAGTTGGAGAGAAACAACTATTAGGTCCAGACATGGTAAGGGATACAACCGAGAAGATACAAGTAATCAGAGAAAGATTACAAGTTGCTCAGACAAGGCAAAAGGCTTATGCTGATACCAGGAGAAGAGATCTTGAATTCCAGGTTGGAGATCATGTATTTCTCAAGATATCCCCTGGACGTGGCATACGTAGATTTGGTGTTAAGGGCAAGCTTACGCCAAGATTCATCGGACCATTTGAGGTACTCGAAAGAGTTGGCGAGGTTGCTTATCGCATCGCGTTGCCTCCTCAGTTGTCCGAGGTACACAATGTATTTCACATATCTATGTTGAAGAAGTATGTGCACGATCCGTCACATATTATTGAGCATGGAGATCTGGTGATCCAGAAAGATCTCACATATGAACAGAAGCCCTTGAAGATATTAGATCGAGAAATACGAACTCTAAGGAATAAGGTTATTCCCATGATCAAGGTGCAATGAAATAAGAATCCTGAACGCGAAGCGACATGGGAGACCGAGGAATCTATGAAGAAACGATTTCCCGAGTTATTCTAAGAGGTATATGTCCTACACTCTCCGCATGTATAATTATATATATATTGAATTTGGGGACCAAATTCTTTTTAAGTGGGGGAGGGTGTAGCAACCCTAATAAATGAATAATTGAAATGAATTAAAACATATATATTACAGAAGTAATATATATATAAAAGGAATAGGGTTAATTGGACGAAATAAAACAAATTAAAAATAACGCCTCTTATTAAGGCGTTAATTTATAAATAAACGCCTCTACCAATGGCGTGAATAAAGAAAGGACGCCCACACCTACGGTCGTCAGTTCTCACGCGACCAAATGAGTAAGTAAAAGAAACGCCTCTACCTTGGGCGTGTTTTAAAACAAGAAACGCCCTTTTTAAAGGCGCTTTTTAAGAAACGCCCTTATGCAAGGCGTTAATTCAAGAATACACGCCCTGACCAAAGGCGTTAATTCCATTCGAGTTCCGTTCGACACGGGAGCTTATCCAGGGAAGGATTATGTTAATCCAGTAAGTATTTAATAGGGCAATGACTCTATATTGGAAGCATTGCTTCTACTAGAACACTAACCTTAACAGGACGTCCAAAATCCTATATATAATCTTGATCGAACAAACCCTAAACCTATTTGGACGATCGAACCGCACAGGTACGTGAAGAACATATCTTCTTCTTCTTCTTTTCCTTATGAACGAAATAGCAGTTCATATAAGTTTCTCTTTGCTTCGGTTACATGAAGAACTAATAGTTCTTCATCCTCTTTTCCTCTTACAGGTTGAGGACGCAGCAGCATAAGTGAAGAACAAGGTAACGTTCTTCTAATCTCCTCTGTTCTGATAGGTGAAGAAATTAATAAATGTTTCTTCTTCTGTTCTCGTAGGAATTACAGGACCGTAGAACTAGAGCTCCTCTTCTCACAGTTCAAATCATCAAATTATCATAAGGTAGGTTTTCTCAAGTTACTGTAGCCCAAATGAAATTAATGCAAGATATATATATATATATAAGCATGTCATGCATATGATTATTATAGTTTTCATGCGTTTTCTGAATTGTTTGAAAGAAACGCCCTGGAATAGGGCGCTATTTTAAAATAAACGACCATAACAGCGGTCGTCAATTTATTAAGAAACGTCCTGTACACAGGCGTAATTTTACGAGATCATGACTTAAGCATGATAAGAACGGATTATATATGAAACCTTGATTATTAATGCATGATCCTGTCTCCAAATCTAATGTCCTGCAATTTCTTGAATTCACGGCCTGTACAAGGTCGTTTTCCACGTATTAACGCCTCATCAGAGGGCGTGACTTTAAAAGTAACGCCCCTTGCTTAGGCGCGTATTATCCAGAGTCCTGGTATGTTCTGAAACATAGAGTTAAGCCAGTAACGCCCCTTCTCAGGGCGTGTCTTATATAAGTCCTGCAACTTATTTATATTCTGTCAAATCCGTAATTCATGAGACGCCTGCAGCAGTAGTCGTCAAATATGAAGAAACGACCCTGTCCAGGGCGCTTTTTAGATAGAGTATTGAAATAATGAAATTCTGCGAAACGGAACATATATAAACGCCCTGATACTAGGCGTTAGTTACTTGAAAAATGTCCCGGACAAGGGCGTGTTTTTCATAAATTAATGAGATTATTGAAAATTCTGTAAAATAGAAATATGTTAACGCCCCTATGTTAGGCGTTAATTACTTGAGAAATGACTTGACCTAAGTCGTTATTTTACTATAAACTGATTTTCATCTGATTTGCTAACCGATGGTTTTATATATATCATAATATATATAAATAGGCACTATTCTCCACTCCGTGAGTATAGTCCCATGTTTTCATGTTGATTTATCGATCACACTCAACTCTCATTGACATACAAGCTCTCCATTGGACATTCCGTTCCTTTGGACTAGCGAGTTAATCATAGAGACCTCCGTAAGACTCCTCGTAGCCTTGGATTCCCTCAAGGCCGACTGAGCTGGTTGTACCCTAAAAACCCATTACACGATCCTTGCCATGTCAATCTAAAGAAACATGGTATACCGGCCCTTATGATTATACAAAGAGTATATCATAAGCAATTCTTGATGGGATGATGATATCATGCCATATCGTGTCATTCTTGTAAACCCCAATTCTATGATAAGAATGAGGGTATCTTGCTTGATCTAATGTTCATGTGGACCTCAATTCTATATAAAGAATGTCCATATTGATTTGTCATGGTACCTAAGTTAAGGGAACCATATTCTACCTGGTTTTATCGAACTCGTGATTATATCATTATTATCGCCAATCTATGTCCTTTGTCATATTTTGGACTCTATTCTATCAAAGTTGTCATACGTATCTACAAGCTTGATTATTGAAATTCTATATTGGCTATATAAACAAGAGTGGATGTCAAAACACATGATAAATGCCTGCGCATATAGGGCCCGATCTGGTCCTGGGAGGAGCACCCGAAAGTACTTGTGCCCATGGGAGTTAAAATGATAAGGTATCTGGCATTATACCGAGTACTTGACTTGCTTGATTGGACATTCCACACACATCTTGTACTTGACTCGTACTTGACATGAAATGAAATGCGTGGCCCGAAAAAGGGTAATTTACTTGCTTGATACATGATAGCCAAAGTTCTTGACATGACTTGTTAAATGTACTTGCTTGAATATCTCGAATAAACTTGCTATCTTGTTGGAAGTTCATGACTAAGTTCATCTTATTTTCTTGATATTACATTCTCTCTATCTTGTCGTTTCATGCGAGCATGCATAGCTTTATTGCATCCATGAAAATGTAATTACTTAAACCACTTGCTAGTACTTGAGATATAATTTCCTACTGAGCGTTCGCTCATTCCGTTTGTCCCTTTTTACTTTTCAGGTAAGTCCGACGACGATGGAAGTCAATCGGATGGGAATGGTCAAGAGTGAAAGTGATAGAGCTTCTACAAGTGTCGTCTAGTCTTTTCCATAGTTTCTTGAGTCAACTATGTATTCTTTTCCTTTTTATTTAACAGAGTATTGGATTTGTAATAGTCTATCCCTTATAAAATAAAGGATTGGGTTATCTTGCTATTTTGCGCATCTCTGTCTTTGTGTCGAATACACGACCACTCTGATTGACATGATTGATATAGACACGTCGCGCATCTCTGGGTATCTTCCGCGCTCGGGGCGTGACAGCATCTCCTTGCGAGTTAGCCTAGTGAGTGGTACGGCTATCTTGGAGAAATCCTTGATAAATCGCTGATAGTAGCCCGCAAGACCCAAGAAACTACGGACCTCGCTAGCATTGGTCGGTCTTTCCCAATTCCTTACAGCTTCAACCTTTGATGGATCTACGGATAAACCGTCTTTTGATATAACATGCCCCAAGAAAGCTACTTCTCCTAACCAAAATTCACATTTGCTGAGCTTTGCATATAGTTGATTTGTCCTCAATATCTGTAATGCAATCCTTAAATGTTCCTCATGCTCTCCCTTGGTCTTGGAGTAAATCAATATATTATCAATGAAAACCACCACGAATTGATCTAGATAAGGTCTGAATATACTATTCATCAACTACATAAAGGCAGCAGGGGCATTTGTTAGTCCAAAAGGCATAACAACAAACTCATAATGGCCATACCTGCTTCTGAATGCGGTTTTATGAATGTCATCACCCTTGATCCTTAGTTGGTGATAACCTGACCTGAGATCAATCTTTGAAAAATACTTGGATCCAGATATTTGATCAAATAACTCATCGATTCTCGGTAGTGGATACTTGTTCTTGATAGTGAGATGATTCAACTGTCGATAGTCGATGCATAACCTCATGGATCCATCTTTCTTCTTTACAAATAGCACAGGTGCTCCCCACGGGGAAGTGCTTGGTCTAATAAATCCCTTCTTGAGAAGTTCCATTAATTGCTCCTTCAGCTCTTTGAGTTCGGCAGGGGACATCCTATATGGTGCCTTAGAAACTGGTCCAGCACCAGGGACCAAATCGATGGTGAAGGCCACTTCTCTTTGTGGGGGTAATCCAGGCAATTCTTCCGGAAACACATCCGGAAATTCTTGCACAACAGGGATGTCTTCTGGTCTAGTTTCCTTAGCCTCCTTAATCGTGACAAACGCAAGGAAAGGTACACATCCTTTCCTTATTAGCTTGCTAGCTCGGAGAGCCGAAATAAGAGGTGACTTGCTCCGACTCTTAGGGCTAGAATAGACTAGTTCTGGAAAGTCCTTGAAAGTAACTTTGCTGTTATGGCAATCCACAGTTGCCTGATACCTAGACAACCAGTCTGCTCCCAATATGACATCATATTCCTTTAGGTCTAAACATATGAGGTTGATAGGAAGATTTCTTCCTTTTACTAAGACTTCACAGTTTTGGTAATGGTGCGTAATATCTGTTTCGATTCCGAGAGGAGTAGATAAAAATATTTTTTCATTTATTTTTTTTCTTTTTAACTGTGATCATTGTTCTTCCGACTCTCTGGATTGAGGTCGGGTTCCTCCTGTGGACTCAGGAGAAGGGAGATCTGATCTCCGGTTTGCTGGTGACTGTGTGTCATCAGTGGTTCCCTCCTGGTCTGGAGGAAGAGAGGTCTGTGACCTCTGGTTTGCTAGTGACGGGGAGTCACTGGTGGGTTCCCTCCTGGTCTGGAGGAAGAGAGACCTAGTCTCTGGTTCCAAGTGGTTGGGAGTCACTTGGGGTGTCCCTCCGGTCTGGAGAAAGAGGGGAGGTTGTTCCCATGGTCAAGCTGTTTGGCAGCACCTGTTGCAGACTGAGTCTGCGGTTTCTATCTTGTGCTAGTGGAAGCCTCAGTCCGGTTGGGAGTAAGGGGAGGACGTAGGTCTGTGGACCGAACCACCTAAAAAATTATCTGTGCAGTGGTTTGATTGCCTTCCTTGCTTCCGCTAGATGATTGCATAGGCGTGCTCCAAGTGTTTCTTCATATGATCAAGTGAATTGGTTTTATTCCGAGACTGTGTCTAGCATCTGAGTTTTATTTTGGGCATTATTGGTAGAGGGATACATTCACCCCCCCTCTGTATCCGGGCCTAGCACCCTATCAAAACTCACACCGTTTGGATCCAAATCACGCATGGACGCAGGAAAATAGTAGGGTATTTATCCCCTTATCTCCACCGAAGATCTCACGCGTCGAGATAGCAAAACCTTGCCGAAAACCATCTCACGAACAACCCACGCTGGCTTTGAATCCACGAACGGGATCGTGCCAATGCCACGCTACGATACTCGCATCATCACCCCTCAGGTCAGCTCCATGCCGTCACCACCTCACCCAGCTCCGCACCGGTCATATGCCCCGGGGGAGAGGAGAAGAGAGGAGAGAGAATGGAGGGAGAGAAATGAGAGATCGTGAGGGAGGAGAGAGGAGAGGGAAAAGGTTAACAAGAAAAGAGAAATAGGAAAATTAGCAAATTTCCTAAAATCTGATTTTCTACACGAAATTCTGTAAATTCAAAAAAATATGGAAAAATAGTCTCTGCGATCCTCGGAACGAGCACAACGCACCTGTAGCATCTCGGAGTCACAAAACTCAACGGTTAACTCTCCATGGGGTTCTACAAGTTATACAAGGGGAAAACCCGAGTGGATCGTAAAACACGTTCAGGACCCACGAAAGTGCTCTGAAAGCTCTCTGATTCCGATCCGAAGAATCCAGGATATTACAGTCCTCCCCCCTTTAAGAAATTTCATCCTCAAAATTCAAGGAGCCAACAAGGGAAAAAAACAAGAACAAACCCAACCATTAGCCACACTCTCCAAGCATCAGCCAAACCTCAAACACAAAACACGATAACACAATTCCCAAAAAATACAATTCAGAGGGACACCGCCAGACCACAATCACAGGCACATGCTCCAGATCTTAAGGAACATCGATCCACAGAACGAGCATGGCACACAAAGGAACACAAATCTGGCACCTCCGAAATAGGGCATCATCGTTATCGTCTCACAGGGAAAGGAGACACGACCCGTGCCACGAAAGCAGCTACCGATAACAACACATGGCAGACACAACAAGCATCAGCTTACACAAGGAAACACAGTCCTTTCAGTTGACTGCTCCACCCATTGGCTCTCGCGCTAAGAATAATAATGAAACTGGCACGCAAAAGGCCAATGACAGCACTGGACCACGAGGACCACCAAGTCAGTCCTCACTCAGACATTACATCTGATTCGAGTTTCATGTCAACTCTACCACGATAGAAGAGTACAGAAAAACCAACTGACAAGACCTCAGTCCACACAATGTCAAATCAGACTTACAAGGAACTCCTCCCAAGCTGAACACAACCACCAAACAACAACGCCTGCAGAATCCTGACTCCGTTCTCAACACAGAACCACGGGACTCAACTGCAAGCTAGGTCACAACAAGGCATAATTACAGCTGAACATACGGCTAAAATGCACTAGCTACTCGCAGCTTGCCAACAAGGACCCACAATGACATCTAAGAGAACGCACCTCGAGGACCACGATCACGTCCCGAGAGCATAAATCCCAAGAAATACAGAGAAGAAAAGGGTACTCGACCAGCATATATGTTGACAAATTTCTCCAATCCTTGAACCTTCCAGTGCCAACAACCACAATGCCTCAAGCAATGGCACGACAACCAATAGCATCAAGGAAAACATAGCCAAGATGATGTTACAATAAGAAAACAAACCTCTCGGCTAGTCAGAATCTTCCAACCAAACGATCCTCGACTAGTGGGTTCCCTCACACTTCCATTGCACACTCAACACATCACACACAGGCATCAGAAATAGCTCGACATCCACATCTCAGCACATACTCGGTGCCATCACAATTCACAAAACTGTAATATACCACGCCTTGAGTACCGATCCTACTAACTGTCGATCACAAGTCGCCATAGTGCAAACCATGAAGAGCACCAGCTTCAGCATAAAGCACAAAGAATGCTAATCTCAGCTTATCCTCACGTCCTGAAACAAACACTGAAGCTTCACAGCACAATAGTCGCAAAACATGGCACATCGAACACAGTGCACAACGGCCCCCAATTCCAACAACTGGGTCCAAAGCCAGGCCACCATCAAACAAGAGCAGATCAGGTTCAGAACTAACATAGTCCACACATAAGCAGACACAGGACAAGGCTTCACCAAGCCAGGACTTCCAAAGCTTACCTCGAAAAGACGCCACAAGATAAGATAAGAAGAATCAAGCTCGACTAACAATAGCTCACTAGGATGGAAAATCCTAGGTTCGCCCGAGCATTCTCTCAAACGAGGCATCCAATCGACCACCACAACACAACCATAACATCTCAGGGGCTGAACAAACCTCAAGCTAGGACGGCCAAAACAACATGAGAATGTGCACGGCCACCACACCAACGATAGTTCCCAACAGCCACCTGGACAAGCCACGAAAAATCTCAAACACCGCACCGTGGATTCACGCCTGCCGGAAAACTCTGCCAAGCGCAGCACAACTGAGACAAACACCATGACAAAAGGAAGGTGCTCCATCAGAATCTGACAAGAGCAAAACCATCTCGCACAGTGCCAACACAGCACGCATAAGACCACACGCAAAAGCAAAGCGATAAACAATCGCTAAACCTATGCCAGCTACCGACTATATTGGTCCTTATGGACTCTGAGCATTGCGATATCTCGAATTCCAATGTACTTTCACAACAGAAGTTTAGCTAGCTCAGAAAAACTCCAAACAACTCTGAACTCTGCTCTGATACCAACTGTAATGACCCAGACTCCGGATACCGGGTAAACCTGATACCACTTGGAACCTGCGAGGCCTCCCAAGAGCGGAAAAGCTCTGAAGGGATAGAAAGGTATGTGAGAGTACATTGAACTTCCAGATAAAGTAGTAAGTAATTAAATTTCAATGATCAAGATTGCTAAAATAGAAAAAATGAAATTACATTTTCTATAACAATTAAAACTAAAAGAGTGCGGTCCAACCAAACTACATTATAATAGGAAAGAGAACGTACTCTCAAGTCG
The DNA here is from genome assembly GCA_022559845.1 of Amorphophallus konjac. Lineage (NCBI taxonomy): Eukaryota > Viridiplantae > Streptophyta > Magnoliopsida > Alismatales > Araceae > Amorphophallus > Amorphophallus konjac. The sequence goes on along the minus strand of CM040120.1, from coordinate 155,139,824 downwards.
GGAGAAGCCCGACATTGGCAAACGCTGGCAACTAAGAACCATGCAGCAGGTACCTCCCAGCACGAGAATGAATAGCTACACCTGAAAAGTCAGGGGTGAGCCTCCTATCACTGGCTCAATAGGGATCCCGCAGAACCCTACCACGAATCAACTTAGTAACAACACTGCTAAACTAAAGCAAAGCAGTAACAACAGGACCAGGAACAACAAAAGTAAAGAGGAAAGCCGTACCACAGAAACAGGGCAGTCGAAGGAACCTCGGGACTCTAAACTACTCCACACAGTAACAGAAAGGCGAACCCAGACCTCACAAAGTCGGGAGTTACTGATCCATGGACAAATCACGAAACCCTATCGTGAAAACCTATAGAAACAGGCAAAGGCCTTACAAAAGATCTACACGGCCAAAGGTATGATCACGACTTCGCTGTCGTGCACCCTACACCGTCCATGAATAGAACCATGGTAAATCTCTACCGGCAGCGTAGACCTTAGTGTCACAAAGACACTAAAACTAATCAAGGATTTACATCACCACAGACGTAAACCAACCCACGAGTATCTCAAGATGAAATGAATCGGCTAGAGCTCACGTTGTACGAGAATCACGCAAGCCACGAATCATCAACTTTTGAATCCCTAATTATGAATCCCGTGTCATCTGACAGAAGCACCTCCTCTCTAGAAGAAAAGCTAGATGCGTCCACTAACGTCTTATACTACGCCTCAAGTGTCTCCTACTCATCTCGAACGCAGTAACTGAGACACTCTCAAAGAACCAAGGAACTACAGTAACGAGTGACTAGTCAGGGTCACGCCCGTCGGCGCTCGTCCAACGCCCCTGACCACGTGTGCACACACAAGCCCAATATCTTGAGCCAGGCCTCTCAGTGGTTTTCACCTCAGGTCGGACTCTAACGGAAAGACAAAGGGGCCGACGACAACCAGCCTACAAACCGTCTCAATCGGGAACACACCCCGCCATCACTCCCAGGTGGGCCGACATAGGAAAGTGTTGTCAGGCTATGACTACTAGAGGCTCACTAGACAAAGAGACTCAAAACAGTGAACACCGAAGTACAGATAGGGTATGCACGCACCTATCACACGTAGTACGAAGCACCAGGCAGTACACCAGACTACCACCAGACTTAGGACAGTCAACTAGACCTGCTGACGCGATCCCTGAGTCACAAGACTCAGGTCAAGATCGTCGCACATCACAACAACACACTATTAATCAGCCTAGTCCCTAAGTCAAAAATCACATGAAACACATTATGGAAGATGGCACAGAACAGCTGGATCCATAACAATAATAATAATAATAATGAGTCCTCGGCCTCTAAGCTGCCTAGTGGACTCACAATTCTGCGTAACACGAAACACGAAACATGAGGGATTACCAGAAACCTCAAACCAAATGGCACAAAAACTGAGGTAAGACGATACCTTTAAGCGCCCAAAACTAGGTCCCGATCCTCACAGGATAGACGAGAAACTCACGAGGTCACGTGTCAACCACTGGGTCACAACCGGGTTGACCAGAAACCATAATGACCCTTGAAATAATACAAAACACTACTCGGTATAATGGCACTCTCAGACACCCTATAACACGGTCACAACCCTCGTAGGACGTCCAAGACATCCACGGAACAATGGGCTAACCAAGGGGTCGAAGCCATATTAACCAGAAACCAAACCAACGCGAAAGAAACTCCCAAACAAATGGCGGTCTTACCCTTGGCCGCTAATCCTCATTGGCGGTCTTATCAGGGCCGCTATTCGTAGGGTAAAACAGACATAAAATGGCTTGCTGAAGAATGTTTCTAGACTTTAGTGGTCATGGCCAGACCGCCATGCTCAAACTACCTCGAAAACACAATAAGCCATCCTTTTCGTAGTCCTTTACCTGACCGTCACTTCATAAGGCGGTCAGTCGCAAGGCTGTCATTAGGAACCACCTTAGAACTGTAAAACCATTTAACGCCCTCCCTTGGACCATTTCCACGGAATGGTGGTCACCTCATGGCCGCCAAAGCGACCTTGCGGTCGGAGCTAGACCACTAGCCTGAACTGACTTAAAACCGATTAACCGACCTAAACATTGAATAGCGGTCGCCCAAGGGCCGCTAAACCAGCTTTACAGTCGGTCGCGAGACCACTAAATAGACCAACAAAGGAGTTCCGCCTAGCGGTCTCCAGTGGGCCGCCAAGCACAAATAGCGATCACTAGTAAGACCTCTAAACCGTTTCTGCGAGAAAACTATGGGACTACCCAAAACCCAATCTTTCCATGCCCCAATCGCATCTAAACGATGGGTAAACATTCCTAACGTTGATATCCACCTTCCACAAGCCAGAAGGGATCAAACCCTGCACAAAACTATAAGAAACGGGTGATTTCCACAAATCCACCCAAAATGACTCACGTGGGTAACCGGCCTCCTACCGGCCCCAAATCACAACCATACAAGTTCAAACTGGCAGGGAACGAATGCCAACCTGCCAGGGGTTCAAATGAATCCATTTAAACTACAAACCATCACCTGGAACGGCGAACACGGCTCATACCCCTCGATCATGCATTTCGCCAAAACATGGCAAAACCCGCTCAAACTCACACCGTTCGGCTCCAAATCACGCAAGGATGCAGGAAAAGAGTAGGGTATCCATCCCCCTACCTTCACCGAAGATCTCATGTGCCGAGGTGGCCAAACCTTGCCAAAAATTATCACACGAACAACTCACGCTGGCTTTGAATCCATGAACGGGATCGCACCAACGCCACGCTCCGATACTCATGCCATCACGCCTCAGGTCAGCTCCATGCTATCACCACCTCACCCAGCTCCGCACCGGTCGTATGCCCCGAGGGAGAGGAGAAGAGAGGAGAGAGAATGGAGGGAGAGAAATGAGAGACCATGAGGGAGGATATAGGAGAGGGAAAAGGTTAATAAAAAAAGAGAAATAGGAAAATTAGCAATTTTCTTAAAATCTGATTTTTTGCACGAAATTCTGTAAATTTAAAAAAATATAGAAAAATAGTCTCCGCGATCCTCGGAACGAGCACAACGCACCTGTAGCGTCCCGGAGTCACAAAACTCAACGGTTAACTCTCCACGGGATTCCGCAAGTTATACATGGGAAAAATCCGAGTGGATCGTAAAACACGTTCAGGACGCACGAAAGCGCTCCGATTCCTATCCGAAGAATCCAGGATATTACAAGGGTACTCGACCACACACACAGCTACTCAGCAGCAACACACTACGATCCTAAAATAGGGTACCGGAAGTCGCTGAAGTCTCAGCAACTACACACGGAAAACCAGAAGAAAAGTTTCAGAAAGAAAACACAATTCGAAACAAAGAAATGCAAATGTAGCTTCTGATGGAAATCTAGAAACTGAAAGAAAAGATCTGGACTGAGATCTGAAACTGCTCCTTTCTCTCTATTTAGTGGCCAGACAAAGACTTGGGGAGGAAGTCTCTCTCAAATTACTCTTAGATTTTCCCTCTCAGCATTGGAATCGCACACGCCAACTGCTAAACTACTTTAATCTCTTTTCTAGTTCTCTACTTGCTCTTTGGAAGCTCAGGGGTGCTCGAATGGCAAAGGGCTTCAACCTTTTCTTCCCAAACGATAGGTCCATACTTATAGAAGAGAAATATGGATAATTCCCTTTTATAGAGCCATTTTTTGATTAGTCCATGTAAAGATAGAATATTCTAACCTAGGATCTTTTCAGAAACTGGGCAATGTGTCTTTGGGGCGTGTGCCAATCATTGGGAGTAAATGACCACGTGACCTACGGGGCCCACTCGAAATCTACACGTGTTGTAGTCTCAGACAATATCAGTCGACTTAGTTGATTGGTAAGTTGACTGAGTTGTTCCTCACACTAACATCCTTTAAGTCGGGCTAAGTATCACTGAAGATGTGTGTCGACTTGATGGAGAGCAAGTCGACTAAGTTTTTTCTCGCACTGATACCCTTTTAGTCTAGCTTGAGCAACCCTGAAGTTATCTGTCGACTCTTCTTCACATCTTTCGATAGAGTTGGGGCTTAGTCAACTGCTATTACCTTGTTCTATCAACTCTATCTCTGCGGATAATTTACTATCTTCTAGACTCTGCCCATCTTCAACCAATATTTGTTGTCACATGAAATTGTTGTTGTTGTTTGCATGCATGCTTGAGCTTCTCATTCCATAGTCTTGTGCCTTGTCTCAATCCTCAAGTTCTTCAGCATGCTCTTGCCTTTCTACTGATGTCTGCCGACTTGAGACTATGTCTATCGACTTGGAACTCATATCTGTCGACTGAATTTCCTAAAACTTGGGACTATGTCTGTCGACTTGGAACTCATATCTGTCAACTGCATTTCCTAAAAATCAGACACTTAGTACATTTATTAGAAAACTTCATACATTCTGACCTTGGCATATTTATCTAAGTTGAATACACAAGATCAGACTGATATTTCATAAGTCATAGTTAGACATCATCAAAACACAGAACACAATAAGACCCGTGAACTACGAATTCTTGTCAGATTTATAAATAGGAAAATTCCCATGAATTTGGTTGATTTTGTGGGCTTTTTTCACGAGTTATGCATGAAATAACCCATTTGTATAATGATTTATAGAAATTATGGGCCATTAACATAATTTTTGTTTCTTCAAAGCCTTTTTGCAATTAAAGGTTTTATAACAAAAAAAACTAATCAAAACCTATTTTCTACCCATGGTGGGGAGAAACCCCACGGTTTCTCCCTCTCTCTTCTCACACATCCCCTCTCTCTCCCCTCTTGTTCTCTCGGCATCCTTCTCCACCCGGCCGCGGGCGGCTTGGAGGTGGAGACCTCGGCGAGCTTGTGGTGAAGGAGGAGTGCTCGTGAGGCCGGGGAGATTGGTGGTTCGTGTGGTGATCGTTTCCCTACGGCATAGGGAAGGTTTTGACGAGTGGAACCATGCTTGAACAGCTTGATTTCGTGATTCCAAGTAGGGGGATAGATTTCTACCTTGCCCTAGCATGTTTTTCAATTGTTTTGAATGGTTATATGCATGTTAGAATGCCTAGTTTGATTCAAAATGGCATGTGGAGTGAAATCCTTAAAACCCTTATTGTTTAATTCTTGTATAGCCTTGTTCTTTATCTGTGTGAAGCCTAAATGTTGTGGAAATGATGTATGAAAATAGGGAACATGTGATACTTGTGTATTCCCACCGATTCGATCGATTTGGGAGAGGTTTAAAATAGTTAGGGCATGTTTCGATTCGTCCGGACAAGTAGCGGTCCTCATAAGGCCGCTACTTGGCCTCTAGAAGGGGTAGCGGTCTCCATAGAGACTGTTTATATGCTTCATGCCAATGTTTATCATGATCAATCTTCATGGTTATGATTTATATAATCCATGCATTTCATATTTGGGTTGAATGGGCTTAAACTCTTGTATTCATTCCTTAATTCTTGCAATCTGCTGAATTTTGGTCGATCAATAGAAGGAGTTCAGTCGACCAGAATTAACAGCGTACATGCTCTAAATCCCATTTTACCTTAATTCTCGACCCAGCACTTTTGGTCGACCGAAATCCATAGGCTGTAGGGGTCTGGACCTTGTTATAGTTCGGTCGACCGACCATTTTGAGCGGTTGATCGAATACGGCGGCCGGCCCAGTTTGCTTGTGTTCGAAACCCATTAATCATGATCCATTTGGGTTCAAAATTGACCCCCTTGCCCCTAGGGCTTGCTTACTCATACCAGGACATGTTTTGTTAGGGTTTAGCATGTGGTTTATGGTCATTTCATATCTCCTTTCTCCCTCTATATATGACCCATGAATTTGGAGAGAAAGTAACAAGGGCTAATATTTTTCTATCTTGCAGGAGAAGAAAGGGAAGAAGGAGAGGAGGAGAAGAAGATCTATGGATATCATCTACATCCTTGCGTTTATAGAGATCGTGATAGAAGATAAAGAGAAGCAGATTGAACAGAGGAACGTGTTGACGTTCAAATCGACGGCATCCGGCTTCCCGCCGACCTGAGCATCAAAGAAGATCATCTACACCCCTTTCAACATATGGGGATCTATTTCTTCACCTCTTTTACATATAATCCAATGATTTGCATTCTGTCTATGAGCATGTATTGATCATATCTTTGTTTTTCTAACTTTGACTCTATGTGTGTTGAACCGTCTGCGTACGGTTGTGGTTTATTATGCTACGGTTGTTGCAGCATGTGTGTGTGTGTCTTGATCCGTGGTAGGATCATGTTGGAGAGCATGCCTCCATGTGTGTTGGAGATTTTCTTCATGTGCTTCATTGGGAAGTAAGTGAAGCCTCACCGGTTCGGTGAGGGGTGGACATAGGGTGCCCGTCGTGGTTCTGAACCACCTTCAAATCCCCGTGTCTTGTGGCTGCTTGCTTGCATATTATTTTGTTCCAACATGATCGAGTGTGCTCGGAGAGATTAAGAGAACTAGAGTTATTTCTATTCAGCTTATTCTCATCAATCTCGTTAATTCCGCATATTAGTTTAAAATCTGTCAACTCATTTAAGGGGACAATTAAACCCCCCTTCTTGTCCATTCGCTTATCTGGGCCAGCAGATTTGTTGTGTGTATGGATGCTTCTCGAGTGAGTTTGGCTGCAGTGCTTTTGCAGCATGGCAGAGTTGTGGTGTACGTATCCCGGTAGTTGAAGCAGCATGTAGAAAATTATCCCACTCATGATTTGGAGCTGGCGGCGGTGATTTTTGCATTGAAGATATGGGGGCATTATTTGTATGGTGAGAAATTTAAGATCTTCACTGATCATCAAAGCTTGAAATATGTATTTTCTCAGAGGGATTTGAATCTTCGTCAGCGCAGGTGGATGGAGTATATGAAGGACTATGACTTTACTCTGTCTTATCAACCCGGCAAGATGAATGTAGTGGCCGATGCACTGAGCAGAAATGTGCAGATCAGTCACTTGATGATGCAAGAGTGGAAGCTATGGGAGCAAGTTCCAAGCGAGACTTTTAGATTGAAGATTCGCCATGATCCGATGACAGTTGTTCTTGCTTGTCTGATGATGACTCCATCTATTTATCGACAGATCAGGGAGGCACAACAGGTAGATTCAGATTTGTCTCGTATTGTTACAATGCCAGAAGTGGAGTTATGTGATGATGAAGTGGTGAGATTCAAAGGCCGAATCTATGTTCCAACTGAAGATTCTTTGAGGAATGCTATATTGCATGAAGCACATGGATCCCGCTATACCATTCACCCTGGAACCACGAAGATGTACAATAATATGGAATGGCAATTCTGGTGGCCAAGCAAGAAAAGGGATGCGGCAGACTTCATGGCTAAATGCTTGACGTGTTAGCAGGTCAAGGACGAGCATCAGAGACCCAGAGGTATGCTTCAACCTTTGGAGATTCCAATGTGGAAATGGGATCATGTGACTAACGACTTTGTTGTGGGTTTGCCTCAAACCCCACAAGGCTATGATGGCATTTGGCTGTTGGTTGATCATCTGACTAAGACAACTAGAATGTTGCCGATTAATGTAAAGTGGAATGACTAGAGATTGGCCAGGCTTTATGTTGAGAGAATTGTGCCGTTGCATGAAACTCCAATGTCTATTGTGTTAGATCGTGACCCACGCTTTACATCTGGCTTTTGGCGGAGTTTCCAAAAGGCGTTGGGCACAGAATTGGCATTTAGTTCAGCGTATCATCCTCAGTCGGATGGTTCGTCTGAAAGGACCATTCAGACATTAGAAGATATGTTGAGATTGTGTTGTCTGGATTCGCAGGGTTCGTGGAGCTAGCATTTGCCATTGGTAGAATTTGCTTATAATAATAGCTATCATTCCAGTATTGGTATGGCATCGTATGAAGCCTTGTATGGTCGGCCTTGTCGTACGCCGTTAGACTGGTTTGAGGTTGGTGAGCGGCTCTTGACATGACCGGATTTGTTGCAGCATTGTGTGGAAGTGGTTTGTCTGATCAGGCAGAGATTGTTAACAGCTCAAAGTCGACAGAAAAGCTATGCTGATCGGTGTAGAAGACTATTGCAATTTGAGCCAGGAGATTTTGTATTTGTGAGAATATCTCTGATGAAGGGCGTTATGAGGTTTGGTAAGCGTGGAAAGCTCAGTCCCCGATATATTGATCTGTTTCCTATTTTGGAGCGTTTGGGCCAAGTGGCTTATCGCCTTCAGTTGCCACCGGTGATGGGAGAAATCCACGATGTGTTTCATGTTTTTATGTTGAGGAAATATGTGCCTGATGAGTCGCACATTCTTGATGATTCTGTGTGACCTGAAGTGGCATCGGATTTGTCTACTCCAGAGTATTCGATTCGTATAGAGGATCGCCGCGAACAGTGACTGAGGAACAAGGTTATCGCTCTAGTGAAGGTAGTGTGGTAGCGCCACTCCGGTCATGAGGCTACATGGGAGCGTTAGGAAGATATGCGTCTGTAGTTCCCGTATTTGTTTGAATATGTATATTCTTTCTGTTCCTTCCTGGTGTTTCCTTTAAATTTCGAGGATAAAATTTTTATTAGGAGGGAGGGACTGTAAGACCCGTGAACTATGAATTCTTATCAGATTTATAAATCGGAAAATTCCCATGAATTTGGTTGATTTGTGGGCTTTTTAGATGAGTTATGCATGAAATAACCCATTTGTATAATGATTTATAGAAATTATGGGGCATTAACATAGTTTTGGTTTCGTCAACGATTTTTTGCAATTAAAGGTTTTATAACAAAAAAAACTAAACAAAACCTATTTTCTACCCACGGTGGGGAGAAACCCCATGTTTTCCCCCTCTCTTTCCCATGTTGTTCTCTCGGCGTCCGGCTCTACCAGATTGTGGGCGGCTTGGAGGAGGAGACCTCGACGAGCTTGGGGCGAAGGAGGAGTGCTCGTGAGGCCGGTGAGATTGGTGGTTCGTGTGGTGATCATTTCCCTACGCTGTGGGGAAGGTTTTGACGAATGGAACCACGCTTGAACTGCTTGATTTCGCAATTCCATGTAGGGGGTAGATTTCTACCTTGCCCTAGCATGTTTTTCAATTATTTTGAATGGTTATATGCATGTTAAATTGGCTAGTTTGATTCAAAATGGCATGTGGAATGAAATCCTTAAAACCCTTATTGTTTAATTCTTGTATAGCCTTGTTCTTTATGTTTTTGAATCCTAAATATTGTGGAAATGATGTATGACAACTGGGAACAGGAGATACTTGTGTATTACAATCGATTGGATCGATTTGGGAGGGGTTTAAAACGGTTAGGGCATGTTTCGATTTGTCCGGACAAGTAGCGGTCCTCATAAGGATGCTAATTGGCCTCTAGAAGGGGTAGCGGTCTCCACAGAGACCGTTTCCCGTGAGGCGAGGTAGAGGGCAAGTAGCGGCCATAGGCCATCCCCATGACCGCCACTTGGCAGTGGCCGCCCAGTTCAGACCGCAACTTCCATCCAACCTAGATTTTTGCCGTGATCGCTTGGCCGTGTGTTTGTGGTCATACCTTGGGTATGTTTATGCGCTGTAATGATTTGTGGCATGCTTTTATGTCCCGTTTGGGTTGGCTTCTCTTTCCTATCTGATTGACCAACCAGTCGTAACCCGACGACCTCTAGTATCAGCCCACCTGGGAGAGGTGGCATGGCAGTCCCGGTATACAGTTTTTAGGCTAGTTTTCGTGGGCCCCCTTGCTTTGCAGTAGCATCTGACTGGGGGGGAAAACTAGCTAGAGGCCTGGCTCAAGGCCTTGAGCTTGTGTGTGCACACGTGGTCAGGGGTGTGGACTTGAGCTGACGAGCGTGACCCTGACTAGTCCTTGTCTTTGGTTATAGTTACGATGTCTCAGTTACCGTGTTCAAGCCGAGTGGGAGACACCCGAGGTGCAGTGCAAGTCGTCAGTGGACGCGTCTGGTCTTACTTCTAGTGGTTATTTTCTCTTGTCACCTGGTCTATGGAAATTTGACTCTAATGGTGAATGAAAGATTCTAATGTTTAATTATACACTTTAATTAGCATGAGTTTACATGGCATTCATATTTACCTGTATTCATTAATTGATATTCCTGTACATCTTTTATTAATTGAAATAGCTGCATGCCATTACATTATTTATTATGATTAAATTTTTCTTTTGTGATTTTAGTTGTGAAGTAGGGATTTGCGGGACCCCTACTGAGTCAATGAAATGAGACTCACCCCTTATTTTTTAGGTGAGACGCAGCAGCCTGCAGGTTTCCCACGTGGTTTTGGCGGTCAGTCTTAGTAGCTAGCATGGTCCAACCTAGGGTATGCACCGTGTAGTTGTCCTTTTTGGTTCTTGTATAATTTCGGACTTGTACTTTGTGACTAATGTATAATAATAACACTCTGGTAATGTAAAATTGCTTCTACTTAATGTTTTTATTCTATTAAAATGCGCCTGTGATTGTAGATCTTTTTGCATCCACAATCCACTTTCCAACCCTTTCGGAGCCTCATCAGCTCTTGGGTGGCGACTCAGGGTTCTAGTGGTATCGGGTCTCTGGTACCCGAGTTTTTGGGTCGTTACTGTCACGCCCCGAGCGCGGAAGGAACCCGGTATGCATGACAAAGTTTATATCAATCATGTCATTCAGAGCATAAGGAATTCGACCTTATAGATAGAGTGCGCAAAAGTAAAGATAATAAACCAAATCCTTTATTCTCATTAATAACACCAATGTCCAAAAGTATAACCATTACATAATCCATTGATGACTAGACTCAATAAATAGGAAAAATACAATAATTGACTCTAGAAATAGGAAAAAGAGACGACTAGGCAGACGCTTCAATGGTCGGGTGGCTCTATACTGTTCACTCATGTCCATTCCCATCCGAATGATCCTCGTCATCGGAGTTACCTGAAAAATAGGGGAAAATTACGGTGAGCGAACGCTCAGTAGGAATTATATCTCAAAGTTAGGCTTGCTTTAGGATGCGAGACAACAATGAGACTCGACTCGGACTTGTTGCGAACCTTGGACTCTAGTTGACGACGCGACCCAAAGACGACGCGACCAGCAACAATACGACTGGTTCGGCACCCTATGTGATTCCTGAAGAGGCAAGCGTGCCCCAAACAAGAAGTACTCGCTCACGATCGTCCCTAGCAAGGGAAACGTGTCGAGCTACACAGTTGAGAAACCGACATTGAGTCTCGAGTCGTCAGCTCACTCTCGTTCTCAGAATGAGTCACGGGAAGGGTCTGGCACTCACAACTCACAGTGGTGACTAAATTTAACTAGCTAGTAAATAAATTACTCACATGTAGCGGCAAATAGAACTTATACTAAATAAGCAAATACGACAAAGAGGGTGGCGAGTGTACCTCTACGCTCGAGGTGTGGGGAAGACGTCCCGGCCAAGTTCCGTAACATCCGATATAGTAGTAAAATGTAATTATAGATGTGATTTTTATTGCCCACTCCACGCAGGGAGGTAAAGGGCTACACAATGACGTCGGGAGTACCGAACTTGGGTTGGCGGGAAGCAAGGTGGTGGGTTCTGGGTGGTGGCGGGCAGCGGCTCTGGTTCTGTGAATTGTTGGCCGGCAGGACAGCGAATAAGGATGTCCAAAGGGACGTCGACCTCTGGAGATCCTCCGAAGGCGGTGGTTCACCGGGACGATGGCAGAGGGTCCCTGGTCGACCCCTGGGAGCAACCGTTGCTGAATCTTCTCCACCTTATTTTATTGTGGATTTCTACGGTCGCCCTCCTTGCTGGCCTGGTTTGGGGCAGAACTGCGCGCTCCCACAAAAACGTCCGCTACGACCAGATCTAATCTCGGATAGGGGAGAAACTAGCGCCGTTGCGAAGAGCACTCATAGGGCTTCGACATAATGGAAACTCAGGGCCATGTATCAGTTGGATTGAAAATGAAATCCTATGCAGCACGTCAACTATTTCTGGCCCGGAAGACAAGTCTCACAGGGCATATCGGGTTCTACCTAAGAATGAATTTTGACTGTGGGGTTGATGGTGCATTTAGGGCTTGGGGATTTTATGGGAGAGGGGGGGGGAAATGAGGGGGACAGACAAATAATTTGGGATTTTTATGACGTGGTTTAGGGGGTGGGAAAAATGGAACATTAGGTGACTATCTCGCAGATCTAGAAACTGGCAGATTGCGAGGGGTGTAACTAAATGACTGGGAAGGGGGGCAAACGAGCTCTGATTGGAGTGAAAATTTAACTGGGGGTTAAGGACGGTAGGGGGAAGACGCTTTCAAAATTTAAGGTCGATCGGACGGCTGGATTGGGAGAAACGACCTGCTTTTTGAGCTTCATATCTGGAATTTGGGATCCTACACAGCAGGCCGAAGTGGTGGTTGTGGTGGCTTGATGGCTGCACGAACGGAGTCGGTGGCAGCGGTGATCGAACCTGGTACCCAGAGGAAGAGATAGAAGTGAGAATCACTTCCAAGAAAGGGCCTCACACCCTGGATCAAGGAGGAAGAAGATGAAGAACTAGAGAGAGAGGGGGGGCGCCCATGGCACTCTTGAATTTTTTCATTCATTAATTTCCCAAAAATATTACAAGAGAGTCTTTCTACCAAAACCCTAGACCTAGGAAAATGACCTCCAATACAAATCCTATATGGGACAAGAGAGGGGGCGCCCCTCTCTCTTGGTCCAACTTGGCAACTTGGTCCAAGTTCTACCTTGGACCAAGAACCACATTAATGGGCCTATGGACCATTGACCAACCTATTGGGCCCTGCAAATTAGGAAGCCCACCAAGAGAGAGGGAGGCCCAATTGGGCTCCAATTAATATAAAGGCCCCATGTGGAAATAGGACCTTTAATTGGACCCTTGAATGAAATGAGCCCATATTACACTCTTGACCCCAATTACACTCATAAATACCCACAAATACAAATACACACCCAAATACACTCCAAATAAATACTAAAAACTATCTAAACAAAAGTAAATGAATTGGCTTGCTCCGATGTCCCATCAATTCTTCCAGGGTGGGAAGAACTCGACCTTGTCGAGTAAGGGGGGGTGTTGTCACTCGGGTACCGCTCTAGTAGATCAGATATGTCCACTGTAGCTCTGCCCGGATGATCCGAGTGTTAGCGGACACGGGTCATCCTCTCCATCGCACGAAGTAGTGTAGGTACACCCCACCCCGAGTAGTCATTACCTGCTCGTCCAGTATATGCTCTATCAGCTCACGCTGCTGAGGTAACAAGGCTGGAGGTGGACGCTCTGGGGAGGTGTTACTCACAAGGGAGGAGACGGCTCAAAGAATTACTAGGAATCACCGCTGGGTCCCTATAAGTGACCAGGTCCGAGATGATGAAAGTGGAGCTGATCCCGTCGCTCTCTGGAAAATCTACAACATATGCATTACAACTAACTCGTTTCACTACTCGGAAAGGACCGGCACCACGAGCTTGTAACTTCTTCACTGTTCGGGAAATCATTCAGGCCTGGCCCTGATCAAGACGTACTCGCCCTCCAGAACTCACGATGGTGCTTGTGGGCATCATCCAACTCTTTATACCGTGCATTGCTGGACTTAGCCGTGAGTCTCAACCCTCGTCAACTGTCTCCGGTTTGTGAAGACTCATCCTCGGGTACAGAAGTGTAAGAGGATCAGGAGGCGGGTTACGAGAAGATAATCTGGACTTTTGGTGTGGTGCATGGAAAATGGGAAGTCCGAACGTCCTCTCTTGAACGCGTGGCAGAAATCAAACCATACTGCGTGAACATAGGCTGTCGATCGTCGTACGGTAGTCACTAGCGGCTGTGCTACCGTAGGAGAGACGGGTAAAAGTGGGACAACTGATTGCATGGGGTCGGCAGATGTCACATCCACCGAGGACAAAGTGGGTGGGACATATAGCTCCGGGATGGCCGGTGGGGTTGGAGTGACTAACATAACGGGGTTGTTGGCTGGCGCCTCACCCTGGCCCACTAGGCACTCTATGGGATCGCTCTTGAACTCCACAACCTCAACGAGGTACTCCTCGGCCAACTCTTGCTCAACCTCATAACCTACAAGAATAAGCCCCGGTGGGGCTTCCTCGGAATGTGTGTCCTCTAAGATAGAGGAATGTGAAGGACACTGGTCGGGGAAATGGCTACTCCCACTAAAGGGGGCCACATGAGAGGGCTCTGGGTGGCGTGGCTCTGAATAAAGATCGGAAGGTGAGGTTGGTGGCAAAGGAGCTCTCACGGGTGGGGAAGGAAGGTCCTCCCTGAGGGGGAAAGGTCCTTGGGGTGGAACCGGGTTGGGAATGTCAGCCACCACGATCTCCTTAGGCTCGGGTTGGAGTCCGTCAATCTGAGTATACATCCTATCCCTCCTATCCAACCGGTCCAAAAACATTTGCAAGAGGTCATCTAAGGTGTGGTTTGGACTAGGGGCATCATGGTGGGTTTGCTCGTATTCAATTAGACTAGTCTTGGGTCGAGGCTCATCTACGTGTGGGGCTCTTTGCCTCCGACTATAACCCACTTGGTTGGAGGTGACTAGGTGGGGTCGGTTGGAGGTAATCGGGCCAGGTAGGTAGACCCTTCTAAGCTCGCCCTTCATCTCATGCCATGACTCGATGGGCCATTGCATCTTAATATCTCTCATTCATTCAATGCTCTCCCATTTCCAGGCGGCTTCGTGAAAAATCCGCCTTTGGGCAAAGATGACTTGCATGGCATCGGTGATGTGACACCACTATGGGGTATGCAGCAAGCCAAAAGTAAACTTAGGACCTATTCCGCATTCACAATCACATAACAATTAAGTTGATAAATTGGGACCAAAACGCCGTCGCACACACGTGAGCCCGGGGTGACTATAGGATGCTAAGGGGAGGTGAAGGATCAAGACCCTTGCTGGTAGAGTGCCAGCAGGGCTAGGGTTGCCCTCTCGAGGGTACGTAGCCCACGCTTATGGGGCTGGCCGGTGCCAATTGGGGCACTAGGTCCCACTCGCTTACTTTAACCACGGTGACCACACTATGAAGGTGGAACCGGGATCGGACACTCGCTCGCATGCACAACGGGGCTATGTCTACGGATATTAAACAAACAAGCACTAAGAATAATGGAGCAAAGTTTAGAGCTCACCTGGTTGGTTTGAAGAAACCAACCCCGTTCGGAGACGAGGGCGAGCGGGGAAGTGTGGATCCCGCACACTGCGCCGATGTCGCTTGAGCTGCTTAGTACATGAACTACTCCCCACGCAGGAGGGTTGGATTAGGGGTGGGGAAACCAAACTTACATCAAACACTACCTCCACGCAGGGAGGGGCGCTAAGCCGGCCAGGCGGAAGGGGAAAACTTGCCAACGATGAAGGAGTGGAAGCCGTCGAAGGTTCTGTTCACTTACTGTGAGAGGGAACAGGTCGCCACTGCCGCAGTCGTAGTTCATCCTCAGGAATTTTTCCGGTGACGAGACCAAGGGCGAAATCTTCGTAACAGGGACGGGGACACCTCTGAATTTTACCGAATTCTTCTGGCATCGTCGCTGGCCGCGGCGGTGGCTCGAACAGGATGAGGGATTCTGATGCTGACGGCTTCAGGTCTGAGGCAGTAGGATGCAGAGGTTGCCACAGACGCTCCCGGATGCCGAATTACGAACCGTCAGAGTTGCCGGAATTTTGGAAGAAGCCTCTGCACAGAAAAACTGACGGCAACTCTTTCTGAAGTCGGGGTGGACTGGGGGACGCCAACGATCAGTCACTGGTCGCTGCAGACAGCAGGAGGCAGACCCGCGCGACTGAGGGAGAAAATTCGGAACTCTGATTCTTGGATGCCGAACGAGGTCCCGTTTCTTTCTCCTGATCGGGGACAGGGGAAGGAAGAACTTTGTTGAAGAACTTTCTGTCGGGTTCCTTCGCTGTTGGTCGTGAAGCTGCTTCCAATCGGGCTCAGACTCTCTGCAGAGGATGTCTGGCGCAGTCGTGGTAGAACAGCTCTCTCGGTTGGCCACGAACTCGGAACGGGATGATTCCACCTCACTTGCGAAGGGGACTCGCAGACCTTTCCGCCGATGTAGGCCATGCCTCTGGATGTAGCTTTATGACTCCGGGGACACTTCTGCTAGTTGCAATTCTTTTCTGCCACCTGCAGACTGATCAAGATGAAGAGAAGGGATGGTGGTGGAACTAGGGGTGGGGATGGGGATTGGCAATATTGGAGATGGTGGGGTGGGGGGTCGATGGGAGAGGGAGTGTAGGGGTGTGGAGAGGAATGGAGCTGGGGAGATGGAGGTCCAAGAGGGGGAGGGGAGAGGAGGCCGCGGCTAGGTGAGAGGGGAATGAGGGGGTCGGCCAAGGCAAGTGGGGAGGTGAGTGGGTGGAGAGGGGTGCGCAAGTTTGAAGTGGGGGGGGGTTTGATTGCTTGGGGATATGAAAGGATATGTGGGGAAGTGGAGGGGTTGCTTGGGGGAGAGGGATGGTTGCCTTGGAGGTGGGGAAGGTGTGTGGGGGATTGGAAGAGTCACTTAGGAATGTGGAAGTGTTAATGGGAGTTATGGACCTAGGGGATGTGAAAGGGTGGGGGCTGAGGTGGCTGCTGATGTGGCAAGTGGGGAAGGTGAAGGGGCAGGTGCGCCCTAGGGAGAGAGAGAGGAGGAGAGAGAAGGGGTCCGCCCCCTGAAGAGAGAGAGAGAGAGAGAGAGAGTGAGAAAGCTAGAGAGAGAGGGGGGGAGATGCACTTATGCTCAAAATACTCAATAATTCATTAACCTTCTCAAGTGGGAGTTGGGGTCCTATATATAGGGATCCCAACTTTGTACAAAAGCCCCTGAGAAAAGAACAAAAGACAGATAACCAAGGTGCAAGAAGGGGTGCTCATGGGCCTAGCTCCTCTAGATGGGCCACAAAGCCAAACAAGCCCAATATGTTGATCCACTAATATGAGCACCTAGGACATGACTCAAAATACATCAAAAAGACTCAAGAAAAAGGGAAAATACATCAAGATGTCCATAGTAATAAACTCTAATGTCGTCGAGGACCCATCAAGTCGTGCAGTCGCAGCCTACCTGTCTCCAGAAGGGAGAGGGGTGTCTAGCCAGAGGGAACGCTGGGTGATGTCCCCATCAACTCCCCCGGGCTGTGAAGAACTCGACTCTGTCGAGAAAGGGTCCTCTCGGCTGTGGTAATGCTCCAGGAGGTCGGGGTCCAGCTGCTGAAGATCCTCCCTGCTCACCCATGAATCATCTGAAGGGGGCCGGCCCTTCCACCTGACCAAGTATCCCTCGTACGCTTTGCTCCGGGTGACAGTGACCTGTTCATCCAATATCCGTTCTATTTTCTCCCGTTGGCCTCTCTGGATTGGTGGAACTCTCTCATGAGTGGTGGCTCTCTCAGAAGGTGGAACAGGCTCAATTTCCTCACTGGGTGTCACCGTGGGTCCCCTATATGGCACCAAGTCAGCCACATTGAATGTGGGACTTACTGCGTACTCCTCGGGGAGGTCCAACACGTAAGCGTTTGTGCCAATCCTCTTTAAAACCTGGAAGGGGCCTGATCCACGCGACCTCAGTTTGGAGACATTCCCAGGGGAAAGCCTCTCAGTTCTTACCATCACATAATCACCTACGTGAAACTCCTGGTGGCGACGGTGGGAATCGGCCGACTTTTTATACACCTCATTGCTTTTGTTAATGTGTTTGCGGATTTCTTCATGCAATTCTTTCATGTGTTAGGCAAACGACTCAGCACTAATAGACACTCTAGCATGTGGTGGCAAAGGAATGAGATCTGTAGGCTTTCTAGGTTTGTACCCATGCACAGCTTCAAATGGGCTCATCCCTATCGACCTATTCACTGAATTGTTGTATGCAAACTCTGCCTGGGGTAATATGAGATCCCAATTCCCGGGGCGATCCTCAACAAGACACCGGAGTAGATTCCCAAGGCTCCTATTAATGACTTCGGTCTGGCCGTCAGTTTGAGGGTGATAGGCCGTGGAAAATTTGAGAAGGGTCCCCATTAGGTGCCAGAGAGTCTTCCAGAAATAGCTGGTGAATTTGACATCCCTATCAGAAATGATGGTCTTGGGTAGACCATGGAGGCGAACTACCTCATCGAAGAATAGGCGGGCCACATGAGAGGCGTCAGAGGTTTTGGAGCAGGGGATGAAATGGGCCATCTTAGAAAACCTATCCACTACTACAAAGATTGAATCATGCCTTTTTTGAGTCCTAGGTAGGCCTAAGACAAAGTCCATGCTTAAGTCTTGCCAAGGATGGTCATGGACAGGGAGTGGTGTGTAGAGGTCAGTGTTCTGCCTTGTTTGTTTGGCTGAGGCACATATCCGGCACTGTCCTACAATTTTGGCTATGTCCCTTTTGAGACTTGGCCAGTAGAACTGACCCTCAACCAAAGCAATGGTCTTATGCACCCCAAAATGCCCAGCAAGGCCTCCTGCATGTAACTACCAGATCAGGAAGTCCCGTAGAGAGGTTCTAGGTATGCAAAGTCTATGGCCTTTGAAAATGAACCCGTCCTCTAAGATGAATCCTTGATGTTCCCTAGGTGAGAGGGTGGACAGAGTGGTATGGATTCGACCAAAGTCCGGGCAATCAGAGTACTCTTCCTTGAGTCTTTCAAATCCTATGACTTCCACCTGAATAGTAGCTAGCAAGGAAATTCTCCTACTGAGGGCATCGGCAGCACGGTTTTCACTTCCGGCCTTATGTTTGATCACAAATGTGTAGGCCTGGATGTATTCGACCCATCGGGCATGCCGAGCATTCAGTTTCTGTTGGGAATTGAGGTATTTCAGGGCCTCATGGTCAGAGAATATGACAAATTCTTTCGGCAAGAGATAGTGTCTCCAGTGCCGGAGGGATTGAACCACGGCATAAAATTCCTTGTCGTAGGTGGAGTATCTCATCCTGGCATCACACAACTTCTCACTAAAATAGGCCACTGGATGTCCTTCCTGGCTAAGGATCCCGCCAATTCCTACCCCGGAGGCATCATAAGTCACCTCAAAGACTTTGGAGAAGTCAGGGAGGCATAGTACAGGGGCTTGGGTCATCCTCTCCTTGAGTTCTTGGAAGGCTCTAATTGCGGACTTGGTCCACACAAAGGTCCCCTTTTTGAGGCAGTCGGTTAAAGGGGCTGTGACTGTGCTAAACCCACGGATGAACCGTCGGTAAAAGGTGGCTAGCCCATGAAAGCTCCGGACTTCATGGAGAGTGCGGGGTTCCGGCCAATCGAGGATGGCTTGGACCTTTTCAGGGTCCATGGATACTCCTTCGGTGGAGACAACATACCCAAGGAAGGTAATGGACTTTGTCATGAATTGACATTTTCCAAAATTGGCAAAGAGGCTCTCCTTCCTAAGAGTGGTGCAGACTTGCCTAAGGTGACTGAGATGGGCTTCTTTGGACTGGCTGTAGATGAGGATGTCATCAAAGTAGACTACCAGGAAGACTCCAATGTAGGGCCTAAGGACCTCAGTCATAAGGCGCATAAAGGTGCTTGGGGCATTAGAGAGCCCAAAAGGCATCACCAGCCATTCATAGAGCCCATCCTTGATTTTAAAGGCTGTTTTCCATTCATCTCCTAGCCTTATCCTAACCTGATGGTAGCCACTTTTGAGGTCTATTTTGGAGAAAATGGTGGCCCCGGCTAGCATGTCAAGCATGTCGTCAAGCCTTGGTATGGGAAACCTGTACTTGACCGTGATCTTGTTGATGGCCCTACTGTCGACACACATCCGCCATGTCCCATCTTTCTTAGGTGTGAGGAGGGCTGGGACAGCACAAGGACTCTTGCTAAGACGGAGGAAGCCTTTTCTTATGAGTTCCTCCACTTGCCTCCTTAGTTCAGCATGCTCAGTGGGGTTGAGGCGGTAGTGGGGAAGGTTTGGGAGGGTGGCCCCGGGGATAAGATCAATGGCATGTTGGACATCCCTCATGGGTTGCAGTTGGTCGGGGAGCTCCTCGGGGAATACATCCTTAAATTCTTCCAGGAGAGGGTGGATTTCCACGGGGTGAGGATTGGAGGGGGTTGCCTCTCCAAGACATATGACAATAGCACAAAGGGGTGTCCCTCGGGTTAATTCTTCCTCGAGCTCTTTCCTAGTGATGAGGTGGAGGCCTTTGACTGGCCCGGTGGGTTTTTCAGGGGTGGGGTTTTGGGTTTTTGGTTGGGTTGGTGTAGACGAGGCCCTGGGTTTTGGTGGTGTAGGAAGGATTCCCTTGGTGGGTGGTTCTTTTTGGGGAGGGGAGGGGTTGAGGCGGATACTCTTCCCCTCGTGGTCAAAGGTGCATGTGTTTGTTTTCCCATGGATGGTAGCATTGACATCATATATCCAAGGTCTACCCAATAGGATGCTTCCTACAGCCATCGGTATGATATCACACCATATTTGCCCTTGGTAGGATGAGAAGGTGATGGGGATAAGACAACATGTGTCGACGGGTAGGGAGTGGTTGTTTATCCAGGACACACGATAGGGTTTGGGGTGGGGTGTAGGGGTAAGCCCTAGGAGTTTGACGGTGTCCGGAGACACGGCGTTGATACAACTCCCGTTGTCTAGGATGACCTTCCTAACATGATCCCCGATCTTGACAAATGTGTGAAAAATGGAAGTCCTCCGCCAATCATCCTCTTGTGGTTGGGTGAGTGTGCATCTTATCACCCCTAGGTGGCTGGAGTGGGGGTCCTCTTCTATCCCTTCCTCAAAGAATTGCTCATTGTATTCCTCTTCCCATCCTAAAGCAGCCTCGTATTCCTCAATAGTACTCTCATGTGTTTCCTGGGTAGTAGAAGGTTCACTCTCAATAACTAGGCTTGACATCCCCTTGGAGGGACATTGGGTGGCTATGTGGCCATAGCCATGGCATCGAAAACACTTGACCGTATTGCTCATTGGGGTCTTCCCTTTGGAGTTGTCTTCCCTTTGAGAAGGAGGGTTGAGTGGAGTGGTCTTTGTGGGGGTGGGAGTGGTTGGTTGGTGGTAGGGCCGAGTGGGGGTTCCCCCATTGGGAGGAGGAGGTGTTCTTAGCAGAGGAGGTAGGTTGGGACGGGGTCCCGGGCCCTTGGGGGGGGCAAACCTAGGATTCCTAGAAAATCTCTCTACATCCCGGGGTATTTGATAGGCAATCTCCAAGCTATGCACTTCCCTCATAAAAAGCTCCCGTTTGATGTGGGGAAGGAGACCATTCCTAAACCGGGATAAAGTAACGGCTGGATCTTCAACCACACCACACCTTAGGAGATATGAATCAAACTTTTCAATATACTCTTCTACGGTCTTTCCCTCTTGGGTAAGGCTTTGCCATTCATCAAGAAGAAGTTGACTATAGGAGATGGGGAGATATTTGTTCCTAAGTTGATCCTTCATGTCTATCCAAGTGTCAATGGGTTCCTCACGCCAGATCCTCCTTTGGTTTTCTACCTTTAGCCAATAGGTCTTGGCTAGTTTAAGAAGGTGCATCTTAGCCAACCTAACATTTCTCTCTTCGGACATGGGGTACCATTCGAAGTATTGGTCCATGCCATGCTCCCATTCTTTATAGACACTAGGGTTATGAGACCCCTCAAAATTAGGAGCTTCCACTTTGATCATTCTTAGTAGGAATTCATCATGGTCCTTACGTGGTCGCCTCTCATGGTATCGAGGTTGTGGGGCTCTCTCTTGCTCACGATTCCACTCATCATCTAGGTCTTCCCTCTCATGTTCAGCCCGCGGAGGAGGAACTCTTTGGGCATGGGTCCTAGGTGGGGCCCTAGCTTCTTCTAGTCTCTCTAATCGGGTGGAAATTCCATTCATTTGCTCCGTGAGGACTTGGATGGCAGCCTCAATTCGATCCATAGGAGTTTGGGGAACTTCCCTTGGGATGTTTTGGTTACCATGAGCATTGGGATCCATTGGTGGGTTGGAATTAGAAAGATCAGCCCGATATATGGTACCCCTACGGGTGGACATGCACAATGATGACAAAACGGGATAGAAATGCAGTTGCCCTTGGACCTAGGCTTGTAGAGACAAGTCTAAAACTTGCTCTGATACCAATTTGATGTGACACCACTACGGGGTATGCAGCAAGCCAAAAGTAAACTTAGGACCTATTCCGCATTCACAATCACATAACAATTAAGTTGATAAATTGGGACCAAAACGCCGTCGCACACACGTGAGCCCGGGGTGACTATAGGATGCTAAGGGGAGGTGAAGGATCAAGACCCTTGCTGGTAGAGTGCCAGCAGGGCTAGGGTTGCCCTCTCGAGGGTACGTAGCCCACGCTTATGGGGCTGGCCGGTGCCAATTGGGGCACTAGGTCTCACTCGCTTACTTTAACCACAGTGACCACACTATGAAGGTGGAACCGGGATCGGACACTCGCTCGCATGCACAACGGGACTATGTCTACGGATATTAAACAAACAAGCACTAAGAATAATGGAGCAAAGTTTAGAGCTCACCTGGTTGGTTTGAAGAAACCAACCCCGTTCGGAGACGAGGGCGAGCGGGGAAGTGTGGATCCCGCACACTGCGCCGATGTCGCTTGAGCTGCTTAGTACATGAACTACTCCCCACGCAGGAGGGTTGGATTAGGGGTGGGGAAACCAAACTTACATCAAACACTACCTCCACGCAGGGAGGGGCGCTAAGCCGGCCAGGCGGAAGGGGAAAACTTGCCAACGATGAAGGAGTGGAAGCCGTCGAAGGTTCTGTTCACTTGCTGTGAGAGGGAACAGGTCGCCATTGCCGCAGTCGTAGTTCGTCCTCAGGAATTTTTCCGGTGACGAGACCAAGGGGGAATTCTTCATAACAGGGACGGGGACACCTCTGAATTTTAGCGAATTCTTCTGGCGTCGTCGCTGGCCGCGGCGGTGGCTCGAACAGGATGAGGGATTCTGATGCTGACGGCTTCAGGTCTGAGGCAGTAGGATGCAGAGGTTGCCACAGACGCTCCCGGATGCCGAATTACGAACTGTCAGAGTTGCCGGAATCGTGGAAGAAGCCTCTGCACAGAAAAACTGACGGCAACTCTTTCTGAAGTCGGGGTGGACTGGGGGACGCTGACGATCAGTCACTGGTCGCTGCAGACAGATGGAGGCAGACCCGCGCGACTGAGGGAGAAAATTCGGAACTCTGATTCCTGGATGCCGAACAAGGTCCCGTTTCTTGCTCCTCATCGGGGACAGGGGAAGGAAGAACTTTGTTGAAGAACTTTCTGTCGGGTTCCTTCGCTGTTGGTCGTGAAGCTGCTTCCAATCGGGCTCAGGCTCTCTGCAGAGGATGTCTGGCGCAGTCGTGGTAGAACAGCTCTCCCGGTTGGCCACGAACTCGGAACGGGATGATTCCACCTCGCTTGCGAAGGGGACTCGCAGACCTTTCGTCGATGTAGGCCACGCCTCTGGATGTAGCTTTATGACTCGGGGACACTTCTGCTAGTTGCAACCCTTTTCTGCCACCTGCAGACTGATCAAGATGAAGAGAAGGTATGGTGGTGGAACTAGGGGTGGGGATGGGGATTGGCAATATTGGAGATGGTGGGGTGGGGGGTCGATGGGAGAGGGAGTGTAGGGGTGTGGAGAGGAATGGAGCTGGGGAGATGGAGGTCCAAGAGGGGGAGGGGAGAGGAGGCCGCGGCTAGGTGAGAGGGGAATGAGGGGGTCGGCCAAGGCAAGTGGGGAGGTGAGTGGGTGGAGAGGGGTGCGCAAGTTTGAAGTGGGGGGGGGGGGTTTGATTGCTTGGGGATATGAAAGGATATGTGGGGAAGTGGAGGGGTTGCTTGGGGGAGAGGGATGGTTGCCTTGGAGGTGGGGAAGGTGTGTGGGGGATTGGAAGAGTCACTTGGGAATGTGGAAGTGTTAATGGGAGTTATGGACCTAGGGGATGTGAAAGGGTGGGGGCTGAGGTGGCTGCTGATGTGGCAAGTGGGGAAGGTGAAGGGGCAGGTGCGCCCTAGGGAGAGAGAGAGGAGGAGAGAGAAGGGGTCCGCCCCCTGAAGAGAGAGAGAGAGAGAGAGAGAGAGAGAGAGTGAGAAAGCTAGAGAGAGAGGGGGGGAGATGCACTTATGCTCAAAATACTCAATAATTCATTAACCTTCTCAAGTGGGAGTTGGGGTCCTATATATAGGGATCCCAACTTTGTACAAAAGCCCCTGAGAAAAGAACAAAAGACAGATAACCAAGGTGCAAGAAGGGGTGCTCATGGGCCTAGCTCCTCTAGATGGGCCACAAAGCCAAACAAGCCCAATATGTTGATCCACTAATATGAGCACCTAGGACATGACTCAAAATACATCAAAAAGACTCAAGAAAAGGTAAAATACATCAAGATGTCAATAGTAATAAACTCTAATGTCGTCGAGGACCCATCAAGTCGTGCAGTCGTAGCCTACCCGTCTCCAGAAGGGAGAGGGGTGTCTAGCCAGAGGGAACGCTGGGTGATGTCCCCATCAATCGGACATAGTGTAACACTCAAAGTATTCGTCCATAGCGGCTTCCCACATTAGGCAGTCGCTCGGGACTTTGGAGCCATAAAAGACCGAGGCCTCGGTCCTACGGTGGTGGAGGGTTGGATTCCCCATCCTTAGGTTGTCACGTCCCGAGATTATGCAGCGGAAATAATCGGGAATGTAAACAGTCGGCTAGTACGCCTCGAGTAAGCAATATAATCAGAGCGCAAGAACAATCACACAAAGTAATTGCACAATAATTTAATCAAACTTTCACCTTTATTTCATATCAAATAATCATAATCCAAGTACATGAATATTTGACTCTCCTAGACTTAATAAAAATTACATGTAAAGACTCAATCTAGACATATTTTGACATTCTATGTCTTCACTCGAATTCATACACTTTCAATGGCTCTCGGACTCGCTACTTGAGTAATATGAATCTGATTCACTTGTATTTCCTGAAAAAGATTGGAAAGTAGGTAATGAGCTCACTTGTCCAATAGGTATCTTTGCATCAACATGATTGGCAATGGTAAAGTAATTAATGTTTTAGCTCTAAGGAATAAGATAAATCATGCAAATACGATGAAACATGCGAATAAAGCCAAAGTAACAAGATAGATTGAGAATATGATTGAGCAAGTATGATCAAGCAAGAATGTAATTTTGGCCGTTTCAAGAGCGTAACAAGAATGTACTTTTTATAACCATGAAGGCTATGCACTAGAACGTCATGTAACAAGCCAGAATGTACTCTTCACTTAGTAACATGTACTTCGTGAATTCAAGTGGATTCCCGTGGATATTTCACTTATTTGAAAAGAAAGTACTCCCAGCGCAATGCGACGCCAGTAGCATGATACCCCATAGTTTATATAGTATGTTTCTGACAATCAGCCGAGGGGACTAGCATAGAGCCTTGAACACAATCAGTGCTCGAACTGCATCTTCAAGTATAAATGAAGCTACTTCCACGTTTATAACAATAATATGGCCAAGAACGTACAATTTCAACTATAGTTCCATGATAAGGTAACCAAAAACAAGAATGCTTCTATTGAGAATAAGAGATTTCAATAAATGCATTTAATAACTAGGTTATGCCATAAAAATAAATCAGTAGCATAATGGTACATTCTTTAACTTTCATGATTACTTAGGTATCTTTGGAATAATGTGAAAGGTTCTAGATAATCAATTTGGACCATCTAGGAATATAGGAAAATCAACCCTTGAGTCAAACCCCGTGTTAATCAAACTTAGGAAGCTAGCGGTCATTTACAGGACCGTTTCTTGCTCCTGGCGGTCTAGTACAGGACCGTTAATAAGACAGTTCATTACTTTGAAAATAGAACTTCTGGAGTCTTCGCGGTCTAGTGGAGAACTGTTTAGGATCCGTTAGGGGTCTAGTGAATGGCCGCTAGCAGACTCTGGCAGTCAACCAGATGGCCGCTAATGTCCAGACTATAAAATATCGGTATAAGTGCTTTTCTAGAAAATTAGAATTTAATGGTACAACCAACTCGGCGTCCTAGTGGGAATCCCAAGCTCGCGGAGAATTACGGAGGCCTTGAAATAAGATTTCCTAGTCCATTGGAAGGAATATCCAAGGGAGAGGTCATCATGTCCAAGATTGTGTTCCTAATGTGCAAAGTGTAACTAATAGTCTCATACCGGGATATGTGCCAGTACTAAAGAAAATGACTTCTTAGAAGAGAGATAGAATCATGTAAAATCGAGTTAAAATCACAAATCCTCTCTCATTTGAAACATGTATTTATTACAAAATATATCATTTTGGTCACAAATTAACATAAGTTAAAATAATACCAAATATACTTAAAAGCATGAAATCTATTATGATAAACCATGAAATCAACTAAGTATATAAAACTAGTACTTAAATCAGGCTTAAAACTTAGTTAACTAGGCTTATTATATAATAATCATAGCTAATCTGCAACATGTATTAGATTAACAATATTACAGAAAATCAAAAATTAAAAACGGTCAAATGGAAGACCGTCGCTTTGTGGTTAGCGGTCTATCGTACGACCGCGACGATTCTCTAGCGGTCTACAGGGTGACCGTCTCTTCCTGTGTAAAATCGAATTTTAAATGATAACAATCAAAATGCTAACTAAGACACATCATGCCTAGAAATCAACATATTTTAACTTCCATAATCATGATAGAATAAATATAGGCCAATAATATGCATATGTTCATGTAATTTAACAAGAAGAATTCCTTTTTACTTCATTCGGGCTAGTTTATGCATGAAGAACACACTAGATACATAGTCCTAAGTAAAACATGAAATTCTCAAAATATAATGCATGAAAATGAATGAAATTCTCATTAGGGCTTTTATTCCTGACTTTAAATTTGAGCCTTTCATGAGATAACTTACCTCAATTAATCCTTCTAGATAATCAATTTCGGACTGGAAGTCAGCCCTAATTCTACCCTTTCTTTTACTAAATCAGCAACTTCACATCCCGCTATCTCTTGATTCCCTTAACCTATGGATGTGAAATATGAGGGTAGATAGAAGATATAAAGGGGAACATGGAGCTCTAAAGATACTTCTACTAAATACCTCGTTTAGGGCTCCGAATTCCTTGATCTTCTTGGGTCGGATTCACTAATTCCTGAGTTCTTAATGTAGAATCAGCAACTTTGGAAGACTCTAACTTCCTGTAAACTTGATCTCCTAGCATGGAAATTGGAGAGTAGTGAGTTCTAAGTATAATAAATAAATTTCTAGAAGAAACTTACCTTTAATTCATCCTCCTTACCTTAGTTCCATACGTGCCAAAAGTAACAGTCGCACAGGTCAAATCTGGGATCTATTTATAGGGTTAGCTAGGGTTTTGAGGATTAGAATGAACTTAGAGTCCCAGTGATGTGATACCCCTTAGGACTTAGACAAGCAAGCACATTCACAATCAAAAGGGCCAATTTGGGCCACCGCTCTCCCGTCGCTCACCCAAGTCCCGGGGTAACTTGGCAATGCCAAGGTGAGGTTGAGGGGTTGGACCCTTGCTAGTAGAGGGCCAGCAAGGCCAAGATTTGATTCCCAATGGATGTGGATGCCCAATTCAATGGGGCCGACAAAGTGCCAATGGCACCGGTTACTCTCTTCCCACGATGATCACTCAAGACAACGGGGCTTGAGGATCAAGCTCTCACTCTCACGGCCAGTGGAACTAAGAACTAATATTGAAAGACAAGCACTAAAGGGAGTGAGGTTTGAGCACTTACTCGACCGGTTTGAAGAAACCGGTCCCGCTCGGAGACGAGGGCGAGCGGGGAGGCGAGTGGATCCCCACACGCCGCGGCGGTGTAGCTTGACCTGCTCAATCCAATTACAACACTACTCCTCTCGCAGGAGGGGGACCTTGGGGTGGGGGTTAATGGATATTACAGCCAAAACAACCTCCACGCAGGGAGGGGCCTTCAGCCGGCCAAGCGGGGAGGGGAATTGGAGAAAGGAACACCGAAGACGGGAGGTTGCCGATTCTGCCCGGTTCTGTGGGCGCTGATAGGTGACTGAAGAGTTGACTGCTGCAGCTGCTACCAAATTTTTTTGGGGGAGAAACCACCTAGGAAATCTTCGTAGGAGGCAGGGGAAGTCGTCCAAATTTTTTTAATTTCTTCTGTCGTCGATGCCGGTCTCGGTGGAGGCTCGAACAGGGAGGCAGACTCTTGGACTGGCAGCTCCTGATTTCCAACAGCAGGTTGCAGAGGATGTCCCGACAGCTCCCGAACTCGGAATCAAGCACCGTCAGAGTCGTTGGAACCGTGGACGAGCCCTCTTCGCTAAAAAACTGACGGGGAAGCCAAATGATGCTAGAGAAGGCCAGGGGACTCTGAACACTGCTGACAGGTCGGTGCAGACTGTGGGTAGCAGAACTACGTAGCTGAGGGAGAAAATGGATAACTCCTGCTACAGGATGCCGAACAGAGTTCCGCTTCTTTATTCTGAAAGTAGACAGGGAGAGAAAGAAGTTTTCAGAATAGCTCTTGAGCTGATTCTTCCGAGGTTCGTCGTGGTGAAGCTTCTACTCCGATTTTGGTACTCAGCAGGGGCAGCTCTGTGCAGTTGTGGGAGAACGGAGCTCCCGGGCAGCACACAGCTCGGATGAAGATGAAACAACCGCCGTTGTGAAGAAGACCAGTAGACGCTTCCGTGGATACCTCTTGGGCCTTCAGATTCGCTGGGATGTGGTCGGGGTCGCCTCTGCAATCTGCTACTCTTCTGCTACCTGTGAACTGAAAACTGGAGGTTGAAGATGATGGGGGGAAATGGGGTATATGGGAGGGGAAATGGAGGTGGATGAGTGTGGGGAGAACCCTGGCTGTGAGGGGGTCTAGGAGGGGGTGTTCCAAGGTGTGGGGGGGGAAGAATAAGGTCTGGAAGGGGGTCTAACAGGTGGTAGGAGGAGGAGCTACGAATTTGGGCTTGGAGGGAGAAGGGGGAAGGTGAGGGGGGCACAAGTGGGTGGAGGGAATGTGAGTTTGAATTTCCTTTAATGTGGGGTGATCAATGGTGGTCTTGGGGATGGGAAGAGGTGCCTTGGGAAGGTGGAGGGCTGCTTGGGAAAGGGGATGGGTAGTTGGGGGTTGGAGGGTGGGGTGTGGATTGGTGGAGGGTCTATTGGGACTAGGGGGAAGTAATGATGGCTTGTGGGAAGTTGTGGAGGAGTTAATGGACGTAGGTGGGAGGGTGGAGGTGGTTGGGAGGGGAGGAGAGAGAAAATTTTTGAAATTGGGTGTGGAGGAGAGAGAAAGGAGAGTGAAAGAGAGAAATTAAGAGAGGGATGGGTGGGGAATCTCTCCCCTAGGGTCTTTCACCCAAATAATGGAATCTCTCCACTAGATAAGAAGTTTGAACTCTCAAAATGGCAAGTTTTTCATTCATTGATTCATTAGTTCCAAATGAAGGGAATGGGGCCTTATATATAGGCAACCCACATTTTACAATAAGACCCTGACAAAAGACTCAATGACAAATAACCGAGGGGGTAGGGGGGCTCTTGGGCCAAGCCCAATGAAATGGGCCCAATAGCTAACTAAACAACATAATGACACTCAAACTTAGGAAAATAAACACAAGACCTAGGGACATGACTCAAGAAAATGAAAATTACATCAAATGACTCAAATAGAAAGCACAAAAAGGATAATTGGGCCTTTATGGAGAGAGGCCCGAACTCAAATGGTGCCGGAGTGTGAGGAAAACCCGAGCCAAAGGGAGTCATGGGTGATGCATCCATCAAATCCCCTGGGCTGCGAAGAGCTCGACTCCGTCGAGTAGGGGTCCATCCGGCTGTGGTACTGCTCGAGAAGGTCGGGATGCAACTGCTGGAGATCCACCCGAGTCACCCATGAATCCTCCGAAGGAGGCCGATCCTTCCACCTGACGAGATAGCGCTCATATACCTTGCTCCGAGTGGTAGTGACTTGTTCATCCAATATTTGTTCTATGCGTTCATGCTGGGCTCTCTTGGCTGGTGGTCTCTCCTCACAGGTGGGTGCTCTCTCAAGGGAAGGAATAGGCTCAATCTCCTCACTGGGTACCACCGTGGGTCCCTTATATGGCACTAAGTCGGCGACATTGAATGTGGGACTTACCCCATATTCCTCGGGGAGATCTAACACATAGGCATTTGCACCAATGCGCCTCAGGACCTGGAAGGGACCAGCCCCACGTGGCCTCAATTTGGAGGTGGCACCCAGGGAGAGCCTCTCCATCCTTACCATCACAAAGTCACCCTCATGGAATTCTTGGTGACGCCGATGAGAGTCGGCCCGCCTCTTATAAGCCTCATTCTTTTTGCTTATGTGCTTGCAAAGGCTTTCATGCAATTTTGTGAATGTTGATATTCTAGGGGTGATGGGTGGACCTGGGCAACCAAAAGTAGACCAATCATGCTTTGACGTCAGGAAGACTTTGATGGAATGTGGAGGACCGGGGCATCCATAGGTGATCCGGTCATGCATGGGGGTGACAAATGCTGGGGGACCCGGACATCCATGAATACTCCTATCATGCCTACGACTCATGATGAGTGAAGGTGGACCACTACATCCGAATTTGGACCACTCATGCTTTCTACTTGACATATGGGTGATATGAATGAATGGACCCAACATAGTGTTCATGCCAAGCGGTGTGGTAAGCCTAGACACATGCATATTTTTTCTAAAGGTGACTTTCATGTGTATAGGTGTGGGACAACCCTTTAACTGCCATTGGAAAAGATCAAATGGATCTAAGAAGGTGATCCTCGTGGGGGGGGGGGGCACAACCTTATTACCTAGGGGTATGTGGCCCAAGGTCATGGTTCCCAAAGTGTAACCCGGGTCTAGGATGGGGTGAATTAGGTCTAACATGGTGGGTTGGGATAGGGAATGGTGGGTGGTGGATAAGGTGGTTGGATCACATGGAGAACTAGACTCCCATAGGAAGGGATCAAAGGGGTCGTGGAAGTATCTTCCTAGAGGGAGGCACTCTATGTCTTCAAGGTTCCCAAATTGTGAGTCATCTTCCTCTAAGGTAATTGGGCCAAGGTTTCTAGTTAGTTGACTGATCAAAGTATTTGGGATCTCAATGGTAGGGGAGTGGATCGAGATGGTTTCTTCTACCATAGGGAGAAGGAAAAGGAGGTCGCTAGTGTAGCAACCAATGGTATAGACCGAGGTGATTGACCCGATGCATAGGTGTAGGAGGCCAAGGCTCCTAGGTTGTTCGGCCATAGGGGTCAACATGCTAGTGAACTCAATTTGCCATGCTAAGTCTCTAAGAAAATCCTCTAAGGTCTCTACTTGATAAGATGCTTGGATTGTGGTGTGATAAGAGGAGATGAGCACTATGGGATGGTTTTCCTTCATGGGTGAGAAATCGTGGGCCGTGATATCTCTTATTGGGCTCTTCTTTAGCCAACTAACAAGGGTTTCCCCTAAGATGAGATTGACTCCAACTAGAGATGGTGATGTAAGGTGAAGACCCTCGTGTGTTGTTTCTTCTTCAATTTGGGCTTGGGTTTCCTCCAAGGTGGAGAGTGGGTTTGGAGTGTTCACCACTATGGGGTGGGGTATGGGTTCTTCTTCCAAGGAGGTGAGAGGGGCTTTTGAGGGTGTGGTGATGATTGGGGCATGGTGTATCCGGGGTGGTAGGTAGTGAGAAACTTGGGTTAGGATATGTGAGGGTAGTAGTGGAGGCTTTGGTGGGAGTTGGATTGGGGTAGGGAGAGGAAGATGGGTGGGTTGAAGGGGTTTGGGTTGATTTGTTTTGGGAGGAGTGTCCCTTTTTGGGGGTGATGGAGAGGTAGTGGTGGGGGTTACCATGGGCTTAGGTGGAGAGTTGGCCATGGGGCCCAATTGGGTATGGGGACCTATGGTTGTGGTGTGGACTTGGAGGTGGGGTGTAAATGTAGTGGTTGGGGTGGGAGAGATGGGAAGTGGTAGGGAATGGGTGATTGGGGTATTGGATTGACCGGGTGGGGATGAAGGAGTTGAAGTGCTCCTTGGGCTTTTGTGATTTGAGTAGGAGGGAGAGGGTTGGAGAGTGTAGGTTTTCCTAAGCTCGACCTTCATCTCATCCCAAGTGCTAATGAGGGCCTCCCTGCGGATCCTTCTTAAACCTTCCACAACTAACCAATGAGTTTTAGCTTGTTTGGAGAGGTATGCATTGGCTAGCCTCATTCTCCTTTCTTCGTTCAAGGGGCAACTTTTAAAGAATTGGTCGAGGGAAATATCCCAATCTAGGTAAAGGCTTGGGCTGTTGGATCCATCAAAGGCGGGGGTTTTGATTTTCAAGTGTTCTAAAAATATGGTTTCTAGATTTCCCCAAAGGTCACTCTCATTCACTCTTGGTGCACGGCTATTTCCTTCAAGTCGGTCGAGTGGAGTCATGATATCTTCAAGCTGATTAAGGACATTAGGTAGGGCTTCTATAATAGAGGTGTTGCTACCCACTTTGTTGGCAATGGAGGTTCCATGAGGATTTGGGCTTCTTGGGAAAGTTGATGGGGATGGCTATGACGGGTATAAAGTGGTCATTCTAGTGGACATGGGAGATGCAACCGAGGACTCTAAATGCATAAACATGCCCTAGGACCAACTTATGGAGAGACAAGTTATGAACTTGCTCTGATACCAATTGATGTGATACCCCCTAGGACTTAGACAAGCAAGCACATTCACAATCAAAAGGGCCAATTTGGGCCACCGCTCTCCCGTCGCTCACCCAAGTCCCGGGGTAACTTGGCAATGCCAAGGTGAGGTTGAGGGGTTGGACCCTTGCTGGTAGAGGGCCAGCAAGGCCAAGATTTGATTCCCAATGGATGTGGATGCCCAATTCAATGGGACCGACAAAGTGCCAATGGCACCGGTTACTCTCTTCCCACGGTGATCACTCAAGACAACGGGGCTTGAGGATCAAGCTCTCACTCTCACGGCCAGCGAAACTAAGAACTAATATTGAAAGACAAGCACTAAAGGGAGTGAGGTTTGAGCACTTACTCGACCGGTTTGAAGAAACCGGTCCCGCTCAGAGACGAGGGCGAGCGCGGAGGCGAGTGGATCCCCACACGCCGCGGCGATGTAGCTTGAGCTGCTCAATCTAATTACAACACTACTCCTCTCGCAAGAGGGGGACCTTGGGGTGGGGGTTAATGGATATTATAGCAAAAACTACCTCCACGCAGAGAGGGGCCTTCAGCCGGCCAAGCGGGGAGGGGAATTGGAGAAAGGAACACCGAAGACGGGAGGTTGCCGATTCTGCCCGGTTCTGTGGGTGCTGACAGGTGACTGAAGAGTTGACTGCTGCAGCTGATACCGAATTTTTTTGGTGGAGAAACTACCTGGGAAACCTTCGTAGGAGGCAGGGGAAGTCGTCCAAATTTTGTTAATTTCTTCTGTCGTCGATGCCGGTCTGGGTGGAGGCTCGAACAGGGAGGTAGACTCTCGGACTGGCAGCTCCTGATTTCCAACAGCAGGTTGCAGAGGATGTCCCGACAGCTCCCGAACATGGAATCAAGCACCGTTGGAGTCGTTGGAACCGTGGACGAGCCCTCTTCGCCAAAAAACTGACGGGAAAGCCAAATGATGCTAGAGAAGGCCAGGGGACTCTGAACACTGCTGACAGGTCGGTGCAGACTGTGGGTAGCAGAACTACGTAGCTGAGGGAGAAAATGGATAACTCCTGCTACAGGATGCCGAACGGAGTTCTGCTTCTTGATTCTGAAAGTAGAAAGGGAGAGGAAGAATTTTTCAAATGATATCTTGAAGCTTCTACTCCGGTTCTGGTACTCAGCAGGGGCAGCTCTGCGCAGTTGTGGGAGAACGGAGCTCCCGGGCAGCACACAGCTCGGATGAAGATGAAATAGCTGTCATTGCGAAGAAGACCGGTAGACGCTTCCGTGGATACCTCTTGGGCCTTCATATTCGCTGGGATATGGTCGGGGTTGCCTCTGCGATCTTCTACTCTTCTGCTGCCTGCGAACTGAAAACTGGAGGTTGAAGATGATGGGGGGAAATGGGGTATATGGGAGGGGAAATGGAGGTGGATGAGTGTGGGGAGAACCCTGGCTGTGAGGGGGTCTAGGAGGGGGTGTTCCAAGGTGTGGGGGGGGAAGAATAGGGTCTGGAAGGGAGTCTAATAGGTGGTGGGAGGAGGAGCTACAAATTTGGGCTTGGAGGGAGAAGGGGGAAGGTGAGGGGGGCACAAGTGGGTGGAGTGAATGTGAGTTTGAATTTCCTTTAATGTGGGGTGATCAATGGTGGTCTTGAGGATGGGAAGAGGTGCCTTGGGAAGGTGGAGGGCTGCTTGGGGAAGGGGATGGGTAGTTGGGGGTTGGAGGGTGGGGTGTGGATTGGTGGAGGGTCTATTGGGTCTAGGGGGAAGTAATGATGGCTTGTGGGAAGTTGTAGAGGAGTTAATGGAGGTAGATGGGAGGGTGGAGGTGGTTGGGAGGGGAGGAGAGAGAAAATTTTCGAAATTGGGTGTGGAGGAGAGAGAAAGGAGAGTGAAAGAGAGAAATTAAGAGAGGGATGGGTGGGGAATCTCTCCCATAGGGTCTCTCACCCAAATAATGGAGTCTCTCCACTAGATAAGAAGTTTGAACTCTCAAAATGGCAAGTTTTTCATTCTTTGATTCATTAGTTCCAAATGAAGGGAATGGGGCCCTATATATAGGCAACCCACATTTTATAATAAGACCCTGACAAAAGACTCAATGACAAATAACTGAGGGGGTAGGGGGGGCTCTTGGGCCAAGCCCAATGAAATGGGCCCAATAGCTAACTAAATAACATAATGACACTCAAACTTAGGAAAATAAACACAAGACCTAGGGACATGACTCAAGAAAATAAAAATTACATCAAATGACTCAAATAGAAAGCACAAAAAGGATAATTGGGCCTTTATGAAGAGAGGCCCGAACTCAAATGGTGCCGGAGTGTGAGGAAGACCCGAGCCAAAGGGAGTCACGGGTGATGCCTCCATCACCCAGTTAGACTTTCAATTCGATCTACAATCCTTCTAGACTTATCTAATCAGCTGATAGGGTCGATCCTAGATGATTTGGACATGAAAAATCTAACCTTTTCACGTTTCCCTTCTCTCACGGAATCTGTAGTCGGTAGCAGTCATTGGACGACCATTTACTGCCCGTTAGCAATCCCGTGATAGACCGTTTTTCATTCCAGGCGCCGAATTTGAAATACTTCAAACTCTTTTGATATTATCCCCAATCTTATCCATTTACTTATCTTCCTAAGGAGTCATTATCTCTTAATTCCGTAATTACACCCATTTTATTCTTATAGAACATGGGCCAAGGTCCAAAACAATCTCTTGGGCCTATTGGGTTTATTATGTGGGCCTAATCCTCTTGGATTAGTGTAGGGCCTAAATAATTGGATTTAAAATAAAAAAAATTCATTTATAGCTCATTAAATGATTTAATAATTATATTTTAAATCTAAAAAATTCTTAGAAATTTCTTGGGCGTTACACCCTCCCCCACTTAAAAAGAATTTGTCCCCAAATTCAATGCATGGATTTATGGAGAGTGTACTTACATTCAAATAGTTCTGAGAATCTTTTACGTATAGCTTCTTCGGTTTCCCATGTTTCTCCTGACTTTGTCCACTGGATCTTGACCACAGGAATAGTTTTATTCCGTAGTTGACGTACTTCTCGTTCAATGACCTTGACTGGCTTTTGCTCGTATGTCAAGTCCTTTTTAATCTCCGGATTGTCATAAGTGATGACATGGAAAGGATCAGGTACATACTTCTTGAGCATTGAGACGTGAAATACATCATGAACTTCAGATAGTTATGGAGGTAGAGTAATACGATATGCAACTTCACCAACCCTTT
This sequence comes from Amorphophallus konjac, assembly GCA_022559845.1. Lineage (NCBI taxonomy): Eukaryota > Viridiplantae > Streptophyta > Magnoliopsida > Alismatales > Araceae > Amorphophallus > Amorphophallus konjac. The sequence goes on along the minus strand of CM040120.1, from coordinate 155,103,968 downwards.
CGAGAATCTCAAAGGGGCCAATGAATCTTGGAGTAAGCTCGCCCTTAATACCAAATCTTCGAATATCCCGACTTGGAGAAATCTTAAGAAATACATGGTCTCCTACTTGAAATTCCAAGTCGCGCCTTCAATTATCAGCATATGACTTTTGCCTATCTTGGGCCACGCGAAGTCTCTCCCGAATAAGCTTTATCTTTTCGGTAGTATCCCTAATGATGTCGAGATCAAGAAATTGTCTTTCTCCTACTTCATTCCAACAAATAGACGAACGACAGCTTCTTCCATATAAGGCTTCAAACGGTGCCATTTGTATGCTAGCTTGGTAGCTATTGTTGTATTCAAATTCCACTAAAGGCAAGTGATCTTGCCAACTTCCTCCAAAGTCAATAGCACAAGCCCTGAGCATATCTTCCACCACTTGATTTGTCCTTTTAGTTTAACCATCAGTTTGTGGATGGAATGCAGTGCTAAAGTTCAGTCGGGTCCCTAAAGAATATTGTAGACCCTTCCAGAATTGTCATGTGAACCAAGGGTCTCAGTCATATATGATGGTGACTGGGACACCGTGCAATTTAACAATCTCCTTAATGTATAATACTGCTAGTACATGTATAGACCATCGACTGTTGATTGGTAGAAAATGTGCAGACTTAGTCAATCGATCTATGATCACCCATATATCATCATGTCCACCTCTTGTCTTAGGTAAACCCATGATAAAATCTATCCCTATACTTTCCCATTTCCATTCGGGAATATTCAAGGGTTGTAATTTCCCAACGGGTTTTAAATGTTCTACTTTTACTTGTTGACAAGTGAAACAGCGAGATACGAAATCTGCTACTTCTCTTTTCATAATGGGCCACCAAAAGTTCCTTTTCAAGTCTTGATACATCTTGGTAGCACCAGGATGAATAGCATACCTTGATTTATGCGATTCCTCCATGATTAGTTTCTTAGTGTCATCATGATTCGGTACATAAATTCTATCCTTAAATAATAATCGTCCATCATGTGAGATAGAGAATTCCGGTCTTTGATCAATGTTATCTTTGATTTCCATCAATGTAGAATCATTCTCTTGCAATTTGACTATATCCTCAATTAATGTAGGTTGAGACCTTATATTGGCAATTATACATCCCTCTTCTTCTCTATCAATATCAAGATTTAAATGAGAAAAATCTTTGATACGACAAGTCATACCTTCTCTGAGACTTGCTAGTGTTGCCATCGGCCTTCTGCTAAGAGCGTCAACTACAGCATTTACTTTCCCTCGATGATATTGCATAGAAAAGTCAAAGTCCTTGAGATACTCCAACCATCTATGTTGTCACATGTTTAACTCCTTCTGGGTAAAGAGATATTTCAGACTTTTATGATATGAAAATATAGTGAATTTCTCCCCATAAAGGTAATGTCGTCAAATCTTCAATGTGAATATAACTGCAGCTAACTCCAGATCATGCACAGGGTAATTTTCTTCATGACGCTTCAGCTGTATTGAGGAATAACAAATCACCTTTCCATTTTGCATAAGAACCCACCCTGGGCCAATGCCAGATGCATCCGTATAGACTCCAAAATCACAACCCTCAATGGGCAATGCCAAAATAGGGGCTGTAGTAAGGTGATCTTTAAGAGTTTGAAAACACACTTCGCAATCCTTCGACCATGTAAAAGGATTCTCCTTTCTTGTGAGTCTAGTCAAAGCAATGTCGATCTTCGAGAAATCTTTAATAAATTGCCTATAGTAACCAGCCAGACCTAGAAAACTTCTACCTTCAGACATGGTCGTCGGTCGGCTCCAGTTCTTGACAGCTTCTATTTTTCAAGGGTCGACAGCGATTCCTTCCTTTGAGATATTATGGCCAAGGAAAGACACCTCCTTAAGCCAGAATTCGCACTTACTAAGCTTCGCATAGAGTTTGTGCTCTCTTAGCGTTTACAAAGCTATCCTTAAGTGCTCTTCATGTTCTTCCTTAGTCTTGGAATATATAAGAATATCGTCAATAAAGATGACTATAAATTGGTCAAGATAAGGCTCGAAGACATTATTCATAAGTTGTATGAATGTTGCTGGGGCATTGGTTAACCCGAACGGCATTACCACAAATTCATAGTGGTAATATCTGCTCCGGAAAGTAGTTTTGTAAATGTCTTCATCTTTGATCCTGAGCTGGTGATAACCTGACCTGAGGTCTATCTTGGTAAAATATTCTACTCCTGAAAGCTGATCAAAGAGTTCATCGAACGGATACTTGTTCTTGATAGTAAGCTGATTCAGTCGCCGGTAATCGATACATAGCTTGAGAGATCCATCCTTCTTTTTGACATATAGAAGTGGCGCATCCCAAGGGGATGTGCTAGGTCGAATGAATCCCTTTTTTTTTTAATGAATCCTTTGTCTAATAACTCCTGAAGCTATTTCTTCAATTCCTTGAGCTCCGTGGGGGACATCCTATAGGGAGCTATTGAAACAGGTGCTGCTCCGAGAACGAGTTCAATAAAGAAGTTTACTTCCCTTTCGGGTGGTAAACCGGGCAAATTCGATGGAAATATATCTGGAAATTCTTTGACAATAGGAATGTCTTCTAAGACGATCTCCTTGGATTCGGTGATGATTACAGAAATAATAAAAGCTACACATCCTTGCGAAATTAATTTGCAAGTGTGCAGAGATGAAATTATGGTAGGATGCTTACTATATTTGATACCAAGGAAGGAAAATCTTGGGAGACTAGGTTTCCGAAAAGAGATAATCCGATTACGGCAATTGATGTAGGCATCGTGGTCTACTAGCCAATCCACGCCTAGAATAGCATCGTAGCCCTCCATGTCAAGGCATATGAGGTTTGCAGGAAGATTGTGACCTTATACCACTACCTTACTATCATGATAATAGTTTGTAAGTTTGGTTCCGGGACCTTAAGGTGTAGTAATAGCAAGGTCCGAAGGTAAAGGAATGGATAAAATAGGTAAAGTTTTTACGAAAGAAGTAGATATAAAGGAATGAGAAGCACCAATATCAAATAGTATGAATGCAGGATGGGAATAGATTTGGATAGTACCTTCCATTAGCCCATCATTTTTGGGCGCTTCTTCCTCTTCCAAAATAGCATTTAAATGAGCCTGACGCTTACGTCCACTTCCGGAAGATAATTCCTTCATAAGCGGGCAATCCGGCATGCGGTGCTCCCGGCTACCACAACGTAAACAAGCGCCGAGGCGCTTCCAACACTCTTCGGCCGAATGATCAAATTTCTCGCAGAAAGTACAAGCCGTGGTGACTTGCTTATCTTCTTCCTTAACTTTCTTGTTTTTGTGGTTACCACTACCACTCCCATTTTAGGATCTTTTCTTGCTATCACGGTATTTGTAGGGTTCCGTTATACTGAACTTCTCTTTCTTCTTATGCCGATCTGATCTTTGGCTTGGCTCCTCGCCCTTGCCTTTTAATTTCTTGACCTTCTCTAAGGTCCTCTTGCATAGATGCGCCCGTTGGATCATCTCCGCGTAAGTACGTATATTTTGAGTCCCCAGTTGTTGAATATAATCGGGCGTCAACCCATCCATAAATCGAATAGCCTTTAACAAGTCGGTGCTAATCAAATGAGGAGCATAGGGTGCTAGCCTGGAAATTTGAAGTTCATATTCTGCCACTGACATCATGCCCTGGAGAAACGAAGCAAATTCCATGGCCTTCCGCTCCTTGACATGCTCGGAAAAGTACTTGGCTCGGAAGAGCGTAAGAAAATCTTCCCATGTATGAGGTGCATCAACTGGTGGTGCAGGAATAGACTTCCACCATGTGCGGGCATCTTTATTTAATTAAAAAGTTACCAAATGGACCTTCTCTTGATCCGCACACTACATCATTTCAAAGATGCAATTCATCTCATCTATACAATTTTTGACTTCATCGGGATTAGAGGAACTCAAAAATTAAGGAGGATTTAAGCTCCAAAAATTACGATGTAAATCTCCTGCTCTTGCCCCTGCGTCAGCTTGAGCCATAGTTTGTAATGACTGAGTAAGACCCGCAACGGTTTTTTACATACCGTTCCAGTCCACGCGATGAGCCATTATGATGAAAATAAGCTACTTGAGAAAAATAATAAATTTGTTAATTTTAATGGAATGAGTGAGGTTAGTCCATAAAAATGATTCTAATTTCTATTACATCCCCGATTCTACCCAATTCCTCTCATAGGTTGGGAATTTCTTTCCTAGTTCTCATAGGTGTGGGTCCTTAAACCTTGGACTTAACCTATGCCATGACTTTTCCCTAGGACTTCCAGTCCTAGTGCTCTGATACCACTTTCACTATCACATCCCGAGATTATGTAGTGGAAACAATCGAGAATATGAACAGTCGACTAGTACGCCTCGAGCAAGCAATATAATCAGAGCGCAAGAACAATCACATAAAGTAATTGCACAATAATTTAATCAAACTTTCACCTTTATTTCATATCAAATAATCATAATCCAAGTACATGAATATTTGACTCTCCTAGACTTAATAAAAATTACATGTAAAGACTCAATCTAGACATATTTTGACATTCTAAGTCTTCACTCGAATCCATAGACTTTCAATCTCTCTCGGACCCGCTACTTGAGTAATCCAAATCCGATTCACTTGTATTTCCTGAAAAAGATTGGAAAGTAGGTAATGAGCACACTTGCCTAATAGGTATCTTCGCATCAACATGATTGGCAATGTTAAAGTAATTAATATTTTAGCTCTAAAGAATAAGATAAATCATGCAAATATGATGAAACATGTGAATAAAGCCAAAGTAACAAGATAGATTGAGAATATGATTAAGCAAGAATGTAATTTTGCCGTTTCAAGAACGTAACAAAGAATGTACTTTTCATAACCATGAAGGCTATGCACTAGAACGTCATGTAACAAGCAAGAACGTACTCTTCACTTAGTAACGAGTACTTCGTGAATTCATGTGCATTCCCGTGGATATTTCACTTATTTATAAAGAAAGTACTCCCAGCGTAATGCGACGCCAGTAGCATCATACCCCATGGTTTATATAGTATATTTCCGACAATCAGCCTAGGGGACTAGCATAGAGTCCTTGAACATAATCAGTGCTCGAACTGCATCTTCAATTATAAATCAAGCTACTTCCACGTTTATACCAATAATATGGCCAAGAACGTACAATTTTAACTATAGTTCCATGATAAGGTAACCAAAAATAAGAATGTTTCTATTGAGAATAAGAGATTTGAAAAAATAAATCAGTAGCATAACGGTACATTCTTTAACTTTCAAGATTACTTAGGTATCTTTGGAATAATGCGAAAGGTTCTAGATAATCAATTTGGACCATCTTGGAATATAGGAAAATCAACCCTTGAGTCAAACCCCGAGTTAATCAAACTCAGGAAGCTATCCGTCATTTACGGGACCGTTTCTTGTTCCTTTTCATCTAGTATAGGACCGTTAATAAGACAGTTTGATACTTTGAAAATAGAACTTCTGGAGTCTTAGCGGCCTAGTGTAGAACCGTTTAGGATCCGTTAGCGGTCTAGTGAATGGCCGCTAGTAGACTCTAGCGGTCAACCAGATGGCCGCTAATGTCCAGACTATAAAGCATGTCCGAGATTGTGTCCAAGATTTCCTAGTCAATCGGAAGGAATATCCCAGGCTCGCGGAGAATTACGGAGGCCTTGAAACAAGATTTCCTTCCCTCTTCAGCAGACGTGCATTTTCACAACTCCTTTCAAGTTCTGAATTTGGAGGAAGATGGTGCTCTGGAGAGCCTTGGAGTTGCAGCAACTCAGATCTCTGAGCCTCTCAAAGCCCCTGCAGTTCAGAGGTCTCTGAGTCATGAGTTTGTGACTCAGTCCGTGGCCAACCAGGTTACCAATCCCGACCTATGCCTTATAGAGCCGGAACCTCCTTTGCTAAACTATCCAACCAACTCCCCCTACAAAGAGGAAATTAAGGCTAAGATATTGACCACCACCAAAGCTTTAGAGAGTCTTTCGGCGGTGATGGCTGCCACAAATACTAAAGGTACTTTGTCACCTTGTCCTCTTGCGGATTTGTCACTATCTTTGAAGGGAGCCCACCAACAACCTATCTTTGGGGAGCCACCTGCTACTACTTTAGCATCTCAATTATGTGAGGAACACTTGCCTCCGAATGACTATTGTGCTATAGAGAAAAACCAACAACCACCATGTGGAGAGGTGGTCCCACTTTCTCCCACTCCACATGGTGCGCATTCTTGCAAGAAATCTTTGCATTCGGATGGCTTTCTTGCTGTACACAAAACTCTTCAACCTCCATGTGAGGAGGTGGCCCACCAACAGCCTTTCTTTGAAAAGTCACCTAATGCAATTATTGAAGCTCATGGGGCGCATTCAACTCAACATATATTTACTTCACATGCTGCAATAAAGTCACCTGTGCATTCAACTCAACAGCCTCCATGTGAGGAGGTGATCCCTCTTGGCACCCCACGTTATTCCTTTCATCGCACCATCCTCAATGAAGGAGAGGCCCCATTGAATGCTTTTCAGAATGTGCATGCGCAGCCCCTTGACCGCTTTAGCTTGGGCGCTGCTGGCCACTCGAACCCACACATGATAATGGCCTTGCTGCTGCTTGCGTCCCAAAGGCTACTGCCTTGGTGGTGGTCCCTACTGCTTCAAATGATGCTTTGGGGGCAGACCATGCCTGCGATGTTGCCCTTGCCAAGTGTTTGGATGGCACTGGGCTGCCACCTTCTGTTGAGGCTGGGGTACTTGGAGCACCAGATGCCCCTATGACTTGTGTTGCTACTGTTCAAGGGCCCCATGGGGCATTTGGAGCTAGCGAACATGGATTTCATCCCTCTGTGGATGGCCGGACGAAGCATCTCCTGAAGATTGCACATGGGGGTGATAATGCTCTGGTAGAGGTAGGTAATTCAAAGTTCCATAACCTCAACGCGGTGGATGAAGTTGATAAATGCCGCGTTGCCAAAAAAAGGGGGTACAAAGAAATTCTAAGACTTTCCTCAACATTAATTAATTTGACTATGATGTCAATTTTATCTTGGAATATTATAGGTATAAATAAGCACTCTAAGTGCAAGGAATTAGTTGGGTTGCTAAAGAATAATCGTTTTGATATTGTCATATTGGTTGAGACTAGGATGAATTCAACCAATGCTAGTTCTTTTAAACATAGAATTTGGCCAAGTGCTAGTTTTACAAATAATGATTTACAGCACAAGTCAAGTAGAATTTGGATTTTGTGGGACGAGACTATGGTTGAGGTTTGCAAAATTATGGAAGATGAGCAATTCATCCATACTAGATGCACCAACAAAAGGGACAACACTTCTTTTCAGTTGACTATAGTGTATGGTTCTAACTGTCCATCCTTAAGGCAATAGTTATGGCAGCAGATTACTTCATTGGCTGGCACGGTGGCAAATGATCCTTGGCTTATGACATGTGACTTTAACTCAATCCGGTATCACCATGAGAAACTTGGAGGAAGAATTGTTCCACAGATTCTGCTAGATTCCTCCAACGATGCTCTTCATGCTGCGGGCCTCCAAGACATTAAATCTATGGGACATTCTTACTCCTAGAGTAATATGACTTCTGGTCCAAGTAGAATTGCTGCAACTCTTGACAGGACTCTGGTAAATGACAAATGGATGCGATGTTACCCATCTAGTTACATGCAATTTGCTCCTCCAATCTTCTCTGGTCACTGGCGGATGCAAGTTTATTGTGATGTTAATATTCAACATGGGAAGAAACTGTTTAAATTTATTAACATGCGGACTATGCATCCTGAGTTCCTCAACATAGTTAGGGAAGCTTGGAATTCAGCTGATATCAAGGGAACTCCTTCCTTCATACTATGTCAAAAACTCAAAGCTGTGAAGTTTGCCCTTAAGTAGTGGAATAAGGAATCATTTGGGAATATCACTCATAATGTGAATAGGGCTAGAGACGAACTAGCCCATGCACAATGTGCACTTCAGGAGGACCCACTAGATGATGGGTTAGTCCAAAAGGAAAATATTGTAGAAGAGCTTATGCAGAAAAGAGAGATATGGAGGAATTATTTGCAAAGCAGCAAGCTAAACAACACTGGCTTTCGCTAGGAGACTCAAATACCAAATACTTCTATGCAGCTCTGAGGGCGAGAAAAAATTACAATGCTATTCAGAAATGTCAAAATGAACAAGGAGAGGATATTGAAGACATTGCAGAGGTCCAAGATCACACAATCTGCTTCTTCATGAATCTCCTGAATCAATCACAGCTCGCTTCAGTTGATCCAAATATAACAGTAAATAAATCTTTGTCTGATGAAGACATTAACTATCGGAATGCCCCTTTCTCGGAGGAACAGATTAAGGAGGTGGTGTTCAGCTCTTCTGCAAACAAAAGCCCCGGTCCAGATGGTTTTCCAGCAGAATTTTTTCAAAAGACATGGGAAATTGTTGGCCCCCTAATTTGCATAGTTGTAAAAAGCTTTCTAGCATCAGCTTCTATGGTTAGAGCAATGAACTCCATATTTGTCGCATTAATCCCTAAAACCTCGCATGCTACTAGCCTGGATGAATACATGCCTATATCTCTTTGTAATTTCACATACAAGATCATAGCAAAGCTATTAGCAAACAGATTGTAGAAAGTAATGCCTTCCATCATAAGCTCAAACCAAGGAGCTTTCATCAAAGGTAATAGCATTGTTCATAACATTCTCCTAGCCAACGATCTTGTCAAGGATATCAACTCTCCATCCAAAGGAAAGATTATATGCATAAAGGCTGATTTGAAGAAGGCATTTGATTAAGTGAGAAGAGAATTCCTTTACTATATGATGACCAAGATGGGATTCTGCAGGGATTGGATTACATGGATAAGACGATGCATTGATTCACCATACTTCTCCATTCTTTTCAATGGTTCTCCAATTGGCTATTTCAAAGGTTCTAATGGTATCCGACAAGGCGATCCCTTATCTCCATACCTTTTCAACATTGTCATGGAAGGCTTTTCTAGTCTTATGAATGAAGCAGTTCACAATGGCATAATTCAAGTCCCTCAGATCAAGTCTACCTCTGTATCTCATACATTATTTGCTGATGACTTGATGATATTCATCAAAAATGATATTGAGTCAGCTAATCATGTAGCTAAGATCTTACATCATTTTGGTATGATTTCTGGCCTGAAAGTCAACAAAACAAAAAGTAGAATCTACCTTGGTGAGAGTATTCAAAATAAGGATATATTCATAGGTATCCTTGGCATTGAGAAGGGGTCCCTGCCGGTTCCCTACTTGGGTTTACCACTCATTTCTACTGTAATACACAAAAACAACTGCCAGCCTTTAGTAGAAAAAATCAAAAAAATTTGGAGCTTGGAAAAACCACCTCTTGTCTAAAGCAGGGAGATTGGAGCTGATCAGATCAGCTTTATCTTCTTATTCTATCTACTGGTCAGCTTCCTTTGCACTTCCCAAAGGCCTTATGCAGGATGTTGATAGATTGTAACGTAACTTTTTCTGGAAAGGAAGTTCAACTGCGGGATATGCGAGCCTTATTTCATGGAACAATATATGTAAGCCTAAGGAGGAGGGTGGTCTAGCTATAAGAAACATCTAGGAATGGAATACAGTAAGTCTAACCAGACAACTATGGGACATCATTCATAATGAAGATACGCTTTGGGTGCAGTGGGTGAATGCCAAATATCTAAACAGTAATAACATTTGGCAAATTCAAGTCAGAGGGCATTAATCAACAGGATGGAAAGGGATTCTTAAACAAAGAGAATGGTTATCCAAACAGATCTTATACCAAATTGGTAATGGGGCAAAGATCAGTCTATGGCATGACCCTTGGATATATGGTAAAAGTATTTTTTCCATGTATGGAGATAGAATTTGCCAAGACTTGGGGATGAATCAAAATGCAACAGTCCAAAGCTTTATTCATGAATGTAATTGGAATTTGCCTACTGCCACTTCATTTGATATGCTTACTCTTTGGCCTATTATCCAGGGTATTCAAATTTACCAACATCAAGAGGATAAAATCTTGTGGAATCACAACAATGGGCATTTTAGCCAAAGAAACATCTGGAATGAGGTGAGGAAGAAAAATCAACCATAACAACATTACGAATGGGTGTAGGAAGGAGCTATTTGCAAAAGAGCAGCATTTTGTACTTGGCAAGCTTCACAAATTTTTTTACCAACAATGGATGAGATGATGAAAAGAGGCCTCCAAACAGCCAACATCTGTATTTTATACAGGAATAATGGGGAATCATCAGATCACATTTTCTTCCAGTGCATCTATGCTAATGAAATCTGGACAGATATCCTACTCCGATTTGACTTCACACGAGGTACATGTAATACTTTGCATGAGGAGCTGAGATATTTGTCTATCTCCTTTCCACACAAAGATTCACTCAAACTTCTTGCACAAACTGCCCTCCATATTACCATATACAACCTTTGGAAGGAGAGATGCAAAAGGATTTTTGAAGATAAAAAATGCTCTAAGACACAGTTACTTATCAGCATCCTTCGTGACATTAGAAGTTGCATAGAGTCAAAGAAACTTAGAGGCACTTCTAAAAGGAGAGTGAAAGGCATTCTTCAGAGATTTCTCATTACATCCTAAGCTGATTTCCTTTACAGCTCTCATTATTATATGATTAGACTGGCCATAATTCTACTTTTGAAAGAACTCTTAGTCTTTTCTAATATCAATTTCATTACTGATTACATTAGCATTTCTCTATTCTCTGTTGCCTCTAATCTTTGCCTCAGTGATGCAGACAGGTTAAGGTCTCTTGTAGCATATAATTCGATCGACAGACCATTTCAAGAGGACATCTCAGCTTCGGGGAGATTTTATTTTAGTTGCATTAAAGGTTCTCTTTTGGCATAGTCCATGACTTGTGTGGCCATGCTCATTTTAGCATCATGAGTGCATAGTCCATGACTTGTGTGGTCATGCACGGCCCTATTAGCATTCTATCTCCAGAATGCTAAGCTTTGTACTTCTTTCCTTTATTAATATATCTACTCACTTAACAAAAAACAATATACAAGGGAGAGGTCATCATGTCCAAGATTGTGTTCCTAATGTGCAAAGTGTAACTAATGGTCACATACCGGGATATGTGCCATGTACTTAAGAAAATGACTTCTTAGAAGAGAGATAGAATCATGTAAAACCGAGTTCAAATCACAAATCCTCTCTCATTTGAAACATGTACTTATTAAAAAATATATCATTTTGGTCACAAATTAACATAAGTTATAACAATACCAAATATACTTAGAAGCATGAAATCTATTATGATAAACTATGAAATCAACTAAGTATATAAAACCAGTACTTAAATCAGGCTTAAAACTTAGTTAACTAGGCTTATTATATAATAATCATGGCTAATCTACAACATGTATCGGATTTACAATATTACAGAAAATCAGAAATCGAAAATGGTCAAATGGAAGACCATCGCTTTGTGGTTAGCGGTCTATCGTACGACCGCAACGATTCTCTAGCGGTCTATAGGGCGACCGTCTCTTCCTATGTAAAACCAAAATTTAAAGGATAACAATCAAAATGCTAACTAAGACACATCATGCCTGGAAATCAACATATTTTAACTTCCATAATCATGATAGAATAAATATAGGCTAACAATATCCATAGGTTCATGTAATTTAACAAGAAGAATTCCTTTTTACTTCATTAGGGCTAGTTCATGCACGAAGAACACACTAGATGCATAGTCCTAAGTAAAATATGGTATTCTCACAATATAATGCATGAAAACGAATGAAACAGGAGGGTTTTTATTCCTGACATCAAATTTGAGCCTTTCATGAGATAACCTACCTCAATTAATCTTTCTAGACAATCAATTTCGGACAGGAAGTCAGCCCTAATTCTGCCCTTTCTTGTACTAAATCAGCAACTTCACGTCCCTCTGTCTCCTGATTCCCTTGACCTATGGACGTGAATTTTTTAGGGTAGATAGAAGATATAAAGGAGAACATAAAGTTCTACAGATACTTCTACTAAATACCTCGTTTAGGGCTCCGAATTCCTTAATGTTCTTGGGTCGGATGCACTAATTCCTGAGTTCTTAATGTAGAATCAGCAACTTTGGAAGACTCTAACTTCCTGTAGACTTGATCTCCTAGCACGAAAATTGGAGAGTAGTGAGTTCTAACTATAATAAAAAAATTCCTAGAAGAAACTTACCTCTAATTCATCCTCCTTACCTTAGTTCTACGTGTGCCAAAAGTAAGGGTCGAACAGGTCAAATCTGGGATCTATTTATAGGGTTAACTAGGGTTTTGAGGATTAAAATAAACTTAGAGTCCCAATTAGACTTTCAATTCGATCTACAATCCTTCTAGACTTATCTAATCAGCTGATAGGGTCGATCCTAGATGATTTGGACATGAAAAATCTAACCTTTTCATGTTTCCCTTCTCTCACGGAATCTGCAGTCGGTAGCGGTCATTGGATGACCGTTTACTGCCCGTTAGCAGTCTCGCGATAGACCGTTTTTCATTCCAGGTGCCGAATTTGAAATACTTCAAACTCTTTTGATAGTATCTCCAATCTTATCCATTTACTTATCTTCCTAAAGAGTCAATATTCCTTAATTCTGTAATTACACCCATTTTATGCTTCTAGAACATGGGCCAAGGTCCGAAACAATCTCTTGGGCCTATTGGGTTTATTATGTGGGTCTAATCCTCTTGGATTAGTGTAGAGCCTAAATAATTGGATTTAAAATAAAAAAATTTATTTATAGCTCATTAAATGATTTAATAATTATATTTTAAATCCAAAAAATTCTTAGAAAATTCTCGGGCATTACACGTGCCACCATTCATATGAACTAGGCGACTGGGGATCCATGGGGAATTGGGGGAACTTATGGGTGGGTTGGACATGCAGACACTCGGGACAAGATAAACTGACTCCTTAATGGACTAGACACGACCCTAAAACAACAATACAAAGTTGGAATATAGACTCGACTACAAACCTAGACCCAACAAGTATCTGGTACGGGGCGGAGGTTTGATCCGAAGATTACACTCACGCAAGTGGGCTACCTTCCCAATAGGTATAACCTATCGTTCTGGGGAAATCTTTTGATATACCTGGTATCGGAATGAAATGCAATCTAAGACAAAACTACCCTAGACTCAAACCGACTCTGATACCAATTTGATGTGGGACGACAATGAGACTCGACTCGGACTTGTTGCGAACCTAGGACTCTAGGTGATGACGCGACCCAAAGACGACGCGACCAGCAACAACACGACTGGTTCGGCACCCGACGTGGTTCCTGAAGAGGCAAGCATGCCCCAAACAAGAAGTACTCACTCACGATCGTCCCCAGTGAGGGAAACATGTCGAACTACACAGTTGATAAATCGGCATTGAGTCTCGGGTGGTCAGCTCACTCTCGTGCTCAGAGTGAGTCATGGGACAGGTCTCGCACTCACAACTCACAGCGGTGACTAAATTTAACTTGCTAGGAAATCAACTACTCACATACAGTGGCAAATAGAACTTATACTAAATAAGCAAATACGACAAAGAGGGTGGCGAGTGTACCTCCATGCTCGGGGCGTGGGGACGACATCCCGACCAAGTTCCGTAACTCCCAGTACAATAGTAAAATTTAATTACAGAAGTGATTTTTATTGCCCACTCCACGCAGGGAGGTAAAGGGCTACACAATGACGCCGGGAGCACCGAACTTGGGTTGGCGGGCAGCAAGGTGGCAGGTTCTGGGTGGTGGCAGGCAGCGGCTCCGGTTCTGCGAATTGCTGGTCGACAGGACAGCAAAAAAGGACATCCAAAGGGACGTCAACCTCTGGAGAGCTTCTGAAAGTGGCGGTTCACTGGGACGATGGCATAGGGTACCTGGTCGACCCCTGGGAGTGGCCATTGCTGAATGTTCTCCGACGTATTTTATTGTGGATTTCTACAGTCGCCCTCCTTGGTGGCCTGGTTCGGGGCAGAACTGCGCGCTCCCACGAAAATAGCCGCCACGACCAGGTCCGGTCTCAGATCGGGGCAAATTTAGTGCCGTTGCGAAGAGCACTTAGAGGGCTTCGACATATCGGAAACTCAGGCCCATCCAATGGTTGGATTGAAAATGAAAACCTCCGGAACACGTCAACTGTTTCTGGCTCAGAAGATAGGTCTCACATGGCAGATCGGGTTCTGCCTGAGAACAAATTTTGACCCTAGGGAAGATGGTGTATTTAGGGCTTGGGGATTTTATGGGAGAGAGGGGGGGGCCTGAGGGTGACACAAAAATATTTTTGGTTTTTTATGATGTGGTTTGGGGGGTGGGAAAAAGAGAACACTAGGTGACTATCCCGCAGATCTGCAAACTAGCAGATTGCGAGGGGTGGAACTAAATTACTGGCAAGGGGGCAAATGCGCTCTCATTGGAGTGAAAATTTACCTAGGGGTTAGGGACGGTGGGGGAAAGACACCCTCAAAATTTGAGGTCGATCAGACGGCTGGATTGGGAGAATCGCCATGATCTTTGAGCTTCAGATATGGAATTTGAGATCCTGGACAGCAGGTCGGATTTGTGGTTGTGGTGACTTGATGGCGGCATGAACGGAGGCGGTGGCGGCGGTGATCGAACCTGGCACCCAAGGGAAGAGTTATAAGTGGGAATCACTCCCAAGAAAGGGCCTCACACCTTGGATCAAGGAGGAGGAAGATGAAGAACTAGAGAGAGAGGGGGGGCGCCTATGGCACTCTTGAATTTTTCCACTTTTTTCATTCATTAATTTCCCAAAAATATTACAAGAGAGTCTTTATACCAAAACCCTAGACCTAGGAAAATGACCTCCAATACCCTTGGTCAAAGGGGCGTAATGGCGAAAGGGGGAAAAAGGATAAACAAATCCCATACGGGACAAGAGAGGGGGCGCCCCTCTCTCTTCGTCCAACTTGGCAACTTGGTCCAAGTTCTACCTTGGACTATAGACCACATTAATGGGCCTATGGAACATTGACCAACCTATTGAGCCCTCCATATTAGGAAGCCCACCAAGAGAGAGAGAGGCCCAATTGGGCTCCAATTAATATAAAGGCCCAATGTGGGAATAGGACCTTTAATTGGACCCTTGAATGATTACACCCTTGACCCCAATTACACTCATAAATACCCACAAATACAAATACACACCCAAATACACTCCAAATAAATACTGAAAAATATCTAAACAGAAGTAAATGAATTGGCTTGCTCCAATGTTCCGTCACTTTAAGTAAATTACATGTTACATGAACTATGCAAGTATAGCGATGCATGTACGCAAGATAAAGACGAGAGTAGAGTATCAAGAAATATCATAGACGAACTAGCAAGATTACAAAGTGTTCATGGGAAGTATATCAATATTACCAAGCATGTAAATATCAAGTCATGTCATGTGAATTGGCTATTATAATATCAAGCAAGTAAATACCCATTCGGGCCACACAAGTCATGTCAAGTCAATTCAAGCACGAGTCGTGAAATGTCAAAATCTAGAAAGTCATGCACTTCGGTGCAATGCCACACTGTGATCAATCAACTCCCATGGGCACAAGTACTTTCGGGTGCTCCTCCCAGGACCAGATCGGGCCCTATATGCAGAAGCATTGAGTCATCTATATTTTAGACATCCACTATACTTTATAGACAATATAGAGTTTCAAAGGAATACGCCATTGTAGGATGATAAGGTAGATTTTATGAATTTATGAGTTCTAGGATAGAACTTTGGACAAGGAAGTCATACCGATAAATCGCATGAAAAATGTTGACACAACATGAAACTGGGTTATTGGAATCCACTTAGTTGCCGTTAATTACAGAAACGGTGCCCACTGTGTGGTCGCTAATTCCTTTGAATAGTACATGCACAATGAAATAGTGTCCAAGTTTAGGTCGTTAAATCAGTAATATGCGCCACTGTCCAGGTCACCAATTCCCTTTGGTGCCCAAGGCATGGTCGTTAATTACCGACAGAGATAGACTTCTCAGAATAGGCTAGAAACACCGCTCTATGAGGGCTATAGCATCACATTTCTTCAGAGTGACGTGATAAGGTTCCAATATTTTTAGGGTACAACCTGCTTGGCTGCCTTGAGGGAATCCAAGGCTAGCATAGACTTATGGAGGTCACCATGAAGAAAGTACCAGTCCAAAGGAAGGAATATCCCGTGGAGGGTCCAATCATCACCAAGAATTGAGTGTGTAATCTGTAGAAACAAAACGGAGACTCCATCTACGGATGTGAGATGAGAGTGCCAAGTAAACCCGCGAAATGGGCAAGAAAACGCGATAAATCTGAGAGGCAAGAATTGCCACCCAATTAGAAGTCGCTATATCCATAATTAGTGTCTCTCTGAAGGGTCGCTCAATCTTATATTTAATAAAATTTCATGAAAATAATTCTAATTAGCGACACTGTGCACAGGCGCTAATTATAGAATTTTTCAGAAATTAATATAACTTAATTATAATTGGCGACCTTGTAAAAAGGCGCTCAATGTTTAATTTGAGTCCGTTATTATGTCGTAATATTCTGGATTTTCATATATTTTCTATTTTATCAATTCTTTTACAAAACAACACCTTCTTAGAAGAGCGCTCAATCATTAATGGGCGACTGGGTGACAATCGTCCATTCTTTTTGATGCTACGCATCAGGCAGTATAGACACATAACACTATTCATTTCTTTTAAGTTTACATAATCAGGAAAGTGAAGACATGAATAAGTAGAAAAAAAATAGGAGGATCCAGAACTATGCTCAAGCAAAAATTATAATGCAAGGTTTCATAGATATTAAAATTTTAAACGTGGGTAATTATTAATTCTGTTTATAGTAAATAGTGGCATGGGTAGGGTCTCTCATTAATGGGTGACCAGAAGACTGTCGCAATTTAAGAATTTGCAACCTTCTGCGCGGTCATTCATTAATAGGCGGCCAGTACTTGGTCGCTATTTTGATGCACACAGTAAACTCGAAAATAACTTCGTAAACAAAATAGCAAGAGATGAAACTATGATTTAAGTATACTTATACATGCCATGGACCTTCACTATTGATCTTGGGCTTAGAACTTGAGAAAACCTACCTTTTTGGCTTGGTCTAGATGACGGACAGAAAAAATAAAAGAAGATAAGTAGCAACAGCTTTGCCAGCAACTGTAGCAACGTTATAGCGGCAACGAAATGCCGCAGCAAGATGAAGAAGAAGATGAAGCTTCTTCACGGTGCAGACGAAAGAAGAGTGAAGAAGCAGTAGCAACTGCGGCTTCCTTCACGACAAGAGTTCGATCCGCAAGGGAAGAAGAAAGGAAGAAGCAAAGCTTCCTCGCACAGCTGTGGGCACGTAGGGCTCCTTCGAACGTAGTAATAGACTTGAACTTGTTCGATGGAGGTCCTTATTTATAGAGATTGATATTTCTGACTTCTAATGGGATTTAAGTTTCCCTACGATGAATCCTAATAGGTTTAAAACTTCTATGTTAATATTCCTATTACTATATCCACAGCCGCTATCATGTTGGGGTTTAAAACCCTAAAGCCATGCACGTTCGAACAGGATAAGTCCTTTGTATAAACCAGAAGCCCTATATGTATATATAATTGTATACATAACCTATTGTAAGGCCCATTAGTCCTTAGGCTAAACTTATCGCACATAAGGCCCATATATCATTTAAGGCTTTTGAAGGTGTAATGGTTGAGGCCCATATGTTAAGTGAGAGGGTTTATGATTAAGGCCCATATACATAAATGTTAAGGCCTTTTGGTTTAATCATTTGGGTTTCATAATTTGCTCGATTTGGGACCTCGTTTGATTGATTTATTTATTTAGGAAATTTTATTCCTATAATTTATAAGGGGTGCTACACCCTCCCCCACTTAAAATAATTTGGTCCCCAAATTCAATTTTGTATAGACATGGAGGGTGCAGAGTACTCACGATTATGAAATAAGTCCAGGAATCTTTTCTGCATATATTCTTCGGTCTCCCATGTGACTTCTTGTTCTGAGCACTTGCTCCATTGTACCTTTACCATGGGAATAGTTTTGTTCCTCAGCACATGAACCTCATGATCAATGATCTTCAAAGGCTTTTGTTGATATGTGAGATCCTTTTGTATCACCAGGTTGTCATGATCTATGACATGGGACGGGTCATGAACATACTTCTTGAGCATAGAGATGTGAAGTACATTGTGTACTTCGGATAGTTGCTGTGGCAAGGCGATCCGATAGGCAACCTCGCCAAATCTTTCCAACACCTCGAAGGGACCGATATACCTTGGTGTAAGCTTTCCCTTAACACCAAATCTTCTAATATCTCATCTTGGGAAAACCTAAAGAAAGACATGATCTCCAACTTGGAACTCGAGGTCTCTCCTTCTAGTATCGGCGGAAGTCTTTTGTCTAGACTGAGCCATATGAGGTCTTTCTCTAATGAGTTGAATCTTCTCGGTAGTATCCCTTACCATGTCCGAGCCTAGTAGTTGCTTTTCACCAACTTCATCCCAGCATAGTGGTTAGCGGCAACTCCTTTCATATAGTGCCTCGAAGGGTGCCATTTGAATACTTGCCTGGTAACTGTTGTTATATCCAAACTCGACCAGAGGCAAGTGATCATGCCAGCTTCCACCAAAATCAATAATGCAAGCTCTTAGAATGTCTTCTACGACTTGATTCGTTCTCTCGGTCTGACCATCCGTTTGAGGATGAAAAGGTGTACTAAAGTTAAGCATTGTCTCTAACGAATGTTGTAGACCCTTCCAGAAATGAGAAGTGAAACGTGGGTCTCGATCAGACATGATTGAAATAGGAACTCCTTGTATTCTGACCACCTCTTTGATGTATAAAGTTGCTTGAACATCAACCGACCGTCGGCTCTTTATAGGCAAGAAGTGTGCCAACTTGGTCAACGGTCTGTGATAACCCATATTCCATCATGTCCTCCTTTAGATTTAGACATACCCATAATGAAGTCCATGTCGATATCTTCCCACTTCCACTTGGGAATGTCTAGAGGATGTATCTTACCGATAGGCTTTTGGTGTTCTACCTTGACTTATTGGCATGTGAGACAACGAGAAATGATGTCCGCTACCTCCCTTTTCATGTTAGGCCACCAAAAGATCAGTTTCAAATCCTTGTGCATCTTGGTCGATCCAGGATGAATTGTGTACCTTGATCGGTGAGCTTCGTCTAAGATTTTCTTCTTCAACTTCGGGCAGTCCGATACACAAGTCATTTCTCGGAATAATAATCTTCCATCTTATGCCAGCTGGAACTCAGGTTGCTCTTCTAACTTGTCTCTTATTTCTACTAACACCGGGTCATTATCTTGAAGCTCCTTGATCTCGGAGAGTAAATCCGGTTGTATCCTCATGTGTGATTGAGTAATACACCTTTTCTCCTTGTATGTACTTATATCAAGCATAGTGAAATGTTCCAACATCTTCCACTCTTGGAGCATGCAGTTGTCCAATAACGCTCTCGGCTTTTGAGTGAGGGCATCAGCTACGAGATTACCCTTTCTAGGATGGTATTATATAGTGAAGTCGAAGTCCTTGAGATACTCTAGCCAACGCCTTTGTCTCATGTTTAATTCCTTTTGAGAAAATAGATACTTGGGACTCTTGTGATCGGAGTAGTTGTTAAACTGCTCTCCGTAGAGATAGTGTCTCCAAATCTTCAAAGCAAATACTACAATGGCCAACTCTAGGCCATGCACCAGGTAGTTCTCCTCATGCCTCTTTGATTGTCGGGAAGAGTAAGCAATGAGTCTCCCTTGTTACATTAAGGCACATCTGAGGCCAATCCCAGATGCATTAGTATTTACCTCAAATTTCTCTCCTTCAGTTGGTAATGCCAAGATCGGGGTAGTTGTCAGATGATCCTTGAAGGCTTGAAAGCTTTTCTCACAGTCCTCATTCCACTTATAAGGAATCTCCTTGCGGGTCAGCCTAGTATGAGGAACAACAATTTTGGAGAAGTCCTTGATGAATCACCTGTAATAGGCAGCTAGACCTAAGAAGCTTCGGATTTTAGTTGCATTTGTAGGTCTTTCCCAATTCTTCAAAGCCTTAACTTTTGACGGATCCACAGAAATCCTATCTTTTGAGATCACATGCCCTAAGAAAGATACTTCCTCGTGCCAGAAGTTGCATTTGCTAAGCTTGGCATAGAGTTGATTCTTCCTTAATATTTGTAATGAAATCCTCAAATGCTCCTCAGGTTCTTCTTCGGTCTTCGAATATATTAATATATAATCAATAAAGACCACTATGAATTGATCTAGATGAGCCCTGAATATACTATTCATGAGCTATATAAAGGCTATATGGACTTTCGTTAGTTCAAAAGGCACTACCAAAAACAGCGGGATTTCAGACGGATATTTTCTATCTGAATATCCGTATGTATTTGTGACAGATTAGATTCTGTCACGAATTCCATCTCTATTAACGACAGACTATACTCGCTCTGAAGATCCGTCTATAATTATGGACAGAATATATTCCGTCTTTATATCCGTCATAAATTTAGGATGGATATTCAGACGGAAGTAATCCGACTGAAATTTCAGACGGAAATAAGTTCCGTCCGAATTTCCGTCTCAAAATTCCGCCTTTCCCGACACTGTCGGCCCCTCCCTCCCACCCCTTCCACCCGACCCCATTTCCACCCCCCCCACTCTCCCTCTCACTCTCTCCTTCTCCTCTGCCCTCTGCTTCCGATCGTCGCCGTCGGAGCCGCCGGAGCCACCGTCCTCGCAATGCCGTCAGAAGCCGCCGTCGCCATCCTCGCTGTCCTCAACGTCGACGTCCTCGCTATCGTGCCCATCGCCATTAATGGTAGCTCACAGCCATGCCCACCTTCCTCGCTGGAGCTCAGACGATCGCCGCCGGTATGTCCCCCCTCACCCTCTGTCTTTTTTTTTAACCTGCATTTGTTCTCGCTAGGGGTGTGGGAGGGGTGTCGATGGGGAAGGGGAGAGGAGGGGCGTCGTTCCCGTGGCGGCGGCTAGCGGCGAGGGGACGGGGGGGTCGGTTGGGAAGGGCAAGGGAGGGGAGGGGGGTTCCCGTGGCGGTGGCTAGCGGCTGGCGGCGACGGGACGGGGGGGTCGGTTGGGGAGGGCAGTTGGGAAGGGGATGGGGGTTCCCGTGGCGGCCGCGGGTGAGGGGATGGGGGTTTGGGAAGGGGAGGGGGGCCGGCGGTGAGGGGACGGGTGTTTTGGAAGGGGAGGGGGTTCCTGCGGCGGCCGACAGCGAGGGGACGGGGGGGTCGGTTGAGGAGGGCAAGGGAGGGGAGGGGGGTTCCCGTGGCAGTCTTGTGTTTGTGTTCTCTCCTCATTTCGCTCCTAAAAGATTCTGCCTTTGTTCAGCAGTCTTGTGTTTGTGTGTGTCTATGTGTGTGGTAGGGGGGGGGAAGCTTTCCGGACTGTTCTCCTTGGGCAGGGGCCACTGGATCATGTGTCCAGCAATCGCAAGTATGCCAACTGCCGACAAGGGTGGCCCTTGGGGTCTCTGTTGCCAGGTTGTCCAGAATAGAAGGTTCCTCTCAGTTGGGGTGGCGTGCCTGTGTTTGTGATGCCATTAACAGTGCATGTCTATGATATGTGTACATTGGATCCTAATTCCCTGGGCGGGTTTGGCCTTTCCACTTTCTTATTACCGCTCCATTTCCTGGCACTTGCCTTCTGTGAGGGGAGGGTCCAACCCAGATGGCTGCTTCACCCCGGAGAGGGGCTTGGACAACCTCTTTAATTGCGCACTCTGTTGGCCAATGAGATATAGATAAACAGCCCATTTTCACCGTTTGGTGAGGGTTTTATGAAGGGGTTGTTTGGTTTGACGGAAAATATCCTAAAATACTGTATTTTTTGTGTCATACAGGTGTGGTATTTCACAGTACTTTATGATGAAACAAACAACTCGTAAAATGAAATTAGTTGAAAATTTTGGTGATTAGAATGGTCATTCATCTCACTTTACCTCAGCACCTGAGTTCCTTCGACATCCTATCGACATGGCATGTTCCGTACAGAAAAGAAACGTTATCGCTATTATTGTTGAATTTATAGAAAATAAAAGGAAATCTTTCCTTCAAAATCTGAAGCTAGAAATCAAGTGTTTGAGGTTCCAAGTGGGTGATAAAAACGGGTCACCATCTATTATTAAAAAAAGATTAATCAAACTTTCTGGGTAAAAACAAAGTGTCTTGATGACGCCGATGGTATTTGACGTCAATTAAGCTAGAAGCTTACAAGTCAAAGCTTAATTGCGACCTACATTACGATCCATTTGTCACCCAACTTGATGTGACATGAAGATGTGACATGAGGCAGCCTCCAGATCTTCTGTATCTTGGACTGGGCATTTGGCAACAACATCAAATTATTGCATTCCTCCCATTTCAAAAGCGTTCTCGCACCACTACCAAGAGATTGTTTCCATACATTTTTAAATTTATGAGGTTAATAAGTATAGAAAGTCGAAAAAGACACTATATTTAAAGTTCAAATACTGACCTAGTTACAATCAAACGATAATATTTTTATTCGAAATTTGTATTATTTAAATGCTATTTTCCCTCTGTATGCAATGCACCTGACAATAAAAAAAGGTGCCACATTAATGCGGTTGACCTGATACCCTTGACTTGGGGAGTCGTTAACAGTGGCGCAGACATATGGGCTATAGACTTCTAGACTGCGTCGAACATTTTACCTGTTCTGCAGGGGCTCGGCCCAGCACATGGGTTTGAGGGCCTCTGATCAGAAAGAAAGGCAGAGTAAAAACTACATCAAAGGTAAGTTTACATCTCGTACACCAATCGTACTTAAGAATAAGAATAAGGGTAAATTAATACAGAATGACTTACGTCTATTTTTCTCAAAACTTATTCCGATACCAAACGTGCCCTCACATTTGAAGGGGGAGATAGCCAATACACGTGGTGCCGCCATATCACAAAACCTGATAATTTTCCCTAGTTAATTGATGAGACTCAAGAGTTATATTTCCTAAACATGGTCGAGCATCACTTTTATGCCCCGGATTAAGTAAAGCTTCTACATTTATCAACAATGGACGTAGATCTCCATTGGCTTGTAGGAGATCCCTTTACTGCACCAATAATGTTTTACTGCATCGCCTTCTAGCATGGCTGGTTGAGATCCCCAGTCGTGCGTGCACCAATAAGACACTCATCTTATGGGTGGGCGACATGAATGCCCAACCAATGGGGGGTTCTTCAGGGAGGTAATAAAGGAGCATGGACGAGCAAGGGAGAAGCTATGAATGTCGAGTGGACGGTGGGGGCAAAGAGGTGGGTGGGGAGGTACCGAGGGCTGTGCACCACAGTAACTCCTTTGGCATTTATTTTTAATTGCATGTAAATATATTTTTAAATCTGATTTTAATAGAAATTTGATGTTAATTTGACTCAAAAATGTAGATTGTTTAGCTTCGATGTTCTTCATTTGAAAAATTTTGTAATTTGGGTGTTATTTAATTTGATATGTGCATAATGATAATTGTGTTGTTATTTAATTTTATGTTATATAAATGCATGGGGTGTTCCCTGTGAGCTGAGGTGCGTGGGTGCGACCTCACATTACACGCACCTCAGGAGAGCGCGTTAAAACCGTGTCAATGTGCCTTCCCGTTCAAGACTTTAGGATTGATGTGTATGTTCTCATTTGTTTATGAGAATGTATATATCTACCTCAAAGTCTTGAATTGTCCCGTTTGTACAGTCTGTGAATGTTTGATCGCATTTAGGCAATCATTTACTATATGTGTTTGTATGGTTTATTGAGAATTTCGGTTGCGTCTCCTCACTCTTCTCTGATATACCATTATTGATTTTGACTGTTTTCTTAACCACTTACTTGTAAGTGTTTAAGAAAATTTCAAAATCAATAAATATATTTGGTATATCGGAGAAGTGTGGGGAGATGATGCTGAAATTTTTAGCAAATCGTGAAGAACATATAGTAAGTGATTGTGCGATCAAACCTTCGTGGATGGGTTAAAAAGTGATAATCTAATCAATATTTCTCTTCCAACTGTAAATGGTCTATGATGAACGATGTGAGGAAAGGGTCGGGTGTAATATTATGAGTAATGATTTGAAAGTTAGGATGTGTATTGTCATTTATTGGGTGCAGGCAAAATGTCGACAGATCGTTCATAGATGTATCGTAGAATAGTTGACCGGGTGGTGTCAGATGACTTTAAGGTTGGGGTTGAGAGTTTCATTCAATTTTCATTGGGGAATCCAAATGCAGCAATAGATCACGACGGTCACATTCGATGCCCTTGTTCAAGTCGTAGAAACTTAGGTGGTGTTCAACATGGGATGTGCAACATCATTTGTACACGAAAGGGTTTGTGGATGGTTATACGAATTGGACGTGTCATGGTGAGCAATTCTTGAGATATGAGCCCGACAATATTGGAGGCACAAGTGGGTACGTTGATATGGTTGTAGATGCTGCTGGTCCTAGTTTTAATGTTCATGATGAAGCGCCGAATAAGACAGCCGGAAGATTTTATGAACTACTTAGAGATGCTGATGAGCCGCTGTGGGATGGTTGTGAAAAGCACACTCGATTGTCTATAGTGTCACAGTTGTTGAACTTGAAATCTGAATTTCACATCAGTGAGACTTGTTTTGACCGTCTCCTCCTCTTGATCAAGAGTATGTTGCCTCGAGACGAGAAGTTGCCAGAAACTTTTTACCGTGCAAAAAAGATGGTCAATGACTTAGGACTTGGATATGTGAAAATAGATGCATGTCTGAATCATTGTATGTTATATTACAACGATGATGCAGATAAGATATCATGTTCCATTTTTGGCCATGACAGATTCAAACCTAAGGGGGGGGGTGAATTCAAAGGTAAAAGATGTACCTTACAAGGCGTTGCGATACTTCCCTCTTGTGCCTAGGCTACAGCGGCTGTATATGTCTTCAAAGACGGCTCGACATATGACATGGCACACCGAAAGAGTACGTCGTGCCGATGATATAATCAGTCATCCTACCGATGGTGAAGCTTGGACTCACTTTAGTCGTACTCATCTTGCCTTTTCAAGGGAGTCACGTAATGTTTGATTGGGTTTATGCACAGATGGTTTTAATCCATTCGGTGGTTCAGTGGCATCTTATTCTTGTTAGCCAGTGTTCATGACACCGTACAACCTTCCGCCGCACATGTGCATGAAGCGAGAAAATATGTTTTTGTCCCTAGTAATTCCTGGTCCAAAAAGTCTCGGAAAGAAATTGGACATATATCTCAGGCTATTGATTGATGAGCTCAAATTTTTATGGACTGATGGAGTTGTTACTTATGATGCATATAGGAAGCAAAATTTTATTATGAAGGCTGCACTGATGTGGACAATAAGTGACTTCCCTGCATATGGAATGCCATCTGGTTGGAGCACACATGGGAGGTTAGCATGTCCTTACTGTATGGAAGATACCAAATCATTTGTATTGAAACATGGTGGGAAAGCATGCTGGTTTGATTGCCATCGGCGGTTGCTACCAAGTGACCATCCTTTTCGAAGGCAAAAAGACTCGTTTAAAAAAAATACTGTTGAAATGGATGAAGCTGACTTGCAACGGGTGTCGGGTCTACATATGGCGTCACAGGTGCACAATTTACCAGATGTAGTTCAATTGTCTGGTAGCACACGGCAACTCCCTAGTTTTGGAAAGGATTACAACTACATCAAGAAAAGCATTTTTTGGGAATTACCTTATTGGTCAACTCTTCTTGTACGACCCAATCTGGATGTCATGCATACTGAGAAGAATTTTTTTGATAATGTGTTCAATACGATCATGAATGTTAAAGGGAAAACAAAGGACAACATCAAAGCATGTATGGATTTGAAGATGCTTTGTAAAAGTCCAGAACTGGAACTACAAAACGTAAATGGCAAAACTGTGCAACCTAAAGCAACTTATGTGCTTCATGATACACAGATCAAGGAAGTATGTCAGTGGTTGAAACAGTTGAGATTCCCAGATGGATATGCATCCAACATAGCCCGTTGTGTGAATGTTAATGAGGGAAAAATATATGGTATGAAAATTCACGACTGTCATGTGTTCATGGAGAGGCTACTGCCCATTGCATTTCGTGATTTGTTGCCAAAGCAGATATGGGGAGTCAATTTTTGAAGATTTTATGTGCATCTGAACTCAGACTTCGGGATGTACAAACTATCGAACAAAAAGTTGTCACAACCATTTGCAAACTAGAGAAGATATTTCCTCTGGCATTCTTTGATTCGATGGAACACCTGGTCGTTCATTTGCCATATGAGGCTATCGTCGGAGGGCCAGTAAAATTTTGATGGATGTATCCATTTTAGAGATATGTGACAATTTTTGTTAACTTATAAGTCGTCCATATCCGGTACATATCGTTGCCATCTGACTTGTTATTGTAGGTGCATGCATGAATTAAAAATGAAAGTTCGCAACAAGGCACAGGTGGAGGGTTCGATTGCTGAGGCATACATTCTTGAAGAAATTTTAAACTTCTGTTCTATGTACTTTGAGCCAGAGATTCAAACTCGTCGTACTCGACCTCCACGTAATGATGATGGGGGAGTGGATGAATCTTCCGATCGGCTCTCCATATTTAAACATCCTAGACGTGCGTTCGGACGTTGCTTGACTCGCACGCTCGAAGATAGAGAGTTGCACGCCGCTGAGATATATATTCTTTTGAATTGCCTCGAGATTGAACCTTATGTTGAGTAAGTTCTTAATTCACATTTCCAACAACTCCATAAGTTGTTCATACTTCTTCTGCAGTTCATTTAAAGTAGTAGTGCATTTATATTGCAGGCAATTTGATTCAGAATTAGCTGAAAAATGTCCAAATATCCAGGATGCGGAGATTGAAAAAGAACGTGAGAAGTTTTTTTCCAAATGGCTGAGAAACAGAGTTAGTGTCAACTATGAATATATATGTTTGTATTTACGTATGTTGAGGTAATTGTTATTATTTTAACTACACTAATTTGAATATAGGTTGAACAAGGTCTTATTACTGATCAAAGAGTACAACAGATAAGTTATGCCCCCTCGAACCAGACACGTGCCTATCCAGGATATATTGTGAATGGATACAAATTTCATACAAGGGATTATGGGCGAAATAAGTCTACGATGAACAGCGGCGTATGTGTGAAGGGAAGTTTATACAATGAAATGGAATTGGACTACTATGGTATTCTTGAAGAAGTCTTAGAACTTCAGTATTTGGGACAAGACAATCATGTATACATATTTAAGTGTCAATGGTTTGATCCTAATTCTGTTCTACATGACACAAATTATGGGATTGTCAATGTCAAGCATAGGTCTAAACTTAAGACCTATGAACCATTCATTTTAGCCGCACAAGCCCAGCAAGTGTACTATTCAAGCTATCCATCATCCAAGAATAGAGATTGGTGGGCAGTTTACAGGGTTAATTCAAAAATCTTTCCCACTTATGAGTTAACTATGAGTGGAGATGTCTCAGAGGTTGCTCGTGCTGAATATTATCAATCAGACGAAGTTGGCGTTGTCGGTTCCTCTAGGTTTAATCTGGACGAATCTGATGAGCCACTGTCATTACGTACGCGAGATGAAGTGGAAGAAGTCGATCCGATGGAGCTAAATGTTGATGTTAGAGGGGAGGAAGAATCAGATGAAGACGAAGAGTTTGAATCTGATTAGACTACTATGGATGATGAAGATGATGAAGATGAGCTAGATATATCAACATGAGGGAGGCATGTTTTGATAATTTAATAAGATGATTCTTACTTTTAAGCATAATTTTAAATAACATTTGTCTAGCCTTATATAATTATGGATTAATATGTATTAATTATTTTGTTATTAATAAGAAAATGGTGCGAGGAGGTCGTACTAGGAGAGGGAGGAGACCTGGCAGTGAGAGGGGCGCTACTCCCTCCTCGCTACCATCTTCTTCAGACACATGTATATTTGATCAATAAGTTAGCTATATAAATAATTTAATTATTTACAAACTTAAAAGAATTTATTTATAGGTGCAAGTGTCGGTCGGCTCACCACCACTTGTACAGACGCCACCACCACTACTTACAGGTCCTAGTGCCCTCCCACCACCCCCCGCTACAGGTATGTCTATTTTAAATTTCAGTAACATGTTACATTTACTTATGAAAATTAATGCAGGTCCCACCTCGGCGTATCTTTGAATTTCTAGCAAAATATTCATTTACCTAATGTGAATTACTAATTACAGGTCCTAGTGCCCTCCCACCACCTCCCACTACAAGTATGTCTATTTTAATTTTCAGTAACATGTTGCATTTACTTATGAAAATTAAATCTTGTCCCACCTCGGCGTATCTTTGAATTTCTATCAAAATATTCATTTACCTAATGTGAATTACTACTTACAGGTCCTAGTGTCCTCCCACCACCTCCTGCTACAGGTATATCTATTTTAATTTTCAATAAAATGTTGCATTTACTTATGAAAATTAAATCTTGTAGGTGTCAGTGGCCTCCCACCTATTGTGCAGATGTCACCCCGACCACCTCCCGCTACAGGTATGTACATTTTAATTATAAGTTCGCAATATTTGTATCATTTCCACATGACAATAAATTCTTGTAGGTGTCAGTGGCCTCCCACCTCCAGGATCATGTATGTATATTTTAATTTAAATTCTTCAATATTTGTTCTACTTATGAAAATTAATTCTTGCAGGTCTCAGTGGCCTCCCACCTGTTGTACAAACGCCACCCCCACCACCTCCCGCTGCAGATATGTATATTTTAATTATATGTTTGTAATATTTGTAACACTCCACATGAAAATTAATTCTTGTAGGTCTCAGTGGCCTCCCACCTGTTGTGCAGACGCCACCCCGACCACCTCGAGGATCAAGTATGTATATTTTAATTTAATTTCTTCAATATTTGTTCTACTTATGAAAATTAATTCTTGCAGGTCTCAGTGGCCTCCCACCTGTTGTGCAGACGCCACCCCAACCACCTCGAGGATCAGGTATGTATACTTTAATTTAATTTCTTCAATATTTGTTCTACTTATGAAAATTAATTCTTGCAGGTCTCAGTGGCCTCCCACCTATTGTGCAGACCCCACCCCCACCACCTCCCGCTGCAGGTATGCATATTTTAATTATATGTTCGTAATATTTGTATCACTCCACATGAAAATTAATTCTTGCAGGTCTCAGTGGCCTCCCACCTGTTGTGCACTTATGAAAATTAATTATGTTATTTCAAAGATCTGTAATGTAATACACTTAGTTTTACTTGTGAAGATCTATTCTTACAGATCCCAGTGCCCTCCCACCACCTCCCACTTGTACAGGGCCCACCCCCACCAGTCAGCCACTTGACGATGCCGGCAGTTGTCACGAGGGAGGCACGACCCATGATAGAAGTCGCCCGTGTTGGATATCTGGGTAAATCTATAAGGTTATATTACATTAATTAGCCTTCAACTGTCTGATATGAATATTTTGACATTTGCAATTGCAGTACGAAATTTGAACCCCACACCGCTGTCCATCATTGCACCGAACTCATGTTGGCACATGTGCCCGGGGCAGCATCCACTTTCAGAGATTTTCTGGTGTCCATCCACGATTCATTGTACAACATGTTCTTAGTAAGTAATTACGTCATTTAATTCAAGTATTTCCCAAACTCAATTTACAGCTTTATACTAAGTGTGAAAAGTAATTGATTTACAGCGGTCTTTTTAATTCACATGTGGACATGACGCGGCGAGATGTCATCGTGCCTGGGAGTCTACTATGCTCTCAAGTTACAAGAGGAAAATACATGAGGCCCGAGCACACGCTAAAAAATTGAGTGGGGGGAGTGAGGACCACCCTCTATGGATGAGGCAGGAGGATTGGGAGATATCTTGTGACCATTTTGCTGACCCCAAGTGGATAGAAAAGTCCGAAAAAGCCAAAGCAAACAGGGCGTCAAAACTAGGTTCAAATTTGCATACGAGTGGGTCCATCTCTTATGCGGCTCATAAAAAAAAATGGTAAGTAATATAACAATTTATCTTCTTACAATTTATCCCAATATTTGACTTTTTTTTTACTATGAATTGTATAACAGGCTGTGGAGCTTAATCGACCTCCGTCATTCCTCGAGGTGTTCGACAGAACACACAAAAAGAAGGGGACTAATGATTTTGTGAGTGAGACAGCTAAGTCAGCAGCGGTAAGTTTATCTACATATGTAACTTGTACCGTTCATTTAAATCGGCATGTAATTCATTTGAAATTGACTAGTTATTTTATTCAATTTGTAGGAAACATATAGCAAAGCAGTGACAGAGAAGTACGGGGAGGGAGACACGTAGCACCCGGAGTTCGATCCGGTGGAGTGGGTGGCAGCAGCTGGCGTATCGAAGAAAGGCCGACTATATGGTTTTGGGGAAAGCCTAGACGCTAGCGCGGTGATATCATCGTGTGCGAGTTCTAGCTATGCCCAAACCAGTAGCAGTGCCTTCACTATACCTTCCGTTTCCCCCAGCGCTTCTGCCAGCGACATGATGGACATGGTCCGAACGCATATTTCTGATATGCAGCGGCAGCAACAGCATTTCCAACATGAGATCTCTAGCCAGGTGTCAGTGGTTTTGCAGGCAATCAGTGGCCTCCTCTCCTAGAGGGGAATGGTCCCTCAGCAATCCACCACCACCACAGCACAGGCCGCACAGGTGAGTGTTTATTATGTTTTTATTTTGATGGAATTACTCAATTATGTTCATTATTAATTTTAAAACTCATTTACTTTAGAAGAATTGAGAAAATCCGGGGTCCGGGGTTCTAAAATTTGAAATACCAGTTAGATGGCCGTGTCGATCGTTCCAACATGACCGGGGAGATGAAAGTGACTTGTCAGAACTGACAGAATCCAAATCGGATGCCCGGTTTGAGCTCGGCGCTCAAAGTTCATCTTCCAAAATACACTTAGTTTAAATGAACTGCCAGGTCGGGTCCGGGGGTCTAAAACTTGAAATACCAGTCAGATGGCCATGCCGATCATTCCAACACGACCAGGGAGATGAAAGTGACTTGTCAGAACTGACGGAATCCAAATCAGATGCCCGGTTTGAGCTCGGCGCTCAAAGTTCATTTCTAAAATACACTTAGTTTTAATGAACTGCCAGGTCGGGTCCGGGGGTCTAAAACTTGAAATACCGGTCGGATGGCCGTGCCGATCATTCCAACACGACCGGGGTGATGAAAGTGACTTGTCAGAACTGACGGAATCCAAATCGGATGCCCGGTTTGAGCTCGGCACTCAAAGTTCATCTTCCAAAATACACTTAGTTTAAATGAACTGCCAAGTCAGGTCCGGGGCTCTAAAACTTGAAATACCGGTCGGATGGCCGTGCCGATCATTCCAACACGACTGGGGAGATGAAAGTGACTTGTCAGAACTGACGGAATCCAAATCGGATGCCCGGTTTGAGCTCGGCACTTAAAGTTCATCTTCCAAAATACACGTAGTTTAAATGAACTGCCAGGTCGGGTCCGGGGGTCTAAAACTTGAAATAATGGTCGGATAGCCATGCCGATCGTTTCAACACGACCGGGGAGATGAAAGTGACTTGTCAAAACTGTGGGAATCCAAATCGGATGCCCGGTTTGAGCTCGGCGCTCAAAGTTCATTTCTAAAATACACTTAGTCTAAATGAACTGCCAGGTCGGGTCCGGGGGTATAAAACATGAAATACCGATCGGATGGCATGCCGATCATTCCAACACGATCGGGGAGATGAAAGTGACTTATCAGAACTGACGGAATCAAAATCAGATGCCCGGTTTGAGCTCGGCGCTCAAAGTTAATTTCTAAAATACACTTAGTTTAAATGAACTGCCAGGTCGGGTCCGGGGGTCTAAAACTTGAAATACCGGTCGGATGGCCGTGCCGATCATTTCAACACGACCGGGGAGATGAAAGTGACTTGTCAGAACTGACGGAATCCAAATCGGATGCTCGGTTTGAGCTCGGCACTCAAAGTTCATCTTCCAAAATACACTTAGTTTAAATGAACTGCCAGGTCGGGTCCGGGGGTCTAAAACTTGAAATACCGGTCGGATGGCCATGCCGATTATTCTAACATGACCGAGGAGATGAAAGTGACTTGTCAGAACTGACGGAATCCAAATCGGATGCCCGGTTTGAGCTTGGCGCTCAAAGTTCATCTTCCAAAATACACTTAGTTTTAATGAACTGCCAGGTCGGTTCCAGGGGTCTGAAAACTTGAAATACCGGTCGGATGGCCGTGCCGATCGTTCCAACACGACCTTGGAGATGAAAGTGACTTGTCAGAACTAACGGAATCCAAATCGGATGCCCGGTTTGAGCTCGACGCTCAAAGTTTATTTCTAAAATACACTTAGTTTTAATGAACTGCAAGGTCGTGTCCGGGGGTCTAAAACTTGAAATACCAGTCGGATGGCCGTGCCGATCATTCCAACATGGCTGGGGAGATGAAAGTGACTTATCAGAACAGACGGAATCCAAATCGGATGCCCGGTTTGAGCTCGGCGCTTAAAAGTTCATTTTTAAAATATACTTAATTTAAATACTGTTTCAGGCTAGTAGTTGATTTATAAAATCTGCAGTTATCAATTTGATATGTTTGATTTCAATTTATGCTAATTTCTTCGCACTAATTGTTTTATCTATGAATGAATGTTATTATTTTTTTAATGTAGGGGGATCCTTCTGCGGGCGGCGACAGAGGAGATGAGCAGGGCAGTGAGGATACAGACGATGAGGATATGGACGATGTACCGGATATTTCTTGATGTTTGATGATATTCAGACGGATCAGCAGGGTTAATGTGTTTTTTTTGTGGTATTTATTTGATCAGCATGGTGTTGATTTTTTTTTTCGGTGGTGTATATTTATTTGAACAGCATGGTATGTTGATGTTGAGTTTTTTTTTTGGTGGTGTTTATTTATTTGAACATCATGGTACGTTGATGTTGAGTTTTTTTTCGGTGGTGTTTATTTGATCAGCAGGTTCCCAATATTTTTTTTCACATGTAGAATTTCTTGATGTTTATGTATGATCCAACAGGTTTTTTAAAATAATTCAAGATTTAAAAAAATGGAGATTTCAGATGGATTTTCAGACGGTATTTGCGACGAAAAAAGTCCGTCTAAGATCCGTCGTAATATCCGTTTGAAATTTCGACGGAATTCCGACCACTTTTCGGATGGCACCTTCTACGAGTTGGGCTTACTTTCAGATGGTAATTGCAGATCCGTCGTAATTTCGTTTGAAATACCGACGGATTTCGGACGACTTTTCAGACGGCAGCATCATTTGAGACTAAGAGTTGGGCTTAATTTCAGACGGTATTTGGATAACCATTGTAATATCCGTTTGAAATGTCAGACGGTATTTGCGACGGACACAAAATGCGTTGTAATATCCGTCTTAAATACCGACGGACAATTTCAGACGGCAAATGTCGGACGGAACTTTTCTCGTATGATATTCAGACGAAATTTGTGACTGAATAAATTCTATCTTAGTTTCAGACGGAAGTTTCGACGGAAAAATGTACTATCACAAATTTGTGACTAAGAATTTCAGACGGCCGAGTTCCGTCTGAAATCTATCGGAAATCCGTCACAAACGGTATTTGTGATGGATTTTCAGACGGATTTCAGACGGATAAAGGCCGTCTGAAATCCCGCTTTTTTTGGTAGTGAGGCATAACAGTAAATTTGTAATGCCCATACCTGCTCCAAAATGTCGTCTTGTGCATATCCTCATCCTTTATTCTTAATTGATGATATCCCGACCAGAGATCAATCTTCGAGAAATATTTGGCTCCAGATATCTGATCAAACAATTCATCGATCCTCGACAATAGATACTTGTTCTTGATGGTGACGTGATTCAATTGTCGATAAACGATGCAGAGTCTCATCGATCCTTCTTTCTTCTTGACAAATAACACAGGCGCTCCCCACGGGGAAGTAATCGGCCTGATGAATCCTTTCATCAAGAGCTCCATCAATTGTTGCTTTAATTCTTTGAGCTCGGTGGGGGACATTCCATAAGGTGCCTTAGAAACCATCCCAGCACCATGGATGAGGTTGATAGTGAAGGCCACTTCTCTTTGTCGGGGTAATCCAGACAAATCTTCTAGGAATACATCGGGAAACTTCCGAGCCACTCGGATGTCTTCTATCTTAGACTCCTTAACTTCCGTGGCTGTTACAATTGCTATGAAAGCCACACATCCTTTTCTTAAGAGCTTACTTGCTCAGAGCGCCGAAATAAGGGGTGACTTGTTTTGACTCCGTGGACCAGTGTATACTAGTTTCGATAATTCCTTAAAAGTTACCTTGCCATTTCGACAATCTATTACACCTTGTGTGTGGATAGCCAATCGACTCCTAGTATGACATCGTACCCATCCATATCTAAGCATATCAGGTCGGCAGGTAGATTTTTCCCTTTCACCATAACTTCACAATTTAAATAATGGTGTGAAATCTCGGATTCGTTTTCGAGAGGAGTGGAAATAACTAGATCTATCCACTCCGTTTCCATAGGTAATGGATCGACAAATCTCTTGGAAACTAAAGAAAGGGTTGCACTGGTATCAAACAAGACACGAGCAGACTTAGAACAAATCTTTAATGTACCTTCCACAAGTCCACCTTTATCTTCCTCCTCCTCTTGAAGTGCTTGGAGATGGGCTTGCTTCTTGACCTGGCGCTTCTCGTCTCCGGCTTGATCATTAAGTAGAGGATAGTCGGGAATCCGGTGATCACGACTCCCGCATCGGAGACATGCTCCCAATCGCCTCCAGCATTCCTCGGCCTTATGGCCGGCCTTGGCACAATGTTTGCACACCTCTTTGGAAGGTGTGGTAGTAATAGAGAAGGGCTTGCTATTCTTCTTGAACTTCTTCTCTTGGGAGGAATATCCTCCATTGCTTGCCCTTTTCTTGATGAAAGTAGGTTTGAAAGTACCGGAGCTTGTGACGTGCTCCATCTTGTCCTTCCCACGGATCTAGTCGGACAGCTCGGTGGCATCTTCTAGTAGTTGTACATGCCTTATTATCTCCGTGTAGACTTGAATGTCCATCGGCGCTAGTTGAGCTATATACTGCGGCCTAAGTCCGTTTAGAAATCTTCGGGCCTTCAACTTCCCTGTATGCACTAGATGCGGTGCGTACCTTGACAGACGGGAGAATTAGGCCTCATTCTTGTCCACTGATAAGGTCCTTTGCTTGAGGGCGATGAATTCTGTGGCCTTCTTATCTTGTATACGGTCCGAGAAAAATTTATTATTGAAGTATTCTATAAACTTGCCCCACGCGACGTGATCATGAGGCAGTGTAGTTTCTACCGATTCCCACCAAAAGCGAGCATCCCGCTCTAGTTGGAAGGTTGCTAATATGACCTTTTCTTCATCCGTGCATTGCATGACACAGAATATACGTTAAATCTCCCTAATCCAGTGTTCGATATCATCGGAGTCGGTCGAGCTAATGAACTTTGGTGGGTTCATGTTGCGAAAACTACGGTGGAGGTCTTCTGCTCCACGATTTGCTCCGTCCTGCGCCACTTGTTGTAGTGCCTGGGTAAGGCCTTGAGCGGTATGTTGCATGTCATGCCATTGAGTGCATTCGGTGGCCATGATCCTACAAGATTGAAACAACTATATCAATATACGATTAACCAAGGTTCTAAATCCCTAAGTTGACTTAACCCATGGCTTTAACCAATCTCACCATAAACCTATCATTGGACTTGGTTTCCGAGGAATTGAATATCCTAGGCTCTGATACCACAAAAATTGTCACGCCCCGAGCGTGGAAGGAACCCAGTACACTTGACGAGTTTATATCAATCATGTCAATCAGAGCATAGGGAATTCGTCCTTCTAGACATAGTGCGTAAAAGTAAAGATAATAAACCAAATCCTTTATTCTCATTAATAACACCAATATCCAAAAGTATAACCATTACATAATCCATTGATGATTATACTCAATAAAGAGGAAAAATACAATAATTGACTCTAGAAATAGCATAAAGACACAACTAGGCAGATGCTTCAATGGTCGGGTGGCTCTATAATCTTCACTCATGTCCATTCCCATCCGAATGATTCTCGTCATCAGAGTTACCTAAAAAATAGGGGAAAACTAGGGTGAGCGAATGCTCAGTAGGAATTATATCTCAAAGTCAAGCTTGCTTTAAGTAAATTACATGTTACAGGAACTATACAAGTATAGCGATGCATGTACGCAAGATAAAGACGAGAGTAGAGTATCGAGAAATATCATAGACGAACTAGCAAGATTACAAAGTGTTCATGGGAATATCAAGTCATGTCATGTGAGTTGGCTATTATAATATCAAGCAAGTAAATACCCATTCGGGCCATGCTAGT
This sequence comes from Amorphophallus konjac, assembly GCA_022559845.1. Taxonomy (NCBI): domain Eukaryota; kingdom Viridiplantae; phylum Streptophyta; class Magnoliopsida; order Alismatales; family Araceae; genus Amorphophallus; species Amorphophallus konjac. The sequence goes on along the minus strand of CM040120.1, from coordinate 155,067,339 downwards.
CATGTCAAGTCATGTCAAGCACAAGTCATGGAATGTCAAAATCTAGATAGTCATGCACTTCGGTGCAATGCCACACCGTGATCAATCAACTCCCACGGGCACAAGTACTTTCGGATGCTCCTCCCAAGACCAGATCGAGCCCTATATGCACAAACATTAAGTCACGTATATTTTAGACATCCACTATAGTTTATAGCCAATATAGAGTTTCAAAGGAATAAGCCATTATAGGATGATAAGGTAGATTTCACGAATTTATGAGTTCAAGGATAGAACTTTGGACAAGTCATACTGATAAATCACATGAAAAATGATGACACAACATGAAACTAGGTAATTGGCATCCACTTAATCGCCATCAATTACAGAAATGACACCCACTATGTTGTCGCCAATTCCTATGAACAGTATAGGCACGATGAAATAGCGTCCAAGTTCAGGTCGCTAAATCAGCAATCTGCGCCACTGTCCAGGTCGCCAATTCCTTTTGGCGCCCAAGGCATGGTCGCTAATTACTGACAGAGTTAGACTTCTCAGAAGAGGTTAGAAATAGCACTCTATGAGGGCTGTAGCATCACGTTTCTTCAGAGTGACGTGACAAGTAAGGTTCCAATATTTTTAAGGTACAACCTACTCGGCTGCCTTGAGGGAATCTAATGCTAGCATAGAGTCAAGGAGGTCTCAATGAAAAAAGTACCAGTCCAAAGGAAGGAATATCCCACGGAGGGTCCAATCATCCCCAAGAATTGAGTGTGTAATCGGTAGAAACAAAACGGAGGCTCCATCTACGGATGTGAGATGAGAGTGCCAAGTAAACCCGCGAAATGGGCAAGAAAACACGATAAATCTGATAGGCAAGAATTACCGTCCAATCAGAAGTCGCTATATCCATAATTAGCGGCTCTTTGAAGGGTCGCTCAATCTTATATTTAATAAAATTTTATGAAAATGATATTAATTAGTGACACTGTGCACGGGCGCTAATTATAGAATTTTCCAGAAATCAATATAACTTAATTATAATTGGCGACCTTGTAAAAAGGCGCTCAATCTTTAATTTGTGTCCGTTATTATGTCGTAGTATTCAAAATTTTCATATATTTTCTATTTTATCAATTCTTTTACAAAACAACGCCTTCTTAAAAGGGCACTAATCATTAATGGGTGACTGGGTGACAGTCGTCCATTCTTTTTGGTGCGACGCATCGGGCAGGTACATTCTTTGGCACATAACACTATTCATTTCATTTGAGTTTACATAATCAGGAAAGTGAAGACATGAATAAGTAGAGAAAAATATGGAGGATCCAGAACCATGCTCAAGCAAAAATTTTAACGCAAGGTTTCATAGATATTAAAATTTTAAACATGGGTAATTATTAATTCTATTTACAGTAAATAGCGGCAAGGGTAGGGTCGCTCATTAATGGGCGACAAGAAGACTGTCGCAATTTAAGAATTTGTGACCTTCTGCGTGGTCGTTCATTAATAGGCAGCTAGTACTTGGTCGCTATTTTGATGCACACAATAAACTCCAAAATAACTTCGTAAACGGAATAGCAAGAGATGAAACTATGATTTAATTATACTTATACATGCCATGGACCTTTACTATTGATCTTCGTATTGGAACTTGAGAAAACCTACCTTTTTGGCTGGGACTGGACGACGGACAGAAAAAATAAAAGAAGATAAGCAGCAATAGCTTTGGCAGCAACGTTATAGCGGCAACGAAACGCCGCAGCAAGACGAAGAAGAAGATGAAGCTTCTTCTCGGTGTAGACGAATGCGCCTGTGATTGTAGATCTTTTTGCATCCACACTTAAAGGTAATGTAAAATTGCTTCTGCTTAATGTTGTTGTTCCATTAAAATGCGCTTGTGATTGTAGATCTTTATGCATCAACACTCCACTTTCCAACCCTTTCGGAGCCTCATCAGCTCTTGGGTGGCAACTCATGGTCCTAGTGGTATCGGGTCTCTGGTACCCTGGTTTTTGGGTCGTTACACGCTGGATCTTTCGAATTTGTCTCCTTTCATCCTCGGTTCCCAGGAGGTGCCTTGTGATCAAAGCTCCACTCAAGGTGACCCTTGGAATCTACCTGGGGAAGCCCACCAGGTTGTGACAACGATGGGCCTTGGACAACACTAAATCTCGAGCCCTGACTAACCCAAGCACTCGATCTGGTGAGTCATTGTGGATGCTTAAAAATTGGCACTGAAAGCCAAGCAAAGTCAGCTAAAGAAAAGAATAAAGGAGCCCTGAACAACTGGCTACATTGACGCACCTGAAGAAAGAAAGCAGAAGGTGTCATGTTGGCTAACAAGGCTGCGTCGACGCACAATGCCAGTGGCGTCGACGCAGGTTTCAAAAGCTGGCTGCTGAGCGTACTGGACGAAGGGGTGTGTCAACGCACAACCCCAATTGTGTCGACGCATCTGAAGATAGAACGAAAAGAAGCTACCAGGCGATCGACGGTGCCTCGACGCAACTCGACACGCTTGAAGTTGAAGAAGAAAAAATTGCCTACGGTAATAGGCTATGTTGACGCAACTCACTGGCTATGTCGATGCACCCTCAGCAGCGCGAAAAGGCCGTACCCGCTGTGAACTCGATCGCGGCACATGATCTCATCTCTGTACGATGGCACTGGCTTCCAGAAGGCGCGTGGAGGCCGTACGGGACACGTGGCTAGGAAATCTCCAATGATTGGAGATTATTCCTGGCCCCTTGTCTTGAGGGAGAAGAAAGACTCTATGCGGCTGCTATAAAAGAAAGGCAACGCCCTGAAGAAGCCCCCCCTATTGTTGGCTGTTCGAAGCTTCCAAGGGTGATCTCCAGAGTGTCTGCTACTGCTCCAGAGTGTGAAGAGGAAATGAGGAAGAGAGGGAGAGAAGAGGTGCTGTCTAGGTAGGGAATGGAGTCAATGCTCCTCCCTCCCCCTTCTTTTCTTTTATTTTCCCTGCTAGGTTTGTTTTTTTTTTTGTTTCTTCCTGTTTGTCTCATGGATGAACTAGTTCTGGGACGATGTATTCCCTTTGTGCAACAGAACAAATGGAATAAATGCTTTAGTGTTTGTATGCTATGTGTTTACTATGATAGAATCTTGCTCGATGCTGATCCCCACGACCACATTATGGTTCTTTCATTTACGTTCTTCATCTGTCCTTCTCATCATGGAATGATGCTCTGCCAGCAGGATAACTGGGACTCAGAGGCTACCCAATCCCAATGGGTTGTTTTTCTTGAATCCGGTCTCCCACTTACAAGATGAGGCTCTTTGCTTGGACCTTATTCTGATCTCTAGCAGCTAGATTGCTGCTCCCAGTGGAGCATTCTAGTCCTTACGATAGATTCATGCCCTCGTGGGCAACACTAATCACGTAATCCCTTCCCCAGTACCCTAGACATGTCCCGACCATTTGCGTCAATTTAGATCGGTTTTGTGCATCTGAACTGCATGCTTTCTATCCGCTGTAATGCTCCTGGAGGAATGGCCATTTGCCTTCTCACCCACGCCATGGGTTGTTGAGACTTTGGCTCACTCTTAAAACCTGCCGGAACCTATGTTTCTGCTGCTTTCCCCTCTACTCAATCCTATCCTATTAAGGAAATATTGTTCTTCTCATGAGAATCACCCTGGCTTTCATGCCAGTCACACACAGGCACTAGCCTATTTGCTTGAATGCTCAGCAGAGTTTTGTTTGAAAAATCTCCACATTCACATATTTGCATCACCGTCTTTCTGCATGAGGGTGGCAACAAGCCCCCTTTGTACTTTCCGCACTGCACGGGCTAGCATCCCACATGAGTCCTACTTTTACTCTATTCACGCATTCCATCGTTTGTAGTGTACCGATGTTTTGAACATCACAGTTTTAGGTCTCCATCTGCGACATAGATCCACTAATATCCTAAGCGTGATCCATGACCTCATGCACCGGAGCCACAATTCTTATCTTTTGATTTAATAGAAGCTTTCTTTTTATAATTAAGGACCTGCCATGGGGAAGGGGTACCTTATGGTTTTACATCGGTCAGAGTTTCATTTGACCACCCTCAAGTCCCCAGAGATTTGCTTCTCTATAGCATGATCTCTGGAGGACAATTCATCGAAGGGATGGATATTGATGGCCGAGAAGCTAGCAGCAACATAATGCACATGTCAAGGTCGGAAATGCAGCCATCCCTGGGTTAGTGGAGTGCCCTCGAGGTTTTCCTGCCCAAATAAGGGATGCAGAGTCGCCACTTTTGGCTCACTCTGAATTTTAGGAGCCATCCCAGAATCTTCGTAGACAAGCTTCCATTTTCACCCCCAAATACTCTGGTCTAGGGGAGGTGTTGCCCAATTTTTGTCAAGGTTATGGACTTAATAAAAACGGACTAATAACAAAGATATGAACTGCACAATTGATATAATGCTAAAATAGGTACATCAGATGCAAAGAACAATGCTGAAGAACATATCTGTACAGAAGATGACTATGTGAGGAAATGACGTTCTGGCAGCAATGAAGAAAAGAAGACCACTTAAAAGAAGATGAGAAGAAGAAAAAAAGATATATGTAGAAGATAGAATTAATCAGCAAAATAACCAAACAACGCTCATGATCATCAGAAAAGCATGCTTACATATGCATATGAGTACACATTGCTTGATTTCTAAAAAAAAGAAGAAAGCAATTTGGGGTCTGCCGTGGGAGGAGTCGACTCTGACAGTCGACCCTCTTTCCCATGAGTTCTATTCTGCATTTATGAATAGCAAATGTGCTCAGGAGTCCACACCCCTAGTCGACTCCTCTTGAGCTCAACTGATGTCATGCAGCCAGGCCTACTGTGAAATAAATCAAACATCTATCATGCATCATGCAATCTGCATTAACGCTTATTGAACTTCCATGAGCATGGTTGAATTCATCTCCTTGTGCATTTCTCACCATTGAGCACTCATCAACATCCAAATTGAATCATGCATGCATCATGCGTGTGAATTGAATCCCATGAACGTGATGGTTTATGAATACTTGCAAACCATTTCCTACATTGCCAAGGGACATAGCTCCTTGCTAAACAAACGATGTATTAATCCTTCTTATATACAAAGCAGAAGTCAAAGAAAGAAATCCAAAAAATGAAGTTTGAAATAAAAGAAAGGCTAAAATTTCACATCCTTTGAGCTTCCAAGATTAATCTATAACCTGAACAAACGAACAAACAAAATGAAGAAGAAAAAAGCTGGAACGAGTTAAAGGGCTTGGTAAAGGTTGCGTCGACGCAGCCTTAAAGCTGCGTCGATGCAGTCTATGTGAGGCTCACCCGTTTGGGGTTTTCTTCATTGACACTATCCTTCACCGCGTTGACGCAGTGTCATCCTGCGTCAACACAGTGGCTCAGGCCATCTCTCTGGACGGGCCTTGCGCGTCGGCACAGTGAAGCCCTGCGTCGACGCAACGCCCCTTGCAAGCCCCCTCGTGAGCTCGTGCATCGACACGGTGTAAGCTCAGCGTCGACGTAGCGTCCCTTGGTCTTCTTTGCATGATTAAAAGAAATAAGAAGAAAGAAAAGAAAAGAAAATAAGAAGAAGAAGTAATAAAAAAATGAATGATTGATGGTAAAAATAATAATAACAAAGATCATATAAATCATAACAATGATGGCATGCAACATAGCATTGAAGAAAATTGAATAAAAAAAACCTCCTTAAGGGATTAATAATAATATCTGACTCATGGCCCCTCCTCTCATAGACCCTATGCAAAGGAGATATTTACGAGACCTCTGCAGGTCATGCTTGAACCTTGAGATCACCCCATCTTGGTCATGGCTTGACCCTACTTTGGGCTAATAGCCCACTACATATGATATGTCTCTATGGGGATCCAATCCCAAATATCAAACTTGCCACACTCTTGGCAGGCATATGATTTATAAGTTGGGAATCTTGTCCAAACACAAATTGGTCAATTAATGGTCGGCTTTATTCAAAATAATTACCCCTCAATGGGTGATGTTTCACTGAATTCTTTCATTAAAATCAATTTTAGGCCCGAGGGCCCCTTCTCTTGGCATTTAATCAAATGTTTTCTCACCCTGGGGAGATGTAATTAACGCCATGACCTTTATGGCACGGCGGGTTTTAGTCCCGACCTAATACCCACATCATCTGGTTAGTCACACAGAGCGCACCAGTGTTTCAGGACCACCTTGGTCTTCGGAACCCGAATAAACTGTCACTTTTGTGACTGACACGCCCACGCACTTAATAAAACCAAATAAATGTAGAACGAAAAAAAATGATCAAAAAGATGAATGTGTATCGAGAGTGTGTCAAACAGGTTTGGCACGCCTGGTGGGACCAAGACCTCCTTTCATCTTCTCTCCAAGATTAGGGGCCCAACGACCTCCTCCTAAAATTCTAATTCTCTTTGAATATGAAATTTGGAGGTTGCATCCTGAATGGCTATTTTTTTTAGACCATTGGTGGTTGATGATCATTCCAGGTACGGGTACCTGGTCGTGCCTACGAAGTTTGGCGACTTCCCGCCAGTGGTGGGCTTCCCCAACTTTTTAGAGGTAGCCTTTGTTGAGCTCCTAGATGTCCAGGAGACGGAGCCGGTCGCTGCTGCAAAGGCGACCTCGACAAATGTTGCTATGGTGGGCTGCTGCGTCCACAACGTCCACTCCCACGCTTCCTAGGACAAGAAGTGCTTGCCAATTACCAGGAGGGTGGCTAGAAAGGATGCCGATGTGCTGCAAGGCCGGCTGTCAACATTGGGCAAGTCCGTTCTAATCGGAGGCATTCGCGTTTTTCTGAACGGCCAGCAAGCCAGTATTGCACCCGATCGGGTGATTGCAAATGTACAGGTGCAGAACTCCTTTCAAGCACTGGTTAAAGACAAGACAGACTATCTGAAGTCTAGATCAAGGGGTGGTTTGGCCTTGAAGCCAACCAAATTTAAACAAGTGTGGGTGCCTAAGCGGATGCGGGCCCCGACAGGTTAGAATCTATTCAAGCTGACAGGTTCGATAAAAAAGAAGAAGATGGAGAAGAAAGAGTTGAGGTGCCAGCTTCGACACCTCACATACCAGCCTTCCAAGCCTATGGTAGGCAGGAGTATGTTTAGGCTTATAACATAAAATGCAGGAAGAGAACCGAACAACGGCGACTCGCCTACAGGCCACTAGCTCAACGCAAGATGTCACCATCAGCACTCTACCCCATAGATGGGCAAGATGTTATTACCCAGGCTGTCCGAGGATATTTTCGGGGCCTCGAGAACACCCCTCAAGGGATGCCGCGGCTTTTGGAGGCTATGAATGCTACAGAAGATGAAGACCGAGAAGGACAAGTCAACCCGGAAGAAATAGCCGATGAAAGGTCCGGTTGCTATGGACCAACCCTCCATGAAGAAACTACATCTAGGATTTCGGTGTTCGATTGATTAACCATCCTTGGACAGCCAACTAGGAGGGTGATACGAAGGGACATGCACCTCCAGATATTCAACTGCAACATGGCTGGAATGTCCAGCCACTATGGGTCTCTACCGGATAAACTTGAAGAGGTGAGTAGACTCGCCAAGAGGCCCGGTCCCGTCACCAGAAGGAAGAAAGCTGCGGCTGATGTGGTGCAAGCCCTCGTCATAGAGACCAGCACGGATGTAGTCACCATGACTGCAAACGTGATCACCACTGAAGACGAAGGCGAGAGGCTAGCACTTGCTTCAGATGCTCCGTTAGAGGGAGGAGGCCAAGCACCTAGCCCTTCCACCTCTGATCCAATAATGATGCTGCTGCTCCTGAAGTATCAATGGGAGATAGAGATGTTGAAGAAACAATTGAGTTAGCTGAGCATGCAAGCGTCAGCCTCGAAGCTGGTGGAAGCCCCTCCTGAAACATCACGACGTGGTGCTGATGGGCTCTAGGATTCACCTCAGATGACATCTTCTCAGCCACTACACAACTATGCTGGGGGAACGGCCTCGATACCACCATCGGCTCCTCAACATCAGGGGAGAGCCGCTACTATACTTCAGGCCATGGTGTTGGCAACACCTCAAATGCAGCAAGCCCACTTCTATCCAGATCCCGTGGACCCGGCAATGGTGAGCAAGTTGATGGTTGAACAGATAATAGATATGAAGCTGGCATATTAAGGCGATGATGATTATGCCTCGTTCGATATATACAAGGTGCTACATCCGGTTCACCATGTTGCTAAAAGACTCCGTCCTGGCGTCAATAAGGCACCGAAGTTTGATAAATTCAACGGGCAAGGATCGCCAAATGGGCACATAGCCTATTACATGAGCATGGGGGTGATCTGGCCGCGGATGAGTCTGACCTGCTGAAGTTCTTTGGGTCATCTCTCACGGGACTTGCTTTCGAGTGGTACTCAAACTTGCCAGCCAGGTCCATTGGCGACTAGCCCCATATGCAACGAAAGTTTCAGGAGCGGTTCCATGTTACTGAAAGGGAGGTCACCGTGGCCGAATTGTATGATTACGGGTAGAAAAATGATGAAACAGCCCTGGTGTATATCAAAAGGTGGTGAAATGTCAGCATGAGATGTAGGCGTCCACCATACCAAGAAAATGTTGTGCAGATTTGCAAAAAAAATATGAAGCGAGAAAAGTCCTCAAGATGATGATAGGAATGAAAATTAGGTCTTTCGATCGATTAAATAATGTGGTGGCAAAAATTGAGGCCTTCCGTTCAAGATATTCTTTTGCCCCTGTTGCCTCTAGTCAGAAAGCCAAATCGGCTGATAAGCGGCCCGTGCCCAAAGAAGTTCATATTGTAGACTTCAAGGCATTTGAGCAGTAGAAAGATAAGGACAAGGGAGTCGCCAACATTCCTCCTACAAAGAAAGCTGAACGTCAGGAGGGCCCCTCCCTGTGGAATAAAATGAAGAAGCTATACTCCTTCCCCAAGGTGAAGACCTGGGTCCTGTTTGAATGGGCTACCCGCTACAACAAGATTACATTGCCAGACCCAAAGAGGCCAAGTGATTCTAGGCGGAAAGATGATCCTTGCTTCTGCCCGTACCATCAAATGCTAATGCACCCCATTAAAGAGTGTTTTGTCTTCAAGGACGTGATTGAAAGTCTGATTAAAAAGGGGGAGCTACAAATGGGCAAGTATAAGGTAGATCCTCCACGCCCACATGAAATGCTCGCTCTAGGAGCAACTATTTATATGATATCATTATATCAGCAATTGCCCGAGGAGGTAGCAGAAGCTTACACAAAGCACACCTATGAGGCTTTTGTGCTTACCCCAGCAAAAGACTAGGAAGACTGGTAGATGGTGCCGACAAATGAAAAAAGAAGACTAGCATCCCTCCCTGCTCCGGGAGTTCGAATTCATGGCATAACGCCTCATCCAACTCCACCTATTATGACCTCGGTGTGGCATGATATGGCCCCTCGAATGGTCATCAGGTGGCCAACTGATAATAAGAAGAAGCAAGCCCCATTGCAGGTAGATCAAGAAGTCAGCTCAGCAGTCAAACGACTGCAGAAGGTCATAAATGGGTTAGATGAATATGAGCAACCCAAGCTTCAACCAGTGCAGCTAAAAGAATATGTCCCTTAGGAACATCTAGAGTACCTCAGGCTAGAGAAAGAAGCTGAAGATAAATTTTGAGGAGGGATTGCCTCAAAAGATCTTCCACCCGAGCAGATGCCTGCAGAGAAAAGAAAGAAAAAGAAGAAAGCAAGGAACAAACAGAAAGTTGGCATCGTCTCCTGCAATACTTTGTCGACTTTGTTCAGCTTAGCCCAAAGCGCTAAAGAAGACGATGAAGAAATCTATTTTGCGACGGCTGAAGCCAACCAGGTTGAAACATCCACCTCCCATCATACCACCAGGTCTCGGAGGAAGTGGGGACGTCTTCCCCCGGCTAACCACAATATCATGTTCAGAGGTGAGCTACCGTACCAAATCCCCAAACTTGTAGTAAAGGGTGCCAGAGTCCCTCCTCCGTTGGGCCTCTACCCTGAAGATGCAAGCGCCCAAGAGGTTCCCTCGCTCACTGAATTTTTGTCGGCAAAGAAGGGCAAGTAGCCATGCCAACAGATCGAACCAAAGGCTAAAAATACTCCCACTCAGGCCTCGGGTCTTTCGTGCCAACCGCTCCGGCACCAGGCTACAGCAAGCACAATAAAGCTGAAGAAGCGAGACTGCCTAATGTAAGAGCCGACGCTCTAATATTGAAACAACTGAAGAGGATTCCAGCAAGATTCAGTGTCTGGGAGATACTCTTCCTAGATGAAGAAACTCAGTAGGCCGTCATTGTAGCCTTGAAAACCCCGACGCGCTTCGAGAGTGGCTTTCCCAAGATGTGTTTAGAAGCAACTGTTACCTTTGCCGACGAGGATATGCTCCTGCCAACGGCCAACCACAATAGACCCTTATACATGAAGGGGCAGTTAAATGGCCAACCCATAACTAGAATTCTAATTGACTCAGGGGTAGCAGTAAATATACTCCCTTACTGGGTCTATCAGAAACATTACTTTAATGTGCACCTGATCGAGGTCAGGGATATGAAGATTGCTGGTTTCAACCAAGAAATTCGAAGTCCCCATGGGTGTGGAGGAGTTTGACCTTTCATTAAGAGACTTCAGCGAACACTGAAGTACAAACAGGGTAAGCACACACATGTCACACGTACTACGGAGCACCAGGCAGCACATCAGACTACCGCCAGACTCAGGACAGTCAACTAGACCTGCTGACACGATCCTTGAGTCACAAGACTCAGGTCAAGATCGTCGCACATCATAGCAACACGTTGTTAAAGCCTATCCCAAAGCCAAAAACAACAGGAAACACATAATGGAAGACGGCATAGAATAGCCAGATCCATAACAGCAATAATAATAACAATGAGCCCTCGGCCTCCGAGCTGCACAATGGACTCACAATTTCGCTTAACACGAAACACATAACATGAGGGATTACTAGAATCCTCAAACACGGAACATGGACCATAAACCAAGGTAAGATGATACCTCCAAGCACCCAAAACTAGGTCTTGATCCTCACATGATAAACGAGACACTCACGAGGTCACGTGTCAACCACTGGGTCACAACCAGGTTGACCAGAAACCATAATGACCCTCTAAATAATACAAAACGCTACTCGGTATAATGGCACTCTCAGACACCCTATAACACGGTCACAGCCGTCATAAGATGTCCAAGAGATCCACGGAACAATGGGCTAACCAATGGGTTGAAGCCACATTAACCGGAAACAAAACCAACACGAAAAAAACTCTCAAACAAATGGCAGTCTTACCCATGGCCGCTAATCCTCATTGGCGGTAAAATCAGGGCCGCTATTCGCAGGGTAAAATAGAAATAAAACGGTTTGCTCAAGGCCGTTTCTAGCCTTTAGCAGTCATGGCCAGGCCGCCATGGTCAAACTGCCTCCAAAACATAATAAGCCATCCTTTTGGTAGTCCTTTGCTTGACCATCACTTCATAAGGCGGTCAGTCGCAAGGCCGTCATTAGGAACTGACTTAGAACAGTAAAACCATTTAACGGTCTCCCTTGGACCGTTTCCAGGGAATGGCGGTCACCCCATGTCCGCCAAAGCCACCTTGCGGTCGGAGCTAGACCGCTAGCCCAAATCGACTTAAAACTGATTAACCGACTTAAACGTCGAATAGCGGTCTCCCAAGGGCCGCTAAACCAGCTTTGCGATCGTTCGCGCGACCGCTAAACCAAACAACAAATGAGTTCCGCCTAGCGGTCTCTAGTGGCCCGCCAAGCACAAATAGCGGTCACTGGTAAGACCGCTAAACCGTTCTGACGGAAAAATCGTAGGACTACCCAAAACCTGGTCTTTCCACGCCCCAATCACGTCTAAACAACATGGAGACATTCTTAACGTCAATATCCTCCTTCCACAAGCCATAAGGGATCAAACCATGCACAAAACTACAAGAAACGGGTGATTTTCACAAATCCACCCAAAATGACTCACGTGGATAATCGGCCTCCTACAGGCCCCAAATCAAAACCAAACAAGTTCAAACTGGCGGGGAACGAATTCCAACATGCCAGGGGTTCAAATGAATCTATCTAAACTACAAACCGTCGCCTGGAACGGTGAACATGGCTCACACCCCCCGAACATGTATTTCACCCAAACATGGCAAAACCCGCTCAAACCCACAACGTTCGAATCCAAATCACGCAAGGATGCAGGAAAAGAGTAGGGTATCCATCCCCCTACCTCCACCGAAGATCTCACGCGTCGAGATGGAAAAACCTTGCCGAAAACCATCACACGAACAACCCACGTCGGCTTTGAATTCACGAATGGGATCGCGCCAACGCCATGCTACGATACTCGCGTCATCACCCCTTAGGTCAGCTCCATGCTGTCACCACCTCACCCAGCTCTGCACCGATCATAAGCCCCGGGGTAGAGGAGAAGAGAGGAGAGAGAGCGGAGGGAGAGAAATGAGAGATCGTGAGGGAGGAGAGAGGAGAGAGAGGAGAGAGAAAAGGTTAATAAGAAAAGAAAAATAGGAAAATTAGCAATTTTCCTAAAATCTTATTTTCTGCACAAAATTCTATAAATTTAGAAAAATATGGAAAAATAGTCTCTAGGATCCTCGGAATGTGCCCAACGCACCTGTAGCGTCCCGGAGTCACAAAACTCAACGGTTAACTCTCCACGGGGTTCTACAAGTTATACAAGGGAAAAACCCGAGTGGATCGTAAAACACGTTCAGGACCCACGAAAGCGCTCTGAAAGCTCTCCGATTCTGATCCGAAGAATCCAGGATATTACAGTCCTCCCCCCTTTAAGGAATTTCATCCTCGAAATTCAAGGAGCCAACAAGGGAAAAAGGGAAGAATAAACCCAACCATTGGCCACGCTCTTCAAGCATCAGCCAAACCTCAAACACAAAACACGATAACACAATTCTAGAAAAACATAATTTAGAGGGACACCGTCAAACCACAATCACAGGCACATGCTCCAGATCTTAAGGAACATCGATCCACAGAATGAGCATGGCACACAAAGGAACATAAATCTGGCACCTCCGAAATAGGGCATCATCGTTATCTTCTCACAGGGAAAGAAGACACGACCCGTGCCACGAAAGTAGCTACCAATAACAACACACGGCAGACACAACAAGCATCAGCTTACACAAGGAAACATAGTCTTCTCAGCTGACTACTCCACCCACCGGCTCCCACACCAAGAACAACAACGAAACTGGCACGCAAAAGGCCAATGACAGCACTGGACAACAAGGACCACCAAGTCAGTCCTCACTCAGGCATTACATCTGATTCGAGTTTCATGCCAACTCTACCACGATATAAGAGTACAACAAAACCAACCGACAAGACCTCAGTCCACACAATGCCAAATCAGACTCACAGGGAACTCCCAAGCTGAACACAACCACCAAACAACAACACCTGCAGAATCCCGGCTCCGTTCTCAACACAGAACCACGGGACACAACTGCAAGCTGGGTCACAAAAAGGCCCAATTACAGCTGAACACATGGCTAAAATGCACTAGCTGCTCGTAGCTTGCCAACAAGGACCCACAATGACATCTCAGAGAATGCACCTCGAGGACCACGATCACGTCTCGAGAGCACAAATGCCAAGAAATGTAGAGAAGAAAAGGGTACTCGACTAGCATATATGTCGAAAATTTTCTCCAATCCTTGAACATGCCAGTGCCAACAACCACAATGCCTCAAGCAATGGCACGACAACCAATAGCATCAAGGCACACATAGCCAATACGATGTTACACCGAGGAAACAAACCTCTTGGCTGGTCAGAATCTTCCAACTAAACGATCCTCGACCAGTGGGTTATAAGCCCACACGCTTCTGCTGCACACTCAACACATCGCACACATGCATCAGAAATAGCTCGGCATCCACATCTCAGCATACACTCGGCGCCATCACAATTCAGAAAATTGTAATATACCATGCCTCGAGTACCGATCCTACTAACCGCCGATCACAAGTCACCATAGCACAAACCATGAAGAGCACCAGCTTCAGCACAAAGCACAAAGAACGCTAATCTCAGCTTATGCTCATGTCCTTAAACAAACACTAAATCTTCACAATACAATAGCCGCAAAACAGGGCACGTCGAACACGGTGCACAACGGCCCCCAATTCTAACAACTGGGTCCAAAGCCAGGCCACCCCCGAACAAGAGCAGATCAGGTTCAGAACTAACAAAGTCCACACATAAGCAGACACAGGACAAGGCTTCACCGAGCCAGCACTTCCAAAGCTTACCTAGAAAAGATGCCACAAGACAAGATGAGAAGAATCAAGCTCAACTAATAGTAGCTCACCAGGAAGGAAAATCCTAGGTTCGCCCGAGCATTCTCTCAAACGAGGCATCCAATCGACCACCACAACACAACCTTAACATCTCAGGGGCTGAACAAACCTAAAGCTGGGATGACCAAAGCAACAAGAGAATGTGCACGGCCACCACACCAATGACAGTTCCCAACAGCCACCTGGACAAGCCATGAAAAATCTTGAACACCATATCGCGGATTCACACCTACCGGAGAGCTCTGCCAAGCGTAGCACAACCGAGACAAACACCATGACAAAAGAAAGGTGCTTCATCAGAATCTGACAAGAGCAAAACCATCTCGCACAGTGCCAACACAGCACGCATAAGACCACACGCGAAAGCAAAGTAATAAACAATCGCAAAACCTATGCCAGCTACCGACTGTACTGGACCTTATGGACTCTGAGCACTGCATGTTGTGCCCCTGTGATTTTGATGTCAGCAAGCACTATGAGTATGAATGATTGATCACCATGTGTCTGCATATGAATGATTGATTGAGCATCTTATTTCCATGCATGCATGAAGAGTCATATGGGTTCTGGTATATAGAGTGCATTGTTAGTTCTCCTGCACATTGCATCGGTGCAATATCTGCCATATGCATACACTACGTCAGTGCATTCATCAGTCAATTCAATTCAATGTCGATGCGTGTTCATTATGCATACAAAGTCAGTGCAGGGTTAATTGTCTAGGCTTGTGCATTTCATAACTATGTTTCATGGTGGCCATAAGTTAGTGAATGCCTCGACTAATGCATGTTCAAGGAATAAAGTCTGTACAGAGTTTTGCCTAGACTACATCAACTCAAGTCTGTACATTCGTTGATGACAAGTTTGTACAACCTCCGTTGTTTCATTCGATTAGTAGATACAGCCAAGTGCTCTTCATGCATATGCATAGTCCGTGCATCATTTCAAAGTCTATACATTCTTGCATCGTTGTGCTTCACGCATACACAAAGTCTGTACATCGTCTTGTCGTAGGCACAGAAAGTCTATACATCCATTCGCTGATAACTGAGCAAGTCTATACATCCGTTAGCTTAGCTCATGGCTTAGTCAATGCAATCCATGTTCATTGTGCATGTGTGCATACCGCTGCTGGTATGAGTGTTCAAGTTCATGCATCATCACACCAGCAAGTCTATACATCGTTGTCGAATGCACGCAAAGTCCATACACTCCTTGATGGCATGCCTGTGCATTCACCTTCATTGTGCATACTTTGTTACATGCATACTGCACTACACACTAGCAAGTCTATGCATGCTTAGTTTAAATCTCAAACCTACTCGATGCATCTTTTTCTTTTCCTTCAGATTGATTCAAACTGATATCAAGTTTTATCTGACAGGACTCATGTTCAAGAAGCTTAGTATGGACACGTGATCCAAGAATGGAGATGGCTCAGGATCGTGACACGTGTACTGCAACAGGCTGAAATGCTGCCACGTGGTCAAGGCGCTCTGGGTGGGAATTGTAGAGGACACACACCCACCTCTCTGATGCTATAAATAGAAGACTTCTCCATCTGGAGAAATTGATCATGAGTAGAGTGATCGAAGTAGGGGAGCCCATCTGAAAGAGCAGAAGCAGAGAGAGAGAGAGCCTGCACGATCCAGAAGAAGAGAGAAGAAAAGAGAGAGCAGAAGAAGAGCAAAGGAGGAGAGTGTTCGAAAAATAAAGAGTGAGCAGTAAAGAAGAAGAAGAAGAAGAAAGAGAAATCAAGAGTTTATAAGAAGAAGAAGAGAGTCTTCTGAAGCTTTGTCTCTACTATACCGTGGATCAAATCCAGGTCAGTCAGCTCTTTGAGAGGCACTTTGTGTCTTATCGTATACAGCTTTCTGTCGCTGTGATTTCTCATTTATTATGTTTCTTTTTACCTTTGTTTCAAGCTGTTTGTCAGCAGAGCTAAGTTGTATTGCTCAGCGTTACAGAGGAGGATTCCTCTGGATAGCAAGCTGTGTTGCTCAGCGAGCGAGGTGGATACCTCGGACAGCAAGCTGTGTTGCTCAGCGGGCAGAGGAGGATTCCTCTGGGCGGGTTAAGCTGTAGTCCCCAGCAGTTGGCAAAGCTGTAATGCCTAGCGGTCAAGCTGTTAGTCAGCGGTTTGTAGGCAAGCTGTGTCGCCCATCGGTTTTCAAGCTGTTAGTCAGGAGTAATCCACACTATGGATTGAGTGTGGGGTGGACATAGGTCTGGAGGACCGAACCACCTAAAAATCCTTTGTGCAGTGGTTTGCATGTTATTTTGATTCTGCTAGATGCTTGACTAGGATCATGATCTGATTGCATGTCAATCGAGTGACTCGTGATCTGGTTGTAGTTCAGCTGCACGTGCGCTATCTGATCATTTACCTCTAAGCATCACGTTAGGATGCCAGTCTTTTATCCAGAGAGTCAAGTTGTTAACTAAGTCTATTAGTTTCTGCTTCCGCAATAGTCATCTGATTTAAGTTTCAATTACTCAGTTTTAGAACAAGTTTTTGAAGGGGATTCATTCACCCCCCTCTGAATCCATCGCACCGGTCCCAACACTGCAATATCTCGAATTCCCATGTACTTTCACAACACAAGCTTAGCTAGCTCAGAAAAACTCCAAACAACTCTGAACTCTCCTCTGATACCAACTATGACAACCTAGACTCCGAATACCGGGTAAACTTGGAACCTGCGAGGCCTCCCAAGAGCGGAAAAGGTCCAAAGGGATAGAAAGGTATGTGAGAGTACATTGAACTTCCAGATAAAGTAGTAAGTAATTAAATTTCAATGATCATGATTGCTAAATTACCAGAAATAGAATTACATTTTTTATAACAATTAAAACTAAAAGAGTCCAATCCAACCAAACTACAGTACAATAGGAAAGAGAACGTACTCTCAAGTTGGGGGAAGCCCGGCATTAGCAAACGCTGGCAACTAAGAACCATGCAGCAGGTACCTCCCAACACGAGGAAGAACAGCTACACTTGAAAAGTTAGGGGTGAGCCTCCTATCACTGGCTTAGTAGGGATGCTACAGAACCCTACCATGAAACAACTTAGTAATAGCACTGCTAAACTAAAGCAAAGCAGTAACAGCAGGAGCAGGAACAACAAAAGTAAAGAGGAAAGCCGTACCACAGAAACATGGAAGTCGAAGGAACCTCGGCCCTCTAAATAAACTGCTCCACATAGTAATAGAAAGGTGAACTCCGATCTCACAAAGTCGGGAGTTACCGATCTATTGACAAATCACAAAACCCTATCGTGAAAACCTACATAAACAGGAAAAGGCCTTACAAAAGACCTACACGGCCAAAGGTACGATCACGACTCCGCTGTCGTGCACCCTACACCGTCCACGGGTAGAACCATGGTAAATCTCTACCGGCACCCTAGACCTTAGTGTCACAAAGACACCAAAACTACTTAAGGAATTATGTCACCGCAGACGTAAACCAACCCATGAGTATCTCAAGATGAAATGACACGTCTAGAGCTCACGCTGTACGAGAATCACGCAAGCCACGAATCATCAAATTTTGAATTTCGAATTACGAATGGCGAATTCTGAATCTCGTGTCATATGATAGAAGCACCTCCTCACTAGAAGAAAAGCCAGATGCATCAACTAACGCCTTACACTACTCCTCAAGCGTCTCCCACTCGCCTCGAATGCAGTAACTGAGACACTCTCAAAGAACCAAGGAACTACAGTAACGTGTGACTAGTCAGGGTCACGCCCGTCGGCGCTCGTCCAACGCCCCTGACCACGTGTGCACACACAAGCCCAATATCTTGAGCTAGGCCTCTCGCTGGTTTTCCCCTCCCGTCAGACTCTAACGGCAAGACAAAGGGGCCCACGGCAACCAGCCTACAAACCGTCTCAACTGGGAAGACACCCCGCCACCACTCCCAAGTGGGCCGACATAGGAAAGTGTTGTCAGGCTACGACTAGTGGATGCTCACTAGACACAGAGACTCAAAACAAAGAACATCGAAGTACATACAGGGTATGCACGCACCTGTCACACGTTCTACGGAGCACCAAGCAGTACACCAGATTATCGCCAAACTCAGGACAATCAACTAGACCTGCTGACGTGATCCTTGAGTCACAAGACTTAGGTCAAGATCATCGCACATCACAGCAACACACCATTAATCAGCCTAGTCCCTAAGCCAAAAACCATAGGAAACACATTATGGAAGACGGCACAGAACAGCTGGATCCATAACAGTAATAATAATAACAATGAGTCCTCGGCCTCCGAGCTGTCCAGTGGACTCATAACTCCGCGTAACATGAGAGATTACCAGAACTCTCAAACCAAATGGCACGTAAATCAAGGTAAGATGATACCTCTAAGCACCCAAAACTAGGTCTCGATCATCACAGGATAGACGAGACACACACGAGGTCACGTGTCAACCACTAGGTCATAACCGGGTTGACAAGAAACCATAATGACCCTCGAAATAATACAAAACACAGCTCGGTATAATGGCACTCTCAGACACCCTATAACATGGTCACAGCCCTCATAGGATGTCCAAGACATCCACGGAACAATGGGCTAACCAAGGGGTCAAAGCCACATTAGCCGGAAACCAAACCAACTGATGGTTTTGATGATAACAATATATTGTGTGTAAGTATTATGGAAGATGTTGATTGATCATTTTGGAATTATGGTGCTCACTATTATTATCTTGTTTTGCAGGTTGAAATTCATGGTCCTCCATGAATACATTTTTTATGTTGACTCATGCGTACTGTGCATGAGACTTTGAAGCTAACATGTAAAACAATGTGTTTTTTAGTGAACTGTTATATAGGTTGCTGGTGTGCTCTGTATTGTTGGTGCTTACACCAAGTTGGTCTTGTTGAGTTAAATACATGTTTTTTGTGTGGGTCTCTTCATGTAGAAACATGATTAAGTTTGTAAGTGAATTTTACACTATTCTCTCTGTGTTTGGGTTTGAACATGGTTTAAATGATAGTTCGAAGACATGGTAAAGCATGTCTTTGAATGTTTTTGAACGGGGTTTAAGGACCATCTTCTGGTTGGTTTTGCTTTGGACTGAACTTGGTTTTCATGGAAGTCTGATTGAATTCTATTTGAAAGGTTTGTTCAATGGCTTTCAATGAACTAAGCTTTTGACATTTGTTGAAATGGTTTTTCATTTGACACTCTATATCTGGCTACATGAAAAATTGGGTTTAGACTGCCTTTAACTGAGTTTGAAGTTATTGGACTTAACTTTTAATGTTTAGACTGAACTTGGGTTGTATGCATTGAATTGTGTGAATTCTCTATACATACTGCTGAAAATTAAATCACTTATGTGTAATTTTGAAGAAGGAATCTTGTGTGTTTTATGTGCCTCAACCTTGGTTGTTAATGTGCATTGATGTCTTCTACACTCGCTCAGACCTTGGTCATACTAGCACAGACCTTGGTCATACTAGCACATACCTTGGTCTCTCATATGCACCGACTGTTCCTAGCAAGTTTTAAAATGTGCACCGACCCATCTTTCCATCTCATATAAAGTGCACCGACCTCATCTTAGGGTGCTACAGATGTGCACTAACCTGCCTTGGTGTTTCACAACCTTGCACCGACCTGCATTGGTGTTTCACAACCATGCACCGACAGTGTTGGTGTTTCACAACCATGCACCGACCGTGTTTGCTGCGTTACAAACATGCACCGACCCTACCTTTTCATATGCATCGACCATGGGTTCATATGCACAGACACTTTAGCCTGTGTATTGGTTTTTCTATATGTTGTGCATGATTGATATTTTTGTTAGACATCTGGTATGTCAATGATTGCTGGCAATTTCCTTCTAATCTTGAGTTGGGAAATATGGTTTTACAAGTGTCCTTCATGCTTGTTTGATCATGATGAAATATTGACTTATGGCATATTGATATTGCTATCTAAGGTTCAGTGTTTTGGTTTGAATTGAATTTCAAATGGCTCTTACATGTATGGAGCAACTTTCTAGACTGCTAGCTAATGCCTTAATTGGGTTGAATGTATGTGAATGATATAATGCAAGATAATTGTTCTTATCAATTGCATTGACATGAATCTGTGTTTCTATACAAGTGCAGGCTTATATGCTCTCAACATATTGGGTCAATGGTATGTCTCAACATATACATTCTGATCTTGTTGATTTCCTATTCTTCTTATTGATACCTGGTTTGATTGATGTTTTAAGACCCCTAATGCTTGGCATTTAATTGGTTTCTGTATGGGGTAAGAAGGGTTTGAACATGGTTGTAGGTTTCTGGCTTTTCATCCTGATTTAAAGTGGTTTTCACTACTGTCAGGAAAAGTGTCGACTCAAGGAGTCGACAGTTTACCCCTGGGAGTTGTTTTTCTCGCTAAACAGAATGGTTGGGAAAAAGTGTCGACTCAAGGAGTCGACACTTTTTACTTGTAAGTTGTTTTTATGTGTTTCGGCAGAACACCTTGACAAATGTGTCGACTCTAAGAGTCGACACTTTGTCTGGTTCATCCGGATCATGTTTTCTGGATTGATTGTGAAATGCCCATTTCTTGGTCCGATTTGCTTGGGCTTTTTACCCCAATATCCTTAGGGTTTCTCCCATCTTTTGGGTGTTTATTTGAAGGGTTTTTAGCATGGGCTTTGTGATCTTTTAGCCGCTGATTCTCATGTGTATAAATAACCTACTATATATCCCACGATGGAGACATTCCTCCGGGGCTAATATTGTTCTATCTGTTGCAGGTGAGGGAGGACAAGGGTGAGGGCGCCGCTCTGCTTGGAGGAGGAAGAAAAAGAAGAGGAGGACGTCTTCCACAAGCTTATCTCTGCGGATCTGTTCCAGTTCTGAAAGCATTTCCTGAAGACTCATCCCTGGGCGTCTCCTGCAACCTTGGTTGGCTTCCACTCCGCGAAGAAACGTTCCAGTGCACTCTACTACCCAAATGGACGGGATTCATAATCGATTTGAGGGGGATTTCTTCTTCTCTCATGTCTACTCTTTTTCTTGAGCATAGATTAATATTTTGGGCGTTCATTATATATCCTTTTAGTTGTCAAACTCAAAATATTGTTGTGTGTGGGCGGAGCTA
Organism: Amorphophallus konjac; assembly: GCA_022559845.1. Classification (NCBI taxonomy): domain Eukaryota; kingdom Viridiplantae; phylum Streptophyta; class Magnoliopsida; order Alismatales; family Araceae; genus Amorphophallus; species Amorphophallus konjac. The sequence continues at coordinate 155,045,843 of CM040120.1, read as the reverse complement.
TGATGTGACATGCCCTTGGACTCTAACAAACAAGCACAATTCGCAATGATAACGGACCGAAATCGGCGGCCGCTCACCCGACACTCACCCAAACCCGGGATAACTTGGCGATGCCAAGTGGAGGATGTGAGGGCTGGGCCCTTGCTGGTAGAGGACCAGCAAGGCCAAGGTTTGTTCTCAAGGGTATGGAGGCCCAATTTAATGGAGCCGACGTTGTGCCGAGGGCTCCGGTTACACTCTTCCCCATGGTGGTCACTCGAAGCAACGGAGCTTGAGGGACCGAGCACTCACTCTCACGGCCAGCAGAGCTAAGAGCAAATATTGAAAGGACAAGCACTAAAGGAAGTAAGGTTAGAACACTTACTCGAGCGGTTTGAAGAAACTGGTCCCGCTCGGAGACGTGGGCGAGCGGGGAAGCGTGGTCCCTACACGCTACGCCGGAGTACCTTGACCCTGTTTAAAATATTTACAACACTACTCCCCATGCAAGGGGGTGGAAAAAGAGGAGGGGGAGTCATTCATACACTCAAACACAACCTCCCACAGGGAGGGGCTTTAAGCCGTCCAGGCAGGGAGGGGAAAAATTGAATTGGAAGCCGAACGGATGGACAACGCCGGTTCTGCCTACTGTTTGGAACAGGGAACAGACGGTTGAAGATGACACGGCTGCGGCCACTCCTGAATTTTGCTGATGATGAGACCAGTTGGAAAATCGTCATAGCTGGATCAGGATGACGTCGGAAGTTTGTTGATTTCTCTGGTTGCCGGTGCCGGTCGGGGTCAGACTGCAAACAGGGCCCTTGAGTTCTGACTCTAGCGGCAGAAGCACCTCAGCAGCAGGAAGAAGAGGTCGCCACGAGTGCTCCCAAACTCTGAATTGAGTGTGGCTAGAGTTGATGGAACCGTTGTCAAGTCTTCTATGAAATGTGAGCCACAAGAATGCCAGATGATGTCGGAGCAGCTTGGGAGAACCTGAAGAGTGGACAGGGGTCGGTTTAGTCTCGGAGGGGATAGAACTGCACACCTGGAGGAGAAAATTGATAAATATTGGCTCCAGATGCCGAACGGGATTCCGCTTCTTGTTCCTGGAAGTAGGATCGTCGTAGAATATCTCAGCCAAGTCTGGCCTCCAGATCCTCAAGAGGGTGGCCGTGACAGTCTCTGGAAGTTGCTTCAGGTCAGTTACTAGACCTATCCTGCGCAGTCGGACAAGAACGGCTCTCCCTGGCAGTCACGAACTCAGACGGGGATGAAACCACCACCATTGCAAAGCTACTTCGATGAAGATTCTGACGGTATATGATACGCCTCCTGAAGCCAGGCGATGATGCCGTGGCCACTGCTGCAACCTGCTGGTTCTCTGCTGCCTGCGACCCAGGGCTTGGTCAAGAGTTGAATGGGATATGGATTGAGGGGTGATGAATGTTTAGCAAGGAGATGGGGATGGGGGATGATTTGGGCGACCAAGGGAGTAGGGGAAGAGAGCGAATGGGTGGGAAATTCAAATTTTGGGCCTAGGGTGGAGTCTCTTCAGCCTTGGGAAGGTGGAGTGGTGCTTGGGGAAGGGAAATGGGTAGTTGGGGGTTGGAGGGTGGGGTGGGGAGTGGTGGATGCAACCTTGGGACTAGGGGTGGAGTAATGGAGAATGTGGGAAGTTGTGGGACTCTTGAATGAGGGGAGGAGAGAGAAGAATTAGGTGGGAGGGTGAGGAGAGAGAGAAGGGGGCACCCTTCTCTTGGAGGGAGAGAGAGAGAGAGATGGGTGGGGATTCTCTCCCCTAGGGCTTCTCACCCAACTAAAGGAATCACTCCACAAGAAAATTGAAATTTGAACTCTCAAATGGCAAACTTTTTATTAACTTGAAATGGGGGAAATGGGGTCCTATATATAGGCAACCCACATTTTACGAAAAGTCCCTGACTCATGTAACAATGACAAATAACCAAGGGATAGGGGGCGCCCTTGGGCCTAGACCAATGAATTGGGCCCAATAGATAGTCTAATCAACCTAATGACACTCAAACTTAGGGGAATAAACAATGAACTAGGGACATGACTCAAATAAAAGGGAAAATATAATGATATGACTCAAATAAAAATTACATAGGACTCAAAATAAATAGCTAGACCATGCCGGATGCAACCGGGGCGAGGAGACGAGCCGTGAATGTGGGCACGGGAGGTGATGTCCCCATAATACTCCCGGGGTGCGGAGAACTCGACTATGTCGAGTAAGAGTCCTTCCCTCCTCGGAGGGTGTAGAAGTGATACCGCCCACAAATCTTCTGAAGGAGACCGATCCATCCACCCGATGAGATAGTGTTCGTACACCTTGCTCCTGGTGGTAGTGACATGTTCATCCAATATTCGCTCAATTCGCTCACACTGGGCTCTCTTGGCTAGTGGACTCTTCTCACTGGTGGGTGCTCTCTCAATGGGGGAAATGGGCTCAATATCCTCACTGGGTACCACCACGGGACCCTTATATGGCACTAGGTCGGCCATGTTGAATGTGGGGCTCACTTCGTACTCTTCGGGAAGATCTAACTAATAGGCATTAGTGCCAATGCACCTCAGAACCTGGAAGGGACCAGTCCCACGAGGCCTCAATTTGGAGATGGCTCTCGGGGAGAGCCTCTCCATCCTCACCATCACAAAGTCACCCACGTGGAATTCTTGGTGATGCCTATGGGAGTCACCCAGCCTTTTATAAGTCTCATTTTCCTTGCTGATGTGCTTGCGATGATTTTCATGCAATTTTGTGAATGCTGACATTCTAGGGGTGATGGGTCGACCTGGGCAACCAAAAGTAGATCAATCATGCTTTGACGCCAAGAAGACTTTGATGGAATGTGGAGGATCGGGGCATCCATAGGTGATTCGGTCATGCATGGGGGTGACAAATGCCAAGGGACCCGGACATCCATGAATACTCCTATCATGCCTATGACCCATGATGAATGAAGGAGGACCATTACACCCGAATATGGACCACTCTTGTTTCCTACTTGACATGTGGGTGATGTGAATGAATGGATCCAACATAGTGTTCATGCCAAGTGGTTTGGTAAGCCTAGACGCATGCATGCTTATCCCAAAGGTGACTTCCATGTGCATAGATGTGGGACGACCTTTGAACTTCCATGTGAAAAGGTCGAGAGGATCTAGGAAGGTGGATATGGGGTGGGGCATTTCCTCGATCTCTAGGTGGGTGTTCCCTAAGGTCATGGCTCCTTTGTTGTTACATGAGTTATGGATGAGGTGAGCTTGGCCCAACATGGTGGGTGAGGGTAGGAAAGGGGCGGTGGGTAAGGTGGTTGGGTCACATGGGTTCCACGGTTCCCATTGGAAGGGATCAAAGGGATCATGAAAAGGGTTACCAAGGGGGAGGGGCCTTATGTCCTTGAGGTCCTCAAATGGTGGTGGGTCATCCTCCTCTAATGAAACAATTAGGCCGAAGTTCTCGGTGGGTGGGTCGGCCATGAGGGGAGGGTTTGGCTTTCTGCCCGATATAAGAAGGTCCAAATTGAGAAGAAGGTTGGGCTCATCGGGTGTGGGGAAGAATAGAAGGAGGTCACTAGTGTAGCAACCAATGGTGTATACCGAGGTGATAGACCCAACACATAGGTGTAGGAGGTTAAGGCTCCTTGGTTGGTTGTCCACTGTGGTCAACATGCCAATCAACTCCATTTGCCAAGCTAAGCCCATGAGAAGTTCCCCTAGGTTCTCTACTTGGTGAGAGGATTGGATGGTGGTGTGATGGGAGAAGATGGGCACTATAGGGAGGTCTTCCTCCACGGGTAGATAGGTATGGGCCATGATATCTCTAATCGAGCTTTCCCTTAACCACCTAACAAGGGGTTCTTCTAAGGTGAGTTCGGCCTTATCGAGAGAGGGTGGTGTAGGGTGAAGATAATTGTGCAAGGCTTCCCTTTCAATTTGGACATGGGTGCCCTCCATGGAGGGGAAAAGATCTGGAGGGGCATTTGTCTCCTTATGGCAAAGTGGGTGGGCTACTTCTTCTAAAGCTAATGGGGTGGGAAGGTTCTTTGAGGGTGGGGTGATGATAGCCGGTGTGTGGTGCACCCGGGGTGGTGAACAAGGGCGGGACTCCGGCGGATGGGAGAGTACTAGGTTGTTGAATTTAAAGGATCCCAGAAGGTGTGGCGGATGCACTAGGCAAGTCCGACGTGTCGGGTCGATGTCGGCATTCCTTTCATTTAATCATTTCTTTCCTAGGATTATACATGGACCCACCAATGTTCCTACTTGACACCAAGCCCCATCAAAATACTTAGTCTTTCCAAACCACCCATCGAATTCAACAAAGACTTGGTCTCCATTGTGCATAATTTGTCCGATCCTAGAAAGAGATGCAACGATATCGGGGGATACCCAATTATCGGACTCTAAGTCAATGAAATCAATTTCCGTGGGCTCTCCATTAGGTAGGTATGCATGAGATATGATTGGGAGAGGGGCCATTTGGCCCTAGACTCAATGATGACAATGGTGGGTGGACAATGCAAGGGTCGGACCGATGAAGACTCCAATGCAAGCGTGCCCTAGGACTTGACTTGTAGAGACAAGTCAATGACTTTCTCTGATACCAATTGATGTGACACGCCCTTGGACTCTAACAAACAAGCACAATTCGCAATGATAACGGACCGAAATTGACGGCCGCTCACCCGACACTCACCCAAACTCGGGGTAACTTGGCAATGGCAAGTGGAGGATGTGAGGGCTGGGCCCTTGCTGGTAGAGGGCCAGTAAGGCCAAGGTTTGTTCCCAAGGGTATGGAGGCCCAATTCAATGGAGCCGCCATTGTGCCGACGGCACCGATTACACTCTTCCCCACGGTGGTCACTTGAAGCAACGGAGCTTGAGGGACCGAGCACTCACTCTCACGGCCAATGGAGCTAAGAGCAAATATTGAAAGGACAAGCACTAAGAGAAGCAATGTTAGAATACTTACTCGACCGGTTTGAAGAAACTGGTCCCGCTCGGAGACGTGGGCGAGCGGGGAAGCATGGTTCCCCACACGCTGCACCGTAGTAGCTTGACCATGTTTTAAAATTTTACAACACTACTCCCCATGCAAGGGGGTGGAACAAGGGGAGGGGGAGTCAATCATAACCTCAAACACCACCTCCCACAGGGAGGGGCTTTAAGCCGGCCAGGCGGGGAGGGGAAAAACTGAATTGGAAGCCGAACGGATGGACAACGCCGATTCTACCTGCACTCTGGAATAGGGAATAGACGGTTGAAGATGATGCTGCTGCGGCCACTCCTGAATTTTTCCGATGATGAGACCAGTTGGAAAATCGTCGGAGCTGGATCAGGATGACGCTAGAATTTTGTTGATTTCTCTGGTCGCTGGTGCCGGTCGGGGTCAGACTGCAAACAGGGCCCCTAAGTTCTGACTCTGGCGGCAGAAGCACCTCAGCAGCAGGAAGAAGAGGTCACCACGAGCGCTCCCAAACTCTGAATCGAGTGTGGCTGGAGTTGATGGAACTTTTGTCAAGTCTTCTTTGAAACGTGACCCACGAGAATGCCAGATGATGTCGGAGCATCTTGGGAGAACCCGAACAGTGGAGAGGGGTCGGTTCAGTCCCAGAGGGGATAGAACTGCACACCTGGAGTAGAAAATTGATAAATCTTGGCTCCGGATGCCGAACGGGGTTCCGCTTCTTGTTCCTGGAAGTAGGCTCGTCGTAGAAGATCTCAGCCAAGTCCCGCCTCCAGATCCTCAAGAGGGTTGTTGTGACAGTCTCTGGAAGTTGCTTCAGGTCGCTGACCGGACCTATCCTATGCAGTCGAAGAAGAACGGCTCTCCCTGGCAGTCACGAACTCAGACGGGGACGAAACCACCACCGTTGCAAAGCTTCTTCGACGACGATTCCGAATATATATGGTATGCCTCCTGAAGCCACGTGATGACGCCGTGGCCGCTGCTGCAACCTACTGGTGCTCTGCTGCCTGCGACACAGGGCTTGGTCAAGAGTTGAATGGGATATGGATTGAGGGGTGATGAATGTTTAGCAAGGAGATGGGGATGGGGGGTGATTTGGGCGACCAAGGAAGTAGGGGAAGGGAGAGAATGGGTGGGAAATTTAAATTTTGGGCCTAGGGTGGAGTCTCTTCAGCCTTGGGAAGGTGGAGTGGTGCTTGGGTAAGGGAAATGGGTAATTGGGGGTTGGAGGGTGGGGTGGGGAGTGGTGGATGCAACCTTGGGACTAGGGGTGAAGTAATGGGGAATGTGGGAAGTTGTGGGGCTCTTGAATGAGGGGAGGAGAGAGAAGAATTAGGTGGGAGGGTGAGGAGAGAGAGAAGGGGGTGCCCTTCTCTTGGAGGGAGGGAGAAAGAAAGAGAGAGAGAGAGAGATGGGTGGGGATTCTCTCCCCTAGGGCTTCTCACCCAACTAAAGGAAGCACTCCACAAGAAAACTAAAATTTGAACTCTCAAATGGCAAACTTTTCATTAACCTGAAATGGGGTCCTATATATAGGCAACCCACATTTTACAAAAAGTCCCTGACTCATGCAACAATGACAAATAACCATGGGGTAGGGGGCGCCCTTGGGCCTAGCCCAATGAATTGGGCCCAGTAGCTAGTCTAATCAACCTAATGACACTCAAACTTAGGAGAATAAACAAAGACGTAGGGACATGACTCAAATAAAAGAGGAAAATACAATGATATGACTCAAATAAAAATTACATAGGACTCAAAATAAATAACTAGACTATGTCGGATGCAACTGAGGTGAGGAGACGAGCCGTGAATGTGAGCACGGGAGGTGATGTCCCCATCAAGCTGTGTCTCCGAGTGTGTGGATCTATAGTGGGGTAAGTTTCCCCGAGTTTGTGTGTGAAGACGGAGCTGCGTCTCCATGTGATTTTCGAGTCCAGGGTGTGTTCCCCGATGTTGTGTGTGTGTGTGCTGCAGTGGCAACGTTTTGGGGCTAGGCCCTGTGTGGGTATTGCTGCGGAAGCATCGTGTGTGGTGTTGGGGTTCGTCCCCGTGTTGCTACGTAAGTATCGTGTAGTGAAGCCTCACCAGGTTTCGGTGAGGGGTGGACGTAGGGAGCCCATCGTGGTCCCGAACCACCTAAAAATCTATGTGTCTTGTGTGATTTCCTATGTGATTGTCCATATCTTCTATCTCTATTCACATGCCATTTTATAGGTTTTTATTCACTGCATCATCGCACATTGCTTCATCCGCTATCCGTGTTAGGATTTATTTCTACCATCTATTGCAAAGTTTATTCGGGTGAGATCGGAAAGCTTGAGAGAACATTTTAATCTCACATCTGTTTAGGCTAATCAACGTACATAATTTTAATTCCGCTGTGTTTAGTTGGACTTGTTTTTAAAATCCGCTATCTCGGCAAGGGGACAATTCAACCCCCCTATTTGTCCGCCATCTAGTCTGGGCCAACAATTGGTATCAGAGCCTAGTCTCTGATTTTTATTCTGTGGACCTCACGGTCTAGGAGAAAAGATCTTTTTCATGATGGTTAGTGTGCATTCAGTTCCTATCTTTGATGGTTTTGACTATCCTCTATGGCTTGGAAAATTTTGTTTGTGGATTACTAATACTAATCTAAAGCTTATGAGTCTAATAACTCATGGTCCTTACTGTCTTCCCAAGAATGAGTTAAGATGGACTGATGAGCATAAGAGAATGAATTCTGATAACTTATTTGTTATGAATGCTCTTAAGGCTGCCTTGGACACTAATCAATTTCCATTTGTTTCATCTTGTAGGTCGGCCAAAGAGATCTAGGATGGGCTAAGTGAAGCCCAAGAAGAAAGACAGAATAGTGAGTGCCTTGTGGCAAATGGTGAGCTTGAGCGTCAAAGCGAGGAGAGTTCTAAGGTAAACTCTGACTCCGACGAGGAAAATGAACTAAGCTATGATAAATTGATAAATGCTTATGATGAATTGTTTGACATGTATAAAACATTAAAATCTGAAAACAAGAAATTGAAAAAGAAAATTGAATGCTCCCATGTTAATAATTTCTCATGTGAAAAATGTGCTGAATTTGAGAAATTAAGTAAGTCTTCCATGCTTGAGGTTGATAGTTGTAAAGAAACTATTTCAATTCTGAAAACTGAAAATGAAACCTTAATGGCTAAGATTTCAGAACTTGAAAACATTGAAAATAATCTAAGAGGAAAATTGAACTGTTCGAATAGTGATCAGATATTGATCAATGAGTTGGTTCAAAATGAAAAGCTTGCTGATGAAGTAGAAAATCTCAAGGATTAAAATAATATGCTGATGGAAAAACTCAATTCACTTGAAAAAGGAAAAAGTGTAGTTGTTGATGATCTTGAAAACTCTCATGTTCTAGAAGAAGAGGTTGCAAGTTATAAAACTATCGACTCCTTCTTGAATGATAAACTTGCTTTGTGTGAACAAGAGATTGCTGATTGTGAATTGTACATTTCATCCTTGCAAAATCAAATCATGAGTTTGAATGAGTCCTTGTGTTTAAGTGATAAAGGAAATGAGCAACAAAGAAATGTCAATGATCAATCTTGTATGCATGCAAAACCCTCAACTGTTAAACATGTTCATGCTTTAAGAAAAACAATGAATGTGTCATGTTATTATTGCGGCAAATATGGTCACGAAATGTATGATTGCTTTTTAATGAAATCTGATGATGATGTGGCTTTGAAATCAAGAATGAAAATAGATGTTGGTTCTAAAATTCATGAAAAACCCATAAAGAAAAGATTTAATAATCATTACTTCTATTGTGGGTTACATGGTCACGTTTTTGAAAATTATTTCACAAAGAAAAGTGATGATGAGTGGTCTATCAAAAAGAACCTTTCCTGTCATTACAGTGGTAAACTTGGACATAAAATGAATAATTGTTCCTTAATAAAAAATGATGGAAAATGGTCCATGAAAAGAAAATCCTTTTATTGCTTTTATTGTGACAAGAAAGGTCATTCAATGGATGACTGTTCCATAATGAAAAATGATGATAATCACTGTGCTAGGAAATATGGGAATCCACTTGCTCGTGTTGTCACTAACCCCTCGGGACCGAAGATGGCTTGGGTACCCAAATGTCTAAAATGAGAATATATTTTACAGGGGTGCCTTGAGGCCGAGGAATGTCAATAAATATGGACTCTCAAGACGAGAAAGAAAAATGGTTTCCTTCTAAAACTCTTTTTGCTTAAGTTCATTTTGAAAGATCTACAAAGGAAAAATTTAAGTTTGGAGCTGTTTCACGTTTTGTGAATAAATCTAGCTTTTGAATGCGTTACTCTGTACACAAGTCTCTTACATCTTCGTTCACTCTTTGTTAATAACAATTGCATGTTTACACAGTTTACACATATCATACACATCCTTGCATGCTTGTAAATAGGGATAATCTTCGATCATCTGTCCATTTACATGCGTATACTTGCATACATAGAAAACACATGCACATATCCTTGCATACTTGTGAATACAGATAATTTCTCATCAACTTTGCATTCACGTGTATATAATTGTGCATACCTTCTAGTTTTATGTGCTTGAATGTCATGATTCTTTGGTATATAAAATGACATTTGTGGAAGAGTGGATTACATCCACTTGGAAGCACTCCCTATGCGTGAGCAAGGTCTTCGGACCTCCACCTCCGCCACGTACCGGAAATCACTTTGCTTGAACATAGTGCAATATCCTCGGTTGATTGCATGTATATATTTTAAGAAAACATTTTCTTGAAAATCTTCTAAGACCTCACCTCTTTGATAAATAAATTACAGTGTTCTAGATCTTTTGTAAACCATGACATATACAAAGGAGGAGGATTTATTTCTAACTGTGCATATATTTAGGGGGAGCCATAACTATGTCTAGGTAAATTCACTTTCTACATACAAAGTAATTACCCATACCTTATTCAAGAAATGATGTATATGACTTTGATTGATAAGGATTTCAGAAATTCCTTTTAACACTTCAAGAAAAATAAATTTCTACATAGAAATTAAGAGAATCGTGAGGAAAAAGCTGCCTACCCCACCAGCTTCAATAAGTGGATTGTCTAACTAAGTAGCCGGGAATCTCCACTAAAATAAATGAGGAAACTCGCGTCGAAAGGTGAAACAAAATCCACATTGTGTGATGAATCCTAGTAGCCGAGAAACTCCATTGGGACACATGAGGTGACTCGCATCGAACGGTGAAATCCAATAAAAGAAAAGTAAACAAAAAGGGGTTGTGTGAAGCTACCAAAAGTTGAGGATTGAAATGGAAGTGTAGGAAGGAAATAACCCTCTAGTGTTTTCTAGAAATTCTATTCATATCCATATAATTTTGAAGTTGATTGCTCATTTACACAAATTTTAATTTTGGATATTGTTGTGATGATTGTATATCTTGAATTTATTCTTATCATGGGTTATGCAATACCTTTAGCATATGCATGCACTACCTTTTTTGATTATGCTTCATGTGCCACAACATGATTGAATCAACTATTCTCTCTTTATCCTTTTTACCCCATTGAGGGGGAGCTATAGCTTACTACATGCTTATCACATGCATGTCTGCTTGCTTGCTTGAAATTTTATACATCTTTATGTTATACATGTAAATAATAGGTTAAATAATCCCATTGTCAGTCGATTTTTGTTCATGACAATAGGGGGAGAATAATGTGCTCTTTAGCATAGCATTTGCACATAGTTCAGTTTTACATTCTGCACATTATTCGTAAATCGAGCATCTGCACATATTTTAAAATTCAGTTCTAAATACATGTTCGTAGTTTCATACATGTTCTTAGTTTTATACTTGTTCATGATTTTCACATACCTTCCTCTAATGGTAGGTGAATTGCTAGGTTCGTGCGCTTGTCTGTCTCATTTCATATTTGCTTGTTCCTCGTCCCCCACTTTTTGATCATGCCAAAGGGGGAGAGAGTTCTGAATTGCCACAATATATTGTCATCATCAAAAATGGGGAGACTGCTGGGTTCATGGCGCTCCCTCTCTATCTTTGGTGATGGTTTTGATGATAAAAATATATTGTGTAAGTATTGTGGAAGATGCTCATTGATCATTTTGGAATTATGGTGCTCACTGTTATTATCTTGTTTTGTAGGTTGAAATTCATGGTCCTCCATGAATACATTTTTTATGTTGACTCATGTGTACTGTGCATGAGACTTTGGAGCTAACATGTAAAACAATGTGTGTTTCAGTGAACTGTTATATGGGTTGCTGGTGTGCTCTGTATTGTTGGTGCTTACACCAAGTTGGTCTTGTTGAGTTAAATACATATTTTTGTGTGGGTCTCTTCATGTAGAAACTTGATTAAGTTTGTAAGTGAATCTTACAATATTCTCTCTGTGTTTGGGTTTGAACCTGGTTTAAATGATAGTTCGAAGACATGGTAAAGCATGTCTTTGAAGGTTTTTGAATGGGGTTTAAGAACACTCTTCTGGTTGGTTTTTCTTTGGACTGAACTTGGTTTTCATGGAAGTCTGATTGAATTCTATTTGAAAGGTTTGTTCAATGGCTTTCAATGAACTAAGCTTTTGACATTTGTTGAAATGGTTTTTCATTTGACACTCTATATCTGACTGCATGAAAAATTGGGTTCAGACTGCCTTTAACTGAGGTTGAAGTTATTGGACTTAACTTTGAATGATTGGACTGAACTTGGGTTGTATGCATTGAATTGTGTGAATTCTCTATACATACTGCTGAAAATTAAATGACTTATGTGCAGTTTTGAAGAAGGAATCTTGTGTGTTTTATGTGCCTCAACCTTGGTTGTTATTGTGCATTGATGTCTTCTACACTCGCTCAGACATTGGTCATACTAGCACAGACCATGGTCATACTAGCACAGACCTTGGTCTCTCATATGCACCGATCGTCCCTAGCAAGTTTCAAAATGTGCCCCGACCCATCTTTCCATCTCATATAAAGTGCACCGACCTCATCTTAGGGTGCTACAAATGCGCACTGACCCGCGTTGGTGTTTCACAACCTTGCACCAACCTGCATTGGTGTTTCACAACCATGCACCGACCGTGTTGGTGTTTCACAACCATGCACCGACCTGCTTCATGCATGCACCGACCCATGTTTGCTGCGTTACAAACATGCACCGACCCTGCCTTTTCATATGCATCGACCATGGGTTCACATGCACAGACACTTTAGCTTGTGTATTGGTTTTTCTATATGTTGTGCAGGATTGATATTTTTGTTAGACATCTGGTATGTCAATGATTGCTGGCAATTTCCTTCTAATCTTGAGTTGGGAAATATGGTTTTACTAGTGTCCTTCATGCTTGTTTGATCATGATGAAATATTGACTTATGGCATATTGACATTGCTATTTAAGTTTCAGTGTTTTGGTTTGAATTGAATTTCAAATGGCTCTTACATGTATGGAGCAATTTTCTGGACTGCTAGCAAATGCCTTAATTGGGTTGAATGTATGTTAATGATATAATAATGCAAGATAATTGTTCTTATCAATTGCATTGACATGAATCTGTGTTTCTATACAAGTGCAGGCTTATATGCTCTCAACATATTGGGTCAATGGTATGTCTCAACATATACATTCTGATATTGTTGATTTCCCATTCTTCTTATTGATACCTAGTTTGATTGATGTTTTAAGACCCCTAATGCTTGGCATTTAATTGGTTTTGTATGGGGTAATAAGGGTTTGAACATGGTTGTAGGTTTCTGGCTTTTCATCCTGATTTAAAGTGGTTTTCACTGCTATCAGGAAAAGTGTCGACTCAAGGAGTCGACACTTTTTACCTGTAAGTTGTTTTTATGTGTTCCGGTAGAACACCTTGACAAATGTGTCGACTCTAAGAGTCGACACTTTGTCTGGTTCATCCGGATCATGTTTTCCGGATTGATTGTGAATTGCCCATTTCTTGGTCTGATTTGCTTGGGCTTTTTACCCTAATATCCTTAGCATTTCTCCCATCTTTTGGGTGTTTATTTGAAGGGTTTTTAGCATGGGCTTTGTGGTCTTTTAGCCGCAAGCCGATGAATCAAAAGATTTGGTGTTAAGGGCGAGCTTACACCAAGGTATATCAGACCGTTTGAGGTACTAGAAAGAGTTGGCGAGGTTGCCTACCGCATCGCCTTGCCTCCTCAATTGTCTGAAGTTCACAACGTGGTCCACATATCGATGTTGAAGAAGTATGTGCACGATCCGTCACATATCATAGATCATGGAGACTTGGTGATACAAAAGGATCTCACATATGAACAAACGCCCATAAAGATCCTTGATCGCGAGGAACGTGCACTAAGGAATAAGGGAATTCTCATGGTTAAAGTTCAATGGAGTAAATGCTCAGAATAAGAAGTCACATGGGAGACCGAGGAATCCATGAGGAAGAGATTCCCAGACTTATTCTAAAAAGTATGTACTCTGCACCCTCCACGTCTAATGCATAATTGAATTTTGGGACCAAATTCTTTTTAAGTGGGGGAGGGTGTAGCAACCCTGGTAAATTGAAGGAATAAAAATCTTAAATATATTAAAAAAATTAGTCAAAAACCAGACCATATACACAACACCATATACATCATTAGGCCTCATACATATACACATAAGGGCCTTATACCTAAACCAAATGGGCCAAGGTAAAGGGCACCCTGCCCTAGGGCGCCATTTCCTCAAAAGAAGCCCATCTGAATGGGCGCCATTCTCCAATGACTGTAGGAGCATTGGTGAACAAGGGGTAGAGGTGAAGGGTGCCCCTAGTAAGGTGCTATTTCAAGAAATAGAGACCCCTTGAACAAGCGACATTTCTCTAAAGGGTGCCCCTTCTCTGGGCGCTATTCAATGAAATGAGACCCAAGTTAGGGCGCCATTTCACTGAGAGTGATTTAAGGAAAACCCGTGGCAGTGTCTTGTTCGAACTGGGAAGTAGTTGTCGTTCGGGGAAGATAAAATCCAGTAGGATTAATACTTGGGAAGTTTGAATATCAATAGGATTCCCTACGTAGGAATTTAAGCTCCGATCAAACTCTCATCCTCCAATGGGATTCCAACTCTATAAATACCCTGCCCCTTCGATCGAGTACCGGCTACTGCTTCGTCATCCTCCGGTATACTTCCTCTCTGCTAGTACTTCTTCTCTATTACTACCTAAAGAAGAGGTCTTGGTTCCTCCTGAGTTGTTCTGCCAGGGAGGAGTCTATTTCTCCTTCACCGACGACTGCTATGTAAAGGAAGTTGCCTTGCTTTCTTCCTGCTATGGAGCCTTGAACATCTGAAGCCCCTCTTCTTCCTCTGCTGCTGCTTCTGCACTTTCTTCTTTGGATGTACGTGGAGGAAGGGCCTCTATTTTTCTCCAAATCCCTAAAAATGCAGTGCATCGACTTCTCTATTTTCTGCCATAACAGAGTATTGGATTAACATATCTTCTTCATAGATCTTCCAATTTCTGTCAACCAAATCAACCCAGAAAGGTAGGTGTTCTCAAGTACAAGCTCAATCTAATAAATACCAGAGCATGTGCATGCATATAGGTCTTATAGTATGGATCGAGTAGGTTTCTATGAAGTTTTTTGAGTTCTTGTTAAAGGGCGCCCCTATAAAGGGCGCTATTTAATTAAACGACCATGTAAACAGTCATTGTTTTGGTAGTTAATTAATAAATACACATGTTTAAAATTTAATAACTATGAACCATGACATCTAATCTAATGCAAGAGTATACTGCTAGATTCCTGCTATTTTTCTCTACCTGTCCATGTGTTCATTCCTGTAAAATTATTTTTATTGGAAAAGTGCTACTATTCATGACCAATTTACACATGAATGAACCACGACTGTCACCCAGCCACTATTTGAATATGGCGCCCCTGACAAGGGTGCTATATACTGAATTGAAGGCCAGGGTGCCATTCACCTACACATGAAAATTGATGAAAATTGATATATATCGAAATGGATATGTAACATAGATACAACGACTCAATGGAGGGTCTTTATTTAATGAAATAGTGACCCTGCACAGGGCGCTATTTTATAAAATGAAGACATTACCCCAGGCGCCATTTTCCTGCTTCCTGGTTTCCGTTGTTTCTCTGTAACGCATCTCAGTGGGTTATTCATTGGCACTATATTCCAGTCCGTGAGTATAGTCCCACTTTTCTCGGTGTTTTATCGATTACCCCACTATTTCTTGGTGATAGATGAACCCTCCGCAGGATATTTCTTCCTTCGGACTGGTGATTTTATCATAGAGACCTCCGTAAGTCTATGCGAAGCCTTGGATTCCCTTAAGGCCTCCAAGCAAGTTGTACCATTAAAACCCATGACACTTTTTAATTATCATATCACTCTAAAGAAACATGGTAGACCGGCCCTCATGGTATGCTACTTAGCCGCCGTGAGAATGTTTCTTGAGCTAATGGAATGGGAAACCATGCCATTGCTATCAACTAAGGATTTTGTGCCTCTATACGGACACTAAGTCTTTCTACCTTATCATGTACAAAGAACGAGCGATCATGTGTATATGAACGCTTATTCTTGATATCTTCGCACCCATTAGGGAGCCGATTCCACCCAATTTTCAATGAATATCGTGATTATACCGTTTAATTATAGTACGTCCTTACGTATCAAGTTCTATCCTTGTGATTCTATTCCACAAGATCTACCTTAAAATTCCTACAAGGGCTTTCCCTTGGAACTCTATATTGGATATAAATATAGTGGATGCCAAAATACATGACTCAATACTTGCGCATATAGGGCCCGATCTGGTCCTGGGAAAAGCACTCGAAAGCACTTGTGCCCATGGGAGCTATTATTGATCACGGTGTAGCATTGCACCAAAGTGCATGACTTGCTTGATTGGACATTTCCACAAATCATATACTTGTACTTGACTTGACATGGCAAGACTTGCATGGCCCGAAACATGCTTGCTTGAAACATGATAACCAATTCTTGACATGACTTGATAAATGTACATACTTGTTCATCTTGGTATATTGACATGAAAGTCTTCCTAGTTCACTCATTTATCTCTTGCTATACTCTCTCTCTAATGTCGTTTCATGCGAACATGCATAGCTATACTTGAGTTCATGCAACATGTAATTTACTTAAAGCAAGCATGCACTTGAGATATAATTCCTATTGAGCGTTCGCTCACCTAGTATTTTTCCCTATTTTTCAAGTAATTCTGATGACGAGACTCATTCGGATGGGGATGGACAAGAGTGATGAGTTTAGAGCCATTCCAACCGTCAAGCGTTATCTAGTCCTGTCTTTTCTATTTTCTTGAGTCATCCATTGTACTTTTTCTTTTATGGAGTCATAGTTCTTTCATAAAGAATTGTAATGGAGTGCTTTAAAGTTATGATTAATAAAGGACTTGGTTGTCATTACTTGTGCGCACTCTATCCATGTATGTCGAATACACTTACGCTCTGATTGACATGATTGATATAAACTCGTCACGCAACTTCGGGTTCCTTCCGCGCTCGGGGCGTGACATAAATGCTTGATGTGTCAATCGGTCAAGCTTGAGCATCAGAGATCCAGAGGTATGCTTCAACCTTTGGAGACTCCAATGTGGAAATGGGATCATGTGACTACCGACTTTGTTGTGGGTTTACCTCAAACCCCACAAGGCTATTATGGCATTTGGTTGTTGGTTGATCGTCTAACTATGATAGCTAGAATGTTGTCGATTAATGTAAAGTGGAATGAGCAAAGATTGGCCATGCTTTATGTTGAGAGAATTGTGCCGTTGCATGGAACTCCAATGTCTATTGTGTCATATCGTGACCCACGCTTTACATCTGGCTTTTGGCGGAGTTTCCAAAATGCGTTGGGCACAGAATTAGCATTTAGTTCAGCATATCATCCTCAGTCAGATGGTCAGTCTGAAAGGACCATTCAGACATTAGAAGATATGAAGATATTGTGTTGTCTGGATTGGCAGGGTTCGTGGAGCTAGCATTTGCCATTGGTAGAATTTGCTTATAATAATAGCTATCATTCGTGGATTAGTATGGCACCGTATGAAGCCTTGTATGGTCGGCCTTGTTGTACGCCGTTAGACTGGTTTGAGGTTGGTGAGTGGCTCTTGACAGGACCAGATTTGTTGCAGCATTGTGTGGAAGTGGTTCGTTTGATCAGGTAGAGATTGTTGACAGCTCAAAGTCGACAGAAAAGCTATGCTGATCGGCGTAGAAGACCATTACAGTTTGAGCCAGGAGATTTTGTATTTGTGAGAATATCTCCGATGAAGGGCGTTATGAGGTTTGGTAAGTGTGGAAAGCTCAATCTTCGATATATTAGTCTGTTTCCTATTTTGCAACGTGTGGACCAAGTGGCTAATCACCTTCAATTGCCAATAGTGATCGGGGCAATCCACTATGTGTTTCATGTTTTTATGTTGAGGAAATATGTGCATGATGAGTCGCACATTCTTGATGATTCTGTGCGACCTGAAGTGGCAGTGGATCTGTCTACTCCAGAGTATCCAATTCGTATAGAGGATCACCACAAACAACGACTGAGGAAC
This sequence comes from Amorphophallus konjac, assembly GCA_022559845.1. NCBI lineage: Eukaryota > Viridiplantae > Streptophyta > Magnoliopsida > Alismatales > Araceae > Amorphophallus > Amorphophallus konjac. Next base: position 155,028,263 of record CM040120.1, on the reverse strand, counting down.
AAGGTTATCCCTCTGGTGAAGGTAGTGTGGTAGCGCCACTCCGGTCATGAGGCTACAAGGGAGAGTTTGGAAGATAGGTATATTCTTCCTATTCCTTCCTGGTGTTTCATTTAAATTTTGAGGATGAAATTTTCATTAAGAGGGACGGACTGTAAGACCCGTGAACTACGAATTCTTGTAGGATTTATAAATCGGAGAATTCCCATGAATTTGGTTGATTTTGTGGGCTTTTTAGATGAGTTATGCATGAAATAACCCATTTGTATAATGATTTATAGAAATTATGGGGCATTAACAAAATTTTGGTTTTGTCAACGACTTTTTGCAATTAAAGGTTTTATAACAAAAAAAACTAAACAAAACCTATTTTCTACCCATGGTGGGGAGAAACCCCATGGTTTCCCCCTCTGTCTCCCCTCTTGTTCTCTCGACGTCCAACTCTACCCGGCTGTGGGTGGCTTGGAGGAGGAGACCTCGGCGAGCTTGGGGTGGAGGAGGAGTGCTCGTGAGGCTGGGGAGATTGGTGGTTCGTGTGGTGATCGTTTCCCTACGGGGTGGGGAAGGTTTTAACGAGTGGAACCACGCTTGAACGTCGTGATTTCACGATTCCAAGTAGAGGGATAGATTTATACCTTGCCCTAGCATGTTTTTCAATTGTTTTGAATGTTTATATGCATGTTAGAATGGCTAGTTTGATTCAAAATGGCATGTGGAAGGAAATCTTTAAAACCCTTATTGTTTAATTCTTGTATAGCCTTATTCTTTATGTTTTTGAAGCCTAAATCTTGTGGAAATGATGTATGATAATAGAGAACATGATATACTTGTGTATTCCTATCGATTCGATCGATTTGGGAGGGGTTTAAAATGGTTAGGGCATGTTTCGGTTCGTCCGGACAAGTAGCGGCCATCATAAGGCTGCTAATTGGCCTTTGGAAGGGGTAGCGGTCTCCACAGAGACCGTTTCCTGTGAGGCGAGGCAGAGGGCAAGTAGCAGCCATAGGGCTGGGTGCCACTTTCAAGTAGCGGCAATCCCCATGACCGCCACTTGGCAGTGGTGGCCCAGTTCAGACCGCAACTTCCCTCCATCCTAGATTTTTTCCGTGATTGTTTGGCCGTGTGTTTGTGGTCATACCTTGGGTATTTTTATGCGTTGTAATGATTTGTGGCATTCTTTTATGTCCCATTTGGGTTGGCTTCTCTTTCCTATGTGATTCACCGACCAGTCGTAACCCGACGACCTCTAGTGTCGGCCCACCTGGGAGAGGTGGCGGGGCACTCCCGGTGTACAGTTTTTAGGCTAGTTTCTATGGGCCCAATTGCTTTGCAGTAGCGTCTAACTAGGGGGGAAAACTAGCTAGAGGCCTTGCTCAAGGCATTGAGCTTGTGTGTGCACACGTGGTCAGGGGTGTGAACTTGCGCTGATGAGCGTGACCCTGACTTGTCCTTGTCTTTGGTTACAGTTACGATGTCTCAGTTACCATGTTCAAGGCGAGTGGGAGACACCCGAGCAGCAGTGCAAGTCGTCAGTGGATGCGTCTGGTCGTACTTCTAGTGGTTCTTTTCTCTTGTCACCTGGTCTATGGAAATTTGACTCTAATGGTGAATGAAAGATTCTCGTGTTTAATTATACAGTTTAATTAGCATGAGTTTACATGGCATTCATATTTACCTGTATTCATTAATTGATATTCATGTACATCTTTTATTAATTGAAATAGCTACATGCCATTGCGTTAGTTATTGTGATTAACTATTTCTTTGGTGATTTTAGCTGCGAGGTAGGGATCTGCGGGACCCCTACTGAGTTAATGAAATGAGACTAACCCCTTATTTTTCAGGTGAGGCGCAGCAGCCGGTAGGTTTCCCACGTGGTTTTGGCGGTCAGTCTTAGTAGCCAGCATGGTTCTACCCGGGTCCTTTTTGGTTATTGTATAATTTTGGACTTGTACTTTGTGCTTCTGGACTAATGTATAATTATAACACTCTGGTAATGTAAAATTGCTTCTGCTTACTATTTTTATTCCATTAAAATGCGCATGTGATTGTAGATCTTTATGCATCCACACGCCACTTTCCAACCCTTTCGGAGCCTCATCAGCTCTTGGGTGGTGACTCAGGGTCCTATTGGTATCGGGTCTCTGGTACCCGGGTTTCTGGGTCGTTACGGTCACGCCCCGAGCGCGGCAGGAACCCGATACGCATGACGAGTTTATATCAATCATGTCAATCAGAGCATAAGGAATTTGACCTTATAGACAGAGTGCGCAAAAGTAAATATAATAAACCAAATCCTTTATTCTCATTAATAACACCAATGTCCAAAAGTATAACCATTAAATAACCCATTGATGACTAGACTCAATAAATAGGAAAAATACAATAATTGACTCTAGAAATAGGAAAAAGACACGACTAGACAGACGCTTCAATGGTCGGGTGGCTCTATACTTTTCACTCATGTCCGTTCCCATCCGAATGATCCTCGTCATCAGAGTTACCTGAAAAATAGGGGAAAAACTAGGGTGAGTGAACGCTCAGTAGGAATTATATCTCAAAGTCAAGCTTGCTTTATGATGCGGGACGACAATGAGACTCGACTCGGACATGTTGCGAACCTGGGACTCTAGGTGACGACGCGACCCAAAGACGATGCGACCAGCAACAACACGACTGGTTCGGCACCCTACGTGGTTCTTGAAGAGGCAAGCATGCCCCAAACAAGAAGTACTCGCTCACGATCATCCCCAGCGAGGGAAATGTGTCGAACTGCACGGTTGAGAAACCGGCATTGAGTCTCGAGTGGTCAGCTCGCTCTCGTGCTCAGAATGAGTCACGGGAAGGGTCTCGCACTCACAACTCACAGCGGTGACTAAATTTAACTAGCTAGGAAATACACTACTCACATGCAACGGCAAATAGAACTTATACTAAATAAGTAAATACGACAAAGAGGGTGGCGAGTGTACCTCCATGCTCGGGGCGTGGGGAAGTCGTCCTGGCCAAGTTCCGTAACTCCCGGTACAGTAGTAAAATTTAATTACAGAAGTGATTTTTATTGCCCACGCCACGCAGGGAGGTAAAGGGATACACAATGACGTCGGGAGCACCAAACTTGGGTTGGCGGGCAGCATGTTGGCGGGTTCTGGGCGGTGGCGGGCAGCGGCTTTGGTTCTGCAAATTGCTGGCCGGTAGGATATCGAACAAGGATGTCCAAAGGGACGTCAACCTCCGGAGAGCTTCTGAAGGCGGCGGTTCGCCGGGACGATGGCAGAGGGTCCCTAGTCGACCCCTCGGAGCGGCCATTGCTGAATCTTCTGTAGCGTATTTTATTGTGGATTTCTACGGTCACCCTCCTTGCTAGCCTGGTTCGGGGCAGAACTGCGCGCTCCCATGAAAACGTCTGCTACGACCAGATCCATTCTCGGATCGGGGCGAAATTTGCGCCATTACGAAGAGCACTCAGAGGGCTTGGACATAATGGAAACTCAGGCCCATCCAATAGTTGGATTGTAAATGAAATCCTATACAACACGTCAACTATTTCTGGCTTGGAAGACAGGTCTCACAGGGCAGATCGGGTTCTGCTTGAGAATGAATTTTGACTGTGGGGGAGATGGTGGATTTAGTAGGGCTTGGGGATTTTATGGTAGAGAGGGGGGGTGTGAGGGGGACACAAAAATATTTTGGGATTTTTAGGACGTGGTTTAGGGGGTGGGAAAAATAGAACACTAGGTGACTATCCCGCTGATCTGGAAACTGGCAGATTGCGAGGGGGGAACTAAATGACTGGGAAGGGGGGCAAATGGGCTCTGATCGGAGTGAAAATTTAACTGGGGGTTAAGGACAGTAAGGGGAAGACGCCCTCAAATCGTAAGGTTGATCAGAAGTCTAGATTGGCAGAACCGACCTGATCCTTGAGCTTTAGATCTGGAATTTGGGATCCTCTACAGCAGGCAGAAGTGGTGGTTGTGGTGGCTTGATGGCGGCACGAACGGAGTCGGCGGCGACGGTGATCGAACCTGGTACCTAGAGGAAGAGATAAAAGTGGGAATCACTCCCAAGAAAGGGCCTCACACCCTGGATCTAGGAGGAAGAAGATGAAGAACTAGAGAGAGAGGGGGGGACGCCCATGGCACACTTGAATTTTTTTCAATTTTTTCATTCATTAATTTCCCAAAAATATTACAAGAGAGTCTTTCTACAAAAACGCTAGACCTAGGAAAATGACCTCCAATACCCTTTGTCAAAGAGGCATAATGGGGAAAGGAAAAAAAGGATAAACAAATCTCATATGGGACAAGAGAGGGGGCACCCCTCTCTCTTGGTCCAACTTGGCAACTTGGTCCAAGTTCTACCTTGGACCAAGGACCACATTAATGGGCCTATAGACCATTGACCAACCTATTGGGCCCTCTAAATTAGGAAGCCCACCAAGAGAGAGAGAGGCCCAATTGGGCTCCAATTAATATACAGGCCCAATGTGGAAATAGGACCTTTAATTGGACCCTTGAATGAAATGAGCCCATATTACACTCTTGATCCCAATTACACTCATAAATACTCACAAATACAAATACACAACCAAATACACTCCAAATAAATATTGAAAAATATCTAAACCAAAGTAAATGAATTGGCTTGCTCCGATGTCCCATCAATTCTTCTCGGGTGGGAAGAACTCGACCCCGTCTAGTAAGGGGGGTGCTGTCGCTCGGGTACCGCTCTAGTTGATCTGGATCTATCCTCTGTAGCTCTACGCAGATGATCTGAGTGTTAGCGGACACGGGTCATCCTCTCCATCGCATGAAGTAGTGCTGATACACCCCACCTGGAGTAGTCGTTACCTGCTCATCCATTATATGGTCTATCTGCTCACGCTGCTGAGGTAACAAGGCTGGAGGTGGACGCTCTGGGGTGGTGTCACTCACAAGGGAGGAGACGGCTCAAAGAATTATTAGGAATCACCGCTGGGTCCCTATAAGTGACTAGGTCCGAGATGATGAAAGTGGAGCTGATCCCATAGCTCTCTAGCAAATCTACAACATATGCATTAGAACTAACTCGTTTCACTACTCGGAAAGGACCGGCACCACGAGCTTGTAACTTCTTCACAGTTCCCGAGAGAAATCATTAAGGCCTGACCCTTATCAAGACGCACTCGCCCTACAGAACTCACGAAGGTGCTTGTGGACATCAGCCAAATCTTTATTCCGTGCATTGCTGGACTTAGCAGTCGACTATGCAACTCCTATATGCTCGACAAACAAACTGCATAAATAAACAAAACAGACTCATAGACTATGGAATGAGGACAGATGGAGAGAGACACAGTCTAATAACTTCCTAAGACTGATGACAAACACGCGGACACACTAAGGAAGACCAGGTAAGAATGACGGACACCGTTTGCATATACCAAGTGTAAAGATAAGCTGACCCACAACTTCAGGCCGTGATTCTCAACCCTCGTCAACTGTCTCCGGCTTGAGAAGACTCGTCCTCTGGTACGGAAGTGTAAGAGGATCAGATGGCGGGTGACGGGAAGATAATCCAGACGTTTGGTATGGTGCATGGAAAATGGGAAGTCCGGACGTCGTCTCTTGAACGCGTGGCAGAAATCAAACAATATCGTGTCAACATAGGGTGTCGACCGTGGTACAGTAGTCACTAGCGGCTGCACTACCATAGGAGAGACGGGTAAAAGTGGGACGACTGACTACATGGGGTCGACAGATGTCACATCCACGGAGGACAAAGTCGGTGGGACAGATAGCTCCGGGAAGGCCGGTGGGGTTGGAGTGACTAACATAACGGGGTTGGTGGCTGGCACCTCACGCTGGCCCACTAGGCACTCTATGGGATCGCTCTCGAACCCCACAACCTCAGCGGGGTACTCCTCGGACAACTCTTGGTCAGTCTCATAACTTACCAGAATAATCTCGGATGGGGCATCCTTGGAATGTGTGTCCACTAAGATAGGGGAATGTGAAGGACACTGGTCGGGAAAATGGATACTCTCACTAATGGGGGCCACATGAGCGGGCTCCGGGTGGGGTGGCTCCGAATAAAGATCGAAGGTGAGGTTGGTGACAAAGGAGCTCTCATGGGTGGGCAAGGAAGGTCCTCCCTGAGAAGGAGAGGTCCTTGGGGTGGCACCGGGTTGGGAATGTCAGCCACCATGATTTCCTTAGGCTCCGGTTGGAGTCCGTCAATCTGAGTATACATCCTATCCCTCCTATCCAACCGGTCCAAAAACATTTGCAAGAGGTCGTCTAAGGTGCGGTTTGGACTAGGGGCATTATAGTGGGTTTGCTCATATTCAATTGGCCTAGTCTTGGGTCGAGGCTCATCTACGTGCGGGGCTCTTTGCCTCCGACTATGACCCACTTGGTTTGAGGTAACTGGGTGGGGTTGGTTGGAGGTGACTGGGCCGGGTAGGTAGACCCTTCTAAGCTCGCCCTTCATCTGATGCCATGACTCGATGGGCCATTGCGTCTTAATCTCCCTCATGCGTTCAATGCTCTCCCATTTCCAAGCGGCTTCGTGAAAAAGCTGCCTTTGGGAAAAGATGACTTGCATGGCATCGGACATAGTGCAACACTCAAAGTATTCATCCATAGCAGCTTCCCACTTTAGGTAGTCGCTCAGGACTTTGGAGCCATAAAAGTCTGAGACCTCGGGCCTACAGTGGTGGAAGGGTTGGATTCCCCATCCTTGGGTGTCGCGCCACCATTCATATGAACTAGGCGACTGGCGATCCATGGGGAATTGGGGGGACTTATGGGTGGGTTGGACATGCGGACACTCGGGACAAGATAAACTGACTCCCTAATGGACTAGACACGACCCTAAAACAACAATACAAAGTTGGAATATAGACTCGACTACAAACCTATACTCAACATGATTGGGGTGGCACCGGGTTGGGAATGTCAGCCACCATGATTTCCTTAGGCTCGGGTTGGAGTCCGTCAATCTGAGTATACATCCTATCCCTCCTATCCAACCTGATTGGGGTGACCCTAATGGACTATCCGGTATGGGGCGGAGGTTTGATACGAAGATCGCACTCACGCAAGTGTGCTACCTTCCCAATAGGTATAACCTATCGTTCCGGGGACACCTTTTGATATACCCGGTATCAGAGGGAAATGTAATCTAAAACAAAACTATCCTAGATTCAAATCGGCTGTGATACCAATTTGATGAGGGACGATAATGAGACTTGACTCGGACTTGTTGCGAACTTGGGACTCTAGGTGATGACGCGACCCAAAGACGACGCGACCAGCAACGACACGACTGGTTCGGCTCCCTACGTGGTTCCCAAAGAGGCAAGCGTGCCCCAAAAAAGAAGTACTCGCTCATGATCGTCCCCAGCGAGGGAAACATGTCGAACTGCACGGTTGAGAAACTGACATTAAGTCTCGGGTGGTCAGCTCACTCTCATGCTCGGAGTGAGTCACGGGACGGGTCTTGAACTCACAACTCACAGCGGTGACTAAATTTAACTAGCTTGGAAATAAACTACTCACATGCAGTGGCAAATAGAACTTATACTAAATAAGTAAATACAACAAAGAGGATGGCGAGTGTACCTCCGCGCTCGGGGCATGGGGAAGACGTCCCGACCAAGTTTCGTAACTCTCGGTACAGTAGTAGAATTTAATTACAGAAGTGATGTTTATTGCCCACTCCACCCAGATAGGTAAAGGGCTACACAATGACACCGGGAGCACTGAACTTGGGTTGGCGGGTAGCAAGGTGGCGGCTTCTGGGCGGTGGCGGGCAGCGGCTATGGTTCTGCGAATTGCTGGCCGGTAGGACAGTAAAAAAGGACGTCCAAAGGGATGTCGACCTTCGGAGAGCTTCTGAAAGCGGCGGTTCACCGAGACGATGGCATAGGGCACCTAATCGACCCTTGGGAGCCGCCGTTGCTGAATCTTCTCCGACGTATTTCATTGTGGATTTCTACGGTCGCCCTCCTTGCTGGCCTGGTTCGGGGCAGAACTGTGCGCTCCCACAAAAATGGCCGCCACGACCAGGTCCGGTCTCAGATCGGGGAGAAATTAGCGCCGTTGCGAAGAGCACTCAAAGGGATTCGACATATCCAAAACTCAGGCCCATCCAACGGTTGGATTGAAAATGAAAACCTCTGCAACATGTCAACTATTTCTAGCTCAGAAGATAAGTCTCACAGGGCAGATCAGGTTCTGCCTGAGAACGAATTTTGACCGTGGGGGAGATGGTGGATTTAGGGCTTGGGGATTTTATGGGAGAGAGGGGGTGCCTGAGTTTTGGGTGTGGGAAAAATAGAACACTAGGTGACTATCCCGTAGATCGGCAAACTGGCAGATTGCGAGGGGTAGAACTAAATGACTGGGAAGGGGGGCAAACGGGGTCTGATTGGAGTGAAAATTTAACTGGGTGTTAAGAACGGTGGGGGGAAGACGCCCTCAAAATTTAAGGTCGATCAAACAGCTGGATTGGGAGAACCGACCTGATGATCTTTGAGCTTCAGATATGGAATTCGGGATCCTGGACAGCAGGTCGGAGTGGTGGTTGTGGTGGCTTGATGGCAGCACGAACGAAGGCGGCGGCGGCGGTGATCGAACCTGGTACCCAGAGGAAGAGTTAGAAGTGGGAATCACTCCCAAGAAAGGGCCTCACACCCTAGATCAAGGAGGAAGAAGATGAAGAACTAGAGAGAGGGGGGGGCGCCCATGGCACTCTTGAATTTTTCCATTTTTTTCATTCACTAATTTCCCAAAAATATTACAAGAGAGTCTTTATACGAAAACCCTAGACCAAGGAAAATGACCTCCAGTACCCTTGGTCAAAGGGGCATAATGGGGAAAGGGGAAAAAAGGGATAAACAAATCCCATATGGGACAAGAGAGGGGGCGCCCCTCTATCTTTGTCCAACTTAGCAACTTGGTCCAAGTTCTACCTTGGACCAAGGACCACATTAATGGGCCTATGGACCATTGACCAACCTATTGGGCCCTCCAAATTAGGAAGCCCACCAAGAGAGAGAGGCCCAATTGGGCTCCAATTAATATAAAGGCCCAATGTGGAAATAGGACCTTTAATTGGACCCTTGAATGAAATGAGCCCATATTACACCCTTGACCCCAATTACACTCATAAATACCCATAAATACAAATACACACCCAAATACACTCCAAATAAATACTGAAAAATATCTAAACAAAAGTAAATGAATTGGCTTGCTCTAATGTCCCATAACTTTAAGTAAATTACATGTTACATGAACTATGCAAGTATAGAGATACATGTACGCAAGATGAAGACGAGAGTAGAGTATCAAGAATTATCATAGACGAACTTGCAAGATTACAAAGTGTTCATGGGAAGTATATCAAAATTACCAAGCATGTAAATATCAAGTCATGTCATGTGATTTGGCTATTATAATATCAAGCAAGTAAATATCCATTCGGGCCACGCAAGTCATGTCAAGTCAAGTCAAGCACGAGTCGTGGAATGTCAAAATCTAGAAAGTCATGCACTTCGGTGTAATGCCACACCATGATCAATCAACTCCCATGGGCACAAGTACTTTTAGGTGCTCCTCCCAGGACCAGATCGGGCCCTATATGCAGAAGCATTGAGTCATCTATATTTTAGACATCCACTATAGTTTATAGCCAATATAGAGTTTCAAAGGAATAAGCCAGTGTAGGATGATAAGGTAGATGTTGGGTCCCACAGTGTAGTGGCACGGATCTAGAGGGGGGTGAATAGATCCCTCTCTAAAAATTAAGACCAATTTAATCAACTTGAATGCCTCTCAATACCTCCTCACTAAACATTTGCAAATGATAAGATTACACACAGAGAATTAGCAAATTTAACTAACCATATACATAGACAAATCTAGCATCGATGAGCAACATGATTAGTAATCCATCCTGTGAATGATGATAGAAGATAAGGAGCACACAAACCAATCACAAGTGCACATCAATTTTTTAGGTGGTTCGAGACCACGACGGGTACCCTACATCCACCCCTCACCACCTCGGTGAGGCTTCACTAACACGCTACTCAAGGTAGCACACGGGGATGAACCCCAATACACCACACGTTGCACGATGGCAGCAAACCACACACATGAGCACGAAGCTCAACACGCTGCTACGCAGCACACACACGAGGGCGAACCCTCAACACACTACTCCGCAGCACGCACACACACTAGGACGGGGAACGTACCCCTGCAGTGAGTCCACACTCAGAGACACCGCACCGAACACACACACAATCATTTTCAATTTAAGGAATGAACACATATATACAATGCAACCATAATAGGCATCAACTAAACAAAGGATGACTGCAAATAGAGACAGGAAATGGTTCAGTAGACTCCTGGTCAGAAGGTGATGGAGTTGGTTTCTTCGATGACTGGGCTTCTTCTTCTTTTCACTCAATAGATGGTTGAGGCACGTAGCAGATTCCTTAACAGGTTCCTTATTGCAGCTTGAAAGGCAGACGACCTCACATTCTTCCTCAACTCAACCCGTCTTCAGCGCATCGATGGTTTGGAGGAGATGTAGCTTTGGTCCGTTTAGCAAGATAACTTCAGCAGGGTGGAAGATTGGCACTTAAAGATTGGCACTTAAAGATAGGATCATGCTAGGGCATCGCCTGCCGCACGAACCGACGAGTTTTCCGGTCGCCGAAAAGTGTCGACTCATAGAGTCGACACTCGCGGCCGGCTAAGGCATGAAAGCCAGCCAGACAGAGTGAGGCGACGAAACTGTTGACTCAGAAAGTCGACACATTCTGCCTGAAGCGTTAAGAAACGCCCAGACAGAACGCCTCGAAAAAAAATGTCGACTCATAGAGTTGACATTTTTTCCCGGGTGAGTCTGGGAAACACCCAGATAGAACAGCCCGATAAAAAGGTCGACTCATGGAGTCGACTTTTTATCTCACGGTTCGAAAACTTAAGAGGGCCAGGCTTAAAGGCTATTGAACCGGGACAAAGTGTCGACTCAATGAGTCGACACTTTTCTTGACATGAGCAGAGTTAAAAAAACACTCAAAGGGGTTAACCAATTGACATGAGACTTTAAAGACTAATACAAGCATGGAAGAATTAAGTAAAACCTACCCCAAACCATAGACTTACCAAGTAGATATGGATAGGGAATTACCTTGAGATTTATCCATCTAATCTTCACAACAACCCTCCTGCAACCATGCCAAAAAAAACAACTTACCATGTTGATGGTCCACAACGCATGTGAAGATCCAATTGGAAGGCTGCCAGTATGGTCTTCATGTTCATTGCCATTCGATACGCCTGTCACCATTACACAATAGAAGTTAGGTTTCCATATCATTCAATTTCTAAAAATTAAAGTCTAGCTCTTATTAATCACTCAATTTCACTCATTGAGATCATGCATATCAAATGTTAAGTGAATCAAATGACTCAAACATTATTTGAATCAACCAAAAGCATAGTAGGAGCGTTCCATTCAATTGGCTTTAATCTCACCCAATCTTCATCGATCCCTCTACAAGCGCCAACACAGTGACAGTCTAGTTCGGCACATAACTCTTGAGGTAAAGGCATCACATTCAACTATGACATCGATATGGGATTGAGCTTCATTCAACCATTTGGAAATTAAATCAAATCATTTCTCATCCACAAGCCACGTATCCATTTATTTACATGAAACATAAACACATGGTATTTAATCATCATCAAAATTTCTTAACACACGGTTGTGCCTGGGGTTCAACAATCTCCCCCTTTTTTATGATGACAAAATACTATGTGCAATTAAGCAGAACAGATTTAACAAAGAAAGTGTGTTTCAAGGAATATCAAGCAAGATGATATTTTCCAATCAACAAACCATAACAAGCATTCTCATTCACACTGAATCCAAAACTGCATTCCACATACATTTAGCAATATAGATAACCAAAATATAGATAACCAAACTGTGGTTCATTTGATAGCACCTTTAACAAAAGAGATTAAAGTTCAACAAGTGGATTTCTTTCCTATCCACAATCCACAAACATAACATGTCCACAAGACTCCACAAAACTAATTACAAACAAACAAACAAGGCACATTCATCTTCCCCTTTGTCATCAACAAAAAGGAATGGAAGGGGAGAGTTAGACAAGATGCAGTCAAGTGAATTAGAGTTCCAATGGATCAAGGCCTCATGGTGAGGCAGGAGGTGTTGGAGGGCGGCGAAGATAGTCTGACAAATCATCAAATTTGGAGCACTGAATTCCTAACGCAGTGTGCTAGGAGTCAATGGAATCCGCCATAGTTGCAAACATCTGAAGATATGTTTCATGATGAATCTCCAGTTCTTTGACTTCCCTTGTGAGCACATCCACTGATTCCTTTACATTGTAGACTTCATCATCTAACTCATCAATTTTGTTGTGCAGTGATGTTTCAGCTGAAGATGCAGGCCGAGAGACTCCAGTTCTTATGACAGGTTCCTTTTGTTCTTCACCTTCACTAGGATCAGACTCTGCAGCTGGAGTTTTTCCTTTTTGAGATCAAAGAGTATGGGCCAGTTTTTCGTTCTTCCGCTCATATCCCATATTGTTGCAGATTGATGGAATGGTGTAAATGTCGGCATCACGAAGTGGATGACTCACTTGTTTGCTTAAATCAATGTGAAAGTACTGAAAGATTGGGGTTAATGCAGCACCATAATCATCACATCGGGGAAGTTGATTTGTTCTCCACTCATAATTTGAACAAATAGAAATTTGTGCCTATCTGTCACTTGTTCCCTTGACCCTGATCTAGGCAGTAAAATGGTGGTCATCATGTTGTGTAATATCCTTTGAAGTGGTGGAAAATTGTTTGCATTTAACTTGGGTACATAGCCTTCTACTACTATCTCATCAGTCATAAGCTCATAGGCAAGCTCTTCTGAATATATGGCTTCCCCATAAATCATGCCAGTATCCTAAGGCATATTAAGGGCTTTTCCAATTAATTAAGCAGTCAATGGAACGGGGTGCCCATCCAGTTCTGTGTGTAATTCATCATTCTTAACGACCATGTTTCCATAAAACTGATGACCAAGAGAATGATAAACTCTCCTATGTTCTGACATGAAAGGGATCAAGTTGGGCTGCCTTCTCAAAAGTTCAACCAATTTTGGTAACACAGTTTCAATGCTTCTAAAATCAACAGCACAGGGACGGAGTACCTTTCTTTCAACTAGCACAGTACTCTCTGAAACTCTCTTCTTTGTCTGAGCTTGAGCTTCCTTGTCATTGCGCCGTAGTTCCGTCATAATACGGGCTTCTTCTCTTTCTTGCACGGATCTCTTCTTGGGGGCCATTCTTGCAACTCGGACTACCTTGAGTGGAAGCAGATGGAGGAAGAGTGTGGAGCTCGGTGTCCTTTGAACAGATGCAGGTGTTCCTCGGAGTAGCTCGGCCTCCACAGCAAAGGCTCCAGACGGATGTGGTGAAAGATGACGCCGCGAATGCTTCAGGAGGAAAAAGAGGAGCGGACGCCGCCACCCGCCGGAGGGTTTCTTGGGGATGAAGGGTGCAGACGAAGTGAAGTTTAAGGAAGAGGTAGACTGGAGAGGAAGAACTGCGGAGGCTTTGGGAAGAAAATGAACGCCTATGGCTTCATGTGAGGTTTCGTTGAGAAATGGAGGAGGAAGGGGTTTTTAGGGCAAGAAGGAGGTGAATGTGTTTGAGAAGACTAGGGGGGTTTAAGAAAGCAGCGGATGAACGGTTTCAACCAAAGGGACCCAAGTGACCTTGGGTTCGATTGAAATTATGTGAGGAAGGGCCTCAGCGGATCGGTTCACGAATCGGGATCCGAAAACAAAGTGTCGACTCATTGAGTCGACACATTTTTGAAGCACTTATGTCCCGCGAGAAAAAGGACACAGTCAATGAAAGGTCGACCTTAAGGGTCGACACTTCCTCTGCAACACAAAATTCTCAACTGAAGTGAAGGGGAATGAAGGCCAAGGGTGTAAGATGTGATACCAAATGGATTATGGACACAAATCAGGTAGAATGTGGGTTGATTAACAGGAAAAATGGTCTTGGACATGGGAAATCAATTTACCACAATTGGATGACCAATACAATTGAACATGCAAGCATTAATCTCCAATATCCATCACAGTTCATTGTAACTGAAATGTTCCAAGGAATAGACCAGATTTGAACTAAAGACTTTTCATCCTCATGAAATAGCAATAAAACCAAGATTGCTTACCTTGACCCAAGGGAAGCTGTTATCTTGAATCCTTCATATTGGACAATTCAATGAACTCATGATAAAGCACATTAGAGTCACCCAATGCAACCTATTAACTCTATGCATTATAGCTCATGGTCAGTGCAATATGAGGCAAGGTCCGTGCAATGGACACAATGTTTGAGCAGCAAATCAACATTCAAGATAGTCCAATCATAATTTGTTCTCAATTCAGCACAGGGACAAATTCAACATGGAGGCAATCATGGCAATCCTTTTAGCAAAGCTCTTTGTAGTGAAATTCACGGAAACACAAGTTGAAGACGTGAAATTTCAGGGTTAAGACATCAGATTTCAGAGATGTATTCACATGATCAGAAGGACTTTTCATGGGGGTTCACACAATCATGATCAACTCAAGCACTTCAAGCATACACGCAGGCAGTCAAGCATATATAGATATAAAATCAAGCATGGGGGTCCCTTAGGGATAGGTATATAAAGAATGCAACTGATTTTAGCATGATGTCCATGAACCATATTAACAGGGTTGTGCTTACAAGTAGATGTACTGCATAACCAATGAAAGTCAACTAATTCAGGAAATACACTCACACAATCAAGCTCAGATTCAACATGTGAACAATAAGGAATGACTTTCAAAACAATATGGATAATCACATGTTCTAAGGAACACCAACACGAATCTCTCCTCCCTACATCTCCATACACAGTGCTCGGCTTTTGGTAGCTTCGCACAGTCCCAAATAATTTTTTTATAAGATGCAATTGATATCACTAACTTTTTGACGCGAGTCATGTCCTTTGTTTCAGGGGCATTTCCCGGTTACTCAGTTTTGTCATTTATTTGGAATGTGTATTTTTGTCACTTTTCGTTCCGAGTTTCTTCCTTTGTTTCAGGGGGGATTCCCGGCTACTCTATTCCAATTCCACTTATTGATTTTTTTTTGGTGGGACTGACAGTTTTTTCCTCACGAGTCACTAGACTTTAATGTAGGGGTTTAAGAATCCTTAAATGTGTTGAGTGAAATAACTGAGATCCTTATTGAATGAAGTCAGTTGTCTCAAGGTTCCATATGGAGTGAGTGATTGAATAGATAGTAGTAGATGAATTAGTCTACTTAAGGTTATGTCTCCCCCAAAGCATATGCACGAGTGAAAACAAAATTTCTTTTTAATATGTGCCATGAAGCATACATGCCTTGATCAATGCAAATTTCTTTATCAAGGTTGTTCGGTCATAGAAGGGTTCAAAAAGTAAAGGGTGTATATGATATACACTCAAGCATGTCAAAATGGTATATTCAAGCAAGTTGATTACCGGTATGTGACGGAGGTAAAGGTCCACAGACCCTACTCACGCATAAAGAAAGCTTCCAGGTGGATGTAGTCCACCTTTCCACTAACATTATTTTAGATATCAGAAAATCATGGCTTTCATGCACACAATGATATGAATATATGCAAGTCTGTACATCAGAGTGACAGATGACTGAATTTTATTTGTATTAACAAGTGTGCAAAAAGATGTGATATATATAAGATGTAAAGTGTGTGTGCTCTATGTGTAAAGTTCAACTTTTATTCACAAAAGGAGACGAATGTAACTATAGAATGCTCTGTGAACAACTACAAAATAATAGTTATTCACACAAGAAAACACGAGTGAAAGCCATTAACCTCTATGAACAATTGCAAAAGATTGTTATTCACACGTGGACGTGAGAGTGGAATGTATTACCACACAAGCTCATCAAATTTCTTGCCTTGGAGGATTTTTTATTCTACTGACAAGTTCTTCCATCTCAAGGCACCCCTGAAAAATAAGGTTCTCAATTTGAGGTTCTTGGTATCCAAGCCATCTTGGGTCCCTGGGGGTTAGCTGCACCACGACTGGGTGCTTTCCACATTTTCCTAGCATTCAGATTGTCAAAGTGCAATAAAGAACAATCATGCATAAGATGTCCCACATGACCACAGTAATGACTGTGCACACGTTGATTCAGTTTCTTTAATTGGACATTAACAGTGGGCTTTTGTGCATGTATGGGGGGTCTATGACTTTGAGTATGAAATTTGGGTTTGACATTTAACAACCAACAGTTTTTCATCGTATGGCCCATTTTTTCACAATGAAAGCATTCAACTTTCTTTTTCTTATCAAATTGAAATTTAATGTCATGCCTCCTACAAGCATTCAAATCATCATCTTTCATCAAACTATAGTCATACATTAGATGTCCAAGCTTACCACAATAGTGACATGATGCATTGTTTTGTTTTGGAGCTTGGTGTTCTACATTAGATTTCTTTGCATGCATATTAGGCTTTTGTTTGACAGAGGAAGGAATGTTTGATGTACTGGAGGAGCAAGAAGCATGCACAAAAGAGGTCTTGGTTTTCAAATTAAATGCTTCCTTATTACTAGGATTGTATCCTAGTCCTTCCCTTTGGAAGTTCACCTTAGTTCCTAGAAGTTTGTTCAGATTCTCCTCCCCGCTCACAAATTTACCCAAGGACTTATTCAAATCAGAGATTTTAGACTGAAGCGATGCAATGTGAAGTTCACATGAGAAAATTTCATTTTCACAGGAAATGACTTTCTCATTCAGAGTGGTGTTTATGGTTTTGTGAGATTCTATTTCCTATTTTAGAAGACTCACATTATCACTTTCTTGTGCAACCATTGACTTGCCTTTTTCAAAAGTAGATGTTTTTCTGACATAGTCGTATTCAGCAGTTTAAGCTTTTCAAGTTCAGAGTTCATCAGTTCATTTTCTTTTTCAAAATTTTCAAAGTACTTCAATCTGCCCTCGAGTAAAGATATTTGAATAAGCAAGGCATCATTGTCCCCTTTTAGTTTCTCATTTTTATCCAAAAGGGACCTGGTATCTATTTCAGAGTCAAGTAGTTTCTCAAAAAGTTTTTCATCATCGGATAGAGAATCTAACTTGCTCCTTAGACTTTCTTCGATTTCCTTATGCAATGAAACTTTACATGCCAAGTGTTCATTTTCATTTTCTAGTTGTTCAATTTTTGAACTTAGATCAAGGCACTTTTCACAAGAAGAATTGTCATGCATATTTCCATTAGGCTTCTTCTTCAATGCTTTGTTTTCACACTTTATCTTTTTATATTTTTCTAATAATTCTTCATAAGCATTTACCAAATCTTCAAACGACAATTCATCTTCATCAGATTTGGAGCTTACCTCCTCAGCACTCTCATCACAAGTCTGATCAGTGTCATCAGCCATTAATCCTTTCTGTCCCTACTTCTCGTGAGCTTTCACCAACCGGTCCATGAGCTCTTTTGCATTTCTGCAGGAGGAGACGAATGTAAACATGTTAGCATTCACAGAACCGTTCAACAAGTTCAGAACAGTTACATTCTCATGATTTTTTGATCTATCTCGGTTGGATCACTTGGTCTCATCCTGAGGCAATACATGAGGACCATCATGAATTAGCTTCCACAAATTGGGATTTACTGAATTTATGGTCCTACACAATTTTCCCAACCAGGAATTAAAGTCATCACCATGATAGACAGGTAAAGAACTCAATGAAACAATATCTGAAGAAGTATTCATCATTCAAAACTACACTGGGATCCCTCTGAAGATCGTTTGATCTGGGATAATAGATCCGGGCTCTGATACCAATTGTTGGGTCCCATAGTGTAGTGGCACGGATCTAGAGGGGGGGTGAATAGATCTCTCTCTAAAAATTAAGACCAATTTAATCAACTTGAATGCCTCTCAATACCTCCTCACTAAACGTTTGCAAATGATAAGATCACACACGGAGAATTAGCAAATTTAACTAACCATATACATAGACAAATCTAGCATCGATGAGCAACATGATTAGCAATCCATCCTGTGAATGATGATAGAAGATAAAGAGCACATACACAACCAATCACAAGTGCACAGCGATTTTTTAGGTGGTTCGGGACCACGACGGGTACCCTACGTCCACCCCTCACCACCTCGGTGAGGCTTCACTAACACACTACTCAAGGTAGCACATGGGGACGAACCCCAATACACCACATGCTGCACGACGGCAGTAAACCACACACACGAGCACGAAGCTCAACACGCTGCTACGCAGCACACACACGAGGGTGGACCATCAATACGCTGCTCCGCAGCACACATACACACTAGGATGGGGAACATACCCCTGTAGTGAGTCCACACTCGGAGACACCGCTCTGAACACACACACAATAATTTTCAATTTAAGGAATGAACACAGATATACAATGCAACCACAATAGGCATCAACTAAACAAAGGATGACTGCAAATAGACACAGGAAATGGTGTAGTAGACTCCTGGTCAGAAGATGATTGAGTTGGTTTCTTCGATGACTTTGCTTCTTCTCCTTTTCACTCAATAGATGGTTGAGGCACGCAGTAGATTCCTTAACAGGTTCCTTATTGCAGCTTGAAAGGTGGACGACCTCACGTTCTTCCTCAACTCAACCCGTCTTCAGCTCATCGATGGTTTGGAGGAGATGTAGCTTTGGTCCGTTCGGCAAGATAACTTCAGCAGGGTGGAAGATGATCGTCTTCAGCCTTGAATCACGCTTAGCACACCAGGAAGGGAGGTAGAAGCAGCTGCGACCTCGTCTTCCTGCAAAACCCAAAATAGATAAAACATGAAAACCCTTTTTCTCACTTGAGATAAACCCTATCCCTAACAATATATACTCCAGGGAATGAGGGGCCATGTGGAGGGGATATTCCCCCAAGGACCAATCAAAGATTGGGACTCAAAGATAGGATCGTTCTAGGGCATCGGCTGTCGCACGAGCCGGTGAGTTTTTCGGTCATCGAAAAGTGTCGACTCATAGAGTCGACACTCACGGCCGACAAGGCATGAAAGCCAGCTAGATAGAGTGAGGCGAGGAAAGTGTCGACTCATAGAGTCGACACATTCCGCTTGAAGCCTTATGAAATGCCCAGACAAAACGCCTCAGAAAAAATGTCGACTCATAGAGTCGACATTTGTTCCCGGGTGAATCTGGGAAACACCCAGACAGAACAGCCCGATAAAAAGGTCGACTCATGGAGTCGACTTTTTATCTCACGGTTCAAAAACTTAAGAGGGCCAGGATTAAAGGCTATTGAACTGGGACAAAGTGTCGACTCAATGAGTTGACACTTTTCCTGACATGAGCAGAGTTAAAAAAACACTCAAGGGGGTTAACCAATTGACATGAGACTTTAAAGACTAATACAAGCATGGAAGAATTAAGTAAAACCTACCCCAAATCATAGACTTACCAAGTAGATATGGATAGGGAACCTTGAGATTTGTCCATCCAATCTTCACAACAACTCTCTTGCAACCATGCCAACAAAACAACTTACCATGTTGATGGTCCACAACGCATGTGAAGATCCAATTAGAAGGCTGCCAGTATGGTTTTCATGTTCATTGCCATTCGATACGCCTGTCACCATTACACACTGGAAGTTAGTCTTCCACATCATTCAATTTCTCAAAATTAAAGTCTAGCTCTCATTAATCACTCAATTTCACACATTGAGATCCTGCATATCAAATGTTAAGTGAATCAAATGACTCAAACATTATTTGAATCAACCAAAAGCATAGTAGGAGAGTTCCATTCAGTTGGCTTGAATCTCACCCAATCTTCATCAATCCCTGTACAAGTGCCAACACAGTGTCAGTCTAGTTCGGCACATAACTCTTGAAGTAAAGGCATCCCATTCAACTATGACATAAATATGGGATTGAGCTTCATTCAACCATATGGAAATTAAATCAAATCATTTCTCATCCACAAACCACGTATCCATTTATTTACATGAAACACAAACACATGGTATTTAATCATCATCAAAATTCCTTAGCACACGATTGTGCACGGGGTTCAATAGTAGATTTCATGAATTTATGAGTTCAAGGACAGAACCTTGGACAAGGAAGTCATACCGATAAATCACATGAAAAACGATGACACAACATGAAACTGGGAAATTGGCGTCCACTTAGTCGCCATCAATTACAGAAATGGTGCCCACTGTGTGGTCGCTAATTCATTTGAATAGTACATGCATGATGAAATAGCATCTAGGTTCAGGTCGCTAAATCAGTAATCTGCGCCACTGTCCAGGTTGCCAATTCCCTTTGTCGCCCAATGCATAGTCGCTAATTACTGACAGAGACAGACTTCTCAGAAGAGGCCAGAAACAGCGCTCTATGAGGGCTATAGCATCACATTTCTTCAGAGTGACGTGACAAGTTAGATTCCAAAGTTTTTAGGGTACAACCTGCTCGGCGGCCTTGAGAGAAGCCAAGGCTAGCACAGACTTACGGAGGTCTCAATGAAGAATGTAGCAGTCTGAAGGAAGGAATATCCCGCGGAGGGTCCAATGATCACCAGGAATTGAGTGTGTAATCGGTAGAAATAAAATGGGGACTCCATCTACGGATGTGAGATGAGAGTGCCAAGTAAGCCCGCAAAATGGGCCAGAAAACGTGATAAATCTGAGAGGCAAGAATTGGCGTTCAATCAGAAGTCACTATATCAATAATTAGTGGCTCTCTAAAGGGTCGCTCAATATTATATTTAATAAAATTTCACGAAAATAATACTAATTAGCGACACTGTGCATGGGCACTAATTATAGAATTTTCCAGAAATCAATAAAACTTAATTATAATTAGCGACCTTTTAAAAAGGCGCTGAATCTTTAATTTGCGTCTGTTATTATGTCGCAATATTTAGGATTTTCATATATTTTATATTTTTTCAATTCTTTTACAAAACAACACCTTCTTAGAAGAGCGCTCAATCATTAATGGGCGACTGGGTGACAGTCGTCCATTCTTTTTGATGCTACGCATCAGGCATGTATAGACACATAACACTGTTCATTTCTTTTGAGTTTACATAATCAAGAAAGTGAAGACATGAATAAGTAGAAAAAAATATGGAGGATCCAGAACCATGCTCATGTAAAAATTTTAACGCAAGGTTTCATAGATTTTATAATTTTAAACATGGGTAATTATTAATTCTGTTTACAGTAAATAGTGGCATGGGTAGGGTCGCTCATTAATGGACGACCAGAAGACTATCGCAATTTAAGAATTTGCGACCTTCTGCGCGGTCATTCATTAATAGGCGGCCTGTACTTGGTCACTATTTTGATGCACACAGTAAACTTGAAAATAACGTCGTAAATGGAATAGCAAGAGATGAAACTATGATTTAACTATACTTATACATGCCATGGACTTTCACTATTGATCTTGGGCTTGGAACTTCAGAAAACCTACCTTTTTGGCTTTGTCTGCACGACGGACAGAGAAAATAAAAGAAGATATGTAGCAACAGCTTTGCCAGCAACTGTAGCAACATTATAGCGACAACGAAACGCCACAACAAAATGAAGAAGAAGATGAAGCTTCTTCACGGTGCAGATGAAAGAAGAGGGAAGAAGCAACAACAACCGGGGCTTCCTTTATGACAAGAGTTCGATCCGCAAGGGAAGAAGAGAGGAAGAAGCAAACCTTCCTCGCACGGCTGCGGGCACAGGAGGAATACGTCGACGTAGGGTTCCTTCGAACATAGTAATAGACTTGAACTTGTTCGATGGAGGTCCCTATTTATAGAGATTGATATTTCTGACTTCTAATGGGATTTAAGTTTCCCTATGGTGAATCCTAATAGGTTTAAAACTTCTATGTTAATATTCCTATTACTATATCCACAGTCGCTATCCTATTGGGGTTCAAAACCCTAAAGCCATGCACGTTCGAACAGGATAAGTCCTTTGTATAAACCACAAGCCCCATATGTATATATAATTGTATACATAACCTATGGTAAGGCCCATTAGTCCTTAGGATAAACTTATCGCACGTAAGGCCCATATATCATTTAAGGCTTTTGAAGGTGTAATGGTTGAGGCCCATATGTTAAGTGAGAGGGTTTATGCTTATGTCCCATATACATAAAGGTTAAGGCCTTTTGGTTTAATCATTTAAGTTTCATAATTTGCTCGATTTAGGCCCTCATTGGATTTATTTCAGGAATTTTATTCCTATTATTTATACGGGGTGCTACACCCTCCCCCACTTAAAAGAATTTGGTCCCCATATTCAATTTTGTATAGACATGGAGGGTGCAGAGTACTCATGATTCTGAAATAAGTCCGAAAATCTTTTCTTCATATATTCTTCGGTCTCCCATGTAACTTCTTGTTCTGAGCACTTGCTCCATTGTACCTTTACCATGGGAATAGTTTTGTTCCTCAACACACGAACCTCATGATCAAGGATCTTCAAAGGCTTTTGTTCATATGTGAGATCCTTTTGTATCACCAGGTTGCCATGATCTATGACATGGGACGGGTCATGAACATACTTCTTCAGCATAGAGATGTGAAGTACATTGTGTACTTCAGATAGTTGCTGTAGCAAGGCGATCCGATGGGCAACCTCGCCAACTCTCTCCAACACCTCGAAGGGACCGATATACCTTGGTGTAAGCTTGCTCTTAACACCAAATCTTCTAATACCTCTTCTTTGGAAAACCTAAAGAAAGACGTGATCTCCAACTTAGAACTCGAGGTCTCTCCTTCTAGTATCGCCGTAAGTCTTTTGTCTAGACTGAGCCATCTGAAGTCTTTCTCTAATGAGTTGAATCTTCTCGGTAGTATCCCTTACCATGTCTGGGTCTAGTAGTTGCTTTTCGCCAACTTCATCCCAGCATAGTGGCTAGCGGCAACTCCTTCCATATAGTGCCTCGAAGGGTGACATTTGAATACTTGCTTGGTAACTGTTGTTATACCCAAACTCGACCAGAGGTAAGTGATCATGTCAGCTTCCACCAAAATCAATAATGGAAGCTCTTAGCATGTCTTCTACGACTTGATTCGTTCTCTCGGTCTGCCCATCCATCTGAGGATGAAAAGGTGTACTAAAGTTAAGCCTTCTCCCCAATGAATGTTGTAGACCCTTCCATAAATGAGAAGTGAAACACGGGTCTCGATCAGACTTTGATTGTAATAGGAACTTCATGTAGAACATCAACCGACCGTCGGCACTTTATATGCAAGAAGTGTGCCGACTTGGTCAACGGTCTATGATAACCCATATTACATCATGTCCTCCTTTAGATTTTGACAGACCAATAATGAAGTCCATGCTGATATCTTCCCACTTCCACTTGGGAATGTCTAGAGGATGTAGCTTACCGACATGCTTCTGGTGTTCTACCTTGACTTATTGGCACGTGAGACGATGAGAAATGAAGTCCGCTACCTCCCTTTTCATGTTAGGCCACCAAAAGGTCCATTTCAAATCCTAATACATCTTGGTCAATCCGGGATGAATTGTGTACCTTGATCGGTGAGCTTCGTCTAAGATTTTCTTCTTCAACTCCGGGCAGTCCGGTACACAAGTCCTTTCTCAGAATAATAATCTTCCATCTGATGCCAGCTGGAACTCAGGTTGCTCTTCTAGCTTGTCTTTTATTTCTACTAACATCGAATCATTATCTTGAAGCTCCTTGATATCGGAGAGTAAATCCGGTTGTATCCTCATGTGTGATAGAGCAATACACCTTTTCTCCTTGTCTGTACTTATATCGAGCTTAGTGAATGGTTCCAGCATCTTCCACTCTTGGATCATGTAGTTGGCCAATAACGCTCTCGGCTTTCGACTGAGGGCATCAGCTACGGGATTACCCTTTCCAGGATGGTATTGTATAGTGAAGTCAAAGTCGTTGAGATACTCTAGCCAATGCCTTTTGATGTGTCCCCTGTGCTTCTGGAGTTTTGATGATGACAGATATTATGCCTCATTATGTTTACATCCTTGGTGATATAATCCTATTGCATTATGAGAAACTGTTAGAACATGTTTAAGGATGACTCACATGTCATGAAGTCAACCCAAGTCAAAGTCAAATCATGACAGGTAAGGTCAATGCTCAAATCAGGTAATGCTCTGTCTACTCTCAGATCTTTGATGATGTTTTAGCTGATATGCATAAACTGTTCTGTGCATGCATTTAAGTCTGTACAGCACACACACACATTGTCTTGCACACTCACACATAGTCTGCACATCAAGTCTGTACAGCCCCTGGTCGCAAGACCAAATCTATACATCGTCTCTCTTAGCGTCTATGTGCATAGTCCATGCATTGTCAAGTCTATACATCGTCTCACTCAGTGTCTTTGTGCATGGAGCATTCAAGTCTATACACTGGCCAAGTCTACACATCCTTTGCCTGGCTTCTTATTCAAAGTCTATACATTCATGGCATATGTGCATCGTTTGTTCTGCAAGTCTATACATCAGCCTGGGGCTTGCTAAGTCTGAACATTGGTGAAGTCTGTACATCCACCGCTGAACCTTCCAAGTATATACATTGTCCTGTAGCTAGCAAGCCATTCATCAAGTCTATACATTGCTTACCTTTACCTACGTTCAGACACCAAGTCTATACATTGCTCACAGCACACACCAAGTCTACACATCGCCGTGTTCACTTGTTTCAAGTCTGCACATTGGTTCAGGCTTTCCAAGTCTGTACATTGGCCTTCAAGCTTTCCAAGTCTGTACATTGGCCAAGTGTCTTGTGCTTTGAAGCTTTATCAAGTCTATACATTCGTTTATCAAAGTCTACACATTGCATCGTGTCTCAAAGTCTATACATCGTGGGCTTCGAGCATTCAAAGTCTGTACATTCTTCAAGGGCCAAGTCTATACATTGTCTCGCTCACATCTTCAAAGTCTGAACATTCTTTAAGGGGTAAGTCTAGACATCGTTCGCTTAACTCCAACCTATGCATCATAAAGTCTATACATTGTTTGTGTAACTCCAGCTTTTACTTCAAAGTCTATACATTGGTTAGGCTTGTGCATCACAAAGTCTGTACACTACTGTCTCATGCTCTCTAAGTCTATACACTTGCTATGGCTTGTTCATGCATCGTTCTTCTCAAGTCCATACATTGTCTACCCTGCATACATAAGTCCATACATTGCATTTGGGCATCAAAGTCTGTACAGTGTCTCACATTGGCAAAGTCTATACATCGTTGGCCTGTGCATGCTTCGTCTTCCAAAGTCTATATAGCATGTGTCTGCATCAGTTCATAAGTCTACACATTGTAGCATGCACGAACAAACGAGTCTGTACACACTTCATCACTTAAAGTCTGAACATCCTTCAGTGAAGACTATACACACTTCAGTGCACATGTGCATCTCCTTCAAAGATGAAGTCTATACAATCCTTTCCAAGCCTTCAAGTCTAGACACTCGTTGTCAAGCCTTCAAGTCCATACACTGCATCAAGTCTATACAACAAAGTCTGTACAAGGTGTTGACATTAAACTGATAAGTTTCTCTCTGTGTGACATGTACTGTTCGTGAAGCCTATGAAGGGCACGTGATCCGAGATTGACACCTAGCACGTGATCCTAGGACAACACCCTAATTGCTGCTGCTATAAATACGAAGCCTCCTCCATCTGGAGAAGATAGATTAGGAGAAAAAGAGACTGATCGAGAACAGATCAAGGAAGGGTGATCGAAGTAGAGGCAGAGAGCATAAAAAGGCAGAAGAAGAAAAAGGAGAGAGCAACAGAGAGGCTGAAAGCAAAAGAAGAAAAAGAAAAAGAGATTGAGATCGAGAGTGAAGAAGAAGAAGAATAGTGTGAGCCTGATACTGAGAAGAAGAAGAGAGAGAGAGAGAGAGTTCGTGGAGAAGAAGAAAGAAGCCTTCATTGAAGATTCGTATGTCTGGCATTGGATCAAATCCCAACTAGTTTTGCTCCTGCGAGAGCTACTTTGTGTGTCTCATTTCCAGCTTTACGTTGCTGTATTTTTCCTTATGTTTGCTTTTTATTTTGTTCTTTCCATCTATTCACCTTGTTCTTCTGATTCCCTTGTTTGGGATCGGGGTTCCTCCTGTGGTCTCAGGAGAAGGGAGACTTGTTCTCCAGTTTGCTAGTGACTGGGTAGTCTCTAGTGGTTCCCTCTGGTGTGGAGGAAGAGAGGTTCGTGACCTCTGGTTTGCAAGTGGCTGGGAGTCACTTGTGGGTTTCCCTCCGGGTTGGAGGAAGGGAGATTCATCTCCGGTTCTGGTCTTGTGGGTTGCAAGTCCAGGTGGGTTCCCTCCTGGGTGGAGGAAGAGATTCCTCAATCTCTGGTTGCTAGTGACGGGTAGTCACTAGCGGTTGCCCTCCGGTTGGGAGGAAGAGGGGAGGTTGTTCCCCTGGTCAAGCTGTTTGGCAGCACCTATTGCAGACTGAGTCTGCGGTTCTAGCGTTAGCTAGTGGAAGCCTCACTCTGGTTTGGAGTGAGGGGTGGACGTAGGTCTGTGGACCGAACCACATAAAAATTATCTGTGCCATGGTTTGCCTTGTGCGTTTGCTCCTTGTCTTCTACCTTATTCACGGGTTGTATGAACACTCTTGTTTCTATCTGCAGTGACCTTGAGCATTACATATTTTGCTAAGTGTGTTTGGTTTCCACTATTCTGTCTTCGGCATTAGTCTTCATCAGGTTCCACTAGTATAGTTAGCAGTTCATCTGGTCGATCAAATGTTAAATTTAGCTCTATAGTTCTTATTCTGCAATTGTATCTAGCAGCAGGCTTATTGTTTTTAATTTGGGTATTTTTGGAAGGGGATACATTCACCCCCCCTCTGTATCCATCGCACCATCCCAACAATTGGTATCAGAGCGGGTTGTCTGCATAGAAGGTCCAGCGACCTGCAGATTCGATCATGCTGTCTTGGTGCTATCTAGCTTTTGGTGCATCATTATTCCTGTTGCATTTATCTGATCAGTTTTCATGGGTGATCCACCGGTTTTCAACGGCTCTAATTTGAATGTGTGGTTTGTCAGTCTGCGGAATTATGTTGATGTAGTTAATCCTGATCTGTGGAAGTTAATTTCACAAGGTCCTCACACATTACCAAAGAAAGTGTCCAATTAGACCAACAGCCACAGATCAAAGGATGGAGAAAATCAGAAAGCCTTCAATCTGATGAAAGTAGCCACTGACAGAGCCTTACACTCTTGTCTTTATGATTGCAAGTCAGCTAAAGACATCCTGGAGAAGCTGAAGCTAGCTCACAGGATAAATGAAGACAGCTGCATGATGGCTAACAGAAGTAATCAAAGTGGCAGCCAAAATGAAGAAGAGGATGATGATGAGGAGGTAAATCCTTTCAAGAATTTCTCTTTAGATGATTGGGAGAATGCATATGCTGAGTTGCTTGAATCTCATGAACAATTAAGAAAACAATACAAGAACTTGAAAAAGAAAAGTGATCGGGGTAGTTCAAGTTCACCATGTGAAAATTGTTCAAACATGAAGCAATCTCATGATGCCTGTTTGTCTGATATCCATATGCATAAAAATCAGAATGAAAAATTGATGAAGGAACTTGAGTGTGTTTGCTCTAAACTAAGTAGGCTAAAATCTGAAAACGACTCTCTTAGAAAATCTGTTAAAGAAAATGAAGAAAAATTTGAGAAATTTGAGCAAGAGAAGAATTTGTTTGCTGAAAAATTTAATGCCATAAAATCTGTAAATATGGAATTGCAGAAAAATCTTGAAAAATAGCAAAAAGAATTGAAAGAATTTGAATGTGTTAGCGCTGAATTGGATGTTCTAAAATCTAAAAATGAATGTCTTAGGAAACAATGTGGAAAACTCCAGGCTCAAACAATATGTTCTGGTAAATCTGCTTGCAATGATTGTCCACTTCTTAAGGAAATAAATGAAAATCTTCACTCAAATTTAGAATGGCAGAAGGAGTTAATTATTTCCCTAAAGGAAGAAAACAGAGAACTGTTAAACAAGATTTTAGAGTTTGAACAGATAGAGGAAGAGCTGAATAATAAAATGAGCTCAATGAAAATTGATAAAGGCTCTGTTGAAGAAATTGAAAAGTTGAAATCAAAAAATGACAAATTAACCAAAGAGGTTGAAGGATTGAAGCAGTTGAACACTGCTATGTCAGAGAAACTTCTTCTCTTAGAAAAAGAAAAATCTGTTTACATTGAAGAATCTGAAAAATTGAGAAATCTGGAACAAGAAGTTGAGGAATATAAAATTGCAAACAAGGTGCTAAGCGAATGTGTAAATTGCAATGAACAAAAGATTGCCAGCTATGAAATACACATCGTTTCTTTGGAAAATGAAATTGAGGATTTAAATAATTCCTTGTCAAATTTTGTGGACGGAAAATATAATCTGGACAAGATTCTAGGAACAAAGGTTAATTTTCAGAAGGAAGGGTTGGGCTATAACCCTTCAAACAAGAAGAGTTTTAAAAATAAAGTTCAAACTTCTTTTGTTTCCAGCTCAACTTATCATAGCCCTCAGAACCTTTCTAGTTATCAGTCAACTGCTCAAAATAAAACAACAGAAAAACAAAAAGAAAAGATCCAACATGTTCCTCTCCCCACTTTACATGTTTCACCCAAACACTCACATGCATGTAAAAAGAAAATGAATTGTTATTACTGTCACAAGATTGGCCATCTGATGCATGAATGTAGATTAATGGAACTAGATGATTTGAATGCCAGGAAAATGCATGCCAGGGACCCTCATGTCAAGAAATTTCCTGTCACTACGAAAAAGAGCATCTCATGTACCAACTGTGGAAAAATAGGACATGTTGCTGCACAATGCTGGTTAAGTTCTCATAGAAAAACCTTCTCTATCTGCTCTCATTGTGGAAAACATGGCCATACAGTCAAGGACTGTTGGCATAACCAGGGTAGGTATGTGAATTTCAAACATGCTAAATTCCCTGCAACTAGAAATGATTTTGGTAGGAATAAATCTATTTTTAAAGAAAAGATTCTTGCATGCTTTGAATGTGGAAAACTTGGCCACCGAGCTTCGGAATGTTGGTGGGCAGGTAATGGTAAACCAAAATTTCATGCAAGTAATAGAAATTTCAATGCCAAAGCACATAAAATTCATGTTCATAATGATGTGCATAAAAAGAACCTAAAATCTGGTTCTTCATGCTACTATTGTGGAATATTTGGGCACTCCATGAATCATTGTGCTTTAATGATGAATGATGATAAACAGGCCCAAAGGTTGAGGAAAGCACCAATCAGAGGTGTTACTAATAATGTAGGACCCAAGAAGTCTTGGGTACCTAGAAACACAAAATGAGATTTGTGCTTTGCAGGTATGCCTTGGGGATGAGGAATAAAAGGGGGTCAAATAAGCCAAGGCATCTAAAGTTTGGTAAAACCCCAACTCTGCTGTTTAAATGCTTGTACACCTGAATTTTCTTTTAGCTGAACATCATGCTTAATATGTCAATTAAGATCTCATTCATACATGTCCATAACTGCATCTACCATTCGCATTCTTTTCTGATCATGCACTTGCTAGGTGATCTGTGCATACATGAGATTAAAACGCTGTCTGCATTTGATGCATACATATGCCAATTACAGTTGGTTGATATTTGTTAAATTGCATTCTGAAAAATTTGAAAAGCTGAATTGAATAAATCTGTTGCTTGGACGATGTCTCATGCTTAAAAATGTTCACCTACACATTTGACATGCACATGCATTTGCAATTTCATATATTACATGCTGTCAGCTCACTGCACTTGCATTTACTGGCTAGAAGTGTCGACACATTTAGTGCTAGCTCATGCATACATTTAGGGGGAGCATTATTCATGTTCTTGAAATCACATAACTGTCTATCTTGCTCATGTCTATCAACTGAACTTCCCATTTTCAGTTTGAACTGCTATCTTGCTTAAATCCCTGTGATGAATGTGAAATGAAACACATTTCAGCTTCCTGCTTCAACTGTTATCAGCCATTTTTACTCACCCTATCCATTGGTATCTGTTGAATTGGCTGCTCCTTAAATTGATTCTGTCTTCCCTGAAAATTCAGAAAGACTTCTCTGTGCATATCCTGATCATAAATCTGAAAACAACTTAAAGAGGAATCTTCTATTATATAGGACTATGAATGTCTGATACTTTCAGCCGGTTGAAGTTTCATGTATGCTTTGTGTTTGTTTATGAACATATCTTGAAAATATCTGAGTTAGTCTTAATAAACTTTAACCAACATTTTCATATTGTGTCCTTTAAACTCTTCTGAATTCTGAAAATTCTGAAATCATGATATTCCTTGATTGATATGTATGAAATTAGTATTGTTTTAAACACCTGAAAATCTGGAACATGTCTAAGGGTAAATCTTGTCAGAGCAATGACTTTGGTCACTGAGAAACCATGTCCAAAGGACTGTGTCATGAGGTGCCATAGTTAACTCTGCTTAAAAATGATTGATAATCTAGCAGAGCAATGGCATGCACACTGAGAAATACATCTCACTCGTCAAAGAAATGATTTGTAGTGTGTCATGAAGTGTAAATACAATCTCTGTTCTCTTGAAGCATGACAGTTAGTCCTTCCAAGTGCTTAGGGATAGTGGCGTCTAAACAACGTGTATCCTCTAGTTACAAGAGTGTACTAAACTCAAGTGCTCATGAAGATTGTTATGAAAATTGTTGCTGATCTAGTGTATCATTTGAAAATGTGTACAAAAGAAATATTCTATTGGAACCCCTTGACAGAAACAAATGTTTTCTTATGTGTTTAACTTCAATACTATTGATTGCAATTCTTAAAGGAATCTTTGAAATTGAGTGAGTAAGAAAGAAGAAGATTAAACAAGACTTTCAATATGAAAGCAAGGTTCACTTTTATTAAAACTGATTTCAGATATGAGTACAGAAAGCTTATGAATAAGCCTTGCATACATCATATTCTGATCTGACTGGTTAATGAAGACCATTCATAATTCTCTATAATAGAAGAGTCTGAAATACATGTTTAATCAGATTTATGAAATTGATATCCCATTGAAAACCTTTCTCATTCATTCTGAATGCTTCCTTTCTCACATTGGACTCAATTATTTCAGACCTAACTATTGACTTCTTTATGTCCTGAGCTTCATTCCAATCACTATCCATCTAAGGGGGAGAATTCTTGCATGGCCCTATGGTTCAATGTTCATTCGGGAGAGTATCTTGTCAGGGGGAGTTTTTGATGACTGTAACTCACAGCATTGCATAATAGCTCCTTCAACAGTCAATGAACATTCCATTCTTTTTGATGTTGTCAAACGGGGAGAACTTTTGTGGGTCATCATTTGCATCAATCAACACTTGCATGACATGGTGTTTTACATGCTCACTTCTGACTGAGCTATTCTGTGGTGCATGTTCATGTACTCTGTCATATCTGTGGTGCATGTTATATGGTATTTCATAATCATCATGATGAATCTATTGCAATGACTCATAATATTGCCATCATCAAAAAGGGGGAGATTGATGTGTCCCCTGTGGTTCTGGAGTTTTGATGATGACAGATATTATGCCTCATTATGTTTACATCCTTGATGCTATAATCCTGTTACATTATGAGAAACTGTCAGAACAGGTTTAAGGATGACTCACAGGTCATGAAGTCAACCCAAGTCAGATCAGGTAATGCTCTGTCTACTCTCAGATATTTGATGATGTTTTAGTTGATATGCATAAACTGTTCTGTGCATGCATTTAAGTCTGTACAGCACACACACACATTGTCTTGCAGACACACACATAGTCTGCACATCAAGTCTGTACAGCCCCTGGTCGCAAGACCAAATCTATACATCGTCTCTCTTAGCGTCTATGTGCATAGTCCATGCATTGTCAAGTCTATACATTGTCTCACTCAGTGTCTTTGTGCATGGAGCATTCAAGTCTATACATTGGCCAAGTCTACACATCGTTTGCCTGGCTTCTTATTCAAAGTCTATACATTCATGGCATATGTGCATCGTTTGTTTTGCAAGTCTATACATCGGCTAGGGGCTTGCTAAGTCTGTACATCGTTGAAGTCTGTACATCCACCGCTGAACCTTCCAAGTCTATACATTGTCATGTAGCTAGCAAGCCATTCATCAAGTCTATACATTCCTTACCTTTACCTACGTTCAGACACCAAGTCTATACATTGCTCACAGCACACACCAAGTCTACACATCGTCGTGTTCACTTGTTTCAAGTCTACACATTGGTTCATGCTTTCCAAGTCTGTACATTGGCCTTCAAGCTTTCCAAGTCTGTACATTGGCCAAGTGTCTTGTGCTTTGAAGCTTTATCAAGTCTATACATTCGTTTATCAAAGTCTACACATTGCATCGTGTCTCAAAGTCTATACATCGTGGGCTTCGAGCATTCAAAGTATGTACATTCTTCAAGGGCCAAGTCTATACATTGTCTCGCTCACATCTTCAAAGTCTGTACATTCTTCAAGGGGTAAGTCTATACATCATTCGCTTAACTCCAACCTGTGCATCGTAAAGTCTATACATTGTTTGTGTAACTCCAGCTTTTACTTCAAAGTCTATACATTGGTTAGGCTTGTGCATCACAAAGTCTGTACACTACTGTCTCATGCTTTCTAAGTCTATACACTTGCTATGGCTTGTTCATGCATCGTTCTTCTCAAGTCCATACATTGTCTACCCTGCATACACAAGTCCATACATTGCATTTGGGCATCAAAGTCTGTACAGTGTCTCACATTGGCAAAGTCTGTACATCGTTGGCCTATGCATGCTTCGTCTTCCAAAGTCTATACAGCATGTGTCTGCATCAGTTCATAAGTCTACACATTGTAGCATGCACGAACAAACGAGTCTGTACACACTTCATCACTTAAAGTCTGAACATCCTTCAGTGAAGACTGTACACACTTCAGTGCACATGTGCATCTCCTTCAAAGATGAAGTCTATACAATCCTTTCCAAGCCTTCAAGTCTAGACACTCGTTGTCAAGCCTTCAAGTCCATACACTGCATCAAGTCTATACAACAAAGTCTGTACAAGGTGTTGACATT
Organism: Amorphophallus konjac; assembly: GCA_022559845.1. NCBI lineage: Eukaryota > Viridiplantae > Streptophyta > Magnoliopsida > Alismatales > Araceae > Amorphophallus > Amorphophallus konjac. Next base: position 154,995,006 of record CM040120.1, on the reverse strand, counting down.
AAACTGATAAGTTTCTCTCTGTGTGACATGTACTGTTCGTGAAGCCTATGAAGGGCACGTGATCCGAGATTGACACCTAGCACGTGATCCTAGGACAACACCCTAATTGCTGCTGCTATAAATACGAAGCCTCCTCCATCTAAAGAAGATAGATTAGGAGAAAAAGAGACTGATCGAGAACAGATCATGGAAGGGTGATCGAAGTAGAGGCAGAGAGCAGAAAAAGGCAGAAGAAGAAAAAGGAGAGAGCAGCAGAGAGGCTGAAAGCAAAAGAAGAAAAAGAAAAAGAGATTGAGATCGAGAGTGAAGAAGAAGAAGAATAGTGTGAGCCTGATACTAAGAAGAAGAAGAGAGAGAGAGAGTTCATGGAGAAGAAGAAAGAAGCCTTCATTGAAGATTCGCATGTCTGGCATTGGATCAAATCCAAACCAGTTTTGCTCCTACGAGAGCTACTTTGTGTGTCTCATTTCCAGCTTTATGTTGCTGTATTTTTCCTTGTGTTTGCTTTTTATTTTGTTCTTTCCATCTATTCACCTTGTTCTTCTGATTCCCTTGTTTGGGATCGGGGTTCCTCCTGTGGTCTCAGGAGAAGGGAGACTTGTTCTCTAGTTTGCTAGTGACTGGGTAGTCTCTAGTGGTTCCCTCTGGTGTGGAGGAAGAGAGGTCCGTGACCTCTGGTTTGTAAGTGGCTGGGAGTCACTTGTGGGTTTCCCTCCGGATTGGAGGAAGGGAGATTCGTCTCCGGTTCTGGTCTTGTGGGTTGCAAGTCCAGGTGGGTTCCCTCCTGGGTGGAGGAAGAGAGACCTCGATCTCTGGTTGCTAGTGATGGGTAGTCACTAGCGGTTGCCTCCGGTTGGGAGGAAGAGGGGAGGTTGTTCCCCTGGTCAAGCTATTTGGCAGCACCTGTTGCAGACTGAGTCTGCGGTTCTAGCGTTAGCTAGTGGAAGCCTCACTCTGGTTTGGAGTGAGGGGTGGACGTAGGTCTGTGGACCGAACCACCTAAAAATTATCTGTGCCATGGTTTGCCTTGTGCGTTTGCTCCTTGTCTTCTACCTCTTTCACGGGTTGTATGAACACTCTTGTTTCTATCTGCAGTGACCTTGAGCATTACATATTTTGCTAAGTGTGTTTGGTTTCCACTATTCTATCTTCGGCATTAGTCTTCATCAGGTTCCACTAGTATAGTTAGCAGTTCAGCTGGTCGATCAAATGTTTAATTTAGCTCTATAGTTCTTATTCCGCAATTGTATCTAGCAGCAGGCTTATTGTTTTTAATTTGGGCAATATTTTTGGAAGGGGATACATTCACCCCCCCTCTGTATCCATCGCACCATCCCAACACCTTTGTCTCATGTTTAATTCCTTTTCAGAAAATAGATACTTGAGACTCTTGTGATCGGAGTATATGATAAACAGCTCTCCGTAGAGATAGTGTCTCCAGATCTTCAAAGCAAATACTACCGCGGCCAACTCTAGGCCGTTCACCGGGTAGTTCTCCTCATGCTTCTTTAATTATAGGGAAGAGTAAGCAATGAGTCTCCCTTGTTACATTAAGACACATCTGAGGCCAATCCCAGATGCATCGGTAAATACCTCAAATTTCTCTCCTATGGTTGGTAATGCCAAGATCGGGGTAGTTGTCAGATGATCCTTGAAGGCTTGAAAGCCTTTCTCACAGTCCTCGTTCCACTTATAAGGAATCTCCTTGCGGGTCAGCCTAGTAAGAGGAACAACAATTTTAGAGAAGTCCTTGATGAATCGCCTGTAATAGGTAGCTAGACCTAAGAAACTTCGGATTTTACTTGCATTTGTAGGTCTTTCCCAATTCTTCACTGCCTTAACTTTTGACGGATCCACAGAAATCCCATCTTTTGAGATCACATGCCCTAAGAAAGATACTTCCTCGAGCTAGAAGTCCCATTTGCTAATCTTGGCATAGAGTTGATTCTTCCTTAATATTTGTAATGAAATCCTTAAATGCTCCTCATGTTCTTCTTCGGTCTTCGAATATATTAATATATCACCAATAAAGACCACTACGAATTGATCTAGATGAGCCCTGAATATACTATTCATCAACTGCATAAAGGCTGTAGGGGCTTTCGTTAGTCCAAAAGGGATAACAGTAAATTCGTAATGCCCATACCTGCTCCGAAATGTCGTCTTGTGTATATCCTCATCCTTTATTCTTAATTGATGATATCTCGACCTGAGATCAATCTTCGAGAAATATTTGGCTCCAGATATCTGATCAAATAATTCATCGATCCTCGGCAACGGATACTTATTCTTGATGGTGACGTGGTTCAACTACAGATAATTGATGCAGAGTCTCAACGACCAATCTTTCTTCTTGACAAATAACACAGGCGCTCTCCACGAGGAAGTACTCGGCCTGATGAATCTTTTCTTCAAGAGCTCCATCAATTGTTCCTTTAATTCTTTGAGCTCAGTAGGGGACATTCTATAAGGTGCCTTAGAAACCATCCCAGCACCAGGGATGAGGTCGATGGTGAAGGCCACTTCTCTTTGTGGGGGTAATCCGGGAAATTCTACTAGGAATATATCGGGAAACTCTCGAACCACTCTGATGTCTTCTATCTTAGACTCCTTAACTTCCGTGGTGGTCACAAATGCTATGAAAGCCACACATCCTTTTCTTAAGAGCTTACTAGCTCAGAGGGCCGAAATAAGGGGTGACTTATTTCGACTCCGCAGACTAGTGTAGACTAGTTCCGGTAATTCCTTAAAAGTTACCTTGCCGTTTCGACAATCTATTACACCTTGTGTGTTGATAGCCAATCGGCTCCTAGTATGACATCGTACCCATCCATATCTAAGCATATCAGGTCGGCAGGTAGATTTTTTCCTTTCACCATAACTTCACAATTTAAATAATGGTGTGAAATCTTGGATTCGTTTCCGAGAGGAGTGGAAATAACTAGATCTATCCACTCCGTTTCCGTAGGTAATGGATCGACAAATCTCTTAGAAACAAAAGAATGGGTCACGCCGGTATCAAACAAGACACGAGCAGACTTAGAACAAATCTTTAATATACCTTCCACAAGTCCACCTTCATCTTCCTCCGCCTCTTGAAGTGCTTGGAGACGGGCTTGCTTCTTGACCGGGCGCTTCTCGTCTCAGGCTTGATCATTAAGTAGAGGACAGTCGGGATTTCGGTGATCGCGGATCCCGCAACATAGACATGCTCTGAATTGCCTCCAGCATTCCTCGGCCTTATGGCCGGCCTTGTCACAATGTTTGCACACCTCTTTGGAAGGTGTGGTAGTAATAGAGAAGGGCTTGCTATTCTTCTTGAACTTCTTCTCTTGGGAGGAATATCCTCCATTGCTTGCCCTTTTCTTGTTGAAAGTAGGTTTGAAAGTACCGGAGCTTGTGACGTGCTCCTTCTTGTCCTTCCCACGGATCCAGTTAGACAGCTCCGTGGCATCTTCTAGCAGTTGTATGTGCCTTATCATCTTCGAGTAGACTTGAATGTCCATCGACACTAGTTGAGTTATATACAGCGGCCTAAGTCCATTTAGGAATCTTCGGGCCTTCAACTTCTCTGTATGCACTAGGTGCGGTGCGTACCTTGATAGACAGGAGAATTGGATCTCATACTTGGCCACTAATAAGGACCTTTGCTTGAGGGCGACGAATTCTGCGGCCTTCTTCTCTTGTATACGGTCCGAGAAATATTTATTATTGAAGTATTCTATAAACTCGCCCCATGCGACCTGATCATGAGGCAGTGTAGATTCCACCGATTCCTACCAAAAGTGAGCATCCTACTTTAGTTGGATGGTTGCAAATATGACCTTTTCTTCATCAGTGCATTGCATGACACGGAATATACGTTCAATCTCCTTAATCCAGTGTTCGGCATCGTCGCGGTCAATCGAGCTAATGAACTTTGGTGGGTTCATGTTGCGAAAACTATGGTGGAGGTCTCCCGCTCCACGATTTGCTCCGTCCTGCACCACTTGTTGTAGTGCCTGGGTAAGGCCTTGAACGGTATATTGCATGTCGTGCCATTGAGTACATTCGGCGGCCATGCTCTTACAAGATTGAAACAAGTATATTAATATACGATTAACCGAGGGTCTAATCCCTAAGTTGACTTAACCCATGGCTCTAACCAATCTCAACGGGTGAAAGTATAAACCTATCCCTGGACTTGGTTTCTGAGGAATTGAATATCCTAGGCTCTGATACCACAAAAATTGTCACGCCCCGAGCACGGAAGGAACCCGGTACGCGTGACGTGTTTATATCAATCATGTCAATCAAAGCATAAGGAATTCGACCTTCTAGACATAGTGCGCAAATGTAAATATAATAAACCAAACCCTTTATTCTCATTAATAACACCAATATCCAAAAGTATAGCCGTTACATAATCCAATGATGACTAGACTCAATAAAGAGGAAAAATACAATAATTGACTCTAGAAATAGGATAAAGACACGACTAGGCAGATGCTTCACTGGTCGGGTGGCTTTATACTCTTCACTCACGTCCATTCCCATCCTAATGATTCTCGTCACCGGAGTTACTTGAAAAATAGGGGAAAAACTAGGGTGAGCGAACACTCAGTAGGAATTATATCTCAAAGTCAAGCTTGCTTTAAGTAAATTGCATGTTACATGAACTATACAAGTATAGCGATGCATGTACGCAAGATAAAGACAAGAGTAGAGTATTGAGAAATATCATAGATAAACTAGCAAGATTACAAAGTGTTCATGGGAAGTATATCACGATTGTCAAGCATGTAAATATCAAGTCATGTCATGTGAATTGGCTATTATAATATCAAGCAAGTAAATACCCATTCAGGCCATGCAAGTCATGTCAAGTCAAGTCAAGCACGAGTCATGGAATGTCAAAATCTAGAAAGCCATGCACTTCGGTGCAATGCCACACCGTGATCAATCAACTCCCATGGGCACAAGTACTTTCGGATGCTCCTCCTAGGACCAGATCGGGCCCTATATGCACAAGCATTGAGTCATGAATATTTTAGACATCCACTATAGTTTATAGCCAATATAGAGTTTCAAAGGAATAAGCCATTGTAGGATGATAAGGTAGATTTCACTAATTTATGAGTTCAAGGACAGAACTTTGGACAAGGAAGTCATACCGATAAATCACATGAAAAATGATGACACAATATGAAACTGGATAATTGTCATCCACTCAGTCGCCATCAATTACAGAAACGACACCCATTGTGTGGTCGCCAATTCCTGTGAACAGTACATGCACGATGAAATAGCGTCCAATTTCAGGTCGCTAAATCAGTAATCTTCGCCATTGTCCCGGTCGCCAATTCATTTTGGCGCCCAAGGCATGGTCGCTAATTACTGATAAAGACAGACTTCTTAGAATATGCTAGAAACAGCGCTCTATGAGGGCTATACCATCACGTTTCTTCAGAGTGACGTGACAAGTAAGGTTCCAATGTCATTAGGGTATAACCAGCTCGGCTGCCTTGAGGGAATCCAAGGCTAACATAGACTTATGGAGGTCTCAATGAAGAAAATACCAGTCCAAAGGAAGAAATATCCCACGGAGGGTCCAATCATCACCAAGAATTGAGTGTGTAATCAGTAGAAACAAACCGGAGACTCCATCTACGGATATGAGATGAGAGTGCCAAGTAAACCCGTGAAATGGGCAAGAAAACACGATAATTCTGAGAGGCAAGAATTGTCGTCCAATCAAAAGTCGCTATATCCATAATTAGCGGCTCTCTGAAGGGTCGATCAATCTTATATTTAATAAAATTTCATTAAAATAATACTAATTAGCGACACTGTGCACGGGCGCTAATTATAGAATTTTCCAGAAATCAATATAACTTAATTAAAATTGGCGACCTTGTAAAAAGGCGCTCAATCTTTAATTTGCGTCCGTTATTATGTCGCAGTATTCGGAATTTTCATATATTTTCTATTTTATCAATTCTTTTACAAAACAATGCCTTTGTAAAAGGACGCTAATCATTAGTGGGCGACTGGGTGACAGTCGTCCATTCTCTTTGGTGCTACGCATCGGGTAGGTACATTCTTTGACACATAACACTATTCATTTCATTTGAGTTTACATAATCAGGAAAGTGAAGACATGAATAAGTAGAGAAAAATATGGAAGATCCAGAACCATGCTCAAGCAAAAATTTTAGCGCAAGGTTTCATAGATTTTAAAATTTTAAACATGGGTAATTATTAATTCTATTTATAGTAAATAGCGGCATGGGTAGGGTCGCTCATTAATGGGCAACAAGAAGACTGTCGCAATTTAATAATTTGTGACCTTCTGCACGGTCATTCATTAATAGGCAGCCAGTACATGGTCGCTATTTTGATGCACATAGTAAACTCAAAAATAACTTCGTAAACGGAATAGCAACAGATGAAACTATGATTTAACTATACTTATACATGCCATGGACCTTTACTATTGATCTTGGGATTGGAACTTGAGAAAACCTACCTTTTTGGCTTGGACTGGACGACGGACAGAGAAAATAAAAGAAGATAATCAACAACAGCTTTGGCAGCAACGTTATAGCGGCAACAAAATGCCGCAGCAAGACAAAGAAGAAGATGAAGCTTCTTCACGGTGTAGACGAATGCGCCTGTGATTGTAGATCTTTTTGCATCCACACTTAAAGGTAATGTAAAATTGCTTCTGCTTAATGCTGTTGTTCCATTAAAATGCGCTTGTGAATGTAGATCTTTATGCATCCACACTCCACTTTCCAACCCTTTCAGAGCCTCATCAACTCTTGAGTGGCGACTCAAGGTCCTAGTTGTATCGGGTCTCTGGTACCCGGGTTTCTGGGTCGTTACACGTTGGATCATCCGAATTTGTCTCCTGTCATCCTCGATTCCCAAGAGGTGCCTTGTTGTCAAAGCTCCACTCAAGGTGACCCTTGGAATCTGCCTGGGCAAGCCCACCTGGTGGTGACAACGATGGGCCTGGGACAACACTAAATCTCGAGCCCTGACTAACCAAAGCACCTGATCTGGTGAGTTGCTATGGACGCTTAAAAATTGGCACTGAAAGCCAAGCAAAGTCAGCTAAAGAAAAGAATAAAAGAGCCCTAAACAACTGGCTGCATCGACGCACCTGAAGAAAGAAAACAGAAGCTGTCATGTTTGCTAACAAAGCTGTGTCGACGCACAATGCCAGTGGCGTCGACGCAGGCTTCAAAAGTTGGCTGCTGAGCATGCTGGACAAAGGGGTGTGTCACCGCACAACCCCAGCTGTGTTGACGCATCTGAAGACAAAATGAAAAGAAGCTACCAGGCGATCGACGGTGCCCCGACGCAACTCGACGCACTTGAAGGTGAAGAAGAAAAAAATTCCCATGCTAATAGGCTACGTTGACGCAAGTCACTGGCTGCGTCGACGCACTCTCAGCATCGCGAAGAGGCCATACCCGCTGTGAACTCGATTGCGGCACATGATCTCACCACCGTACGATGGCGCTGGCTTCCAGAAGGTGCGTGGAGGCCGTACGGGATCAGTGGCTATGAAATCTCCCATGATTGGAGATTATTCCTGGCCCCTTGCCTTGAGGGAGAAGAAAGACCCCGTGCGGCTGCTATAAAAGATAGGCAACGCCCTGAAGAAAGCCCCCATGTTGTTGGCTGTTCGAAGCTTCCAAGGGTAATCTCAAGAGTTTCTGCTACTACTCCAGAGTGTGAAGAAGAAAAGAGGGAGAGAGGGAGAGAAGAGGTGATGTCTGGGTAGGGAATGGAGTCAATGCTCCTCCCTCCCCCTTCTTTTCTTTTCTTTTCCCTGCTATGTATGTTTTTTTTTTGTTTCTTCCTGTTTGTCTCCTGGATGAACTAGTTTTGGGATGATGCATTCCCTTTGTGCAATACAACAAATGGAATAAATGCTTTAGTGTTTGAATGTTATGTGTTTACTATGATAGAATCTTGCTCAATGCTGATCCCCATGACCACATTATGGTTCTTTCATTTACGTTCTCCATCTATCCTTTTCATCATGGAATGATGCTCTGCCAGCAGGGTAACTGGGACTCAGAGGCTACCCAATCGCAATGGGTTGGTTTTCTTGAATCCGGTCTCCCACTTACCAGATGAGGCTCTTTGCTTGGACCTTATTCTAATCTCTAGCGTGCTAGATTGCTCCTAGTGGAGCGTTCTAGTCCTTACGGTAGATTCACGCCCTCGTGGGCAACACTAATCGCGTAATCCCTTCCCCAGTACCCCAGACATGTCCCGACCATTTGCATCGATTTAGATCACTTTTGTTCATCTGAACTGCATGCTTTCTATCCACTGTAATGCTCATAAAGGAATGGCCTTTTGCCTTCTCACCCACGCCATGGGTTATTGAGACTTTGGTTCACTCCTAAAACCTGCTGGAACTTATGTTTCTGCTACTTTCCCCTCTACTCAATCCTATCCTATTAAGGAGCTGATGTTCATCGCATGAGAATCACCCTGGCTTTCATGCCAGTCACACACAGGCACTAGCCTATTTGCTTGAATGCTCAGCGGAGTTCTGTTTGAAAAATCTCCACATTCACATATTTACATCACCTTCTTGCTGCATGAGGGTGGCAACAAGCCCCCTTTGTACTATCTGCACTACACGGGCTAGCATCCCACATGAGTCCTACTTTTTCTCTATTCACGTATTCCATCGTTTGCAGCATACCGATGTTTTGAACATCAGAGTTTTAGGTCTCCACCTGGGGCTTAGATTCGCTAATATCCTAAGTGTGATCCATGACCTCATGCACCAGAGCAACAATTCTTATCTTTTGATTTAATAGAAGCTTTCTTTTTATAATTAAGGACCTGCCATGGGGAAGGGGTACATTATGGTTTTACATCGGTCATAGTTTCATTTGACCACCCTCAAGTCCCCAGGGATTTGCTTCTCCATAGCATGATCGCTAGAGAACTATTCATCGAAGGGATGGATATTGATGGCCGAGAAGCCAGCAGCAACATAATGCACATGTCAAGGTCAAAAATCCAGCCATCCCTGGGTTAGTGGAGTGCCCTCGTAGGCCAGCCCTCGGGATTTTCCTGCCCAAATAGGGGATGTAGAGTAGCCACTTTTGGCTCACTCTGAATTTTCGGAGCCATCTCGGAATCTCCGTAGATACGCTTCCATTTTTCACCCCCAAATACTCTAGTCTAGGGGAGGTGTTGCCCAATTTTTGTCAAGGTTATGGACTTAATAAAAATGGACTAATAAGAAAGAAATGAAATGCACAATTGATATAATGCTAAAATAGGTACATCAGATGCAAAGAACAATGCTGAAGAACATATCTGTACAAAAGATGACTATGTGAGGAAATGATGTTCTGGCAGCAATGAAGAAAAGAAGATGAGAAGAAGAAAAAAAGATATATGTATATAGAAGAGAGAATTAATCAGCAAAATAACCAATCAATGCTCATGATCATGAGAAAAGCATGTGTAAATATGCATATGAGTACACATTGCTTGATTTCTGAAAAAAAAAAAAGAAAGCAGTTTGGGGTCTGCCGTGGGAGGAGTCGACTTTGACAGTTGACCCCCTTTCCCACAAGTTATGTTCTGAATTTATGTATAGCAGATGTGCTCAGGAGTCGACTCCTCTTGAGCTCAACTGATGTCCTGCAGCCAGGCCTACTGTGAAATAAATCAAACATCTATCATGCATCATGCAATTTGCATTAACGCTTACCGAACTTCCATGAGCATGGTTCAACTTCCACGAGTTATGTACTGAACTTCCAAGATTAATCTATAACATGAACAAACGAACAAATAAAATGAAGAAGAAAAAAGCTGGAACGAGTCGAAGGGCTTGGTAAAGGTTGCGTCGACGTAGTCTGTGTTAGGCTCACCCGTTTGGGGTTTTCTTCATTGACACTATTCTTCACCGCGTCGACGCAGTGTCATCCTGCGTCAACGCAGTGGCTCATGCCAGCTCTCTGGATGGGCCTTGCACATCGACGCAATGAAGCCCTGCGTCGACACAACGCCCCTTGCGAGCCCCCTCGTGAGCTCGTGCGTCGACACGGTGTAAGCTCTGCGTCGACGTAGCGGCCCTTGGTCTTCTTTGCATGATTAAAAGAAATAAGAAGAAAGAAAAGAAAAGAAAATATGAAGAAGAAGTAATAAAAAAATGAATGAATGATGGTAAAAATAATAATAACAAAGATCATATAAATCATAACAATGATGGCATGTATCATAGCATTGAAGAAAATTGAATATAAAAAAAACCTCCTTAAGGGATTAATAATAATATCTGACTCAGGGCCCCTCCTCTCTTAGACCCTATGCAAAGGAGATATTAATGAGACCTCTGCAGGTCATGCTTGAACCTTGAGATCACCCCTTCGTGGTCATGGCTTGACCCTACTTTGGGCCAATAGCCCACTACATCTGATATGCCTCTATGAGGATCCAATCCCAAATATCAAACTTGCCACACTCTTGGCAGGCATATGATTTATAAGTTGGGACTCTTGTCCAAACACAAATTGGTCAATTAATGACCATATTTACCTCTCAATGGGGGATGTTTCACTGAAATTCAGAAATTTTCTTATCTCTTTTCATCAAGATCAATTTTAGGCCCAAGGGCCCCTTCTCTTGGCATTTAATCAAAGGTTTTCTCACCCTGGGGAGATGTAATTAACATCGTGACCTTTATGGCACGGCGGGTTTTAGTCCCGACCTGATACCCACATCATCTGCTTTGTCAGACAGAGCGCACCAGTGGTTCAGGATCACCGTGGTCTTCGGAACCCGAATAAACTGTCACTTTTGTGACAGGCACACCCACGCACTCAATAAAACCAAATAAATGTAGAACGAAAAAAATGATCAAAAAGATGAATGTGTATCGAGTGTGCGTCAAACAGGTTTGGCACGCCTGGTGGGACCAAGAGCTCCTGTCATCTTCTCGCCAAGATTAGGCGCCCAACGACCTCCTCCTAAAATTCTAATTCTCTTTAAATCTGAAATTTACATGTTGCATCTTGAAAAGCGCAATGGCTATTTCCTTTGGACCATTGGTGGTTGCTGATCACGTCAGATACTGCTACCTGGCCGTGCCTACGAAGTTTGGCGACTTCCCGCCAGTGGTGGGCTTCCCCAACTTTTTAGGGGTAGCCTTTGTCGAGCTCCTAGATGTCCAGAGATGGAGCCGGTCGCTACTGCAAAGGCGACCCCAACTAATGTTGCTGCGGTGGGCTACTGCGTCTACCACGTCCACTCACACGCTTCCTACAACAAGAAGCGCTCGCCGATTACCAGGACGGTGGCCAGAAAGGATGCCGATGTGCTGCAAGGCCAGCTGTCCACGTTGGGCAAGTCCATTCTAATCAGAGGCGTTTGCATTTTTTTGAACGGCCAGCAAGCCAGTATTGCACCCGATCGGGTGATTGTAAATGTACAGGTGCAGAACTCCTTTCAAGCACTGGTTAAAGACAAGACAGACTGTCTGAAGTCCGGATCAAGGGGTGGTTTGGCCCCGAAGACAACCAAATATAAACAAGTGTGGGTGCCTAAGCGGATCCGGGCCCCGGCAGGTTAGAACTTGTTCAAGCTGACAGGTTCGATAAAAAATAAGAAGAAGAAGAAAGAGTTGAGGTGCCAGCTTCAACACCTCACAGACCAGCCTTCCAAGCCTATGGCTGCCAGGCAAATGTTTAGGCTTAAAACCGAAAATGTGGCAAGAGAGCCGAACAACGGGGGCTCGCCTACAGGCCGCTGGGTCAACGCAAGATGTCACCATCAGCACTCTGCCCCACAGATGGGCAAGATGATATTACCTAGGCTATCCGAAGATATTTCCGGGGCCTCGAGAACACCCCTCAAGGGATGCTACGGCTCTTGGAGGCTATGAACGCGATAGAATATGAAGATCGGGAAGGACAAGTCAACCCGGAAGAAATAGCGGATGAAGGGTTCGGTTGCTATGGACCAACCCTCCATGAAGAAACTACACCGATGATTTCGGTGTTCGATAGATTAACCTTCCCTGGACAACCAACCATGAGGGTGACATGGAGGGACATGCACCTCCAGATATTCAGCTACAACATGGCTGGAATGACCAGCCACTATGGGTCTCTACTTGATAAACTTGAAGAGGTGACTAGACTCGCCAAGAGGCCCGGTCCTATTACCAGAAGGAAGAAAGTTGTGGCTTATGTGGTGCAAGCCCTCGTCATAGAAACAAGCACAGATGTAGTCACCATGACTGCAAACGTGATCACCACTGAAGACGAAGGCGAGAGGCTAGCACTTGCTTCAGATGCTCCATTGGAGGGAGGAGGCCAAGCACCTAGCCCTTCCACCCCCGATCCAATAATGATGTTGCTGCTCCTGATGTATCAACGGGAGATCGAGATGTTGAAGAAACAATTGAGTGAGCTGAGCATCCAAGCGTTAGCCTCGAAGCAGGTGGAAGCCCCTCCTTAAACATCACGGCGTGGTAGCGATGGGCTCTAGGATTCACCTCAGATGACGGCTTCTCAGCCACTACATAACTATGCTGGGGGCATGACCCTGATACCACAATCGGCTCCTCAACATCAGGGGACTGCCGCTACTATGCTTTAGGTCACGGTGTTGGCAACACCTCAAATACAGCAAGCCCACTTCTATCCAGATCCGGTGGACCCGGCAATGGTGAGCATGTTGATGGTTGAATAGGTAATAGATATGTAGCTGGAAGATCGAGGCGGTGATGATTATGCCTCATTCGATATATACAAGGTGCTATATCCGGTTCACCATGCTACTAAAAGACTCTGTCCTGGCGTCAATAAGCCACCAAAGTTTGATAAATTCAACGGTCAAGGATCGCCAAAGGAGCACATAGCCTATTACATGAACATGGGGGTGATCTGGTCGCGGATGAGTCTAACCTGCTGATGTTATTTGGGTCTTCTCTCACGGGACTCGCTTTCAAGTGGTACTCGAACCTGCCAATCGGGTCCATTGGCGACTAGCCCGATATGCAATGAAAGTTTCCGGAGCGGTTCCACGTTACTGAAAGGGAGGTCACTGTGGCCGAACTGTATGATTCCGGGCAAAAAAATGATGAAACAACCCTGTAATATATCAAAAGGTGGTGAAATGTGAGCATAAGATCGATGTAGGCGTCCACCATACCAAGAAAATGTTGTGAAGATTTGCAAACAAAATATGAAGCGAGAAGTCCTCGAGAGGATGATAGGAATGGAAATTAGGTCTTTCGATCGATTAAATAATGTGGTGGTGGAAATCGAGGCCTTTCGTTCAAGATATTCTTCTGCCCCTACTGCCACCAGTCAAAAAGCCAAATCGACTGATAAGCGGCCCGCACCCAAAGAAGTTCATATTGTAGACTTCAAGGCGTTTGAGCAGTAGAAAGATAAGGACAAGGGAGTCGCCAACATTCCTCCTACAAATCCAGCTGAACGTCAGGAGGGCCCCTCCCTGCGGAATAAAATGAAGAAGCTATACTCCTTCCCCAAGGTGAAGACCTGGGTCCTGTTTGAATGGGCTACCCGCTACAACAAGATTACACTGCCAGACCCAAAGAGGCCAAGTGATGCTAAGAGGAAAGATGATCCTCGCTTCTGCCCATACCATCAAATGCTCGAGCACCCCATTAAAGAGTGTTTTGTCTTCAAGGACGTGATTGAAAGTCTGATTAAAAAGGGGGAGCTACAAATGGGCAAGTATAAGGTAGATCCTCCGCGCCCGCATGAAATGCTAGCTCTAGGAGCAACTATTAATATGATATCATTATATCAGCAATTGCCTGAGGAGGTAGCAGAAGCTTACACAAAGCACACCTATGAGGCTTTTGTGCTCACCCCAGCAAAAGACCAGGAAGACTGGCAGATGGTGCCGACAAAGGAAAAAAGAAGACTGGCATCCCACCCTGCTTCGGGAGTCCGAATTCATGGCGTAACGCCTCATCTAGCTCCACCTACTGTGACCTCGGTGTGGCATGATATGGCCCCTCGAATGGTCATCAAGAGGCCAACTGATAATAAGAAGAAGCAAGCCCCATTGCGGGTAGCTCAAGAAGTTAGCTCAACAGTCAAACGGCTGCAGAAGGTTATAAATGGGTTAGATGAATATGAGCAACCCAAGCTTCAACCAGTGCAGCTAAAAGAATATGTCCCTTAGGAACATCTAGAGTACCTCGGGCTAGAGCAAGAAGCTGAAGATAAATTTTGAGGAGGGATTGCCCCAAAAGATCTTCCACCCGAGCAGATGCCTACAGAGAAAAGAAAGAAAAAGGAGAAAGCAAGGAACAAAAAGAAAGGTAGCACCGTCTCCTGCAATATTTTGTCGACTTTGTTCAGCTTAGCCCAAAGCGCTAAAGAAGACGATGAAGAAATCTATTTTACGTCGGCTGAAGCCAACCAGGTTGAAACATCCACCTCCCATCATACCACCAGGTCTGGGAGGAAGTTGGGACGTCTTCCTCTGGATAACCATAATATCATGTTCAGAGGTAAGCAACCGTACCAAATCCCCAAACCTGAAGTAAAGGGTGCCAGAGTCCCTCCTCCGCCGGGCCTCTACCCTAAAGATGCAAGCGCCCAAGAGGTTCCCTCGCTCACTGAATTTTTGTCGGCAAAGAAGGGCAAGCAGCCATGCCAACAGATTGAACCAAAGGCTAAAAACACTCCCACCCAGGCCTCGGGCCTGCCGTTTTTGATAGGTAAAAGTGGCGAGGGCATCACCCCTATTGTAAACCCATCCAAATAAAAGAACCAGATGATCAGGTGAGTCAAGATCAGGTAGCTCCTGAAGATGAAGATAGACCACCTTCCGTGCCAACCACTCCGGCACCAGGCTATAGCAAGCATAGTAAAGTTGAAGAAGCGAGACTGGCTAATGTAAGAGACGGTGCTCAAATATTAGAACAACTGAAGAGGATTCCAACAAGATTTAGTGTCTGGGAGATACTCTCCCTAGATGAAGAAACTCAGTAGGCCGTCATTGCAGCCTTGCAAACCCCGACGCGCTTCGAGAGTGGCTTTGCCGAGATGTGTTTAGAAGTGGATGTTACCTTTGCCGACGAGGATATGCTCCTGCCAACGGCCAACCACAATAGACCCTTATACATGAAGGGTCAGTTAAATGGCCAGCCCATAAATGGAATTCTAATTGACCCAGGGGTAGCAGTAAATATACTCCCTTACCGGGTCTATCAAAAGCATTACTTCAATGTGCACCTGATCGTGGTCAGGACTATGAAGATTGCTAGTTTCAACCAAGAAATTCGAAGTCCCCAAGGTTGTGGAGGAGTTCGACCTTTCATTAAGAGACTTCAGCGAACACTGAAGTACAGACAGGGTAAGCACACACCTGTCACACGTACTACAGAGCACCAGGCAGCAGATCAGAGTATCGCCAGACTCAGGATAGTCAACTAGACCTACTAAAATGTGATCCTTGAGTCACAAGACTCAGGTCAAGTACGCCGCACATCATAGCAACACGCTGTTAATAAGCCTATCCCAAAGCCAAAAACCACAGGAAACACATAATGGAAGACGGCATAGAACAACCGGATCCATAACAGCAATAATAATAACAATGAGCCCTCGGCCTCCGGGCCGCACAATGGACTCACAATTCCACGTAATAAGAAACATGGAACATGGGGGATTACCAGAACCCTCAAACCACATGGCCCATAAACCGAGGTAAGACGATACCTGCAAGTGCCCAAAACCAGGTCTCGATCGTCCCAGGATAGACGAGACACTCACGAGGTCATGTGTCAACCATTGGGTCACAACTAGGTTAACCAGAAACCATAATGACCCTCGAAATAATACAAAACATTGCTCGGTATAATGGCACTCTCAGACACCCTATAACAAGGTCACAACCCTCATAAGACATCCACGGAACAATGGGCTAACCAAGGGGTCAAAGCCACATTAACTGGAGACCAAACCAACGCGAAAAAAACTCCCAAACAAATGGCGGTCTTACCCTTGGCCGCTAATCCTCATTGGCAGTAAAACAGACATAAAATGGTCTACTCAAAGCTGATTCTAGCCTTTAGCGATCATGGCTAGACCGCCATTCTCAAATTGCCTCTAAAACATAATAAGCCATCCTTTTGGCGGTCCTTTTCTTGATCGTCACTTCATAAGGCGGTCAGTCGCAAGGCCGTCATTAGGAATCGACTTAGAACAGTAAAACCATTTAACGGTCTCCCTTGGACCGTTTCCAGGGAATGGCGGTCACCCTATGGCTGCCAAAGCCACCTTGCGGTCGGAGCTAGACCGCTAGCCTGAACCGACTTAAAACTGATTAACCGACTTAAACGTCGAATAACGGTCTCCAAAGGGCTGCTAAACTAGCTTTGCGGCCGTTCGTGATACCGCTAAACCAAACGATAAAGGAGTTCTGCCTAGCGGTCTCTAGTGGCCCGCCAAGCATAAATAGCTGTCATTGGTAAGACCGCTAAACCGTTCTGACGGAAAAATCATAAAACTACCCAAAACCCGGTCTTTCCACGCCCCAATCACGTCTAAACGATGGGGAAACATTCTTAACGTTGACATCCACCTTCCACAAGCCGTAAGGGATCAAACCATGCACAAAACTGCAAGAAACGGGCGATTTCCACAAATCCACCCAAAACGACTCACGTGGGTAACCGGCCTCCTACCGGCCCCAAATCAAAACCAAACGAGTTCAAACTAGCGGGGAACGAATTCCAACAAGCCAGGGGTTCAAATGAATCTATTTAAACTACAAACCGTCGCCTAGAACAGCGAACATGGCTCACACCCCCCGAACATGCATTTCACACAAACATGGCAAAACCCGCTCAAACTCACACGGTTCGGATCCAAATCACGCAAGGACGCAAGAAAAGAGTAGGGTATCCATCCCCCTACCACCACCAAAGATCACACGTGTCGAGATGGCAAAACCTTGCCAAAAACCATCACACCAACAACCCACGCCGGCTTTCAATCCACGAACGGGATCGCGCCAACGCCACGCTACGATACTCACGTCATCACCCCTCAGGTCAGCTCCATGCCGTCACCACGTCACCCAGCTCCACACCGGTCGTAAGCCCCGGGGGAGAGGAGAAGAGAGGAGAGAGAACGGAGGGAGAGAAATGAGAGACCGAGAGGGAGGAGAGAGGAGAGAGAAAATGTTAATAAGAAAAGAAAAATATAAAAATTGGCAATTTTCCTAAAATCTTATTTTTTGCACGAAATTCTATAAATTTAGAAAAATATGGAAAAATAGTCTCCGCGATCCTCGGAATGAGCACAACGCACCTGTAGCGTCCCGGAGTCGCAAAACTCAACGGTTAACTCTCCACGGGGTTCCGTAAGTTATATAAGGGAAAAACCCGAGTGGATCGTAAAACACGTTCATGCCCCACGAAAGCGCTCTGAAAGCTCTCCGATTCTGATCCGAAGAATATAGGATATTATAGTCCTCCCCCCTTTAAGGAATTTCATCCTTGAAATTCAAGGAGCCAACAAGGGAAAAAGGGAAGAACAAACCCAACCATTGGCCAACCTCTCCAAGCATCAGCCAAACCACAAACACAAAACACGATAACACAATTCTCGAAAAACACAATTCAGAGGGACACCGCCAGACCACAATCACAGGCACATGCTCCGGATCTTAAGGAACATCGATCCACCGAACGAGCATGGCACACAAAGGAACATAAATCTAGCACCTCCGAAACAGGGCATCATCGTTATCGTCTTACAAGGAAAGGAGACATGACCCGTGCCACGAAAGCATCTACCGATAACAACACACGGCAGACACAACAAGCATCAGCTTACATAAGGAAACACAGTCCTCTTAGCTGACTACTCCACCCATCGGCTCCCGCGCCAAGAACAACAACGAAACTGGCACGCAAAAGGCTAATGACAGCACTGGACCACGAGGACCACCAAGTCAGTCCTCACTCAGACATTACATCTGATTCGAGTTTCATGCCAACTCTACCATGATAGAAGGGTACGGTAAAACCAACCGACAAGACCTCAGTCTACACAATGCCAAATCAGACTCACATGTAACTCCTCCCCAGCTGAACATAACCACCAAACAACAACACCTGCAGAATCCTGGCTCCGTTCTCAACACAGAACCACGGGACACATCTGCAAGCTGGGTCACAACAAGGCACAATTACAGCTGAACACACGACTAAAATGCACTAGCTGCTCACTGCTTGCCAACAAAGACCCACAATGACATCTCAGAGAACGCACCTCGAGGACCACGATCACGTCCTGAGAGCACAAATCCCATGAAATGTAGAGAAGAAAAGGGTACTCGACCATCATATATACCGACAAATTTTTCCAAACCTTGAACCTGCCTGTGCCAACAATCACAATTCCTCAAGCAATGGCACTGCAACCAACAGCATCAGGGGACACATAGCCAAGATGATGTTACACCGAGGAAACAAACCTCTCGGCTAGTCAGAATCTTCCAACCAAACGATCCTCGACCAGTGGGTTATGAGCCCACACGCTTCCGCTGCACACTCAACACATCGCACACATGCATCAGAAATAGCTCGGCATCCACATCTCAGCACACACTCGACGCCATCACAATTCACAAAACTGTAATATACCTCACCTCGAGTACCGATCCTGCTAACCACCGATCACAAGTCGCCATAGTGCAAACCATGAAGAGCACCAGCTTCAGTACAAAGCATAAAGAACGCTAATCTCAGCGTATCCTCACGTCCTGAAACAAACACTGAAGCTTTACAGCACAAAAGCCGCAAAACACAGCACGTCGAACACGGTGCACAACGGCCCCCAATTCCAACAACTGGGTCCAAAGCCAGGCCACCGCCGAACAAGAGCAGATCAGGTTCAGAACTAACACAGTCCACACATAAGCAGACACATGACAAGGCTTCACCTAGCCTGCACTTCCAAAGCTTACCTCAAAAAGACGCCACAAGACAAGATGAGAAGAATCATGCTCGACTAACAGTAGCTCACCAGTAAGGAAAATCCTAGGTTCGCCCGAGCATTCTCTCAAACGAGGCATCCAATCAACCACCAAAACACAACCTTAACATCTCAGGGGCTGAACAAACCTCAAGCTAGGATGGCCAAAACAACATGAGAATGTGCACAGCAACCACACCAATGACAGTTCCCAACAGCCACCTGGAGAAGCCATGAAAAATCTCGAACATCGCATCGCGGATTCACGCCTGTCGGAGAACTCGGCCAAGCGCAGCACAACCGAGATAAACACCATGACAAAAGAAAGGTGCTCCATCAGAATCTGAGAAGAGCAAAACCATCTCGCACAGTGCCAATACAGCACGCATAAGAAGACGCGCGAAAGCAAAGCGATAACACCTTGGCAAAACCATCTCGCAAAACCTATGTCAGCTACCAACTATACTGGACCTTATGGACTCTGAGCACTGTACTTTCACAACACAAGCTTAGCTAGCTCAGAAAAACTATAAACAACTATGAACACTACTCTGATACCAACTGTGACGACCCAGACTCCGGATATCGGGTAAACCTGATACAACTTGGAACCTGCGAGGCCTCTCAACAGCGGAAAAGCTCCGAAGGGATAGAAAGGTATGTGAGAGTATATTGAACTTCCAGATAAAGTAGTAAGTAATTAAATTTCAATGATCAGGATTGCTAAAATAGTAGAAATAAGATTACATTTTCTATAACAATTAAAACTAAAAGAGTCAAGTCCAACCAAACAACAGTATAATAGGAAAGAGAACGTACTCTCAAGTCGGGGGAAGCCCGACATTGGCAAACGCTGTGGACGCACTTTTTCTCAATTAGTTATTATTTTTCATTTATTGGTTCATTATGTGCGTGGGCGTGCCAGTCACAAAGTGACGATTTATTCAAGCTTCACGGAAACCCATGGTGCGCTCGATCTGACTAATCAGACGATTGTGTAGTTCGTGTCGGGACCAAAACCCGCCGCGCCATAAAGGTCACGGCGTCATTTACATCCCCTCGTAGAGGGGAACACCCTTGATTAATTGCCAGGAATCAGGGCCTCATGGCCAGAAAACTATATCGAGAGAAACAAGCCAATAGTAGTCTCGAATCAGTCGGAAAGCCCGATGTCTAGGGAAGCAAGCATTCGAAATATGTCGGTCACTTAAGGGACCATTTTGATATTCGGATGAGCATCCGGCTTCAGAAAATCATGATCGTCACAGGAAAACCAGAGCATATGTATGCCGGGGTATGGCAAATTTATTGTTCAAAGGGATAGGAGACATTCGGTTGAATCTCGGTTAGAGTGGTCGGGAATAAGCGAGTTTGTTGGCCCGATGCGAGATCGAGTCAGGACAATTCCGGGGGCGCCTCCCGCGGTCCAAACGAGGCTTGCATGGTCATCGTTAATATTTCCGGTGCCAAAGGGCAGCGGGAAAGTGTCCCGGGACTAGATTATAAAACAAAGATGTGTACAAAGATAGCTGGCTATGGGCCTAGGATGTGGGTCAGGCAACGACCATGGTCGGGGCGAACCCGAGGTCCAAACGTGACTCACGAAGGTCTTATTGATAATCCCACACGTATAGGGTTCGGGGAAGATGAGAGCTATCTCATTCCATTCAGATTTTGTTGGTCATTCATGGACCACCTTATGTTCGAACAAAGATCCGTATTGAAGGCACGACGTAAACGGAAATAAACTCGTACAAATGTCTGCCGTGAGTGCGGAAAGTTTAATGCAAGTGCAGGATTAGATCCCGATATATATGTCGGTCACTAACAGACCATTCGTCTTTCGGACGAGAGTCCACGTTTGAAGCATCGAAGACAACAACAAAGCCATATGGATGTCTGTCGTAGCTACGGCAAGTTTAATGTGGGTGCGGGATTAGGTCCCGGTATACATATGTCGGTCACTAACGGACCATTTCTTGTTCGGACAGAAGTCCGGGTTAGTAGCATAGAAAGCGACGGTGGAAACCAGTCAAATGTCTACCATACGTACGGCAAGTTTGATGTGAGTTGCGGGATCGGATCCCGATAGAAGTGGGACAAATTGATAGATTGTTGGCCCGAGATGATTTCAGACTATGGCCATGTCGGAAATTCCGTAAACCACGTCCGATACCATAAGGCGTCGTTGATTTTCTCTTTGCATCCAGTCCGAGGGAGTGAATTATTAAGTGTGTAGCCCGAGCTTACCAACGTGCGCCCTCACACGCGGATCGACCTGTGTGGTCAGGTCGTGGGGGTCAAGGGGGTAGCGCCCCTTGCGGGGGTTTCCGGGGGCAGCGCCCGCGAAACAAAATTTTAATTGAAGCACGGGCAATAGAGTTCCTTTTATTCTTTTATTAGTAATGATCTTTTATTATTATTTTTACTTTGGATCTTTCTTTTTTTTTTACTAGTTATCTTCTTTTCTTTTGGAGGCGCGCCGGATGTATGGTTGCAAGTACATGGGTCGCGCCGGATTAGGATGCCAATGGAGGGCGCGCTGGATTTGGCAACGCCGTAATAGAAGATGCAAAGGGGCGCGCCGGGGAAGGTAGTAAGGAGGGGCGCGTCGGATTTGGGTTCAATGAGGAGGGCGCGTCGGTTAAGGCCACGCCGAATTAGGATGTCAATGGAGGGCGCGCCGGATTTGGCAACGCCGTAATAGAAGTTGCAAAGGGGCGCGCCGGGGAAGGTAGTAAGGAGGAGCGCGTCGGATTTGGGTTCAATGAGGAGGGCGTGCCGGTTAAGGCAACGCCGGATTAGGATGTGCACAGGAGCAAATGGAAATGGGCGCGTCGGTTAAGGCCACGTCGGGTTAAGATGTTGAAGGTGCACGTCGATTTAAGGTTTAAAGAGGGAGATGGGATTCTTGAGAGGAGGGTTAAACCGGGGCGGTGGAACAGTAACCGCGCCGGATTAGCCTCTCCCGAGAGTTTGTTTCAAAGCGTTTTGTAACACCGGAGAATTTTAAAATAGAAATATACAAAAAATTTATATATATATAATTATTGAACTCATATTCTAATTCTATTGATTTAACCAATTAAAATATTTAATTACCAATAGATGCTTTAGAAGATGCCAAATTATATTTTAGGACATACCAATTTATATTTTCAATCAATAAGGAAATTAATATTACACTATTCCAAACAAATAGGAAATAGGTTATATAGATAGTGTTTTAAAGGATAAACATCACTTTTACAAGATGCCAATTCATATTTTCATAATTTAGAAATTTTCATATTTCAACTTTTTCATTATATCATTATTTTGAAGAAATAAGGGTATATAGATGAAGTGTTAAAGGATAAACATAATTTAGAAAGTGAGAAAGGGTATATAGATAATTTTCGTTAGTGTAGAGTGAATACAAAAATCTCCGTTCAAAATAACGACATATGTTAAGTCGTTATTTCCTAAACGTGAATAGTGACATGAAAAGTGCCACTTTTCATTTAAAAAGAATTTTTCAAAAAAAATATATGTAAAAATAGAGAAAAATGTAAGGGTCTCACCCATGAAATTTCACAAACAAATTCCATCAATTTTGAAAGATAAAAATATTTGAAGTTTAATATGAAAATCTTAACTTATGAAATACACGACCCTCTCTGGGGCGTCATTTCTTTTCCGACAATTATCACGATCATTCTATCCTTCCAACCTGTGTAGGTTGTCAACCCACTAAATACCCTATAATTCTAGATCTTGTCTCCCATCCTGTCGACCCTAAGGTTATAAAATACACTCTATTCTCCCTATTGGGTTAGTTCGACGGCTAGATACGGGAACAATTTCTGAAGAGTTGTAGAGGAAGGGTAGGGCTGCTTCTTCCTCTCCTATCAACTCCTGTCACTTCACAGAGGTAGGTGTTCTCAAATTCTTGCCTAACTAGTAGCTAAATAGGTTAACTTATGCATGTTAGAGTTCGATCAACTAGTCAACCATGTTATATATATCATCTGGCTTTATCGTAATCAAGCAATAATCATGTATGTATCATGTTATTTTGATAGCCTGTTACATATCACCATGATCTTTAAGAGTTTAAACGTAGTTTGTTAGTATGATTTTTATGAGTTTTTGAACATATTTTATCACACTAGTTTTACAGTATTAATAACCATATTTTAAACCTTAATATATAGTCATTGTTAACATAATGTGTTCATAATTTAAAGACACGGAGGCTCCCAGCCCTCTGGTAAATGGCGCCCCTGACAAGGGCGCCATTTTCAAAATTGAAGACTGTTCGCACAGTCGTCATTTAAATGAAGGCACCACCAAGGTCGTAAATTCAATTTCTGGAATTTTGAGTAATTGATAATTCAACACATTCAAAAATCCATAACTATCAAACTAAAGCACGAAATTTTTGCATGAACATGTTTCTGGAATCCTGACATTTTTCAAAACACATTCATGCCATTACTTCCTGATTCGGAGTTTTTTTCACACTGATGAATAGTGACACCTCTCTGTAAATGGCACCCCTGACCAGGGCGCCAATTTCAGAATTGAAGACTGCCCGAGAGGGCGTCAATTAATTGAAGACATGCACCATGTCGTCAATTCCATTTTCTGGAATTTTCAGACATCAATAAATCAACGCATTCAAAAGTCTATAACTAATAAAACTGACCTTGAAAATTTTGACAGAATATACTTCTGTGACCCTGAGATTTTTCTCCATCTGACCATGTCTTCAGATTCTGATTTGGAGAAACTTTTTCGAAATGAACAGTGATTTGAGTCATAAAACGTATCTGCTAGGTGAAAATCACTGAATTGAAGACGGCCCTTAAGTCTTCAATTTCAGAATTGAAGACGGCCCTTAAGTCTTCAATTACTGAAGTTAAGACGGCCCTTAAGTCTTCAATCTCAGAATTGAAGACGTCCCTCAAGTCTTCAATTAATTGAAGACTGCTCACAGGGGCGTCAATTCTGTTTCTTGAGGAATTAAAGTTATAACATTAAAAAAATTCATATATGTGAAACCAAAACTGAATAATTATATCTGAACATGTTTCTGGACTCCCGAGTAATTATACTAAGTATTCATATCCTTATTTTCGAATTTAGAGAAACTTTTTTGAAATGAATAGTGCTTTGAGTCATAAAACGTATATGCCAAGTGAAAATCACAGAATTGAAGACAGCCCTTAAGTCTTCAATTTCAGAATTAAAGACGGCCCTTAAGTCTTCAATTTCAGAATTGAAGACGGCCCTCAAGTCTTCAATTAATTGAAGACTGGGTAAAGGGGTGCCAATTTCATATATATATATATATATTGAAAAATCAAAATTTTGAACGCTTGGGCAACCCCCTGGCGCCAATTATTGAATTGAAGACGGCCCTTAAGTCTTCAATTTCAGAATTGAAGACGGCCCTCAAGTCTTCAATTAATTGAAGACTGGGTAAAGGGACGCCAATTTCATATATATATATAGTTTTTTTGAAAAATCAAAAATTTGAAAGGTTGGGTAACCCCCAGGCGTCAATTCTTTAAATGACGACTTCCAGGACGTCTTCAATTAAATGAAGACATCCTGAGGGGCGCCAATTTGATATATACATATATAAATTTCTAAAAATTAAAAATTTGAAGGATTAGCAAACCCTCAGATGCCAACTCAGTAATTACAACTTCTGATCTTGATTTGTCTCCAGAATTGTGCAAACACAAACCTAATCCATAGTCCTACACATGATGAGTTCTTAAAATTCTGTTCCATGAAAAATCTACTTGTGTATACCCTACATGGTCAAACCTTGAATCTCTTAAACTACCATTTGGGAGTGTAGGAACTAAGTGCCATGCAGGGCAAAGTGCTGCGTTGTGGGAGCCACCTCTTGAGGTCGTACGGCGTAAAGTGCTACACGACGGGAGTCACCTCTTGAGCCAGTAGGGGCCACCTCTAGAATCCTTTATAACCAAATGACTAGTTAATATCGTCTGAAATACTACATTTCTAAATTCTTGAAATTCCATATTGGCTATAAATGAGAGTGGATGTCAAAGGTAATACATGAAATTCTGTGCATATGGGGCCCAGTCTGGCCCTGGGAGGAGCACCCGAAGGTACTTGTGCCCTTGGGAGTTTATTGACCACGGTGTTTAGCATTACACCGGAGTACTTGCTTGACTTGAGACACTCCACCCCTACTCTCTCTCTCCTTACTTACTTGACTTGCGTGGCCCAAAACGGGCAATACTTGACTTGTGGCCCGAGAAAGGGCAAAATACTTACATGATAATAGCCAATTCTACTGATATGTACTTGACAATACTTGCTTGAATTGAATTTCTACTTCATATACTTGTACATGAGTTCCTTCTCATACCTACGTTCATACTTGTACACGAATCCCCACTTGCCGGCGTGGATGACTGGAGCTTCCTCCTCTCTTTTTCTTCTTCTCTTCGCTGTACACAGTCGAGAGCACCCTTTCTTCTCCTTGATCGCCAGCCAGGGGGAGAAGCCAGCGGGTTGCTCTATCGAACCTACAGAGATTATATAGAAGGGGTTGCCTTTCCTTCCTCTTATTTACTGAACAGAAGGGCTTGATAGGCCGCGGTGTCATCTGTTTATTTGCATAGTACGATGTTGCCATTACTCTGCTTTCCTTTGCCGCTGCAACCATCGCGCTATCAAGTTGAGGCATGCACAACTCCTCAATCTTTAAATGGTTATGGGATGGGCATTGAATGTTCTCTGTGCACTCAGACTGGCGCGAAACAGGGTATCGGCTGGCGGACGAGATGGCCCTTCAGTTAAAACGGTGCGGTCACTATTTCCCCACGTCGTTTTAAACCATATGAAATTAGCGCGCCGTATTAAGACATCAAAGGTGGTGCCGTATTAAGGTGTAAAGGGGGCACTTCCTTCAAATGAGCGCGCCAGGTAAGTTGTACATAAGGTGGCGTCGGATCAGCATTCGAAAGAAAATGGAGCGCGCCGGTTTAGCAAGGGGGCGCGCCGTTTTAAGGCCCTTCCGCGCCGTTTTAAGCACCGAACAGATTCGTTTCCAAGTCGCGGCCATTTATATGAATGTTGGCACTCCCGGAATGTTTTAGTTGCGATGCACGGCCTCCGTAATGTTCTGTTCGCAGCTTCGGGGGCTCGGTCCAGGACTTTACGTGACTTCTGGCATATGCCGAGACTATGCCGAAGTTCCAGGCTTTTCTTTGATTCAGCTCTCGGCACGGCCGGTCGTAGAGTTGTGGTCGTATCTTCTGCCCGGGGGCGTTCTTAACGGATGGCGGACCACCAAATGAGCTCTCGTCCTGATTGGGCGAGGTATGGGTTTGTTCGGCCCTCTCGGCTTCGACTTGCGCTTGAACGAGTAGACGCGGGTGCCGTATGCTCATCATCGACATTTTTCGACGCCCACAAACGCTGGCATCTAAGAACCATGCAGTAGGTACCTCCCAACACGACGAAGAACAACTACACCTGAAAAGTCAGGGGTGAGCCTCCTATCACTGGCTCAATAGTGATCCCGCAGAACCCTACCGCGAAACAACTTAGTAACAGGACTGCTAAACTAAAGCAAAGTAGTAACAGCAGGAGAAGGAACAACAAAAGTAAAGAGGAAAGTCGTACCATAGAAACACGGCAGTCGAAGGAACCTCGGCCCTCTAAACTACTCCACACAACAACAGAAAGGCGAGCCCCGATCTCACAAAGTCGAGAGTTATTGATCTATTGACAAATCATAGAGCCCTATCGTGAAAACCCATAGAAACAGGCAAAGGCCTTACAAAAGACCTACACGGCCAAAGGTACGATCACGACTCTGCTATCGTGCACCCTACACCGTCCCCGGGTAGAACCACGGTAAATCTCTACCGGCACCCTAGACCTTAGTGTCACAAAGACACCAAAGCTACTCGAGGAATTATGTCACCGCAGACGTAAACTAACCCATGAGTATCTTTAGATGAAATGACATGTCTAGAGCTCACACTGTAAGAGAATTACGCAAGTCACGAATCATCAAATTTTGAATCCCGAATTCTGAATGCCGAATTCTGAATCCCGTGTCATATGACAGAAGCACCTCCTCACTAGAAGAAAAGCCAGATGCGTCCACTAACGTCTTACACAACGTCTCAATCGTCTCCCACTCGCCTCGAACGTAGTAACTGAGACACTCTCAAAGAACCAAGGAACTACAGTAACGAGTGACTAGTCAGCGTCACACCCGTCAACGCTCGTCCAACGCCCCTGATCACGTGTGCATACACACTCGCTGGTTTTCCCCTCCCGTCAGACTCTAACGGCAAGACAAAGGGGCCTACGGCAACTAGCCTACAAACTGTCTCAATCGGGAACACACCCCGCCACCACTTTCAGGTGGGCCGACATAGGAAAGTGTTGTCAGGCTACGACTAGTAGAGGCTCACTAGACACAGAGACTCAAAACAGCGAACACCAAAGTACATACAGGGTATGCACACAGTTGTCACACGTACTACGGAGCACCAGGTAGCACACCAGACTGTCGCCAGACTCTAGATAGTCAACTAGACCTGCTGACGCGATCCTTGAGTCACAAGACTCAGGTCAAGATCGTCGCACATCACAGCAACACACTGTTAATCAGCCTAGTCCCTAAGCCAAAAATCACAAGAAACACATTATGGAAGATGACACAGAACAGCTGGATCCATAACAGCAATAATAATAACAATGATTCCTCGATCTTTGAGCTGTCCAGTGGACTCACAATTCCGCGTAAAATGAAACACAGAACATGAGGGATTATCGAAACTCTCAAACCATATGGCATGCAAATCAAGGTAAGACGTTACCTCTATGCACCGAAAACAAGGTCCCGATCCTCACAGGATAGATGAGACACTCACGAGGTCACGAGTCAACCACTGGGTCACAACCGGGTTGACCTGAAACCATAATGACCCCCGAAATAATACAAAACACTGCTCGGTATAATGGCACTCTTAGACACCCTATAACACGGTCACAACCCTCATAGGACGTCCAAGACATCCACGGAACAATGGGCAAACCAAGGGGTCGAAGCCACATTAACCGGAAACCACACCAACACGAAAGAAACTCCCAAACAAATGGCGGTCTTACCCTTGGCCGCTAATCCTCATTGGTGGTCTTATCAGGGCCACTATTCGCAGGGTAAAATAGACATAAAATGTTCTCAAAGCCGTTTCTAGCCTTTAGTGGTCATGTCCAGACCGCCATGCTCAAACTGCCTCGAAAACACAATAAGCCATCCTTTTGGCAGCCCTTTGCCTGACCGTCACTTCATAAGGCGGTCAGTCGGAAGGCCGTCGTTAGGAACCACCTTAGAACAGTAAAACCAATTAACGGTCTCCCTTGGACTGTTTCCATGAAATGGTGGTCACCTGCGGTCAGAGCTAGACCACTAGCCCGAACCGACTTAAAACTGATTAACCGACTTAAACGTCGAATAGCGGTCGCCCAAGGGCCGCTAACCAGCTTTGCAATCGATCGCAAGACCGCTAAACCAACCGACAAAGGAGTTCCGCCTAGTAGTCTCCAGTGGGCCGCCAATCACAAATAGGGGTCACTAGTAAGACTGCTAAACCGTTTCGATGGGAAAATCGTAGGACTTCCCAAAACCCGGCCTTTCCACTCCCCAATCACGTCTAAATTGGGGTAAACATTCCTAATGTCGATATCCACCTTCCACAAGCCAGAAGGGATCAAACCCTGCACAAAACTGTAAGAAATGGGTGATTTCCAGAAATCCACCCAAAACGACTCACCTGGGTAACCTTCCTCCTACCGGCCCCAAATCACAACCAAACAAGTTCAAACTAGTGGGGAATGAATTCCAACATGCCAGGGGTTCAAATGAATTCATTTAAACTACAAACTATCACCTGGAACGGCGAACATGGCTCATACCCCTCGATCATGCATTTCACCCAAACATGGCAAAACCCGCTCAAACTCACACCATTCGGCTCCAAATCACGTAAGGATGCAGGAAAAGAGTAGGGTATCCATCCCCCTACCTCCACCTAAGATCTCATGTTCCGAGGCGGCCAAACCTTGTCAAAAATTATCACAAGAACAAACCACACCGGCTTTGAATCCATAAATGGGATCGCGCCAACACCACGCTCCGATACTCGCACCATCACGCCTCAGGTCAGCTTCATGCTGTCACCACCTCACCCAGATCCGCACCGGTCGTATGCCCTGGGGGAGAGGAGAAAAGAGGAGAGAGAACGGAGGGAGAGAAATGAGAGATCGTGAGGGAGGAGAGAGGAGAGAAGAGAAAGAAAGGGTTTAGAAGAAAAGAAAAATAGGAAAATTAACAATTTTCCTAAAATCTGATTTTCTACATGAAATTTTTTAAATTTAAAAAAATATGAAAAAATAGTCTCCATAATCCTCGGAACGAGCATAACGCACCTGTATAGTCGCGGAGTCGCAAAGGGCTT
The DNA here is from genome assembly GCA_022559845.1 of Amorphophallus konjac. NCBI lineage: Eukaryota > Viridiplantae > Streptophyta > Magnoliopsida > Alismatales > Araceae > Amorphophallus > Amorphophallus konjac. The sequence continues at coordinate 154,965,491 of CM040120.1, read as the reverse complement.
TAACCTTTTCTTCCCAAATGATAGGTCCATATTTATAGAAGAGAAATATGAATAATTCCCTTTTTCAAAGCTATTTTTTGATTAGTCCATGTAAAGATAGAATATTCTAACCTAGGATCTTTCCAGAAATCAAGCCACGTGTCTTGGGGGCGTGTGCCAATCATTGGGAGTAAGTGACCATGTGACTTGCGGGGTGCACTCGAAATCTGCACGTGTTGCAGTCTTAGACAATATCAGTCGACTTAGTTGATTGGTAAGTCGACTGAGTTGTTCCTCGCACTAACATCCTTTAAGTCGGGCTAAGTATCTCTGAATATGTGTGTTGACTTGATGGAGACCAAGTCGATTGAGTTTTTCTCGCATTGATATCCTTTTAGTCTAGCTTAAGCAACCCTGAAGTTATTTGTCGACTCTTCTTCACATCTATCGACAGAGTTGGGGCTTAGTCGACTGCTACTACCTTGTTCTATCAACTCTATCTCTGCGGATAATTTACTATCTTCCAGACTCTACCCATCTTCAACCAATATTTGTTGTCACATGAAATTGCTACTATTTGCATGCCAGCTTGAGCTTCTCGTTCCATAGTCTTGTGCCTTGTCTCAATCCTCAAGTTCTTCAGCATGGTCTGGGCGTGCGCAGTCTTTGGCATGTCCAACTATCTCTTGCTGTTAAGTTGGCATGGAATATCCGGCGAGGTTCTTCCCTTTGGGCTAACTATGCCCGCATCCGATTCAGGAGTGTGCTAGGATTAACCACTGTGTCGACACCCTCATCACGGTACCCGCATGGTATCTCTAGGTTTGTGTTTCGAGCTGCTCTTGAGGTGGTGGACAAAAACACCCGCTGGGTCCTTGGTGATGGTAAGAATGTTGATTTCTTGGATGATACCTGGGTGGGCAATTGCCCGTTGAGGAATTATCTCTCTGCTCCGTACCAGGGTCCCTCAGCCACAGTCAATGAAGTGCTTATGAACGTGGTGCACCCGATCTGAAATCTCTTGCCTGATCACAACATGCTGGATGGTATAAAACTATCCTCTTATGAAGATAGGTGCGTCTGGTCTGCAACTGGATCTGGGGCTTTCACGGTTCGATCCACCTACCTACAACTCAGACCGGTGGGCCTCTGCAGGAGACCTTTTGCTATTCTCCGGAATCGGTGCTTCCAAAGGTGTGTTTCCTTATTCGCCTGGCGGCTCTTGTATAGGGCTGTCCATGTCGACGCCAGAGTTGTTGATTGCGGAATAGCAATGGCGTCGAGGTGTCAGTGTTGCAGACATTCCCAAACCGAAGACTTGAACCATTTGTTTATGAATGGGGAGCTAGCCACCTCCCTTTGGAACTGGATGCTCCCTCTCACGAACTCTGGATATGCTACTCAGCCCCATATTACTCATCGGATCTGTGACATTTTGAGCCGGTCTAGTGAGCACAACCCGCATGGTTTTATCATTATTTATGCATCTATCCTAATTGTGTGGGAAATTTGGAAGGCTAGATGTAAAATGCGGTTTGATGCGGCTCTTATTTCCATTACTTATGTTATCCGCAACATCCACTTCAGCATTAGTGTCGCACTGGACAAGAAGGTTTTCAAACAAAAACCAGACGACAGGATGTCCAAGGTCATCGCCAATTTTGGTTTTACTCCTCGCTTTGCACCGCATACTATCAAGCTAGTTCGATGGGTGCCTCCTCTTATTGGCCTGGTGCTAAACGTCGATGGTGCTAGCAAGGGAAACCCAGGCCACTGTGGCGGTGGAGGATGCATTAGAGACAGCAGAGGGGAGGTTATTCTTGCCTTCATGCATTACTATGGGCTCGGGACGAGCCTTGTTGCTGAGACTCGTGCTATGTGCGATGGTATTCGGATGGCTCGTGAGCATGGGCTGCATATTTCGTAAATACGCACAGACTCGGCTGTCTTGGCTGCCTCGCTTCAAGAATCTGGGAAGAACCTTTCTTGGCCTAGTCTGCGTTGGTGGAGGGAGATCCGAGATGCCGTACAGTCCCATGGCTTTCAGATTTCACATGTATACAGGGAGGCCAACCAAGTCACCGACGCTCTTGCGTCCCACGTTTGTCTAAACCGTGTCAATACTATTTTTCTCTCGTCTAGGCAGCTCCCTAGGACCTGCTTCAGTTCCATTGTTGGTGATCGTATGGGATTGGTTTCTTTTCGCTTCTCCTAGCTGGCCCTATGGCAGCTGCTGTATTTGGTTCACCGGGATATGCCCCGAAGTTTTATGTAAACATTTCAACATATAATATAAAGAGCTAGATGCACAGGGGCTCTTCCTGTGGTCTTGCAGTTTAATTAAAAAAAAAATTCTTCAGCATACTCTTGCCTTTCTACTGATGTCTGTCGACTTGAGACTATGTCTATCGACTTGGAACTCATATCTGTCGACTGAATTTCCTGAAACTTGAGACTATGTCTGTCGACTGAATTTCCTGAAACTTGAGACTACGTCTGTCGACTTGGAGCTCATATCTGTCAACTGAATTTCCTGAAAATCAGACACTTAGTACATTTATTAGAAAACTTCATACATTCTGACCTTGGCATATTTATCTAAGTTGAATACACAAGATAAGACTGATATTTCATAAGTCGTAGTTAGACATCATCAAAACACAGAACACAATACGCTGTGTAAGACCCATGAACTACGAATTCTTGTCGGATTTATAAATAGGAAAATTCCCATGAATTTGGTTGATTTTGTGGGCTTTTTTCACGAGTTATGCATGAAATAACCCATTTGTATAATGATTTATAGAAATTTTGGGGCATTAACATAATTTTGGTTTCTTCAAAGCCTTTTTGCAATTAAAGGTTTTATAACCAAAAAAAAACTAATCAAAACCTATTTTCTACCCATGGTGGGGAGAAACCCCACGATTTCCCCCTCTCTCTTCTCACACGTCCCCTCACTCTCCCCTCTTGTTCTCTCGGCGTCCTGCTCCACCCGGCCGCGGGCGACTTGGAGGTGGAGACCTCGGTGAGCTTGGGGCGAAGGAGGAGTGCTCGTGAGGATGGGGAAATTGGTGGTTGGTGTGGTGATCGTTTTCCTACGGCGTGGGGAAGGTTTTGACGAGTGGAACCATGCTTGAACGGCTTGATTTCGTGATTCCAAGTAGGGGGATAGATTTCTACCTTGCCCTAGCATGTTTTTCAATTGTTTTGAATGGTTATATGCATGTTAGAATGGCTAGTTTAAAACAGTTAGGGCATGTTTCGGTTCGTCCGGACAAGTAGCAATCCTCAAAAGGCCGCTACTTGGCCTCTAGAAGGGGTAGCGGTCTCCACAGAGACTGTTTATATGCTTCATGCCACTGTTTATCATGATCACTCTTCATGGTTATGATTTATATAATCCATGCATTTCATATTTGGGTTGAATGGGCTTAAACTCTTGTATTCATTCCTTAATTCTTGCAATCTGCTGAATTTCGATCGACCAATAGAAGGAGTTCGGTCAACCAGAATTAATAGCGTACGGTTCTGAATCCCATTTTTCCTTAATTCCCGACCCAGCACTTTCGATCGACCGGAATCCACAGGCTGCAGGGGTCTGGACCTTGTTATAGTTCGGTCGACCAACCATTTCGAGCGGTCGACCGAATACGACAGCCGGCCCAGTTTGCTTGTGTTCGAAACCCATTAATCATGATCCATTTGGGTTCAAAATTGACCCCCTTGCCCCTAGGGCTTTGCTACTCATACCAGGACATGTTTTGCTATAGTTTAGCATGGGGTTTATGGTCATTTCATATCTCCTTTCTCCCTCTATATATGACCCACGAATTTGGAGAGAAAGTAACAAGGGCTAATATTTTTCTATCTTGCAGGAGAAGAAAGGGAAGAAGGAGAGGAGGAGAAGAAGACCTGTGGATATCATCTACGTCCTTGCGTTTCTAGAGATCGTGATAGAAGATAGATTGAAGAGAGGAACGTGTTGACGTTCAAATCGACGGCATCCAGCTTCCCTCATACCTGAGCATCAAAGAAGATCATCTACACCCCTTTCAATATATGGGGATCTATTTCTTCACCTCTTTTACATATATTCCAATGATTTGCATTCGGTCTATGAGCATGTATTGATCATATCATTATTTTTCTAACTTCGACTCTATGTGTGTTGAACCGTCTGCGTACGGTTGTGGTTTATTGTGCGATGGTTGTTGCAGCATGTGTGTGTGTGTGTCTTGATCCGTGGTAGGATCATGTTGGAGACCACATCTCCGTGTGTGTTGGAGATTTTCTCCATGTGCTTCATTGGGAAGTAAGTGAAGCCTCACCAGTTCGGTGAGGGGTGGATGTAGGGAGCCCGTCGTGGTCCCGAACGACCTTCAAATCCCCATGTTCTTGTGGCTGCTTGCTTGCGTATTATTTTATTCCAACACGATCGAGTGTGCTCGGAGAGATTAAGAGAACTAGAGTTATTTCTATTCAGCTTATTCTCATCAATCTCGTTATTTTCGCATATTAGTTTAAAATATGTCAACTCGTTTAAGGGGACAATTCAACCCCCCTTCTTATCTGTGCGCTTATCTAGGCCAGCAGCTTTGTTGTGTGCACGGATACTTCTCGAGTGAGTTTCGGTGCAGTGCTTATGCAGCATGGCAGAGTTGTGGCGTACGCATCCCGGCAGTCGAAGCAGCATGAAGAAAATTATCCCACTCATGATTTGGAGCTGGCGGTGGTGATTTTTGCATTGAAGATATGGAGGCATTCTTTGTATGGCGAGAAATTTAAGATCTTCACTGATCATCAAAGTTTGAAATATGTATTTTCTCAGAGGGATTTGAATCTTCGTCAGCGCAGGTGGATGGAGTATATGAATGACTATGACTTTACGCTGTCTTATCAACCCGGCAAGATAAATGTAGTGGCCGATGCACTGAGCAGAACGGTGCAGATCAGTCACTTGATGATGCAAGAGTGGAAGCTATGGGAGCAAGTTCCAAGCGAGTCTTTCAGATTGAAGATTCGCCGTGATCCGATGACAGCTGTTCTTGCTAGTCTAGTGATGACTCCAGCTATTTATCGACAGATCAAGGAGGCACAATAGGCAGATTCTGAGTTGTCTCGTATTGTGACAATGCCAGAAGTGGAGTTATGTGATGATGAAGTGGTGAGATTCAAAGGCCGAATCTATGTTCCAACTAAAGATTCTATGTGGAATGCTATATTGCATGAAGCACATGGATCCCGCTATACCATTCACCCTGGAACCACGAAGATGTACAATAATATGGAAAGGCAATTCTGGTGGCCAAGCATGAAAAGGGATGTGGCAGACTTCGTGGCTAAATGCTTGACGTGTCAGCAGGTCAAGGCTGAGCATCAGAGACACAGAGGTATGCTTCAACCTTTGGAGATTCCAATGTGGAAATGAGATCATGTGACTACCAACTTTGTTGTGGGTTTGCCTTGAACCCCACAAGTCTATGATGGCATTTGGCCATTGGTAGAATTTGCTTATAATAATAGCTATCATTCCAGTATTTGTATGGCAACATATGAAGCCTTGTATGGTCGACCTTGTCATACACCGCTAGACTGGTTTAAGGTTGGTGAGCGGCTCTTGACAGGACCGGATTTGTTGCAGCATTGTGTGAAAGTGGTTCATCTAATCAGGCAGAGATTGTTGATAGCTCAAAGTCGACAGAAAAGCTATGCTGGTCGACGTAGAAGACCATTGCAGTTTGAGCCAGGAGATTTTGTATTTGTGAGACTATCTCCGATGAAGGGCGTTATGAGGTTTGGTAAGCGTGGAAAGCTCAGTCCCTGATATATTAGTTTGTTTCTTATTTTGGAGCATGTGGGCCCAGTGGCTTATCACCTTCAGTTGCCACCAACGATGGGAGCAATCCACGATGTGTTTCATGTTTTTATGTTGAGGAAATATGTTCCTGATGAGTCGCACCATCTTGATGATTTTGTGTGACCTGAAGTAGCAGCGGATATGTCTACTCTAGAGTATCCGATTCGTATAGAGGATCGCCATGAACAACGACTGAGGAACAAGGTTATCCCTTTGGTAAAGGTAGTGTGGTAGCGCCACTCCGGTCATGAGGCTACATGGGAGCATTAGGAAGATATGCGTCTACAGTACCCGTATTTGTTTGAATAGGTACATTCTTCCTCTTTCTTCCTGGTGTTTCCTTTAAATTTTGAGTATGAAATTTTTATTAGGAGGGAGGGACTGTATGACCCTTGAACTACGAATTCTTGTAGGATTTATAAATCGGAAAATTCCCATGAATTTGGTTGATTTTGTGGGATTTTGGATGAGTTATGCATGAAATAACCCATTTGTATAATGATTTGTAGAAATTATGGGGCATTAACATAATCTTGGTTTCGTCAATGACTTTTTGCAATTAACGGTTTTATAACAAAACAAAACAAAACAAAACCTATTTTCTACCCACGGTGGGGAGAAACCCCATGGTTTCCCCCCCTCTCTCCCCTCTTGTTCTCTAAGCGTCCTGCTTTACCCGGCTGTGGGCGGCTTGGAGGAGACCTCGGCGAGCTTGGGGCGAAGAAGGAGTGCTCGTGAGGCCGGGGAGATTGGTGGTTCGTGTGGTTATCATTTCCCTATGGGGAGGGGAAGCTTTTGACGAGTGGAACCACGCTTGAACGGCTTGATTTCATGATTCCAAATAGGGGGATATATTTCTACCTTGCCCTAGCATGTTTTTCAATTGTTTTGAATGGTTATATGTTAGAATGGCTAGTTTGATTCAAAATGGCATGTGGAATGAAATCCTTATAACCCTGATGTGACACCACCTTGGGTGGTAATCACAAGGCCAATACACCTTGGACCTATGACTCGCAAGCAAGCAACTTTGATGATGAAATTACTCAGGCGAGCTCACTCGCTTAGCGAACACTATTGCCCGTGGGCGAATTGGCAATGGTGGGGAGGGTCCAAAGTGGGACCTTGACGTTCCGAGACTAGGCTTCACTATGGCTGACCCCCTAAGGGGCTGGGATACCCAATTTAGTGGGCGGTCAGCATGCTAAAGGCATGGGTTGTAGGGTCGCTCTCACCTCACTCCGCGGTGGCCACTCAATTGGAGGGAAATTTGGATCAAGCACTCATTTACCGTCCGACGGAGCTAAAGACAATACTAAATAAGCACGAATAAACCAACGAGGGAAGTGTCCCAGAGCTCACCTGATCGGTGTGAGAACACCGATCCTGGCCGAAAGATGAGGGCGAGCGGGGAGGCGTGGATATGCACCCGCACGCCGCGCCGATGCCGCTTGACCCTGTTTAAGTGATTACAACACTACGCCTCTCGCAGGAGGGAAATCTTGGGGTGGGGGCTAACTGTTAATATATCCAAAACTACTTCCACACAGGGAGGGGCCTTCAGCCGGCCAAGCAAAAGGGGAAAAATCGAGCTAGAAGTAAAGAATGGTAGACGATGCCGATTCTGACCACTCTCTGCGCTTCAGGACAGGCAGTTGGTTTTCTTAACGTTGCGGCCACTCCAGAATTTTGTTGATGACGAAAGCTATTGGAAATTCTTCGTAGCTGGATCAGAATGACGCCAAATTTTTCTTGGAATTTCGTGTCGCTGTCGCTGGTTGGGGCAGAGCCGAGAACAGGGGTGGTCTTCGCTGGCTCTCGGTACTCTCAGGGTGTTACTACTGGAAGACGGGGACGCTACGAGATGATACGAACTCTGTTGGAGGCATGGCAGGTATCGATGCGATTGTGCTCGAGTCCTCTTTCCGTCGGTATCAGCAGCGTTGTCGGAAGATGTCGGAGATGATCGTGAAGTCCCGAATAGTAGGGATGTAACAGTTCTGGCTCCCAAAAACTGACCTGACACACTTGGAGTAGAAAATTTGTAACTCTTGATTCCGATGTCGAAACTTAGCTCTGCTTCTTGGGGATGAAAGAGGACTTGAGAGGGAAGCTCTCAGCCAAGTCTTGCGCCAAGATCTGCAAGGGAGAATCTGTGGTCGAACCGGATCTGCAGCTCTGGTCCTCTGCCTGAGTGGTTCTGCGTAGTCGAGGAAGAAATGCTCCCACGGGCAGCTCGGTGCTCGGACGATGACAAAACCACCTCTCTTGGGAAGCTCTCTGGACGACCTTTCCAGAGGTATATGTGTTGCCACCAGAAGAATCAGGGAAGGGCCAGAGATGATGCAGCTTCTAGGACCAATGCTTGTGGCCTGCGACCTGCTACCAGAGCTGCAACCTTCTGATGGCAAATGGAGTAGGAGGGGGGGTAACACAGCAAGGGGATGATGGCTGATGGATATGGGAGAGGGGAGGACGTGGCTGGGGTCTTCAAGGAGGCTGGGGTGGCAGGGATGGGGTTGAGGGGGGGGGCTGGAGCTGCTACTGGTGGTGATAGGGGTGGATGTGCACTAGAGAGGGGTGGGATGGAGAGGAGGTGGAGGGGGGCGACCAGACCTAAGGGGATCTCCTTGGGTCGACCTAGGGTGTGGGGGGGATGAGAGAGGGGAGGGAATTTCGAATTTGGGCCTTTGGAGGAGTTATTTCAGCCTTGGGAAGGTGGTGGGATGCTTGGGGAAGGAGAGAGGGGTAGTTGGGGGTTGGGAGGTGGGGTGTGGATTGGAGGAGAGCTCTTGGGGTTGGGGTGAGTTAATGGAAGGGTGTGGGGACTAGGGAGAGAGTTATTAGGGGAGGGGAAGTGAGAGAAAGTGGTTGGGAGGGGGAGGAGGGAGAGAATGGGGTGAACCCCTTAGAGAGAGAGAGATAATGAGAGAGAGAGAGTAGAGTGAAAATTGGTGGAGGAGAAAGAGACTTGAAGGTTTCTTCTATTCAAATGATTCATCAAAAGTTGTTCCATATGAGGGGAGTGGGGGCCTATTTATAGGCTTACATAATTCCATATGACCAAACTAACCTTGACTAAGTGCACTAATGACAAGCAAGTCCAAGGGAGGGGCGCCCCTGGGCCTAGCCCACTAGTTGAGCCCAAATGAATATCAAACTGACCCATTAACCTATTAACTGACTCAAATAAAGAAAGATTACACATCTATGACACAAATAAAATGAAAATTACATGCTACTGCTCAAAATTAAGTGATGGAGATGATGATGCGCCGATGGCGAGCAACCGAAGTCTCGAAAAAAGATGGAGTGACTGGGGATGTGAAGCTAAGAATGGAGCCGGATTGCCCTCCCGGGGTGCTGTCCGCCGGTTCTGCCCGCTGACAGGCACTCACTGTCGACTCTGCTGTGATCGCTCCCGGACTCGAAAGTGAACGAGACTAGTGCCAAAATGTTGGTGACTGACCCGGGATGAAGCCTGAATTTTTTTGGCACCAGACGTTATCGACGCTGGCCAGGATAGATGCTGGACCGGCACTACTCTGCTCTGCCTTGGACTGATTTCAGGTTGTTGCAGCAGGTTGGCGACATCACCACGATCGTTCCTAGGAAAAATAATTCGGAACGGGGAGCTCCGAACTCCAAATGAGGTCCCGCTTGCTGTGTTGGACAGAGGACTGGTGGATCTTCGCCCCGGTCAAGTGGCACACCAGGTGGAGCGCCGGTGCGGTTGCAGTAGCTTCTGAATGGCAGCTCTGGTTTCTGGCCGGACTGGTTCTGCGCAGTCGGTGAAGAATGGCTCTCCCGGACAGTTCCGAACTCAGAATTCGACGAGACCGGCACTGAAACGACGCTGACGGATCCATGCACGTCTGTGAATTTTTGTGGGCAGTCCTGAATTCGTCACCAGCTGGAGCAGGCTCTGGAACAGGGCCCCTGCGCTCAGATTCGTACTGTTCCCAGGGTGCAGTAGCAGATAGATGTAGTCACCACGACTGCTCCTGAAGTCCGATTGATACGAGACCAAGTCGAGGACGACCGTGGACGAGTCTTCTTCGAGCAGCAACCAAGCAGAGCACCAGACAATCTTGGTGTGGCGAGGAGGAGTCCGTTGAGTGAGGGGGGGTCAGGGCAGGACCTGAACGATCTGTTCTGCGCGCCCGGGAAAGAAAAATTGGAAAAGGCTCTTCCTGATTCCTAAAGGGACGCCGCTTGTTGGTGATGGTAGATGCCTTCTTGTAGCAGCTCTCGGCCAAGTGGCGCCTTCAGAAGTTGAGGGGTGTGGCCGTGGTAGCTTATGCACTACAGCTCTGGTCCAGGTTCTGGTCCCGGTTGCGCAGTCGGACGAGAATGGGCACCACAATCTGTAGTGAAGTCAGAACGAGACGATTCCACCTCGCCTCGAAGAATACTGGAAGACCTTTCCGGCGATGTATGGTGCACCTCCAGATAACATCGGAAAGCACCAAGGAATTCTCTGCAGGTCGGGCTCCAACTGCTGCCTGCGAACTGAGATGGATAGGGTGATGAAAGGTGATGGGAGACGGAGTAGGTGGGGTGGGAAATGGGGTGGATGGGTGTGGGGGTGACACCTGACTATGTGGGGGTCTGTTAGGGGGTGATTCAAGGTGTGGGAAGGGCAGAAAGGGGGCTGGGAGGTGGTCTAGCAAGTGGAGGGAGGGGGAGATGCGAATTTGGGTTGGGAAGGAGAGAGGGAGGAGAGATCTCTCCTTTGTTTTGAATGGTGGGTTAATGGAGGGGTTAATGGGGGCCTAGGAATGCGAAGGGTTGCCTTGGGGAGGGGAAGGGGTGCTTGGGAGAAGGGATTCTCCCTTGGGAGAATGAAAGGTTGTATGGGGAAGGGGAAAGGTTGCTTGGGAGGAGGGAGAGGTGCCTAGGAGAAGGGGATTCCACCTAGGGGATGGAGGGGACTTAAATGGGAGGTATGGGGAAGGGGGGGGTCTTAATTAGAGGTGAATAGGGTGGAGAGAGAGTGAATTTCAAATTTGGGGGTGGGGAGGAGAGAGAATGGGGTTCGCCCCCTTTAGAGAGAGAGAGAGAGAAATAGAGAGAGAGAGCTAGAGAGAGAGGCACAAATTCTTGTGGCAATTTTATCAATACTTCATTAACCTCCAAATGAGGGATTGGGGTCCTATTTATAGGATTCCCACATTTTCACATAAGTTCCTGACTTTTGGACTACTAACACTTAACCAAGGGGAAGGGGGCGCCCCTGGGCCTAGCCCATATAATTGGGCCCATTAACCAACATAATGACTCTAGACTTAGGTAAATAGCTACCTAACCTAGGTATTAGACTCAAATAAAAGGAAAAGTACATGATAAGAAAATGAAAATTACATCATATGACTCAAAATATAGTGGCGGACAAGATGTAGCGTAGCTGGCGAGCATCTGGATCCTCGAACAAAGGGGAAAGCTAGTGATGTCGTCATCATACCCCCGGGGTGCGGAGAACTCGACTCCGTCGAGTATGGGCCCACCGGGGGAGCGGTCCTCCAAAGCAGCTCAGGGCGACCCTCAACCTCCAAACTCAACCCGCATCTGCGACCAGGGGATGGTCCTTCATCCTCTCAAGGTGGCTGGGGCACACCCTCTTGTTGGCAATGGAACCCTGCTTCCATAGTATTGCCCCTATGTGCACACGTCGGGCTCTCAAGGCTATTTTGTGGTGGCTCTCTGGCGTGTCCCTCTTAAAGGAAGGTATAGGCTCAAAGCACTCACTAGGATCCACCGCCGTCCCCATATAGGGTGCCGGGTCTGCCACGTGAGAAGTGGGGTATATCCCATAACCCATTGGTAAATTAAATCCACAAGCTGTGTTGCCAAAGCCATTAGGAATACGAAAAGGTCCAAGTCCTCGTGCCCTCGAATGGGAGGTGACCCTACGGTAGAGCCACCCCGATGCCATCATCACCAAATCGCCTACTTGAAATTCCAAGTGGCGCTCGCGAGCTCTTATCCGCTCTTTGTGAACCTCACCGCTTATTGCGAATTACTTGCGTGTATGCGTATGCCATGCACTATGATGCGGTGTGGGTGTGAAGAGCTTGGTGTGTAAAGGTGGACCGGGGCAACCGTAAATTGACCTATCATGCTGTGATGCCATGTGGACCTTGATGAACTTAGGTGGACCGGGGCAACCACTAGTGGCCCTATCATGCATGGGCTTCATAACAATGGTGGGAGGGCCATGGTATCTGTAGGAGAACCTATCACACAAAGTGGTGATGAATGCCGGGGGACCTGGACACCCGTAGATGCTCCTAACATGCATATGATCAATGATGAATGAGGGAGGACCAGCACATCCAAATGTGAGCCAGTCATGCATTGGGCCTAAAGTGTGCGTGACATGTATGAGATGACTACGCTTACTAGCCCTACCAAATGATGCAAAATGTAGTGGCACATGCATTCCCATCCAAATGGTTTCTCTTATGTATATGGCTTGGTGTGAGAGTTTCCACTCATAGGGGTCAAAGGGGTCTAGGAAAATGGAGTGGGCTTGGTCCAATAAGGTCGGTTGGGGTAGGAAAAGGTTGGTGGTGAGTAAGGTGGGGGGGTATAGGAGGGGATTGAAGGGGTCATGGTAACGGTCACCTAAGGAGAGGAACTCTAGGTCCTCATGGTCCTCACAACCATTTGATGGCGGACTCTCCTCCTCTAGTAAAGTGATTAGACCAAAGTTTTTGGTGGGATGGTCGGCCTTGAATGGAGGACTAGATGTTCTACCCGAGACAAGTAACTCTAGTTTGTGGATAGCAACGGGCTCGTCGGGTGTAGGGAGGAGTAAAAGAAGGTCGCTAGTGTAGCAACCCACAGTGTAAATGGAGGAGATGGATCCGACACATAGGTGTAGGAGGTCAAGGCTCCTAGGTCGGTCGGCTACTGTAGTCAACATGCTAGTTAGTTCCATTTGCCAAGCTATACCCTTAAGTAGATCCCCTAATGTTTCCACTTTATAGGATGATTGGATTGTGGTGTGATAGGTGGATAAGGGTACTATGGGGAGGTGTTGTTCCGTGGAAGGGTAAGCAATGGGCATGATAGGGTGAGACTAGTTTTCCACAAGCCATCTAACCAAGGGCCCACTTATGATCAGTTCACTCCAAATTGGGGGTGGCATGAAAGGTGAAGTTTCTTCCTCTTTTTGGCCATGACTTTCCTCCAAGATGGGGAGTGGTTCGGGGGTGTTCCCTACTAGGGGGTCGGGTGTGGGGATCATGGTTTCCTCTACCAAAGAGGTGAGTAGGTCCTTTGTGGGTGGGGTGATGATGACTGGCATGTGGTGCTCTTTGGGTGGTGGGTAATGGAGGACTTGGGATAGAATGGGGAGGGGTAGTAGTGGAGGCCTAGGTTGGGCATCTTGTAACTCATAGGGGAGGGTGCACCCAATTTGGCTCAATGGGTTTTCTTTGGGAAGGAATGAGTCCTCTTGACCCAATTGTGCTTCATATTCTTCTTCCCAATCTAGGGGAGCCTCATAGACTTCGGTCACCTCCTTAAGTTCCTTTTGGAAAGGGGTGGGAGGAGGATTTGTGGGTTGGGTGGTGGCCAATTTGGTTTGAATGGTGGTGGTGATCGGGGTTGGAATTATTTGGGGTGGTGGAGTTTGGGCCCTAAGGGAGGTCTTGGGTTGACTGGGAGGGAAAGGGAGAGTGAAGATCTTCTTAATCTCAATCCTCATATCTCCCCATGGGTATCTGGGTCCTTTGGTTTCCCATCCAAATTCATCCCGAGGTGACCAAGCTCTAGGGTCGTGGTTCCTTTTTGTTTCGAGCCGGTCAAGTCGGGTGGTGAGGGTATCAAGATAGTTATGAATCTTGTTAGTGACAGTGTAAAATCGGTCCATGGATATTTGGGGCATCTCCCTAGGGTGGTCATGCAATGGAGTGATGGAAAACATGATGCAAGGGAGACTCAATTGATAATGCCCTAGGACTAGACTCGTAGAGACAAGTCTAAAACCTGGCTCTGATACCAATTGATGCGACACGCCTAAGGATGATGATGCTCTGATACCAATTTGATGAGACACGACCCCTCGGACCTAGAGTTGCAAGCAACCGAACCGAACGGCGGACCCACTCAAGCGGGTTCACCCGCGTCGCGCACACCTGGGTCCGTAGGCGGACCGGCGATGATGGGGAGGGTCCGAGGTTGGACCTCAAGGTTCCAAGGGTATGTCCAGCCAGGGATGCCCAATTTCAAGGGCGGCCGGCACGTCGAGGGCGTGGGTTGTAGTGTCACACTTTCAACTCACTCCGCGGTGTTCACACAATTCAATGGCGTTTGAGATCGGGCGCTCACCTCATCGCCGACGGTCAACTAGAAACAATACTAAGACAAGCAAAAGTAAAACCAGCATAGGAACTGGCCAGAAGCTCACCTGATCGGCGTGAGGACGCCGATCCCGGCCGGAGACGAGGGCAAGCGGGGAAGCCTGGGCTACCCGCACGCCGCGCCGATGACGCTTCGGCCGCTTACCTGCTAGTACAATCAGTACGCCCTCACAGAGGGGGTAGACTAGGGGTGGGGAAATGAGGTTACAAACCAAACACTACCTCCACGCGGGGAGGGGCGCTAAGCCGGCCAGGCGGGGAAATGAGTTATGCTTAATTAGCGCAGATGAAGCACCCCGCCGAATCTGCCCAGGTCTGGGACAGCAGGATAGGGGGTCGGTGTAGTCGTCGCTGTGCACTCCTCCGAACTCAGAATTCGACGAGACCAGCACTGAAACGACGCCGATAGATCCAGGCACATCTGTGAATTTTTGTGGGCAGTCCTGAAGTCGTCACCGGCTGGGGCAGGCTCTGGAACAGGGCCCCTGCGCTCAGATTCATACTGTTCCCAGGGTGCAGCAGCAGATGGATGTAGTCACCACGACTGCTCCTGAAGTCCAATTGATGCGAGACCAAGTCGAGGATGACCGTGGACGAGTCTTATTCGATCAACAACCAAGCAGAGAACCAGATGATGTCAGGGTGGTGAGGAGGAGTCCGTTGAGTGAGGGGGGGTCAGGGCAGGACCTGAACGATCTGTTCTACGCGCCCGGGAGAGAAAAATCGGAAAATGCTCTTCCTGATGCCAAAAGGGACGCCTCTTGTTGGTAATGGTAGATGCCTTGGGGTAGCAGCTCTCAGCCAAGTGGCGCCTTCAGAAGTTGAGGGGTGTGGCCGTGGTAGCTTCTGCACTGCAGCTCTGGTCCAGGTTCTGGTCCCGGATGCGCAGTCGGACGATAATGGGCACCACGATCTGTAGTGAAGTCGGAATGAGACGATTCCACCTCGCCTGCGAAGAATACTGGAATACCTTTCCGGCGATGTATGGTGCACCTCCAGATAACATCGGAAAGCACCGAGGCAGTCTCTGCAAGTCGGGCTCCAACTGCTGCCTATGAACTGAGATGGATAGGGTGATGAAAGGTGATGGGAGACGGAGTAGGTGGGGTGGGAAATGGGGTGGATGGGTGTGGGGGTGACACCTGACTATGTGGGGGTCTGTTAGGGGGTGATTCAATGTGTGGGAAGGGCAGAAAGGGGGCTGGGAGGTGGTCTAGCAAGTGGAGGGAGGGGGAGATGCGAATTTGGGTTGGGAAGGAGAGAGGGAGGAGAGATCTCTCCTTTGTTTTGAATGGTGGGTTAATGGAGGGGTTAATGGGGGCCTAGGGAATGGGAAGGGTTGTCTTGGGGAGGGGAAGGGGTGCTTGGGAGAAGGGATTATCCATTGGGAAAATGAAAGGTTGTATGGGGAAGGGGAAAGGCTGCTTGGGAGGAGGGAGAGGTGCCTAGGAGAAGGGGATTCCACCTAGGGGTTGGAGGGGACTTAAATGGTGTTGGGTTCGGTGCAGTATTCAGAGGGGGGGTGAATGAATATAGCCCTTTAAAAACTTTCGCCCAATTAAAATATGATGCTCACTAGAATTACTAGTTCGCAAACTAGACAAGCTTAAAAGCTAATAATCAGTTGCAGAGCAAAACAAGCACACAGTGAGATCACTAGAATGCTAACTAGGTTGATTTAGACAAAGAATTGCTCAACTAGAATTTCGCTCACTTGACAAATTAAAACATTCTAAGAAGACTAATTAACTCTTCTTCTCAACCAAAAGCCAAACACATGGAGCGCCCCTATGCATTCATCTAGCGGAAGCACAATAGAATAAAATAAACCACAATGCATAAGGGGTTTTTAGGTGGTTCGGTCTAGCAGACCTACATCCACCCCACACTCAAACCGAGTGTGGATTCCGCTGACTCACAGCTTGAACAGCTAGGCATCACAGCTTGCCTTACAACCGCTGGGCAACACAGCTTGCCGTCCGAGGAATCCTCCTCGCCCCGCTGAGCAACATAGCTTGCTGTCCAGCGGACTCCTCCACTGCAAACCGCTGGGCAATATAGCTTAGCCGTCCAGAGGCAGCACCTCTGCAATCCGCTGACTAACAGCTTGACAAAGGAAGTTCAAAGAAAACAAAAGATGGGAGTAAACAGCATCGAAAAGCTGTAAGCACTAAGCACAGAATATGGCTCTTAAAGAGCTGACTGGAGTGGATCTGTTCCAACTTCCAGCAAGAACAGATCTCCCTCGATCTCACTCTCTTTCTTCACTCTCTCTCTTCTCAACTCCTTCACGTCTGCTTCTCTCCTCTTTTCTTTCTCTTCACACTCTGCTCGAGCTCTCTATCTCTCACTTTTTCTCTTCTGCTTCTTCTCTCTTTCTTTTCTTCTTCTTCTGCTGGATCGTAGAAGCTCTCTCTCCTTCTAATTCTTCTCTCAGCTTCTGCTCCCTGGCTTCGATCACGATGAGCCTCCATCTGAGGACGAAGACTCGTATATATAGCATCAGCAGTAGCACACTGGGTGAGTGTGGCTTCCACGTTTCCTGCCCTAGACATTCGGACCACGCGGCAGCATCCTGGTTCACGAGCCAAGCACCTCGGATCACGTGCCCATCAATTCAACGACATTCGACCAGTAGGACTCAAGTCTGCTGCGTTGACTCCACCAGCCTGCAGCGTTGACGCATCAGAGTAATCCAGTAAGCTTCTTTCTTGATTGTTTGAACTACAGCGTCCACGCCACTTGATCAAGGCGTTGATGCATTGGTGTCCAATGATCAATGTCTTCAGTATATAAGCGTGCTGTGTCGACGCTGCTAGCCCATAGCGTTGACGCAGTGGTGTTCCAGCAGCTAATACTTTAGCTTGTTTGCTTGCTGCGTGGACGCTACCAGGCCGTGGCGTTGACACAGTGATGTGTTCCAGCAGCTAATACTTCTACTAGTATACTTGCTGCGTGGACGCTGTGGTCATTCTGCGTTAACCCTATACACAAAAGAATATTATAATCATAACATAGAACAAGTGGTTATTTAAATCTTATAACACCGAGTGTATATACTCTGAAACAGCAAATGGGCAAGTATGTACACTGAGAGAGTGTATAGACTTGGAAGTCTTCTTGTGAGCTCAATGTATATACTTTCCAATGTCTAGACTACAGGAGATGAAGACCAATGTGCAGACATGAGCTATGCAAGCTACAGTGTCGTTGTATGGACATGGGGTTCAGCTGAGGATGTATGGACTTGCAATGTAAACAACAATGTATAGACTTCATGTAAAAGCCCAATGTATAGACATTGAAATCGAAGACCAATGTGCAGACTTGGATTTGAAGACCAGTGTGCAGACTTTCCACCGACCAGTGTATGGACTTCAACAGTGAACGGCTGTACATACTTCATGTGAAAACTCAATGTGTAGACTTGAAGAATGTGAGACGATGGCTAAGACACTGCACAATCGGATGTATAGACTTTCGTTACTGTAGCAACGTGTAGACTTTGCCTTAGACTCTAAGTGAGACGCTCAATGTACACACTTCAAGTCCAGTGTATGGACATTGCCTTAGACTCTAAATGAAACGGACTTTAGCCAATGCAATGTATAGGCTTGAATGAAAGTCCAATGTGTAGACTTGCATGATGCACAATGGCACAGTCCAGTGTATAGACTCTTAGCCATGAATAAATGCAATGCAGTCTGATGTGTAGACTATGCAACCGGCAGCCAATGTACAGACTTTGAAGTCTGGGGGCCAAAGTAGATTTGGAAATCTGGGGGCGTCGACGCATGATGCATGAGACACACTTGATCTGGGGGCGTCGACGCATGATGCATGAGACACACTTGCTGCGTTGACGCTACATGACTTGCGAAATGCATAGAACATACAGATGCTGTAATGCACCGATCTTAATTCAAGCACAAAACACTTTATGCACTCTCATGCATTCTCCACAGAATATATCAGTTATATGCATTCAGATTGTTATGATTCAATGTCAAGCTATTAGCAAAATAAAATGGTGACTCATTCGTGTTGCTATCATTAAAACACCACATTCATCAAAGCACAAGGGACACAACAATCTCCCCCTTTTTGATGATGGCAACACAACATAATGAGTCACACTGACTCGTCAAACTATTCTCCCCCTTTGACATAATCAAAAAGAAAGGGAATGGTTTGAGAGACACAAAGCAGCACACAAAGACACTTATGACAATGAAACATCACTCCCCCTATCAGCATGCAAGATTAACTACTCTCCCCTAGATGCAAAGAAACCATAACTCCCCCTGAAGCACAGGAATGGATTCAGGTTATCCAATAAATCAATCTGAATTCTGCCTTTACAAGGAATCTGAATTCTGGTGAAAAGACCACATAATCAGAACTTATTGCAGAAGAAGATGGAAGATTCCAACAGTGTGGAGAGTAAAGTGATTGGTGATAGAAGGGTAATAATAGACAACAATCATCACAAGACATCTCAATGAATAATCAGACTGAATCTGATCAGGCTATCTGGAAAATCTGATCATGAGGGATTTTAATGCATACATCACTTCAATAAGTCTTAAAAGATGTAGACTCTTCTATCATAAAGGATTATGAAGTGGCAACTTAACCAATCTGATTTAATTTTGATGTATACCAAGTTTGTCAAATTAAATTCAATACTCATATCTGAATCCAAGTTTTAATAAAGGTGAACCAAATATTCAGATAACACCCAAAATCAATCATCTTTTATCTTACACAATATGATCTCAATAGCACCTTTGAAAGATACACAGATTAGTACAGAAGTTAAACACTTTTCAAGAACATGAGTTGACAGATTTTTCAAGATAATTTCATTTGAAGCACGTTATATTTTTCCTGAGCAATTTAAGTTGATCACCACCTTTTTTACATGAGGCACAACAAGTCTTAGTTGAAGTGACCCAGTTACTCAGTGTGATAACTGTCATTGCCTCTCACTTTGAGAGCAGAGTTAGTAATATGAGTGTCTTTTTACATGAGAAGACACCTTTATCAGAGGCCAGACTCCCCAGCTACTCAACACAGATAAGCTATTGCTCCGTCAGGTTTTGTTTCACTAAATTTTTATCAGAGATAACTATGGCACCTCATGACATGAGTTGCTTTATTTCATTGATAAAGAACTCAGTTTCTCAGAGACCGAGTCATTGCTCTGAATTCACAATTTCTTCATTTAGTCAACATTTTCAAATTAATGTTTAACAACAGTACACACTATATGCATCTTAGCCAAAGAAGCCCTGAATTCAAATTTTTAGATATCTGATGAGAGAGTCTAAGGTTTACATGAAACATGTGGTTAAAGTTTATTAAACCTTATCATTCAGATATTTTCAATTCATTTAACTACAAATCTGAGAATACATTAATCTTATATCAGTCTGATTCAGTGATAATTCTTAAACCTATATGATAGAAATTTCTACAATGTTCTCAGACTGAATTGCATGACATGCAGCTTAAGTTCCTCAGATCAGAAAAATAAGTTTAGCTGACCAACAAATCAATAGTAGAGCCAATTCAGTCACACCAGCTGAGAGGTATATGAAGGAAGAGTACTAGCTGGTGAAAGAATCAATCAGCAAGAGAGAATAAAAGTTTAAAGCCAATAGCAGAGTTGAATTTCAGTCAGACAAAAGGAGACACTCCTTCTTCAACAGATTGAGGATTAGTAGCCAAATTCTCAGATTCAAGAAGGTATGAATTCAAAATAGTCAATTGATGATTTGAAAGAGTGTAGAGTAAGAATTTAAAATAGTGTCAACAATGTGATAATGCTCCCCCTTGTCAATATGCAGTGACTCACATAAGACTCAACAAGCTCCCCCTGAATTGATGCAATTTATGCAAGATGATTATTCAAACGTCAGAGCATTCTTTATTCAGATAGCATCATGCTAGAGCAATCAACTTTTCAAGAAAACTTCAGTTTAGCACCAACAGATCAACATGATATGTAATACACTGCTCTATATGACTTGACCCATGGTACTGGGCGGAGGACTTGGTCCAAGGACCACCTCACACATGGCAGTAGCATCCAGACATACTCCATCTGCCCTTCAGCACTGTTCCATCTAATATACCATGATGGTCATGCAAATCAGTGCAATACAACATGCAGGGAGTTTGACATATCATGCATCATGACATAGATATGTAATGCATTCAGAGGTAAACTATAATTATTTCCATGTGCATTTCAGATTTTCAATTAGATTCAGTTAGATGATGCACAAAAGAATTAATCATGATATGCAGGCATTTAGAGCACACAAATTCAGAAGATAGAATTTAAGCAGAGTTTTCAGAACTAACCTGAAATGTAGTCATGGGGTTTTCATTCTCGAGTGCCTTGGTTGATTAACTCCCTTTATTCATTTCCAAGGCATACCTGCAGAGATTAATCATTTTGATCCTGCAGGAACTCAAGCAGTCTTGGGTCCTGAAATGATAGTGGCACCTTTGAAGGGTGCTTTCCACCATTTTCTAGCATTATAATTATCAGAGTTCATTAACCGACAGTTAGACATGACATGACCAGACTGTCCACAGTAATGACAAGAGTCACCAAATTTCATGTTCTTTTTATATGAGTAATCATGAGCATGAACTGGATATAAGTGAACATGATTGGCATTCCTGTTATCATGAAAATTTTTCTTTCTATTTACATCAGAAACATTTCTTTTCTTGACATGCCAACATTCTTTGATTAAATGGCCAGCTTTTCCACAATGGGAGCATTCAATATACTTGCTTTTAGAACCAGGGTAGGTTCTGTCAGAGGCATAGTTTACATGAAACTTAGTGTAACTTGAAACATTTCTTTTCGCATGGAATGTAACAACTTCAGACTTGAACTTCTTTCCTTGACTATGCCAACAGAGTGCAGCAATGTGGCCGAATTTGCCACAACAATAACATTGAATTTTCTTTTTCTGATCAGTAGAAGGTTTCCTAAGATGATTTCTAGGATACATTCTAACCGCATTTCTTTCATCATTCCTCAATGTTACACACTTATGCATAATATGTCCAACCTTCCCACAATAGTGACATGTTACTACCTTTTTATTCACATTCACTTGATTGACAGAACTAACATTCTCATGACAGTGTGAATGTGTGTGTGAGCAGTGAGTAGCATGCATATGTACATCAGGGACAGATTTGGACTTATTCAAATCAGCATTTTTCTTTTGTTTTTGAATCTTTTTCTGTTTCTTATCTGAATTTTCAGCCTTCTTAGCAGTGAATTGAAGGATTGAAGAACTAGATGAGTTGTCATGTTCTGAGCTTTTCACAAACACAGTTGATTTCCTCTTATCATTGTCTTTCTTATTAACAGGCACATACCCAAGTCCTTCTTTCTGGAAATTTACCTTAGAGGCAAGCAATTTATTCAAATTATCTTTACCTTTGACAAATTTTGACAAAGAGTTTTTCAGATCTTCAATTTCAGAATTCAAGGAAGCAATACTCACTTCATACTTAGATAGCTCAAATTCATAAACAATCAGCTGCTGTTGCAAAGTATCATTCAGGTTCTTCAGAGTTTCATTTTCTTGTTGAACCATTATTTCATTGTTGTTCTCATTTTCCTTCACAACAGATTTTCCTTTTTCAAATGACAACCATCTCTCAGAGAAGACAGTATTCAGAACCATTAACTTTTTATTTTGATCTTTCAAGTAACCATTTTCTTCAAACACTTTTTCTCCACCTTTTTCAACCTCAATTTTCTTGGCCAATAATAATTTGTTTTCTTCTTCCAGGGATTTGATTAATTCCTTTTGCGAATTATCTTTATGGTCTATATCATTAATCAAATCCTGGAGAATGGCACATGCTTTGGAAGAATTATTTTCACTGATGAGTTTGATTCTAGGATTCTCATTTTCAGATTTCAACTTGTTCAACTCATCTTTTTCTTTATTCATGTCAGATTTCAAGTTTTCATTCTCTGCCTTCAGACGAGTGACTTCATGAATCATTTCTTTTCTCATTTTTCTCTTTTTAGATTTAAGTCTATCATATTTGTTCAATAAATGCTCATTCATGGCAACTAAATCATCATAGCTAATATTCTCTATCTCAGAGTTTACCTGAGAGGAAGAATCCTCGGACTGATCTCTGACCATGAAGCACATTTCCTCATCTCTCCATGATCTCTCCAATATTAGGTTGATGATTTCCGTTGCGCTCCTGCACTCATCAACAAATGGAAAGCAGTGGGAGTCTATTGCCCTTTTTGTTAGATCTAGGGCGTTTTGATTTGCTTCAGATTTCAGTCTATCTGAGGACTTCCATTTGGATTTATCCTCAGGGAGTTCATATGGACTGTGAGCTATGAGTATCCATAAATCAGAATTCATATGGATCACATAGTCTCTAAAACGACTGTACCAGCCATAGACATCTAAACCAGTGAATACAGGAATTTCAGCCATAAGTGCAAAATGAAACAGATCAGATCAAGAGCAATGCTAGTAGAGAGCTCAAAACAGATGCAAGTGAACAGAATCAACTCAGATCGCACCAAATCCAAATACGGATCGGATCTGCAGGTCGTTGGACCCTTTGTGCAGACACCCGCTCTGATACCAATTGTTGGGTACGGTGCAGTATTCAGAGGGGGGGGTGAATGAATATAGCCCTTTAAAAACTTTCGCCCAATTAAAATATGATGCTCACTAGAATTACTAGTTCGCAAACTAGACAAGCTTAAAAGCTAATAATCAGTTGCAGAGCAAAACAAGCACACAGTGAGATCACTAGAATGCTAACTAGGTTGATTTAGACAAAGAATTGCTCAACTAGAATTTCGCTCTCTTGACAAATTAAAACATTCTAAGAAGACTAATTAACTCTTCTTCTCAACCAAAAGCCAAACACATGGAGCGCCCCTATGCATTCATCTAGCGGAAGCACAATAGAACAAAACAAACCACAATGCACAAGGGGTTTTTAGGTGGTTCGGTCCAGCAGACCTACATCCACCCCACACTCAAACCGAGTGTGGATTCCGCTGACTCATAGCTTGAACAGCTGGGCATCACAGCTTGCCTTACAACCGCTGGGCAACACAGCTTGCCGTCCGAGGAATCCTCCTCGCCCCGCTGAGCAACACAGCTTGCTGTCCAGTGGACTCCTCCACTGCAAACCGCTGGGCAATACAGCTTAGCCGTCCAGAGGCAGCACCTCTGCAATCCGCTGACTAACAGCTTGATAAAGGAAGTTCAAAAGAAAACAAAAGATGGGAGTAAACATCATCGGAAAGCTGTAAGCACTAAGCACAGAATATGGCTCTTAAAGAGCTGACTGGAGTGGATCTGATCCAACTTCCAGCAAGAACAGATCTCCCTCGATCTCACTCTCTTTCTTCACTCTCTCTCTTCTCAACTCCTTCACGTCTGCTTCTCTCCTCTTTTCTTTCTCTTCACACTCTGCTCGAGCTCTCTATCTCTCACTTTTTCTCTTTTGCTTCTTCTCTCTTTCTTTTCTTCTTCTTCTGCTGGATCGTGGAAGCTCTCTCTCCTTCTAATTCTTCTCTCAGCTTCTGCTCCCTGGCTTCGATCACGATGAGCCTCCATCTGAGGATGAAGACTCGTATATATAGCATCAGCAGCAGCACACTGGGTGAGTGTGGCTTCCACGTTTCCTGCCCTAGACATTCGGACCACGCGGTAGCATCCTGGTTCACGAGCTAGGCACCTCGGATCACGTGCCCATCAATTCAACGACATTCGACCAGCAGGACTCAAGTCTACTGCGTTGACTCCACCAGCCTGCAGCGTTGACGCATCAGAGTAATCCAGTAAGCTTCTTTCTTGATTGTTTGAACTACAGCGTCCACACCACTTGATCAAGGCGTTGACGCATTGGTGTCCAGTGATCAATGTCTTCAGTATATAAGCGTGCTGCGTCGACGCTGCTAGCCCATAGCGTTGACGCAGTGGTGTTCCAGCAGCTAATACTTTAGCTTGTTTGCTTGCTGCGTGGACGCTACCAGGCCGTGGCATTGACGCAGTGATATGTTCCAGCAGCTAATACTTCTACTAGTGTACTTGCTGCGTGGACGCTGTGGTCATTCTGCGTTAACCCTATACACAAAAAAATCTTATAATCATAACATAGAACAAGTGGTTATTTAAATCTTATAACACCGAGTGTATATACTCTGAAACAGCAAATGGGCAAGTATGTACACTGAGAGAGTGTATAGACTTGGAAGTCTTCTTGTGAGCTCAGTGTATATACTTTCCAATGTCTAGACTACAGGAGATGAAGACCAATGTGCAGACATGAGCTATGCAAGCTACAGTGTCGTTGTATGGACATGGGGTTCAGCTGAGGATGTATGGACTTGCAATGCAAACAACAATGTATAGACTTCATGTAAAAGCCCAATGTATAGACATTGAAATCGAAGACCAATGTGCAGACTTGGATTTGAAGACCAGTGTGCAGACTTTCCACCGACCAGTGTATGGACTTCAACAGTGAACGGTTGTACATACTTCATGTGAAAACCAAATGTGTAGACTTGAAGAATGTGAGACGATGGCTAAGACACTGCACAATCGGATGTATAGACTTTCGTTACTGTAGCAACGTGTAGACTTTGCCGTAGACGCTAAGTGAGACGCTCAATGTACACACTTCAAGTCCAGTGTATGGACATTACGTTAGACTCTAAATGAAACGGACTTTAGCCAATGCAATGTATAGGCTTGAATGAAAGTCCAATGTATAGACTTGCATGATGCACAATGGCACAGTCCAGTGTATAGACTCTTAGCCATGAATAAATGCAATGCAGTCTGATGTGTAGACTATGCAACCGGCAGCCAATGTACAGACTTTGAAGTCTGGGGGCCAAAGTAGATTTGGAAATCTGGGGGCGTCGACGCATGATGCATGAGACACACTTGATCTGGGGGCGTCGACGCATGATGCATGAGACACACTTGCTGCGTTGACGCTGCATGACTTGCGAAATGCATAGAACATACAGAGGCTGCAATGCACCGATCTTAATTCAAGCACAAAACACTTTATGCACTCTCATGCATTCTCCACAGAATATATCAGTTATATGCATACAGATTGTTATGATTTAATGTCAAGCTATTAGCAAAACAAAATGGTGACTCATTCGTGTTGCTATCATTAAAACACCATATTCATCGAAGCACAAGGGGCACAACAAATGGGAGGTATGGGGAAGGGGGAGGGGTCTTAATTAGAGGTTAATAGGGAGGAGAGAGAGAGTGAATTTAGAATTTGGGGGTGGGGAGGAGAGAGAATGGGGTTCGCCCCCTTTAGAGAGAGAGAGAGAGAAATAGAGAGAGAGAGCTAGAGAGAGAGGCACAAATTCTTGTGGTAATTTTATCAATACTTCATTAGCCTCCAAATGAGGGATTGGGGTCCTATTTATAGGAATCCCACATTTTCACATAAGTCCCTGACTTTTGGACTACTAACACTTAACCAAGGGGAAGGGGGCGCCCCTGGGCCTAGCCCATATAATTGGGCCCATTAACCAACATAATGACTCTAGACTTAGGTAAATAGCTACCTAACCTAGGTATTGGACTCAAATAAAAGGAAAAATACATGATAAGAAAATGAAAATTACATCATATGACTCGAAATATAGTGGCGGACAAGATGTAGCATAGCTGGCGAGCATCTGGATCCTCGAACAAAGGGGAAAGCTGGTGATGTCCTCATCAGTTTCCCTTCTAAGTATCCTTAACCCGACAATTTGCAACCAATGAGTTTCTGCCCATTTGGTAAGTTGCATTTTGGCAACCCAAGTCTTTTCATCCTCGGACATGGGATGCCAAGTGAAGTACTGGTCCATTGTAGCTTCCGATTCTAAATATTATCTAGGAGAGGTTCCATCAAATGTGGGAAGTGGGAGGGGGACCATTCTATCGTCCACCCTTGGGGTGGGCCCATTGTCACCTAATTGGGTAAGTTGACCTTTTATGCTATCTAGGTGATTAAAGGCATTAGTCATGGCCCCCATGAGGTAGTCAACACAGTCGGGGATGTCATGTGTGTTGGTGGTGAGTTTCCATTGGGGTTTGGAACTCATGGGGAGAGTCGATGGGTTAGGTTGGTATGAGGCGGCCATGCTAGTGGTCAAAAGAGATGCAACCGAGGACTCTAAATGCATAAACATGCCCTAGGACCAACTTGTGGAGAGACAAGTTGTGAACTTGCTCTTATACCACTTGATGTGACACCACCTTGGGTGGTAATCACAAGGCCAATACACCTTGGACCTATGACTCGCAAGTAAGCAACTTTGATGATGAAATTACTCGGGCGAGCTCACTCGCTTAGCGAACACTATTGCCCGTGGGCAAATTGGCAATGGTGGGCAGGGTCCAAAGTGGGACCTTGACATTTCGAGACTAGGCTTCACTATGTCTGACCCCCTAAGGGGCTGGGATACCCAATTTAGTGGGCGGGCAGCATGCCAAAGGCATGGGTTGTAGGGTCGCTCTCACCTCACTCCGCGGTGGCCACTCAATTGGAGGGAAATTTGGATCAAGCACTCACTTACCGTCCGACGGAGCTAAAGACAATACTAAATAAGCATGAATAAACCAGAGAGGGAAGTGTCTCGGAGCTCACCTGATCGGTGTGAGAACACCGATCTCGGTCGAAAGACGAGGGCGAGCGGGGAGGCGTGGATACGCACCCGCACGGCGCGCCGATGCCGCTTGACCCTGTTTAAGTGATTACAACACTACGCCTCTCGCAGGAGGGAAATCTTGGGGTGGGGGTTAACTGTTAATATATCCAAAACTACCTCCACACAGGGAGGGGCCTTCAGCCGGCCAAGCAAAAGGGGAAAAATCAAGCTAGAAGCAAAGAATGGTAGCCGATGCCGATTCTGACCACTCTCTGCGCTTCAGGACAGGCAGTTGGTTTTCTTAACGTTGCGGCCACTCCATAATTTTGTTGATGACAAAAGCTATTGGAAATTCTTCGTAGCTGGATCATAATGACGCCAAATTTTTCTTGGAATTTTGTGTCGCTGTCGCTGGTTGGGGCAGAGCCGAGAACAGGGGTGGTCTTCGCTGGCTCTCTGTACTCTCAGGGTGTTACTGCTGGAAGACGGGGATGCTACAAGATGATACGAACTCTGTTGAAGGCATGGCAGGTACCGATGCGATTGTGCTCGAGTCCTCTTTCCGTCGGTATCAGCAGCGTTGTCGGAAGATGTCGGAGATGATCGTGAAGTCCCGAATAGTAGGGATGTAACAATTCTGGCTCCCAAAAACTGACCTGACACACTTGGAGTAGAAAATTTGTAACTCTTGATTCCGATGTCGAAACTTAGCTCTGCTTCTTGCGGATGAAAAAGGACTTAAGAGGGAAGCTATCAGCCAAGTCTTGCGCCAAGATCTGCAAGGGAGAGGCCGTGGTCAAACCAGATCTGCAGCTCTGGTCCTCTGCCTGAGTGGTTCTACGCAGTCGAGGAAGAAATGCTCCCACGGGCAGCTCGGTGCTCGGACGATGACGAAACCACCTTGCCTGGGAAGCTCTCTGGATGAACTTTCCAAAGGTATATGCCTTGCCACCCGAAGAATCAGGGAAGGGCCGGAGACGATGCAGCTTCTAGGACCAATGCTTGTGACCTGCGACCTGCTACCGGAGCTGCAACCTTGTGTTGGCAAATGGAGTAGGAGGGGGGGTAACACAGCAAGGGGATGATGGCTGATGGATATGGGAGAGGGGAGGATGTGGCTGGGGTCTTCAAGGAGGCTGGGGTGGCAGGGATGGGGTTGAGGGGGGGGGGCTGGAGCTGCTGCTGGTGGTGATAGGGGTGGATATGCACTAGAGAGGGGTGGGATGGAGAGGAGGTGGAGGGGGGCGACCAGACCTAAGGAGATCTCCTTGGGTCGACCTAGGGTGTGGGGGGGATGAGAGAGGGGAGGGAATTTCGAATTTGGGCCTTTGGAGGAGTTATTTCTGCCTTGGGAAGGTGGTGGGATGCTTGGGGAAGGAGAGAGGGGAGTTGGGGGTTGGGAGGTGGGGTGTGGATTGGAGGAGAGCTCTTGGGGTTGGGGTGAGTTAATGGAAGGGTGTGGGGACTAGGGAGAGAGTTATTAGGGGAGGGGAAGTGAGAGAAAGTTGTTGGGAGGGGGAGGAGAGAGAGAATGGGGCGAACCCCTTAGAGAGAGAGGGATAATGAGAGAGAGAGAGAGTAGAGTGAAATTTGGTGGAGGAGAAAGAGACTTGAAGGTTTCTTCTATTCAAATGATTCATCAAAAGTTGTTCCATATGAGGGGAGTGGGGGCCTATTTATAGGCTTACATACTTTCATATGACCAAACTAACCTTGACTAAGTGCACTAATGACAAGCAAGTCCAAGGGAGGGGCGCCCCTAGGCCTAGCCTACTAGTTGGGCCCAAATGACTATCAAACTGACCCATTTACCTATTAACTGACTCAAATAAAATGAAAATTACATGCTACTGCTCAAAATTAAGTGACGGAGATGATGATGCGTCGATGGCGAGCAACCGAAGTCTCGAAAAAAGATGGAGTGACTAGGGATGTCCCCATCATACCCTTATTGTTTAATTCTTGTTTAGCCTTGTTCTTTATGTTTTTGAAGCCTAAATGTGGTGGAAATGATGTATGACAATAGGGAACAGGAGATACTTGTGTATTCCCATCGATTCGATTGATTTGGGATGGGTTTAAAATGGTTAGGGCATGTTTCAGTTCATCCGGACAAGTAGCGGTCCGCATAAGGCCGCTAATTGGCCTCTGGAAGGGGTAGCGGTCTCCACAGAGACCGTTTCCCATGAGGCGAGGCAGAGGGCACGTAGCAGCCATAGGGCTGGCCGCCACTTTCAAGTTGCGGCCATCCCCATGACCACCACTTGGCAATGGCGGCCCAGTTCAGACTGCAACTTCCCTGCAGCCTAGATTTTTGTCGTGATCATTTGGCCGTGTGTTTGTGGTCGTACCTTTGGTATGTTTATGCGCCGTAATAATTTGTGGTATGCTTTTATGTCCCATTTGGGTTGGCTTCTCTTTCCTATGTGATTGACCCACCAGTCGTAACCCGATGACCTCTAGTGTTGGCCCACCTGGGAGAGGTGGCGGGGTAGTCCCGGTGTACAGTTTTTAGGCTAGTTTTTGTGGGCCCACTTGATTTTTAGTAGCGTTTGACTGGGGGGAAAAACGAGTTAGAGGCCTGGCTCAAGGCATTGAGCTTGTGTGTGCACACGTGGTCAAGAGTGTGGACTTGCGCTGACGAGCGTGACCCTAACTAGTCCTTGTCTTTGGTTACAGTTGCGATGTCTCAGTTACCGTGTTCAAGGCGAGTGGGAGACACCCGAGGCATAGTGCAAGTCGTCAGTGGACGCGTCGTGTCTTACTTCTAGTGGTTCTTTTCTCTTGTCACCTGGTCTATGGAAATTTGACTCTAATAGTGAATGAAAGATTCTCGTGTTTAATTATACACTTAAATTAGCCTGAGTTTACATGGCATTCATATTTACATGTGTTCATTAATTGATATTCCTGTACAGCTTTTATTAATTGAAATAGTTGCATGCCATTGCGTTATTTAGTATGATTAATTGTTTCTTTGGTGATTTGAGCTGTGAGGTAGGGATCTGCGGGACCCCTACTGAGTTAATGAAATGAGACTCACCCCTTATTTTTCAGGTGAGGCACAGCAGCCTGCAGGTTTCCCACGTGGTTTTGGCGGTCAGTCTTAGTAGCCAGCATGGTCCAACCCAGGGTATGCCCCGTGTAGTTGTCCTTTTAGGTTATTGTATAATTTTGGACTTGTACTTTGTGCTTCTGGAGTAATGTATAATTATAACACTCTGGTAATGTAAAATTGCTTCTGCTTAATGTTTTTATTCCATTAAAATGGGCCTATGATTGTAGATCTTTATGCATCCACACTCCACTTTCCAACCCTTTCGGAGCCTCATCAGTTCTTGGGTGGCGACTCAGGGTCCTAGTGGTATCGGGTCTCTGGTACCCGGGTTTCTAGGTCGTTACTGTCACACCCCGAGCGCGGAAGGAACCCGGTATGCATGACGAGTTTATATCAATCATGTTAATCAAAGCATAAGGAATTCGACCTTATAGACAGAGTGCGCAAAAGTAAAGATAATAAACCAAATCCTTTATTCTCATTAATAACACCAATGTCCAAAAGTATAACCATTACATAATCCATTGATGACTAGACTCAATAAATAGGAAAAATAGAATAATTTACACTAGAAATAGGAAAAAGACACGACTAGGCAGACCCTTCAATGGTCGGGTGGCTCTATACTCTTCACTCATCTCCATTCCCATCCGAATGATCCTCGTCATCGGAGTTCCCTGAAAAATTGGAGAAAACTAGGTTGAGTGAATGCTCAGTAGGAATTATATCTCAAAGTCAAGCTTACTTTATGATGCGGGGCGACAATGAGACTCGACTCGGACGTGTTGCGATCCTGGGACTCTAGGTGACGACGCGACCCAAAGACAACGCGACCAGCAACAACACGACTGGTTCGGCACCCTATGTGGTTCCTGAAGACGCAAGCGTGCCCCAAAGAAGAAGTATTCGCTCACTATCGTCCCAAGCGACTGAAACATGTCAAACTGCACGGTTGAGAAACCAGCATTGAGTCTCGGGTGGTCAGCTCGTGCTCAGAATGAGTCACGGGAAGGGTCTTGCACTCACAACTCACACCGGTGACTAAATTTAACTAGCTAGGAAATAAACTACTCACATACAGCAGCAAATAGAACTTATACTAAATATGCAAATACGACAAAGAGGGTGGCGAGTGTACCTCCACGCTCGGGGCGTGGGGAAGACGTCCCGGCCAAGTTCCGTAACTCCCGGTATAGTAGTAAAATTTAATTATAGAAGTGATTTTTATTGCCCACTCCACGCAGGGAGGTAAAGGGCTACACAATGACGTCGGGAGCATCGAACTTGGGTTGGCGGGCAGCAAGGTGGCGGGTTCTGGGCGATGGCAGGCAGCGGCTCCGGTTTTGTAAAATGCTGGCCGACAGGACAGCGAACAAGGATGTCTAAAGGGACGTCGACCTCCGGAGAGCTTCTTAAGGCGCCGGTTCACCAGGACGATGGCAGTGGGTCCCTGGTCTACCCCTGGCAGTGGCCGTTGCTGAATCTTCTGCAGCGTATTTTATTGTGGATTTCTACGGTCGCCCTCCTTGCTGGCCTGGTTCGGGCAAAACTGGGCGCTCCAGCAAAAATGTCCACTACGACCAGATCCGGCCTCGGATCGGGGCAAAATTAGCGTCGTTATGAGGAGCACTTAGAGGGCTTCGACATAATGGAAACTCAGACCCATCCAACGGTCTGATTGAAAATGAAATTCTATGCAACACTTCAACTATTTGTGGCTCGGAAGACAGGTCTCACAGGGCAGATCAGGTTCTGCCTGAGAATGAATTTTGAGTGTTGGGGAGACGGTGGATTTAGGTCTTGGAGATTTTGTGGGAGAGTGGGGGGCGGTGTGAGGGGGACACACAAATATTTTGGGATTTTTATGATGTGGTTTGGGGGGTGGGAAAAATAGAACACTAGGTGACTATCCCGCAGATCTAGAAACTGGCAGATTGCGAGGGGTGGAACTAAATGACTGGGAAGGGGGGCAAACGGGCTTTGATCGGCGTGAAAATTTAACTGGGGCTTAAGGACGGTAGGGGGAAGAGGCCCTCAAAATTTGAGGTCGATCAGACGGCTGGATTGGGAGAAGCGACCTGATCTTTGAGCTTCATATCTGGAATTTGGGATCCTGGACAGCATGCCGAAGGTGGTTGTGGTGGCTTGATGGCGGCACGAATGGAGTCGGCGGCGGCGGTGATCGAACCTGGTTCCCAGAGGAAGAGATAGACATGGGAATCACTCGAAAGAAAAGGGTCTCACACCCTGGATCAAGGAGGAAGAAGATGAAGAACTATAGAGAGAGAGGGGGGCACCCATGGCACTCTTGAATTTTTCCAATTTTTTAATTCATTACAAGAGAGTCTTTCTACCAAAACCCTAGACCTTGGAAAATGACCTCCAATACCCTTTGCCAAAGGGGCATAATGCGGAAAGGATAAACAAATCCTATATGGGACAAGAGAGGGGGCGCCCGTCTCCCTTGGTCCAACTTGGCAACTTGGTCCAAGTTCTACCTTGGACCAAGAACCACATTAATGTGCCTATGGACCATTGACCAACCTACTGGGCCCTCCAAATTAGGAAGCCCACCAAGAGAGAGAGAGGCCCAATTGGCCTCCAATTAATATAAAAGCCCAATGTGGAAATAGGACCTTTAATTGGACCCTTGAGTGAAATGAGCCCATATTACACTCTTGACCCCAATTACACTCATAAATACCCACAAATACAAATACACACCCAAATACACTCCAAATAAATACTAAAAAATATCTAAACAAAAGTAAATGAATTGGCTTGCTCTGATGTCCCATTAATTCTTCCCGTGTGGGAAGAACTCGACCCCGTCGAGTAAGGGGGGTGTTGTCACTCAGGTACTGCTCTAGTAGATCCAGATCTATCCTCTGTAGCTCTACCCGGATGATCCGAGTGTTAGCGGACACGGGGGTCATCCTCTCCATCGCACAAAGTAGTGCTAGTACACCCACCCCGAGTAGTCGTTACCTGCTCATCCAGTATATGCTATATCTGCTCACACTGCTGAGGTAACAAGGCTGGAGGTGGACGCTCTGGGGTGGTGTCACTCACAAGGGAGGAGACGGCTCAAAGAATTACTAGAAATCACCGCTGGGTCCCTATAAGTGACTAGGTCCGAGATGATGAAAGTGGAGCTGATCCCATAGCTCTCTGGCAAACCTACAACATATGCATTAGAACTAACTCGTTTCACTACTCGGAAAGGACCGACACCGCGAGATTGTAACTTCTTCACAGTTCCCGAGAGAAACCATTCAGGCCTGACCCTGATCAAGACGTACTCACCCTCCGGAACTCATGATGGTGCTTGTGGGCATCAGCCAACTCTTTGTACCGTGCATTGCTGGACTTAGCCGTCGACTATGCAACTCCTATATGCTCGACAAACAAACTGCATAAATAAACATATGGAGAGAGACACAACCTAATAACTTCCTAACACAAAAGACAAACACGCGGACACACTAAGGAAGACCAGGTAAGAATGACGGACACCGTCTGCATATACCAAGTGTGAAGATAAGCTGACCCACAACTTGAGGCCGTGAGTCTCAACCCTCGTCAACTATCTCCGGTTTGAGAAGACTCGTCCTCGGGTACATATGTGTAAGAGGATTAGGAGGCGGGTGACGGGAACATAATCTGGACGTTTGGTGTGGTTCATGGAAAATGGGAAGTCCGAACGTCGTCTCTTGAACGCGCGGCGGAAATCAAACCATACCGCGTCAACATAGGGTTTCGACCATTGTACGGTAGTCACTAGCGGCTGCGCTACTGTAGGAGAGACGGGTAAATGTATGATGACTAACTGCATGGGGTTGGCAGATGTCACATTCACCAAGGACAAAGTGGGTGGGACAGATAGCTCTGGGACGGCCGGTGGGGTTGGAGTGAATAACATAACGGGGTTGCTGGCTGGCGCCTCACCCTGGCCCACTAGGCACTCTATGGGATCGCTCTCGAACCCCACAACCTCAGCGAGGTACTCCTCGGCCAACTCTTGGTCAGTCTCATAACTTACCAGAATAAGCCCAGGTGGGACATCCTCGGAATGTGTGTCCTCTAAGATAGGGGAAAGTGCAGGACACTAGTCGGGGAAATGGTTACTCTCACTAAAGGGGGCCACATGAGCGGGCTCCAGGTGGGGTGGCTCCGAATAAAGATCGAAAGGTGAGGTTGGTGGCAAAGGAGCTCTCACGAGTGGGAAAGGAAGGTCCTCCCTAAGGGGGAGAGGTCCTTGGGGTGGCATCGGGTTGAGAATGTCAGCCACCACGATCTCCTTAGGCTCGGGTTAGAGTCCATCAATCTGAGTATACATCCTATCCCTCCTATCCAGTCGGTCCAAAAACATTTGCAAGAGGTCATCTAAGGTGCGGTTTGGACTAGGGGTATCATGGTGTGTTTGCTCGTATTCAATTGGCCTAGTCTTGGGTCGAGGCTCATCTACGTGCGGGGCTCTTTGCCTCCGACTATGACCCACTTGGTTGGAGGTGACTGGGTGGGGTCAGTTGCAGGTGACCGGGCCGGGTAGATAGACCCTTCTAAGCTCGCCCTTCAAC
This sequence comes from Amorphophallus konjac, assembly GCA_022559845.1. NCBI lineage: Eukaryota > Viridiplantae > Streptophyta > Magnoliopsida > Alismatales > Araceae > Amorphophallus > Amorphophallus konjac. Next base: position 154,930,936 of record CM040120.1, on the reverse strand, counting down.
TCATGCCATGACTCGATGGGCCATTGCGTCTTAATCTCCCTTATGCGCTCAATGCTCTCCCATTTCTAGGCGGCTTCATGAAAAAGCCGCCTTTGGGCAAAGATGACTTGCATGGCATCGGACATAGTGTAACACTCAAAGTATTCATCCATAGCGGCTTCCCACTTTAGGTAGTCGCTCGGGACTTTGGAGCCATAAAAGTCTGAGGCCTCGGGCCTACAGTGGTGGAAGAGTTGAATTCCCCATCCTTGGGTGTCGCGCCACCATTCATATGAACTAGGCGACTGGGGATCCATGGGGAATTGGGGGAACTTATGGGTGGGTTGGACATGCAGACACTCGAGACAAGATAAACTGACTCTGTAATTGACTAGACACGACCCTAAAACAACAATACATAGTTGGAATATAGACTCGACTACAAACCTAGACTCAACGAGTATCCGGTACGGGACGGAGGTTTGATCCAAAGATCGCACTCACGCAAGTAAGCTACCTTCCCAATAGGTATAACCTATTGTTCCGGGGACACCTTTTGATATACCGGGTATCGGAATGAAATACAATCTAAGATAAAACTACCCTACACTCAAACCGGCCCTGATACCAATTTGATGCGGGATGACAATGAGACTCGACTCGGACTTGTTGCGAACCTGGGACTCTAGGTGACAACGAGACCCAAAGACGATGCGACCAGCAACGACACGACTGGTTCGGCACCCTACGTGGTTCCTGAAGAGGCAAGCGTGCCCCAAACAAGAAGTACTCGCTCACGATCGTCCCCAGTGAGGGAAACATGTCAAACTGCACTGTTGAGAAACCGACATTGAGTCTCGGGTGGTCAGCTCACTCTCGTGCTCGGTGTGAGTCACGGGACGGGTCTCGCACTCACAACTCACAGCGGTGACTAAGTTTAACTAGCTAGGAAATAAACTACTCACAGGCAGTGGCAAATAGAACTTATACTAAATAAGCAAATATGACAAAGAGGGTGGCGAGCATACCTTCACGCTCGGGGCGTGGGGAAGACGTCCCGACCAAGTTCCGTAATTCCCGGTACAGTAGTAAAATTTAATTACAGAAGTGATTTTTATTGCCCACTCCACCTAGGGAGGTAAAGGGATACACAATGACGCCGGGAGCACCGAACTTGGGTTGGCGGGCAGCAAGGTGGCGTGTTCATGGCGGTGGCGGGCAGCGGCTCCGGTTCTATGAATTGCTGGCCTACAGGACAGCAAAAAAGGACGTCCAAAGGGACGTCGACCTCTAGAGAGCTTCTGAAAGCGGCGGTTAATCGGGACGATGGCATGGGGTACCTGGTCGACCCTTGGGAGCGGCCGTTGCTGAATTTTCTTCGGCGTATATTATTGTGGATTTCTACGGTCGCCCTCCTTGCTGGCCTAGTTCGGGGCAGAACTGAGCGCTCCCACGAAAATGGCTGCCACGACTAGTTCTAGTCTCGGATCGGGGCGAAATTAGCGCCATTGCGTAGAGCACTCAGAGGGATTCGACATATCGTAAACTCAGGCCCATCCAACGGTTGGATTGAAAATGAAAACTTTTAGAACATGTCAACTATTTCTGGCTCAGAAGACAGGTCTCACATGGCAGATCGGGTTCTTTCTAAGAACGAATTTTGACTGTGGGGGAGATGATGGATATAGGGCTTGGGGATTTTATGGGAGAGAGGGGGGGCCTGAGGGTGACACAAAAATCGTTTGGGATTTTTTTGATGTGGTTTGGGGGGTGGGAAAAATAGAACACTAGGTGACTATCCCGCAGATCTGCAAATTGGCAGATTGCAATGGGTTGAACTAAATGACTGGGAAGGGGGGCACACGGGCTCTGATTGGAGTGAAACTTTAACTAGGGGTTAAGGGCGGTGGGGGGAAGATGCCCTCAACATTTGAGGTCGATCAAACGGCTGGATTGGGAGAACCGACCTGATCTTTGAGCTTCACATATGGAATTCGGGATCCTGGACAGCCGGTCGGAGTAGTTGTTGTAGTGGCTTGATGGCGGCACGAACGGAGGCGGTGGCGGTGGTGATTGAACCTGGTACCCAGAGGAAGAGTTAGAAGTGGGAATCACTCCCAAGAAAGGGCCTCCCACCTTGGATCGAGGAGGAAGAAGATGAAGAACTAGAGAGAGAGAGGGGGTGCCCATGGCACTCTTGAATTTTTCCAATTTTTTCATTCATTAATTTCCCAAAAATATTACAAGAGAGTCTTTATACCAGAACCCTAGACCTAGGAAAATGACCTCCAATACCCTTGGTCAAAGGGGCATAATGGGGAAAGGGAAAAAAAGGATAAATAAATCCCATATGGGACAAGAGAGGGGGCGCCCCTCACTCTTTGTCCAACTTGGCAACTTGGTCCAAGTTCTACCTTGGACCAAGGACCACATTTATGGGCCTATGGACCATTGACCAACCTATTGGGCCCTCCAAATTAGGAAGCCCACCAAGAAAGAGAGAGGCCCAATTGGGCTCCAATTAATATAAAGGCCCAATGTGGAAATAGGACCTTTAATTGGAACCTTGAATGAAATGAGCCCATATTACACCCTTGACCCCAATTACACTCATAAATACCCACAAATACAAATACACACCCAAATACACTCCAAATAAATAGTAAAAAATATCTAAACAAAAGTAAATGAATTGGCTTGCTCCAATGTCCCATCACTTTAAGTAAATTACATGTTACATGAACTATGCAAGTATAGCGATGCATGTACGCAAGATAAAGATGAGAGTAAAGTATCAAGAAATATTATAGATGAACTAGCAAGATTACAAAGTGTTATTGGAAAGCATATCAAGATTACCAAGCATGTAAATATCAAGACATGTCATGTGAATTGGCTATTATAATATTAAGCAAGTAAATACCCATTCGGGCCACGCAAGTCATGTCAAGTCAAGTCAAGCACGAGTCGTGGAATGTGAAAATCTAGAAAGTCATGCACTTCGGTGCAATGTCACACCGTGATCAATCAACTACCATAGACACAAGTACTTTCGGGTGCTCCTCCCAGGACCAGATCAGGCCCTATATGCAGAAGCATTGAGTCATCTATATTTTAGACAACCACTATAGTTTATAGCCAATATAGAGTTTCAAAGGAATAAGCCATTGTAGGATGATAAGGTAGATTTCACATATTTCTGAGTTCAAGGACAGAACTTTGGACAAGGAAGTCATACCAATAAATCATATGAAAAATGATGACACAACATGAAACTGGGTAATTGGCGTCCTGATGCGGGACAGGTGACGTGACCGGGCTAAGACGTATGATCGACTCGAAGTGCGGCCAGCACTAGCACACTAAGGGAAGCCGAGCGATTGACTACCGTGGCGTTCTCCGGGTGGAGACGTCTCTAACCTTTGATGATTTGTGGTAGGAAGATACTTGGTTCTAAGTCTCTCCTTCATCTCATCCCAAGACTCAACCTGGGGCTCTCGACGCAGATATAGCAAGCTCTCCACATTGTACCAATAAGTTTGTGCTTGCCCTAACAGCTTCATTTTAGCAAACTTGACTCTCCGGTGGTCTGTCATCTTGAACCTATCGAAATATAGATCCATATTGGCCTCCCAATCAAGATAGACCTTTGGTTCCAAAGACCTCTCAAAAGTGGGAGGTTATGCTCCCACGGTCCTAAGGACTCTATCGTCCTCTTCATCTCTTGGCTAATGAAAGTCATGACGGCGTCGGCCGTACCCGCCATACGCATTATCGGACCCATAGTCTTCTAGACCAAGGTCACGATGTTGTGGTTCGATGTCTCGGTGAGGGGTGAGCTGAGGAGCGGGTGCAGGCTGGTTTTGGGCCGCGGGAGCGGGCTGGACCAGGGCCATGGGAGCGGGTTGGGATTGGGCCACCGCGGGAGCATGTGCAGGTGGGCCCTGGGCCACTCCAGGAGGGTCCCCGTGTGACATTCTATCTAACCGTCCAACAAGATCTTGGATAGATCGGTCGGATGACTCCATCCGTTCTTCCATGGCTCGAAGGCGACCACCCATATTATCAGAGAAGTTCCGAAAGGTAGCCTCGGGTTGGTCCAACTGAGCCATAATGGCCAACATCGCCTCATGAAAGGAGTGAAAGTCTCCCGAGGCGGCATCCCGTGGGTTAGCCATAGATGCAGGGTGATGGTATTGGGTACCTCGTTGTGTAGTGGACAGCGGATCTAGAGGGGAGGGGTGAATAGATCTGCCCCTGTTTTCGCAATGGCACCCTTTAAATAGCAAGATAGAACAAATCGCAGCGGAATATAACTAGCTAATCGAAGGACACAACGATTTGCTTAGCAAGATGGTTACTAATATATCAATTAGAACCTAAGCATGCATCTAGCACAAAGCAGTCGCACAAGCAAACCACAACACACGAGATTTTAAGGTGGTTCGGACTGAATCCCCAGTCCTATGTCCACCCCTCACCAAATCCGGTGAGGCTCCACTAGTGCCACGCACTGAACCGCAAATCGGAAAGACCACTGATTGCCTTCCTACTAACCACCTGGTAGGGACGTCAACAACGCAGATCGGACAACCTCCGATTGCCTTCCTACTACCCACCGGTAGGGACGATTCTCAAATTCAATTGTTTGAATGAAATGAAAAGGAGAACAAATATGAAATCACTCAAACAAGATATAGAGTATGCTCAAAGAAAAGAATCTTGTCTGAGTTGCAGAAGCTTGAATCGGATGCTTTGACGGTGTCCTCTTTCTTGCTGGATGATCTTCCTTGAACCTCTTCTAGTTGATGAAGAAGACGATAGATGTAGCTTCAATCTTCCTTTTGATCTTCTTGAGTCGATGAAGAGGATATAGAAGATGTAGGATGCAGCTTAGATCACCCTTGAGAGCCTTGATTCCTTCTTCTTCCTTGAGGTTGAGATGGCTTCAGATCTGGACTTGAATGCCTTGGAATGGATGAAGAACTTCCTCCCGAAACATTGTTCACGGAGGTGCTACAGTATCTCGAAAGTGAGCTCCCTTGATCTCCCTTGAAGCCTTGAAGCATTAGGGTTTCCAACCCTCTTGTATTGGTTTTATAGACCTTGAATGGTCTATAGACAAGCCTCAGACCAGATCCACAATTTGTGGGTGTTTAGGTGACTTTTGGATTAAACAAATCCATGTTGAATGGCCCTTTTCGAAGTTGGAAACAAAGTTAACATTGAAGGCTCGGGGCTGGCGGTCGACCTGCAGCTCCTGGCGGTCAACCGCTACTGTGAAATGCTGTAGACGAATGGCCCCTGGGATTTCCGGTCGACCGCCACTGGCTGGCGGTCGACCGCTACTGAAACTCGTGCAGGCTGGCAGTTGCTGGCTGGGGGGGTCGACCGCCCCTGTGCTAGCGGTCGACCGCCAGCTAGGTAGAACCCGGCTTATCCCGGGTCGGTCCAATTTCCGTTCTAGCTCCGTCGTTCAACTCCATTAGCAGCCCATGCATGTTTGTGGCATCGCCCTCCATCGCACGGCCAATCCGCGTGCGAGGGCGCAACAATAAGCTTTCACTTGTCCATTCATTTGCATATCTTTTTTTTTATAAAGCCAGTCATCTAGGAAGAGAATAGGGAGAGTGCACCCCCATTCAAAGGACGGGAATGTTCTCACTCCACCAATCACCTACTAGATGCTCATTTTATTGCTATCAGAATGTGGTTACATCATCAATAGAGGATAGAACCTCTTGTATGTGAAATGAAGAAACTCCTATACAAGCTTAATGTGGATGTTTGGCAAACCCCAGGCATCAGCTAAAACATACCCCTTGGCCAGCAATGGCAACTCCCGAATATAAGAAAATACATAGCTACTACCCTTAGCAACTGCATAATTAGCTAATGCATCTGCCACTTGGTTAGCCTCTCTATAGGAATGAACAATAGGGCAGTTAAATGTTGGAAACAATTGAAGAAGATCCTGCCACCAGGGAAGAAGAGTCCACGGGGGGTCTCTTTTAGAAGCCAGCATATCAATTAAAGCCATTGAATTAGTATATATCACAGCCAAAGAGATGCCATGAACTTTTGCCAGCCTTAAACCATCCAACAAAGCACGACCTTCTGCAGCCATATTTGTTCCAGAGCCATAGAAGAAAGCAAAACCCATGAAGAGCTTCCCATTTTTGTCTCTGAAACAGCCACCCCCTCCTGCTAAACATGGGTTCTCGTTACTTGCACCATCCACATTTAAAGCCAAACCTTCAGCAGGAGCAACCCATCGAACACTTAGGACATTTGGGTAGGAATGGTTGATAGCAATGCCAAATTCCTGCAGGATTCCCAGATAACCTGTGTTGACCCCTTGCTTAAATTTTATCTTGCTGACAGCATATGCAACCTCTGCAATTATATGATCTGCAGTGTTGAAAAAACTAAGATAGTTGCCTTCATATCTTACTCTGCATCTGTATTTCCAGGTCTCCCAGATTATCAGGATGATAAGCAATAGGGATATAAATGCTTTTGGTTTATGAAGAGCAGCCTTATTTATAGCAGACTTCAGCCTACTTGTTATATTGCTAAGTTCCAGACAGCTAGCATTGATCAGGGATCCAAATCTACTCCAAAGAAAAGTTGCTATGTCACTATTAACAAATAGGTGGTCCATATCTTCAGTATTCTGGACAGAAGAGCAGCAGTTGCAGCAGGAGGCCAGACTTATTCCACTCTTCTGAATTAAAGTATCAACAGGAACAGCTTGGCACAAAACTTTCCAACAAAATATAGAAGCTCGGGGAGAGAGGAAATTCTGCCAAAGATTTCTAAACTTTGCATCCAGCCGAGGAGTTTGATTTCTGCATATGCTGAACGCAGTTTTAAAACTAAATTTACCTGTGCTTGAAAGTGTCCAAACAGGGATGTCTTCCCCTTTATGTAAAGCCATCGCTTGAAGTTGGTCTTTCAGTTGCTGGTCTTCAACTTTATCCCAAACTGGGTGTCGGCGATTGGCTAGAGCCTCTTGAACAGAGCAATTTAAGGAGTCTGAGTCAGTCTGCAGAGAAAAAAGATTGGCCAGGGATGTGTCTTTGCACCAGCAATCCTTGAGAAAATTTGTGTTGGCCCCGTCCTGGATAATCATTCTAGAGCCTGCCATGTAGATGGTTTTAGCCTTCTCAAAGTCTTGTTTCTTAATCCTTGCTAAGAAAGGAACTTTACATTCTAAAATATGCCGACCATTTAGGTATTTGCTTCTAACAAACATAGCCCAGGGGGAATTACTATTTAAAGCCTGCCAAATCAATCTCACATAAAAGCATTGCTGAATTTCCTTCAAGCTTCTGATTCCAAGACCTCCTTCTTCTATCGGACAGCAGATTCTTTCCCATGAAACCCAATGCTTCCTGTGGGAATTTTCATAGCCCTGCCAGAAAAAATTAGAGCAGATACTTCCAATCTGTTTTAGGATAGTGTATGGGATTGATGCTGCATTTGTTGTGTATACTGGAATAGCAGATAAAATTGTCCTAATTAGAACTAGTCTGCCTGCCTGTGATAACATCTTGCTTTGCCAACCAGCCAATCTGATATTAATTTTATCAATGAGATACTTGAAGTGAGAAGTCTTCACACGACCCTTAAAGAGAGGAATGCCAAGGTAAGTGATGCTGCCATTCCAACTGAGGCATTTTCTTAGCAGTTAGGAAATAGCTTTTGTGAGCATTAATGCATTGATTCATTTGCATATCTGTCATGAACACAACACCACATATGTCAGTCATATAAGAGTGAAAAATAACAATGGCTAATAGTGTTTAGCCAATATCAAAACCAAGAATACCATAGAATGCATATGACCATAGAATGATGGCGAATGACCCAAGTGACCACAGAATGACTCAAATGACTTCAGGGACACAACATTCTCGCCGGGTGGGCATGCAAAGACACAAAGATCGGAATGCACTAACTAATGCAAACTGAGGAACCTAGACTTAACCAATATATGGTACTAGGTAGAGTTCCAGGATCCGAAGATCCTCTCACGCAAATGTGTGACCTTCCCGATAGGCGTAACCTAACGTTCGAGCAGCACCTTTTGATATACCTAATATTGGGATGAAATGCAACCTAGGACTTAGATGACCCTAGACCTAAACCGACGCTCTGATACCAATTTGACGTGGGACAGGTGATGCGATCAGGCTAAGACGTACGACCGACTCGAAGTGCGGCCATCACTAGCACACTAAGGGAAGCAGAGCGGCTGACTACCGTGGCGTTCTCTGGGTAGAGACATCTCTCAACAGTAACTCACTCTAGCCCAACGATCATCCCTTGCGAGGGAAACGTGGGACCGCAGCGGTTAAGGAACCACTATCGCCTAGGGTAATGTAGTCCGAGCTCAGTCCTCGACTGGCGCTCTCAACTCTCAATCACGGTGATTTGTAGCTAGCTAACGGCCCTATTCTCATAAACACATCATATATGACAGCATACTAAATAAAGCAAATGCTGGAGTGAAGGAACGTCGCGCGTACCTCCACTACTAATGCGTGGTGAAGAAACCCTGGCCGGGTCCGAACAACCCCGATACACACGAGAAATTAATTATTACAATTTTGGAAACTTGGCCCACTCCACGCAGGGAGGTAGAGGGCTACAACAGCAAACTTCGGGGCTGCTGGAATGCGGGTTGACGGGCAACACTCGAGGGAGCCAAGGGAGGCGAGCCGAAGCCTACCGGAAGGCGAAGATTGGCCACCGATCTATTCTGCCCGTGCAAGTCACCCTACGCAGAAAGATTGCAGAGGACGGTACGCCAAGATCCGACGTCCGATCGGAGTTCCGTTTGTTGGAGAACGTTGGTGACAGGATGAAAATTCTTTGCTCCGAAGGGCGTGATCAGATCTTACCAGATCTGGGCACAGCAGTAACAGTTCTCAACCTCTGGTTTGGCGCACAAGGAACTGAACAGAAAGACAATTAATTACTGGAAAAATGGCTCCCGGTGTTGGAAAGAGGCGCCATTTGTTGCCAATCGTCGGCGATGTCTAGAGGAAGGATCTGACCAAGGGGTTTGGTCAGATCGGCAAAAAGGAGGGCATGGCAGCTTCTGGAAGTTGCCTCTTCTTCTGGGTCGGATCTGCACAGGGTGGTCTGCGCAGTCCCACGAGGAGCTCCGCCACTATCGGCACCGATCTCGGATCGACACGAGCTTGGCAGAAACGTGAAGAGGACTCAAAATCCTACGATCACTCCGAAAGGTAGATCCGGTTAGCGTGGGAGTAGATCTGTAGAAATTTTGGATCAGGAAACTCAGGATCTGGACAGCAAGCTCGGGCGGATCTGCGTGACTTTACGATATGAATTATTGTCGGCGATCCAGAGCTCCGATTGACACGAAACCACTGCCAAATTCTTCCTGACCCGCAGAAGCTTCTCTGAGAATCTTTGTGGAACCAGATGCTAAGGGGATAAGGAGGATAGAGGGGCGAGTCACACGCCCAAATAAATCCCATCTCAGGATTTGGCCTAGGGCATCACACCCAAAGGAAAGAAGAGAATCACTCTCTTAATGTAATTTTCTCTCACCAATTCTTCATTAACTCCTTCACTGACACTATACACCTGTTTAAATAGAGGGAAGGCAAGGGGAGGACGCTGGGAAATACGTGGGAGCAAGGGGAGGGAGTGGGGGTGCGCCCCTTTGACAAGGAGAGGGGAGGGGAGGCCAAATGGGGGGACAATGACTCACCTACCTTTGAAAATTAAAGGAGAGGGGAGACAAGGTTGGTGGGTGGCTGCCTAACCTTGGACCAAGGAAGGGGGGCGCCCCCTTCCACTAGCCACCAGCCTCCAATCCTTTAACCCCTTTCACATATAGCATGCTATCCCTTTAATCTTGTTCACATTGAAGCGCTTTGGCCCATTTAAGGCCCAAAGCCCAATAAGCCTAGCCCATTCGCCACATGAGGTCCAATAAATTTAAAAGAGATAATTGTCCATGAAAGGACTACAAAGGGCCCAATAAGGCCTAAAAAGTGTGAAATAAAGATGTCATAGCGACCGAAGCGTCCATGTCCTCTGCGAGCTTACTGGGCCCGACCATGTCCTTGTCCACCGACATGTATAGCGGCGTGTGTCCGCACCACATCCACTTAGTCGCCATCAATTACAGAAACGGTGCCCACTGTGTGGTCACAAATTCCTTTGAATAGTACATGCACGATGAAGTAGCATCCAGGTTCAAGTCGCTAAATTAGTAATCTGTGCCACTGTCCAGGTTGCCAATTCCCTTTGGCGCCCAACGCATGGTCGCTAATTACTGATAGAGACAGACTTCTCAGAAGAGGCCAGAAACAGCACTCTATGAGGGCTATAACATCGTGGCAAGTTAGGTTTCAAAGTTTTTAGGGTACAACCTGCTCGGCTGCCTTGAGGGAATCCAAGGCTAACGCAGACTTACGGAGGTCTCAATGAAGAATGTACCAGTATGAAGGAAGGAATATCCCGCGGAGGGTCCAATGATCACCAAGAATTGAGTGTGTAATCGGTAGAAACAAAACGGGGACTCCATCTATGGATGTGAGATGAGAGTGCCAAGTAAACCTGCAAAATGGGGCAGAAAACGCAATAAATCTTAGAGGCAAGAATTGCCGTCCAATCAGAAGTCGCTATATCAATAATTAGCAGCTCTCTGAAGGGTCGCTCAATCTTATATTTAATAAAATTTCATGAAAATAATACTAATTAGCGACACTGTGCACGGGCACTAATTATAGAATTTTCCAGAAATCAATAAAACTTAAGTATAATTGGTGACCTTGTAAAAAGGCACTCAATCTTTAATTTGCGTCCGTTATTATGTCGCAATATTCAAGATTTTCATATATTTTCTATTTTATCAATTCTTTTACAAAACATCACCTTCTTAGAAGAGCGCTCAATCATTAATGGGCGACTGGGTGACAGTCGTCCATTCTTTTTGATGCTACGCATCAGGTAGGTATAGACACATAACACTGTTCATTTCTTTTGAGTTTACATAATCAGGAAAGTGAAGACATGAATAAGTAGAAAAAAATATGGTGGATCCAGAACCATGCTCATGCAAAAATTTTAACGCAAGGTTTCATAGATATTAAAATTTTAAACATGGGTAATTATTAATTCTGTTTACAGTAAATAGCGGCATGGGTAGGGTCGCTCATTAATGGGCGACCAGAAGACTGTCACAATTTACGAATTTGTGACCTTCTGCGCCGTCGTTCATTAATAGGCGGCCAGTACTTCGTCACTATTTTGATGCACATAGTAAACTCAAAAATAACTTCGTAAATGGAATAGCAAGAGATGAAACTATGATTTAACTATACTTATACATGCCATGGACCTTCACTATTGATCTTGGGCTTGGAACTTGAGAAAACCTACCTCTTTGGCTTGGTCTAGATGACAGACAGAGAAAATGAAAAAAGATAAGTAGCAATAGCTTTGCCAGCAACTGTAGCAATGTTATAGTGGCAACGAAACACCGCAGTAAGATGAAGAAGAAGATGAAGCTTCTTCACGATGTAGACGAACGAAGAGGGAAGAAGAAGCAGCAACTACGGCTTCCGTCATGACAAGAGTTCGATCCGTAAGGGAAAAAGAAAGGAAGAAGCAAAGCTTCCTCGCACGGCTGCGGGAACAGGAGGAATACGTCGACGTAGGGCTCCTTCGAATGCAGTAATTGACTTGAACTTGTTCGATGGAGGTCCTTATTTATAGAGATTGATATTTTTGACTTCTAATGGGATTTAAGTTTCCCTACGGTGAATCCTAATAGGTTTAAAACTTCTATGTTAATATTCTTGTTACTATATCCACAGCCGCTATCCTGTTGGAGTTCAAAACCCCAAAGCCATGCACGTTCAAACAGGATAAGTCCTTTGTATAAACCAAACGCCCCATATGTATAAATAATTGTATGCATAACCTACTGTAAGGCCCATTAGTCCTTAGGCTAAACTTATCGCACATAAGGCCCATATATCATTTAAGGCTTTTGAAGGTGTAATGGTTGAGGCCCATATGTTAAGTGAGAGGCTTTATGCTTAAGGCCCAAATACATAAAGGTTAAGGCCTTTTGGTTTAATCATTTGGGTTTCAAAATTTGCTCGATTTGGGCCCTCGTTGGATTTATTTATTTATTTAGGAAATTTTATTCCTATTATTTATACGGGATGCTACACCTTCCCCCGCTTAAAAGAATTTGGTCCCCAAATTTAATTCTGTATAGATATGGAGGGTGTAGAGTACTCACGATTCTGAAATAAGTCCGGGAATCTTTTATTCATATATTCTTCGGTCTCCCATGTGACTTCTTGTTCTGAGAACTTGCTCCATTGCACCTTTACCATGGTAGTAGTTTTGTTCCTCAACACACGAACCTCATGATTAAGGATCTTTAAAGACTTTTGTTCAAATGTGAGATCCTTTTGTATCACAATGTTGTCATGATCTATGACATGGGACGGGTCATGAACATACTTCTTGAGCATAGAGATGTAAAGTACATTGTGTACTTCGGATAGTTGTTGTGGCAAGGCGATCTGATAGGCAACCTCGCCAACTCTTTCCAACACCTCGAAGGGACCGATATACCTTGGTGTAAGCTTGCCCTTAACACCAAATCTTCTAATACCTCGTCTTGGGAAAACCTAAAGAAAGACATGATCTCCAACTTGGAACTCGAGGTCTCTCCTTCTAGTATCGGCATAAGTCTTTTGTCTAGACTGAGCCATCTGAAGTCTTTCTCTAATGAGTTGAATCTTCTCAGTAGTATCCCTTACCATGTCTGGGCCTAGTAGTTGCTTTTCGCCAACTTCATCCCAGCATAGTTGTTAGCGGCAACTCCTTCCATATAGTGCCTCGAAGGGTGCCATTTGAATACTTGCATGGTAACTGTTGTTAAATCCAAACTCGACGAGAGGCATGTGATCATTCCAGCTTCCACCAAAATCAATAATGCAAGGTCTTAGCATGTCTTCTACGACTTGATTCGTTCTCTCGGTCTGACCATCCGTCTGAGGATGAAAAGGTGTACTAAAGTTAAGCCTTGTCCCCAACGAATGTCGTAGACCCTTCCAGAAATGAGAAGTGAAACGCGGGTCTCGATCAGACATGATGGAAACAAGAACTCCATGTAGTCTGACCACCTCTTTGATGTATAAAGCGGCTAGAACATCAACCGACCGTCGGCTCTTTATAGGTAAAAAGTGTGCCGACTTGGTCAACAGTCTATGATAACCCATATTCCATCATGTCCTCCTTTAGATTTAGATAGACCCATAATGAAGTCCATGCCGATTTATTCCCACTTCCACTTGGGAATGTCTAGAGGATGTAGCTTACCGACAGGCTTTTGGTGTTCTACCTTGGCTTATTGGCACGTGAGATAGCGAGAAATGAAGTCCGCCACCTCCCTTTTCATGTTAGGCCACCAAAAGGTCCGTTTCAAATCCTAGTACATCTTGGTCGATCCGGGATGAATTGTGTATTTTGATCGGTGAGCTTCGTCTAAGATTTTCTTCTTCAACTCTGGGCAGTCCGGTACACAAGTCCTTTCTCAGAATAATAATTTTCCATCTCATGCCAGCTAGAACTCAGGTTACTCTTCTAACTTGTCTTTTATTTCTACTAACATCGGGTCATTATCTTGAAGCTCCTTGATCTCGGAGAGTAAACCCGATTGTATCCTCATGTGTGATAGAGTAATACACCTTTTCTCCTTGTCTATACTTATATCGAGCTTAGTGAATTGTTCTATCATCTTCCACTCTTCGATCATGCAGTTGGCCAATAACGCTCTCGGCTTTCAATTGAGGGCATCAGCTACGGGATTACTCTTTCCAAGATGGTATTGTATAGTGAAGTCGAAGTCCTTAAGATACTCTAGCCAACGCCTTTGTCTCATGTTTAATTCCTTTTGAGAAAATAGATACTTGAGACTCTTGTGATCGGAGTATACGATAAACTGCTCTCCGTAGAGATAGTGTCTCCAGATCTTCAAAGCAAATACTACCGCGGCCAACTCTAGGCCGTGCACCGGGTAGTTCTCCTCATGCTTCTTTAATTGTCGGGAAGAGTAAGCAATGACTCTCCCTTGTTACATTAAGACACATCTGAGGCCAATGCCAGATGCATTGGTATATACCTCAAATTTTTCTCCTTCAGTTGGTAATGCCAAGATCGGGGCAGTTGTCAGATGATCCTTGAAGGCTTGAAAACTTTTGTCACAATTCTCGTTCCACTTATAAGGAATCTTCTTGTGGGTCAGCCTAGTAAGAGGAACAACAATTTTGGAGAAGTCCTTGATGAATCACCTGTTATAGGCAGCTAGACCTAAGAAACTTTGGATTTCGGTTGCATTTGTAGGTCTTTCCCAATTCTTCACAGCCTTAACTTTTGACGGATCCACAGAAATCCCATCTTTTCAGATCACATGCCCTAAGAAAGATACTTCCTCGAGCCAGAAGTCGCATTTGCTAACCTTGGCATAGAGTTGATTCTTTCTTAATATTTGTAATGAAATCCTCAAATGCTCCTCATGTTCTTCTTCGGTCTTCGAATATATTAATATATCATCAATAAAGACCACTACGAATTGGTGAGGACACCAGAGCCAGAGTACGGCTCGACTCCGCGAGCTGCCGATACCGGACACGCAGCACGACTCGGTTGACACCGACCTCTTTATGGCTGGGGAACAGTATGGAGTCTGCACTGGAGCTTTGACACTTTAGTACATATTTTTGTACGTATTTGTATTTTGTACGTGTTTGGTTGTATTTTGTATTTTGTACGTATTTGGTATGTATTTGGCATATATTTTGGGTTGTATCCAAGGAGGGAAAATGGAGTCCATAGGTTTCAAATTTCAAAAGGGTTCAAATTAAAACTTCAAGGAGGGAAAATGGAGCCCATAGATTTCAAATTTGAAATAGGTTCAAATTCAAACTCCAAGGATGGAAAATGGAGCCCATAGATTTCAAATTTCAAATGGGTTCAAATTCAAACTCCAAGGAGAGAAGATGGAGCCCATACTTTATATATAGTCATGTATTCCCCCCCTTGAGGATTTTAATGAATGAATGAAGAAAATTGTTGGAGAAAGGCCAAGTGTGCCCCCCCTCTCTCTTTGTTGTTCTTCCCCTGCTTCCTTCTTGATCCAGGGTGTGAAGCCCTCTCTTGCGAGTGATTCCCAATTATACCTCTTCTTCTGGTTACCAGGCTTCATCACCGCCGTCGCCGCCGCCGTTCGTGCCGCTGACGAGCCGCCATGA
Source organism: Amorphophallus konjac (assembly GCA_022559845.1). Taxonomy (NCBI): domain Eukaryota; kingdom Viridiplantae; phylum Streptophyta; class Magnoliopsida; order Alismatales; family Araceae; genus Amorphophallus; species Amorphophallus konjac. The sequence goes on along the minus strand of CM040120.1, from coordinate 154,915,634 downwards.
GACATACTCCGAGCTACTGTCCAGATCTGCAACTTGCTAGACAGAAGCTGGAAGCCCAAATTTTTGCTCCCAAACTCTGGTCAAACCGAGTTCACAGGCATATCCCAATCTGCCCAGTCTGTTCTGAGCCAGAGATCCCGCCTATTCTAAATTCAACGACGGCACGTACGAAGATAGAAAGATTCCTGTCATAGCATGGGTTTGTAGATCTCTAAAAGAGCTCTGTAACGGCGCCAATCTGGCATCGATCTGACATCGGGTCTGTTCACAACTGGCATTTTCGCTGAGCCACGTAGGTTTGCAACTGAGGCAGACTAGTAGAAAGAGAAGCCCAAGGTAAATCTTCAAGAAATACGCCGACGAAGAACCAGCGACCGCTGCTCCCAACGGTCGACCAGGGACCCTCTGCCTTTTTCCCGGTGATCCGCCGCCATCAGAAGCCTTCCGGAGGTCGGCGTGGACTGGGTAAGAAAAATCACTACTGTAATTAAATTTATTTACTGTACCGGGAGCCACGGAACTTGGCCGAGATGTCTTCCCCATGCCCCGAGCATGGAGATACCCTCGCCACCTTCTTATTCGTATCTTCTTAATTAGTATATGTTCAAGATGCCGCTGCATGTGCGTTAGTTAATTTCCTAGCTCGCTACATTTAGTCACCGCTGTGAGTTGTGAGTGTGAAATCCATCCCGTGACTCGTTCCAAGCACGAGAGTGAGCTGACCACCCAAGACTCAAAGCCGGTTGCTCAACCGCGCCGATCGACACGTTTCCCTCACTGGGGACGACTCTGGGCAAGTACTTCTGTTTGGGGCACATTCCTCTCTTCAGGAACCCGGTTATGTACCGAGTCATTAGTGTCGTTACTGGTCGAGTTGTCATGTTAGTCACGTCATCCAAGGTTCGCATCTATTTAGCGTCGAGTCTCATTGTCATCCCGCATCAAATTGGTATCATAGTGAGGTTGAGTATAGGGTAGTCTTCATAGCACGGTCTAAGTCTAGGTCGTCTTGTCCTAGGTTCGCATGTCATTCCTCTATTCGGTATATGCAAAGGTGTCACCGGAATGATAGGTTACGCCTATCAGGAAGGTAGCACACTTGCGAGAGAGGATCTTCAGATCCCCAAACTCCACCAAGTACCATATATTGGTTGAGTCTAGGTTTGTAGTCGAGTCTGCATTCCAACTTTGCATTGTTATATAGGGTGGTGTCTACTCCAATAGAGCATCACTCAGTTGTCTGCATGTCCACTACCCACCACCATCTATAGGCGACCCCCGTGCCCAAGTCCCCAGGCATCCTTCCTTGGTCAAAGCTATGCACACCCTCATGGATAGGGTAGACAATATTGATCGGCACAGACGAGAGTATTTTTTCCGTGTCGAGGGTAGGCTTAAACGCCTGGAGGATAGGATTGATGCTTCCGACCGAACTGTCCAAGGTCTAGTCAGACAAGTCACCGCCCTAGAGAAAGTCTCGATCAGTCCCACCCAAGGTGATGGGGACATCGAAGCAAGACCGCTCATATTCTATTTGTATTTATGTCCATTTATATTTATATGTATACCCTTGTGTTATATGGGTACATAATTGTAAGTCTTAGTGGGTTTTTGTGCAAAATGTCAGTAGGACCAGCAAGGGGGCCCTCACTCCTTCCTCATTGGTCCAAGTGGCACCATTTGGGTCCATGTGAGGCTGGTCAAAATCCTAGGTGGCATCTAGAAGGTCAATTGGACACATGGGAGACAAGTGGGTGAAAATGTCAAAGGGAGGCTACCTACCTTGCCAACTTGGTCAAAGGGGCGCCCCCCCTTTTATGGGTTATTTTTGATTTTTGAAAAAAACATGTTAGAACTAATTAGTTCTATACCTTGTATACCCCTCCCCAATTTAGATCTGAGGGCATAATTTGTCATTTTCTATTTATTATATAAGGCATGTATTTTTTTTCCATTTGTCTGAATTAATGAGAAGAAAAAATTGAATGTGCATTGGAGCAGATTTGTGCCCCCCCTCTCTCTCCCTCTGGTTCCTTCCTCCTCCTTCGAGATTTTAGGGTGTAAGCCCCTTCTATCTCAGACCCTCTACATCTATATTCTATCTCAGGTGCCGCCGCCACCGTTCGTGCAGCCATCGAGCCGCCGCGAAGCTGCTTCCGAAGTGTTGTCCAAGGTTTTGTTCTGCTGGACAGAGGTTCACTACAAGAATTTTAACTCCCAACTCCGACATCATATGGAGTTGAGATTTTCAGGGTTGGTTTCCCACTGGATCCCCAACTTCCAGTAAAATTATCCCGTCATTTCCCATTCTTTTTATATTTTTCCATTTTCGTGTCTTTCTATCTTCCTGATCTGTCCCTTTTCAGATCTGTGTAGCAGAAGCTTAGTTCTTCCCCCTTTAGACCCCCTTCTTGATTTTTTTTGAATCTCCAAATTTATTGGAGGTCTTTCCACCATCCCCACCATCCATAAATTTTATGGTGAATTTAGAATCTCGTTCATATTTTCTAAAACTTCACTTCAGATCCCAACTTATGTTCTGTCTCTGCTGTCTAGATCCGACCCCGAGTTAGTATAAAATCCCTACAAAATCGAAACTTTCACCAAACCTTTCATAAGATATATCCCCATTTTCCTCTCTTCTCCCTCTACAACTTTCATGAAGGGCGCAAAAGCTGAATCAAAGGTCTACATCGCGATCAATGCCAACTCTCAGGAAAATGTAATTCTGCCCTGAGTTTTCAGATCCTGTGAGTCAGCAGCTTGAAAATTCGACAAAGGCCATCAATGGGAAATTCAAATTTCGTTCTCCGGCCTATGAGTTTTCAAGTGTCGGGAGTGACCGCAACAGCGGATTTCGTTGGGACGCGCGGGTCTGAAACAATAGTTCAGATCCGTGGGGAGCAACTCTGACGAGTGAAGATCGGAGCCGCCCGGCCTCCCATCGGCGAACCAACGTACCTCCATCCCAGGGAGCACCCCTCTAGGCGTCCCCACCATAGTGGTGCCACCCCGGTCCCACATGGCCCCTCGGACCAGCACGTGGGTCCCACGGTCGTGAGTACGTGTGCCGCCGAAGCAACACAAGAAGCGGCCCGTCAACCCGAAACCGCTACTCCCGGGTCCCATTGTGTCGCCCTTTACCTCCCTGCGTGGAGTGGGCAGTAATTTGTCTTGCTGTAATTATTGTGTATTTACTGTTCCGGGAGTACGAGATCGGTCGGGAAGTCTTCCCCATGCCCGGTAGCGTGGAGGTATCGTATTTGCTCCCATCTCGGCATTTGCTTTATTTCGTATATATTTCTTTATGCCGCTTCTAGAGAGCATGCTAGGATCGTAGCTCGCTATACTTTTTATATCACCGCTAATGCGAGAGAGAGCGAGACCGTCCCGTGACCCGATACGGGCACGAATTTGTGAGTTGACCACCCTAGCTCTTTGCCGGTTTCTCAACCGCGCATGTCTGACGCTTCCCTCGTTAGGGACGATCACGAGATTGCTTAGAGTCCGAGGATCGCATATCCATTTGGAGTCTAGTCACGTGTCCGTCCCACATCAATTTGGTATCAGAGAGAGGTTGAGTCTAGGGTGTTTAAAACAAAAAAAAAGGAGTGTCACTTTCATCTAGTCATCGTCTAAGTCGGTCTAGGTTGCATTTCATCCCATTAACCCGGTATATAAAAAGGTGTTGTCCGAACGTTAGGCTACGCCTATCGGGAAGGCCGCACACTTGCGCGAGTGATCTTCGGATAGATTAACTCCGCCACGTACCGAGTCTTGATTTACGTCTAGGCGCATCATCCTTGCATTAGTCTGTGTCTCCTAGTCCTTGTGTCGTTGCATGCCCACTCGGCGAGGTACCCAATACCACCGCCCTCCACATATGGCCAACCCACGGGATACCATCTCGGGAGACCTTCATGCCATGCACGAGGCGATCATGGCCCTCGTAGCCCGGATGGGCCAATCCGAGGCCACCTTTAAGAGCTTCTTGGACCGCATAGATGGTCGTTTTAACGCCATGGAGGAACGGATGGAGTCATCCGACAGATCCGTCCAAGGTCTGGTCGGACGGAGACCCTCCTATAGTGGCCCAAGGCCCACCGGCACCCGTTCAGGCGGCTGCCCAAGGCCAAGCCCTTCCCATTGCCCAGGCCCAGCCCGCCGTTGTGGCCCAGCATCCGCCCGTACTTGCTCCTCCGCCACCCCAGGCTCCTCCGCCCGCCCTTCCTTGGGTTCCCGAACTATCGCGCCGTGACCTTGGTCTCGAGGACTATGGATCCGATAACGCCTAGGAGGGGTATGGTCAACGCCGTCGTGGCCTCTAGCCACAGAGAGATGAGGAGGATGATAGGGTCCTTAAGACCGTGCGAGCGGACCCTCCCATTTTTTACGGGTCTTTAGATCTGAAAGTCTATCTGGATTGGGAGTTCGGCATGGACCGATACTTTGATTGGTATGATATGTCGGAGCGTCGAAGAATCTGATTCGCTACCATGAAGCTCATGGGACATGCACAAACCTATTGGAAGAATGTAGAGAGCCTGTTATTTCAGCGGCTAGAGCCCCCGATTGATACATGGGGCGAAATGAAGCTTAAGCTTCGACAAAAGTAGCTTCCTCCCACGTACCGTCAGCGACTCATCGATAGGTGGCAGAGTCTTAGCCAGGGAGACCGGTCCATCTCCGAATACATAGTTGAATTTGATGAGTACTTTCTGCGATGTGGTGTCACGGAGGAGAGTACCATGCTCGTTTCCCGCTTTCGACGTGGTTTGCGGCCGCACTATCAGTATGAGCTTTTCCGCCGTGATGCCAAAATGTTGGAAAAGGCATATCAGGTTGCTCTCGAGTTGAAGCAATTTGAGCAAGAGTTCGAGCCTAGCCATCGGTCGGACCCCACCCCTCTTCATACTACCGAGCCCCGTCACTCTTTAGGCCCACCTTAGCGGGCCCCCATGGCTCGATCTCAGGAACCCACCCGTCAGGAGCATTTCGCTCCACTACCTCGCCCTCCCCCACCCCGGGATCTACCTCCATCCCAACCCCCGACACCCATTGCCCACCCTCAAGCACCAGCACCCCCACCCCTATTGCCCACGGCACCTACAGCTCCACCCCTATTGCCTACACCCCCTGCCCGTCGGGAGGATAAGGGTAAGGGCCCTCTTATCAGAGAGACCAGTAGGTCACGGGCGCAGTGTTTCCACTATCATGGGTTTGGCCACGTCGCCAACCAGTGTCCCTCTCGTTCCACTCTAGCCCCAGGGGTTGGAGAATCCTCACCTTCTGGGCTTGTGACTGTCCACTACGAGGCCGACCCGGAACTCGCCGATGAGTACGAAGCTCTGGAGGAGTCTACCGACGCTCAGGATGCGGCCACTTAGTGGGGTTGATGCCCCCACCACCTTAAGTCTAGGGTCATGCATGAGTCAGTATTGTTTCTTCTTTGTGTGGTTTGTTTTTAGTGGTTTGTTTGTGTGGTTTGTGGTTTGTTAGGAGTCTACATGTGTCTTGTGCGAGCTCGTTGATGTCAGTCCCTTAAGAGGCGAGTGGACTCGCTCGAGGAGTATGGGATCAGCTCTACATCTATGCCCCGGATCTAGTCACCTACAGGGACCCAGCGATGATTCCTAGTGAGTCTTCGAGCCGCCTCCTCCCCTTGAGAGTGACCCCACCCCGGAGTGTTCCACCTCTAGCCTCTTCCCATAGTAGCATACGCATATCGAGTATATACGGAATGAGTAGGTGACGACCACTTGGAGTGGAGCGTACCAGCGCTACTCGGTACGATGACGGATCCACCGGAGCTACTCGAGCACTCACCCCCTTTATTCGACGGGGTCGAGTTCTTCCCACCCGGGGAGAATTGATGGAGACATCGAAGCAAGACCGCTCATATTCTGTTTGCATTTATGTCCTTTTATATTAGTATGTATACCCTTGTGTTATATGGGTATACAATTGTAAGTCTTAGTGGGTTTTTATGCAAAATATCAGTAGGACCAGCAAGGGGGCCCTCACTCCTTCCTCATTGGTCCAAGTGGCACCATTTGGGTCCATGTGGGGCTGGTCAAAATCCTAGGTGGCATCTAGAAGGTCAATTGGACACATGGGAGACAAGTGGGTGAAAATGTCAAAGGGAGGCTACCTACCTTGCCAACTTGGTCAAGCGGCCGCCCCCCCTTTTATGGGTTATTTTTGATTTTTGAAAAAACCATGTTAGAACTATTTAGTTCTATACCTTGTATACCCTCCCCAATTTAGATCTGAGGGCATAATTGGTCATTTTCCTTTTATTATATAAGGCATGTATTTTCCATTTGTGTGAATTAATGAGAAGAAAAAATTGAATGTGCATTGGAGCAGATTTGCGCCCCCCTCTCTCTCTGTCTGGTTCCTTCCTCCTTCAAGATTTCAGGGTGTAAACCCCTTCTATCTCAGCCCCTCTACATCTATATTCTATCTCTGGTGCCGCCGCCCCTGTTCGTGCCGCCATCGAGCCGCCGCGAAGCCGCTTCCGAAGTGCTGTCCAAGGTTCTGTTCTGCTGGACAAATGTTCACTACGAGAATTTTAACTCCCAACTCCGACATCATCTGGAGTTGAGATTTTCAGGGCTGGTTTCCGACTTGATACCCAACTTCCAGTAAAATTATCCCATCATTTCCCTTTTTTTTATTATTTTCCATTTTCTTGTCTTTCTATCTTCCCGATCTGTCCCTTTTTAGATCTGTGTAGCAGAAGCTTAGTTCTTCCCCCTTTAGACCCCCTTCTTGATTTTTTTTTGAATCCCCAAATTTATTGGAGGTTCTTTCTACCATCCCCACCATCCATAAATTTTATGGTGAATTTAGGATCTCGTTCATATTTTCTAAAACTTCACTTCAGATCCCAACTTCTATTCTATCTTTGCTGTCTAGATCCGACCCCGAGTCAGTATAAAATCCCTAAAAAATCGAAACCTTCACCAAACCTTTCCGAAGATATATCCCCGTTTTCCTCTCTTCCCTCTCTACAACTTTTATGAAGGGCTCAAAAGCTGAATCGAATGTCTACATCACAGTCAACGCCAACTCTCAAGAAAATGCAATTCTGCCCTAAGTTTTCAGATCCTGTGAGTCAGCACCTTGAAAATTCGACAAAGGCCATCAACGTGAAATTCAAATTTCTTTCTCCTACCATATATTGAAGGATTTCAAGTCAGCTTTCCATCGCTACCTCTTGTGCGCCGTTCTGACATCGGGAGTAACCGCAGCAGTGGATTTTGTTGGGACGCGTGGGTCTGAAACAGCAGTTCAGATCCGTGGGCAGCAACTCCAACGAGTGAAGATCGGAGCCGCCCGGCCTCCGACCGGCGAACCAGCATACTGCCATCCGAAGAAGCACCCCTCCAGGCGTCCCCACCACAGTGGTGCCACCCTGGTCCCACACGGCCCCTCGGACCAGCACGTGGGTCCCACGGTCGTGAGTACGTGTGCCGTCGAAGCAACACAAGAAGCGGACCGTCAACCCAAAACCGCTACTCCCGGGTCCCATTGTGTCGCCCTTTACCTCCTTGCGTGGAGTGGACAATACTTTTTCTTGCTGTAATTATTGTGTATTTACTGTTCTGGGAGTACGAGATCGGCCGGGAAGTCTTCCTCACGCCCGGTAGCGTGGAGGTATCATATTCGCTCCCATCTCGACATTTGCTTTATTTCGTATATATTTCTTTATGCCGCTGCTAGAGAGCATGCTAGGATTGTAGCTCGCTATACTTTTTATATCACCGCTGCTGCCAGAGAGAGCGAGACCATCCCGTGACTCGATCCGGGCACGAATTTGTGAGTTGACCACCCTAGCTCTTTGTCGGTTTCTCAACCGCGCACATCTGACGCTTCCTTCGTTAGGGATGATTGCGAGCTTGCTTAGGTCTGAGGATCGCATATCCATTTGGAGTCGAGTCGCGTGTCCGTCCCGCATCACAAGGAGACAAGTCCGTGTCTGAGTACGTTAGGGAATTTAATGAGTACCTGCTGAGATGTGGAGTAAGAGGGGAGAGCACCACGACCGCATTGTGCTTCCGGAAAGGTTTGCGGCTTCACTACCATTTTGAATTGTTTTACCACAATGTGACCACTCTGGGGCATGCTTACCAAGTCGCTCTAGAGGTTGAACCATTTGAGTCAAGGTTTGAGTCTGCCCTACGGCAAGCATCTACCTTTCAGTAGGGTGCCGAGCTGGTGGGACGGCCACAGGAGCCCATGATGCAAGATACCGCTGCCCCAAGGCCTCATCCGCCCCTATCTGGGAATCCTCCCCCTCGCTCACAGCCCCCTTCACCTACTCCACACCAGCCAGCCACCCCCACAATTTACTCACCAACTCCTTAGATCCCTATTCTGAGTCGTTCCTACCACGTGAGGGCTATTTGGTCATTGGGGAACCCCTAACTAGCTGGTTAAGGAAGGGCCTAAGTCTGGATGCTCTGATCCCTTACTACCCAACCATGGAACCGACACTCCCAATAGTACCCCTTAACTCTTTTCACACCACTTTGCAGTCCTTCTACTTTATGAAAAATATGAAGGACTTTCTTAGGAGTTTAGATTGTCAATGGGAGTTGACGTGTATGTTGGCCTTGTTGTGCCCCTGTGGTTTTGATGATGGTTTTGATGATTGGGTGTTGATATGAGTCAATCAAATGTTCAGTCATCTTGCTGCTGATGCTCAGTCATGTTACATGCTAAACTGATGCAATAAAATATTCATTGCTGTGGTTTTGATGATTGGGTGTTGATATGAGTCAATCAAATGTTCAGTCATCTTGCTGCTCAGATTAGATTAACATATTTGATGCTCAGTCATGTTACATGCTAAACTGATGCAATAAAACATTCATTGCTGTGGTTTTGATGATTGATTTGGTTTTGATGATTGCTGTTTGATGTGAGTCACTGTGAGTCATCTTGCTGAAATGAGTCATTGTCCTTCATATGCTCAGTCAGTTTATCTGCTTACACTGTGAGTCATTGCAATTGAGGTTTCAGACTGTTATCTGCTACATAAAGCTTTCATATGCATTTACAGTCTATGCATTGAAATGAATGGGTCAATGTAAGTTTTGTTAAGCTTGCATGCCTCATAGTTCTTGCACGTTTCATCAATCACAGGTTCGTGCACAAGTAGGCTTGGCAAGTCTTCAGGTAAGAGAGCTATAGAAGCTCGTGCAGGCTCTGGCTTAGGCTGATTCGTGCATACTTAACCCCGTGCACATTTTTGGTTGCCATAAAGTTCGTGCATTTCTTGCTTTGAACAATGTCCGTGCACAGTCTGTCCACCTCGTGGTGTTTTCACAATTGTGTCTTCATAGAACATTGTGTATCTGTTCTACGTGTTGTCTCTCCTCACAAACACGAAAAGACTTCGTGTCGTTTAAGTTTATAACACTTCGTGTTGATCTTGTCTATTACCAAGAAATCTGCTAAGAGGTAGTACATTGTGTGTCTGTACTGTTACTGTCTTCCTGTTGGTTGGCACTTCGTCTTGTTTGAGTATAACACCCAGTGTTGTACTGCTTGTCTTCATGTCGTGTGTCCGTTTTGTCTCCACTATATCTCGTATCACTTACTGTAGTTCCTCGAGTCGTTCGTAAGTTCGAGCAGTCCTGTCCTCGAGTCGTTTCCCAGTAAACCCCGTGTCATTTTGACTCCGTATCAATGACTGTTTCTATCTTTGTTTTGTCTTCAACACGTGTTAGGTCTGTTCAGTTCGTGTCGTTGTCAGTCATTGTTGTTTTCATCGCGTGTCATTTACTGTTGCTCCTCGTGTCGATTTTTTCTTCTCAGGTCTTCGTGTCATGTTTCTGAAGCTGCTCTAAAAGTTCTGATGAACTTCGAGTAGTTTTCCTGTAGACCTCGAGTCGTTCCTACTTAGTAACCACACTTAGTGTCGGTCACTGTTTGTCCACATATTCGTGTTGATACGTCTTCGTGTCGTTTTTCACTCCGTGTCGTTTTTGTTTCACTGCGTACAGAACATTGCAGCACTTCGTGTTGCTTTCTGTGCCACCACCTTGTGTCGTTCTCTGTGTAGTGTGTGGTTTTGTCACCACTATACTTCGTGTCGATTGTTCTTCACTTCGTGTTGTTCTTACCGTCTTCGTGTTGGTCCTTCTCACTAGACCTCGTATCGTTCTTGCTTTGACCACACTTTGTATAGTTCTCTTTGAAGTATTATCTCTGTCATAGTGTGTATCTCGTGTCGTTCTCTTCATTAGGTCTGTTCTGTCACAGCATACCTCGTGTCATTTTCTGTGTGAACCTTGTGTCGCTTCTCTCTGTCCTCTAGTTGCATCTCGTGTTATCGTTTATGTCTGTATGGTTTTACTTCGTGTTACTTACTGTTGTACATCGAGTCTTTACTGACTTCGTGTCGTTTTCTCTATTGCGTCCTCGTGTTGTCTCCGAATCGTTGCTATTTGTTACTTCGTGTTGTTTCGTTTTAACCTCGTTCAGGTTTCTTCTAAAGTGCTGTTCTTCTGATAATCTATACAGAGTTGCTCTCTAAATTGATGACTTATCCGATACTCTGTTTTACAGGTGCCTTGATCGTGAAGCTTAAGGCAGCACGTGATCCGAGGCTGGAATGAAGCCTGCTGAGAGACTGCCACGTGGTCCGAATAATTAGGGCTGGAAATGTGGAGGTCACACGTCGTGACTGATGCTGCTGCTGCTGCTGCTGCTGCTATATATATGAGACCTTCGTCCACAGATGAAGGTGATCGAGTTGGCGAGAAGAAAATCTCATACAGAGAGCCACGATCCAGATAGAAAAAGAAAAGAGAAAGAAGAAGAGCAGAAGGAGAAGAAGAGAGGTAGAGAGCTCGAGAAGAGTGTGAAGAGAAGAAGAAGCAGAGAGTGAGAGAAGAGCAGAAGAAAGAGAAAGAAAGATAGAGAGTGAGCGAGAGAGCTCGTGGAGAAGAAGGAAGATCTTACCTGAAGATCCGTCTACTGGACCGTGGATCAAATCCAGGCCAGTCAGCTCCGTTAAGAGCCTCATTGTGCATTTCGTTTTTTCAGCTTTCTGTTTTGCTGAAGTCATTTTTCGTTTGTTGTTCTTTCCTTTTTTTTCTGGTTTGCTGTGTTTCCGATACTCTGTAGAGTGGTCGGGGTTCCTCCTGTTAGTTCAGGAGAAGGGAGATTGACATCTCCGGGTGCAAGTAGCTAGGTGCTACTTGTGGGTTCCCTCCGGTTTGGAGGAAGGGAGATCTGATCTCCAATTGCAAGTAGTTGGGAGCTACTTGTGGGTTCCCTCCGGTTTGGAGGAAGGGAGACTTGTCTCCGGTTCTGGGCTTGTGGATTCAAGTCCAGGGGTTCCCTCCAGGTCTGGAGGAAGAGAGACCGTGTGTCTCTGGTTTGCTAGTGATTGGTGTCACTAGTGGTTCCCTCCGGTTGGGAGGAAGAGGGGAGGCTGTTCCCCTGGTCAAGCTGTTTGGCAGCATTTGTTGCAGACTGAGTCTGCTGTTTCTAGCGTGAGCTAGTGGAAGCCACACTCGGGTTGAGTGTGGGGTGGATGTAGGTCTGAAGGACCGAACCACCTAAAAAACCCCTTGTGCATTGTGGTTTGGTTTATCTGCTTTTGCTTCCGCTAGATGATTGCATAGGGGAGCTCTAAGCGTTTGGCTTCTGTTTGAGCAGAAGTGTTGATTGGTCTTCTTAGAATATCTTAATCTGTCAAGAGAGCGAAATTCCAATTGAGTTTCAGATTGTCGAATCTGTCTTGTTTTATTCTAGGTTTTTAATTGGGTGAAGGTTGATCAAACGGGCTATATTCATTCACCCCCCCTCTGAATACTTGCACCGAACCTATCAGTTGGTATCAGAGCAGGTTCCCTAGCTCAACAGATCCAACGATCTGAAGGGGATCCTGCCATCGTGTGAAGCTTCTTATCTGTGTGTGTGTCTGTCCTGCTGCTTGGATCTCTCATCGAACAATTACTGTTCTAAAACTGTTTGTTTAAATGTCTTCTCTCGTGATATTTGATGGTTCAAATTACAGCAGTTGGTTGGGCGGCATTGGCATTCACCTGAGTTCCATTAATCCTAAATTATGGAATCTCATTTCAAAGGACCCACACAAAGTGCCTCAGGATGAGGCCAGATGGTCTAGAAGGGACATGAGGAAGTTTAAAGAGAATATTGAGGCCTTTAATATTCTGAGAGACTCAGTAAATATTGACATGTTTCCTTGTATTGCAGGTTGCTCAACAGGAAAAGAAATCATGGCTCAAGTGAAAGCCATACATGAGGAAAAAGGTGGACTGTGCTTAGTCGGAAATGGAGGAGACTATAGTGACAGCCATAATCCAGAAGATGATAATGGCAAGGCAAGCTCAAATGATCAGGAAGAGGATAATGATGAGGAGGTAAACATCTTCGAAAACTTCTCTTTAGATGATTGGGAGAATGCATACGCTGAGTTGTTCGAGTTTCATGAACAATTAAGAAAACAATACAAGAAACTGAAAAATAAAAGTGATCGAAGTAGTTCTACTCCACAATGTGAAAAATGTTCAAATATGCAGAAATCTCATGACGTCTATTTATCTGACTTCCATATGCATAAAAACCAGAATGAAAAATTGATGAAAAAACTTGAATGTGTTAGCTCTGAATTGGATATTGTGAAATCTGAAAATGAATGCCTTAAGAAACAATGTGAAAAACTTCAGGCTCAAACAAAATGCTCTGATAATTCTGCTTGCAATGAATGTGCATTCTTGAAGGAATTGATTGAAGATTTAGACTCTGATGATAATATACAGAAGAAACTAATCACTTCCTTGAAGAAAGAAAATGATTCACTACTTATTCAGAAGAAGGAAACCGATAAATTACAAGATAAGCTGATTGAAGAAAACCTTCATCTGAAGGAACAAAACAAAAAGCTAATGGTTCTTAATACTATTTCTTCTGAAAAATGGCTGACAATTGAAAAAGGGAAATCTATTCTGAAAGAAAATGAAGTGAGTAATGAATTCACATTGACACTGGAAAATGAGACTCTGAAAAGTCTGAACGATGAATTGCAAAATCAACTTATGTTGTGTGAGGATCACATTGTGTCTTTAGAAAGAGAAATTGAAGATCTAAGAAACTCCCTGTCAAAATTTGTTAAGGGAAGAGACAATCTGAATAAGCTCCTTGGTGCGAATGTGAATTTTCAGAAGGAGGGACTGGGTTACAGTCCAGACATGAAGAAGGCTTTTGGAGAAAAATTGAAGACTGTTTTCGTTAAAAGTTCAGAACAAGAAAAGCCCTCTACCTCATTCTCACCTCAGTACAAAAATCAGAAAGAGAATGAAAAATAGAAAACAAATAGAAATAACTCTTCTATGCATATTGATCACAGTCCTCACCCACACTCGCATACATCTAGAAAGAAAATAATCTGTCACTACTGTCACAAACACGGACATTTGATGCATGATTGTAATTTGATGGAAAAGGATGACCTAGCAGCTGCTCAAAACAATCAGGCTAGAAAGCATGTCCCGTGGGACAAGAAAATTGATTGTTATAACTGTGGAAAAATAGGACATGTTGCTGCACAATGCTGGTCAGGGTCGTTTAGAAGAAACTCCCTTCAATGTTCTCATTGTAGAAAGCATGGCCACACAGTCAAAGACTGTTGGCATATCCAGGGTAGGAATGTCAATTTCAAATATGCTAAATTTCCTACAAAGAAAAATGATTTTGGAAGAAATAAAGTTGCATATAAAAGAAAGATTTCTACATGTTCTGAATGTGGTAAGCTAGGCCACAAAGCTGCCAACTGTTGGCTAACTGATTATGGAAAGAAAAATTTTCATCATAATCAAAGAAATACTCATGCTCATCTACATAGGCATCATACTTCAGCTAATTCAGGATCCAAGACTGCTTGGGTTCCTGCAGGATCAAAATAATTAATCTTTGCAGATGTGTCTTGGAAATGAATAAAGGGGGCTAATCAACCAAGGCACTCAAGAATGAAACCCCATGACTACATTTCAGGTTAGCTCTGAAAAACTCTGCTTAAATTCTGTCTTCTGAATTTGGGTGCTCTAAATGCCTGCATATCATGTAATTCCTGAAAATCTGAACTGAATGTGAATGCTGTCTGAAAACTATCTGTTGCATAATTCATTGAAAAAAAAAAAACCTGAATTGCATATAGGACTGTTGAGTTTACCTTGTTATTCATGACCTCGATGGTATATCAAATGGTAAGCTTCCTAAAGGCAGGGAAATCTGTCCGGAGGTCCTTACTATGTGAGAGCTGGTCTTTCAGACCAAGTGCTCCGCCGAGTACCATGGGTCATGCTGCTTGATAGGGCAGTCAGAATGTGCATGTACCATTTGGAATCAGATGTTCAGTTTTCAGTACAAGCATTGCATGTTTTCAGGGGGAGTCACTTGTATATCTTTGCATAACAATTCAATGTAGAGTCTTTGCATGTCCCTGCATGCATATAGTGCATTGCATCTCCCTATTTTGGAAATGCCAAAAAGAGAGTTTGAATGCATATTGTGAGGGGGAGTCATTGCAATTGCATAAAGATTGTCAAATGCATACATGGGTCAGAACTCATTGCATATCCTCTCTTACTGATTTTGTTGACAAGCCTTGATCATAATTTGAAAACACTAAGCTTCAAAATCTCTCCTATCAATTGGTAACAATTGGTATCATTTGGCTTCAGAATTCTATCAGTCTTTCATGAAGATTTCAATGGACTATCTCGATCGTAAATCTAAAAAAAAAAAAAAAAAACTCTTGAACTAGAAATCTTCTATTATACATTCTTATGAATATTTGAAATAACTCATGTGGTTTAAGTTTAATGTATTCAATGAGTTTGGCTTTAAAATCTCTTAAAAATATCTGAAGCATGTTTAATAAACCTTAACCACCTGTTTCATGCTATGTCTTGTGCAAACTCCTGAAATCTGCACTTTTGAATACATAACTTTAATTGGTTAAGTACATGAGATTAATATTATTTTGAAGCAAATGAATGTTTTTGAAATGTCTAAAGGGTAATATCTGTCAGAGCAATGACATTGGTCACTGAGAAACACAAGTCCAAAGGACTGTGTCATGAGGTGCCTTAGTTAACTCTGTAAAATGAGAATTCATTGAAAATCAGGCAGAGCAATGGCATGCACACTGAGAAATACAATTCACTCATTAAAAATTGAGCTGTAGTGTGTCATGATGTGTAAATGCTAACTCTGTTTACATAAGGCATGACAGTTAGTCACACTAAGGACTTAGGGATATTGGCCTCTGATCAAGGTATATCCTCTAGTTACAAGGTGTGTACTGAACTAGAAAGCACGTAAAATTTGTAGCAAGGAAAATTGTTGAATAAATTGAAATATCTGAATATTGATGCTAAAATCAATTTGCTACCACCCTAAACAAAATCATATGACTTCATAATTGCTTGATTTCAATACTAGTACATGTAATTCTGAAAGAAGTCAATAGATTTGATTGTGTAAGACAAAGGGAGGATATTCAAGATAAATATGAGGCCCTGGTTCATTTTTATTCAACCATGGTTTCAGATATCAATACAGAATTTTATTGATAAACTCTACATACATCATGTTTAAACCATGATGTTCAATAAATGTCATTCATAAGCCCTTATGATAGAAGACTTTGAAAACTTATGCTTTAGATTTATGAGATTGATATCTCTTTGAAATCAGGCTGAACTTCTTGTGTTTGGAACATCCTTGAAAAATCTGTTAATTGAAAAATCTATTTGCCCCTGTGGTCTCCTTCTCATAAGAGTCCACTTATTGAGGGGGAGCTTCCATGTCATGCATCACTTGCATATCAATTGGCATCTCCTCAGGGGGAGCATTCCTTGTCATGCTGAATCATGTTCATATCATTTGTGACCTTGCATTCATATACTCAGGGGGGAGTATTGAATTTCTTGTTGCATCTGCATTTTTGCATTTAACCCTTCCCATCACTTTGATCTTCTCTAACTCATGCTTTTGCTGAAACTATTAAAGGGGGAGAATCATGTTCTTGCAAGGGGGATATTTTGACTGAACTTTTATACATGCTATAATTTCTCAAATTATTTTTCTTTTTGATGAAGTCAAAGGGGGAGAATAATTTGAGTCTTTAGAATGCCTCACATCATCAGAATGACTCAATGTATTGAGAGTGTTGCCATCATCAAAAAGGGGGAGATTGTTGTGCCCCTGTGGTTTTGATGATGGTTTTGATGATTGGGTGTTGATATGAGTCAATCAAATGTTCAGTCATCTTGCTGCTGATGCTCAGTCATGTTACATGCTAAACTGATGCAATAAAATATTCATTGCTGTGGTTTTGATGATTGGGTGTTGATATGAGTCAATCAAATGTTCAGTCATCTTGCTGCTCAGATTAGATTAACATATTTGATGCTCAGTCATGTTACATGCTAAACTGATGCAATAAAACATTCATTGCTGTGGTTTTGATGATTGATTTGGTTTTGATGATTGCTGTTTGATGTGAGTCACTGTGAGTCATCTTGCTGAAATGAGTCATTGTCCTTCATATGCTCAGTCAGTTTATCTACTTACACTGTGAGTCATTGCAATTGAGGTTTCAGACTGTTATCTGCTACATAAAGCTTTCATATGCATTTACAGTCTATGCATTGAAATGAATGGGTCAATGTAAGTTTTGTTAAGCTTGCATGCCTCATAGTTCTTGCACGTTTCATCAATCACAGGTTCGTGCACAAGTAGGCTTGGCAAGTCTTTAGGTAAGAGAGCTATAGAAGCTCGTGCAGGCTCTGGCTTAGGCTGATTCGTGCATACTTAACCCCGTGCACATTTTTGGTTGCCATAAAGTTCGTGCATTTCTTGCTTTGAACAATGTCCGTGCACAGTCTGTCCACCTCGTGGTGTTTTCACAATTGTGTCTTCATAGAACATTGTGTATCTGTTCTACGTGTTGTCTCTCCTCACAAACACGAAAAGACTTCGTGTCGTTTAAGTTTATAACACTTCGTGTTGATCTTGTCTATTACCAAGAAATCTGCTAAGAGGTAGTACATTGTGTGTCTGTACTGTTACTGTCTTCCTGTTGGTTGGCACTTCGTCTTGTTTGAGTATAACACCCAGTGTTGTACTGCTTGTCTTCATGTCGTGTGTCCGTTTTGTCTCCACTATATCTCGTATCACTTACTGTAGTTCCTCGAGTCGTTCGTAAGTTCGAGCAGTCCTGTCCTCGAGTCGTTTCCCAGTAAACCCCGTGTCATTTTGACTCCGTATCAATGACTGTTTCTATCTTTGTTTTGTCTTCAACACGTGTTAGGTCTGTTCAGTTCGTGTCGTTGTCAGTCATTGTTGTTTTCATCGCGTGTCATTTACTGTTGCTCCTCGTGTCGTTTTTTTTTTCTCAGGTCTTCGTGTCGTGTTTCTGAAGCTGCTCTAAAAGTTCTGATGAACTTCGAGTATTTTTCCTGTAGACCTCGAGTCGTTCCTACTTAGTAACCACACTTAGTGTCGGTCACTGTTTGTCCACGTATTCGTGTTGATACGTCTTCGTGTCGTTTTTCACTCCGTGTCATTTTTGTTTCACTGCGTACAGAACATTGCAGCACTTCGTGTTGCTTTCTGTGCCACCACCTTGTGTCGTTCTCTGTGTACTGTGTGGTTTTGTCACCACTATACTTCGTGTCGATTGTTCTTCACTTCGTGCTGTTCTTACCGTCTTCGTGTTGGTCCTTCTCACTAGACCTCGTATCGTTCTTGCTTTGACCACACTTTGTATAGTTCTCTTTGAAGTATTATCTCTGTCATAGTGTGTATCTCGTGTCGTTCTCTTCATTAGGTCTGTTCTGTCACAGCATACCTCGTGTCGTTTTCTGTGTGAACCTTGTGTCGCTTCTCTCTGTCCTCTAGTTGCATCTCGTGTTATCGTTTATGTCTGTATGGTTTTACTTCGTGTTACTTACTGTTGTACATCGAGTCTTTACTGACTTCGTGTCGTTTTCTCTATTGTGTCCTCGTGTTGTCTCCGAATCGTTGCTATTTGTTACTTCGTGTTGTTTCGTTTTAACCTCGTTCAGGTTTCTTCTAAAGTGCTGTTCTTCTGATAATCTATACAGAGTTGCTCTCTAAATTGATGACTTATCCGATACTCTGTTTTACAGGTGCCTTGATCGTGAAGCTTAAGGCAGCACGTGATCCGAGGCTGGAATGAAGCCTGCTGAGAGACTGCCACGTGGTCCGAATAATTAGGGCTGGAAATGTGGAGGTCACACGTCGTGACTGATGCTGCTGCTGCTATATATATGAGACCTTCGTCCACAGATGAAGGTGATCGAGTTGGCGAGAAGAAAATCTCATACAGAGAGCCACGATCCAGATAGAAAAAGAAAAGAGAAAGAAGAAGAGCAGAAGGAGAAGAAGAGAGGTAGAGAGCTCGAGAAGAGTGTGAAGAGAAGAAGAAGCAGAGAGTGAGAGAAGAGCAGAAGAAAGAGAAAGAAAGATAGAGAGTGAGCGAGAGAGCTCGTGGAGAAGAAGGAAGATCTTACCTGAAGATCCGTCTACTGGACCGTGGATCAAATCCAGGCCAGTCAGCTCCGTTGAGAGCCTCATTATGCATTTCATTTTTTCAGCTTTCTGTTTTGCTGAAGTCATTTTTCGTTTGTTGTTCTTTCCTTTTTTTTCTGGTTTGCTGTGTTTCCGATACTCTGTAGAGTGGTCGGGGTTCCTCCTGTTAGTTCAGGAGAAGGGAGATTGACATCTCCAGGTGCAAGTAGCTAGGTGCTACTTGTGGGTTCCCTCCGGTTTGGAGGAAGGGAGATCTGATCTCCAATTGCAGGTAGTTGGGAGCTACTTGTGGGTTCCCTCCGGTTTGGAGGAAGGGAGACTTGTCTCCGGTTCTGGGCTTGTGGATTCAAGTCCAGGGGTTCCCTCCAGGTCTGGAGGAAGAGAGACCGTGTGTCTCTGGTTTGCTAGTGATTGATGTCACTAGTGGTTCCCTCCGGTTGGGAGGAAGAGGGGAGGCTGTTCCCCTAGTCAAGCTGTTTGGCAGCATTTGTTGCAGACTGAGTCTGCTGTTTCTAGCGTGAGCTAGTGGAAGCCACACTCGGGTTGAGTGTGGGGTGGATGCAGGTCTGAAGGACCGAACCACCTAAAAAACCCCTTGTGCATTGTGGTTTGGTTTATCTGCTTTTGCTTCCGCTAGATGATTGCATAGGGGAGCTCTAAGCGTTTGGCTTCTGTTTGAGCAGAAGTGTTGATTGGTCTTCTTAGAATATCTTAATCTGTCAAGAGAGCAAAATTCCAATTGAGTTTCAGATTGTCGAATCTGTCTTGTTTTATTCTAGGTTTTTAATTGGGTGAAGGTTGATCAAATGGGCTATATTCATTCACCCCCCCTCTGAATACTTGCACCGAACCTATCAGGCCTTACGGTCTGCCCAACCCTATAGTCATAGCTTCACGCACTCTACTTTGGGGTCTATTACCTCGGTGTAAACCCTCTATCATATCACCTCCGAGGTCCTTTTGTTCTTTCCCATACCCGATGAGCTCGACTTTGTCCCCTCTTATGGTATTACTATCCTGAGGGAAGAACATTGCCTTCCTCATAAGCCCCTTGCCCCATCTATAAGAGTGCCTGAGGGTGACCATCTGCACCTTGCCGAATGTCGAACATGGGCGAGTATAGTGAAGGGACATGTCAGGAGGGTTCAGCATTTCTTTGACCCATTCGATCCCCTCCCTAGTGAGCCTCTCGACCCATATTCTTCACTGCACTTTGTCAAAGAGGTCCACTATCATATGGGGCAAGGGGATCGAATGGGTTCAGCATTTCTAGGTCCACTATCACACCCCAAAGCTTCGAAGGAAAGGAACATCGGTCTCTCTCTCATGCTTCATCATGTCCACCGTCATATAGAGGTAATGTCATGAGTAAGTTTGGACATACTCGATCCCCAAAGTCTACCACTTTTAGTAAGACACATGTTCATGATAGGTACCACTTTGGATGTCTAGGTTCTCCTCGTGTTGTCTAGTCAGTTAGGCATCATGGACATGCTAGGTCCATGTTTGGATGTCCAGGACAACCCCTGCATTCGCATAGGTATGAGTCCCTACAGTTATTTCGGAGTCTGCATCATCATCAGCTCCTTGAGTCCAGCAACGCACGGTACAAAGAGCTGGCTGATGCCCACAGGCACCACCGTGAGTTTCAGGAGGGCGAGTAAGTCATGACCAGGGTCAGACCTGAGCGGTTTCCCTCGAGAACCATGAAGAAGTTACAAGCTCGCGGTGCGGGTCCTTTCTGAGTAGTGAAACGAGTTGGGTCTAAGGCATATGTTGTAGATTTGCCAGAGAGCTATGGGATCAGCTCCACTTTCAACATCTTGGACCTAGTCGCTTATAGGGACCCAGCGGTGATACCCAATGAGCCGTTTGAGCGGTCTCCACCCCTTGTGAGTGACACCACCCCCGAGCGTCCACCTCCAGCCTTGTTACCTCAGCAGCGTGAGCAGATAGAGCATATACTGGATGAGCAGGTAACGACTACTCGAGGTGGAGTGTATCAGCGCTACTTGGTGCGATGGAGGGGACAGACCGCGTCCGTTGACACTTGGATCACCCTGGACGAGCTACAGAGGATAGATCCAGTTCTGCTAGATCGATACTAGAGTGACCCGGGCCCCTACTCGACGGGGTCGAGCTTCTCCCACCCGGGGAGAATTAGTGAGGACACCAGAGCCAGAGTACGGCTCGACTCCACGAGCTGCCGGTACTGGACACGCAGCACGACTCGGTTGACACAGACCTCTTTGTGGCTGGGGGACAGTCTGGAGTCTCCACTAGAGCTTTGACACTTTAGTACATATTTTTGTACGTATTTTTAGTTTGTAAGTATTTGGTTATATTTTATATTTTGTACGTATTTGGTTGTATTTGGCATGTATTTTGGGTTGTATCCAAGGAGATAAAATGGAGCCCATAGGTTTCAAGTTTCAAATGGGTTCAAATTTAAACTTCAAGGAGGGAAAATGGAGCCCATAGATTTCAAATTTCAAATAAGTTCAAATTCAAACTCCAAGGAGGGAAAATGGAGCCCATAGATTTTAAATTTCAAATGGGTTCAAATTCAAACTCCAAGGAGGGAAGATGGGGCCCATACTTTATTGAGGATTTTAATGAATGAATGAAGAAAATTGTTGGAGAAAGGCCAAGTGCGCCCCACTCTCTCTCTCTCTCTTGTTCTTCCCCTTCTTCCTTCTTGATCCAAGGTGTGAAGCCCTCTCTTGGGAGTGATTCCCAATTATACCTCTTCTTCTGGTTACCAGGCTTCATCACCGCCACCGCCGCCGCCGTTCGTGCCGCCGACGAGCCACCACGAGCCATACTCCGAGCTGCTGTCCAGATTTGTAACCTGCTAGACAGAAGCTGGAAGCCCAAAATTTCCCACCCAAACCTCAGATCTGATGAAGCTGAAATTTAGAGGGTAACTTCCCCACGTAATCCCCCCTTTCCACAAAAATTCCCAAGCCCTGAACCACCCATTTCACTCCCATTCCAATTTAGTTTTCCCCACCTACACAGATCTGTCCCTGTGCAGATCTATGCTATAGCAGCCCACCTCTTCACCTATTTGACCCCCTTTCCAATTTTAGAACAAGCTCAAATTTGGACTGAGACTTTTGTCCACCAAAACTCATTTCCCCAATTTTTTTCACACTTTTAGGAGTTTAGTTGCCCCACATATAAATCTCTGTAAAAATCAAGTTCTGTTCTGCCCTCTACAGTCCAGATCCAACCCCTGTCTACCCTAAAATCCATTTTCCCATGAAAACCACCTCAAGAAATTACCATAAAATTTGTGCACGTTTCTCACAACCCCCTCTCTCAGACATAAAATTCCCATCACCCAGATCCACCCTCTCGCCTTCGGTCAAACCGAGTTCCGAAGCATATCCTAATCTACCTAGTCTGTTCTAAGCCAAAGATCCCGCCTGTTCTAAATTCAGCCACGACAAGTACGGAGATAGAAATTTGTTTTGTCATAGCTTGGGTTTGTATATCTCTGAAAGAGCTCCGCAACGGCGCCAGTCTCGCATCGATCTGACGTCGGGTCTATTCGAAGCAGGCATTTTCGCCGAGCCGTGTAGGTCTGCAACTGAGGCAGACCAGTAGAAAGAGAAGCCCAAGGTAAATCTTCAAGAAATACGTTGGCGTAGAACCAGTGACCGCCGCTCCCAAGGGTCAACCAGGGACCCTCTGCTTTTGTCCCGGTGATCCGCCGCCATCAGAAGCCTTCCGGAGGTTGGCGTCCCTTTGGACGTCCCTGTTCGCTGTCCAGCCGACTAGCCGCTCGTAGAACCGGAGCCGTTGCCCACCGCCGCCTTGCTACCCGCCAACCCAAATTCGGTGCTCTCGGCATTATTGTGTAGCCCTTTACCTCCCTGCGTGGAGTGGGCAAGAAAAATCACTACTGTAATTAAATTTATTTACTGTACCGGGAGCCACGGAACTTGGCCGGGATGTCTTCCCCACGCCCCGAGCGTGGAGGTACCCTCGCTACCTTCTTTGTCGTATCTTCTTAATTAGTATATGTTCTAGATGCCACTGCATGTGCGTTAGTTTATTTCCTAGCTCGCTACATTTAGTCACCGCTGTGAGTTGTGAGTGCGAACCCCATCCCGTGACTCGTTCCGAGCACGAGAGTGAGCTGACCACCCGAGACTCAAAGCCAGTTACTCAACCGCGCCGATCGACACGTTTCCCTCACTGGGGACAACTGTGAGCCAGTACTTCTGTTTGGGGCACATTCGTCTCTTCAGAAACCCAGTTACGTGTCGAGTCATTAGTGTCGTTGCTGGTCGAGTTGTCATGTTAGTCGTGTTGTCCAAGGTTCGCATCTATTTAGCGTCGAGTCTCATTATCATCCCGCATCATGAATTGATCTAGATGAGCCCTGAATATACTATTCATCAACTGCGTAAAGGCTGCAGGGGCTTTCGTTAGTCCAAAAGGCATAATAGTAAATTCGTAATGCCCATAACTGCTCCGAAATGTCATCTTGTGTATATCCTCATCCTTTATTCTTAATTGATGATATCCCAACCTGAGATCAATCTTCAAGAAATATTTGGCTCCAGATATCTGATCAAATAATTCATCGATCCTCGGCAATGGATACTTGTTCTTGATGGTAACGTGGTTCAACTACCGATAATCGATGTAGAGTCTCATCGATCCATCTTTCTTCTTGACAAATAACACATGCGCTCCTCACGGGGAAGTACTCGGCCTGATGAATCCTTTCTTCAAGAGCTCCATCAATTGTTCCTTTAATTCTTTGAGCTCGGTGAGGGACATTCTATAAGGTGCCTTAGAAACCATCCCAGCACCAGGGATGAGGTCAATGGTGATGGCCACTTCTCTTTGTCGGGGTAATCCGAGAAATCTTCTAAGAATACATCGGGAAACTCCCGAACCACTCGGATGTCTTCTATCTTAGACTCCTTAACTTCCGTGGCGGTCACAAATGCTATGAAAGCCACACATCCTTTTCTTAAGAGCTTACTAGCTCAGAGGGCCGAAATAAGGGGTTACTAGTTTCGACTCCGCGGACTAGTGTAGACTGGTTCTGATAATTCCTTAAAAGTTACCTTGCCATTTTGGCAATCTATTACACCTTGTGTGTGGATAGCCAATCGGATCCTAGTATGAAATCGTACCCATCCATATCTAAGCATATCAGGTCGACAGGTAGATTTTTCCCTTTCACCATAACTTCACAATTTAAATAATGGTGTGAAATCTCGGATTCGTTTCCGAGAGGAGTGAAAATAACTAGATCTATCGACTCCGTTTCCATAGGTAATGGATCGACAAATCTCTTGGAAACAAAAGAATGGGTCGCACCGATATCAAACAAGACATGAGCAGACTTAGAACAAATCTTTAATGTACCTTCCACAAGTCCACCTTCATCTTGCTCCGCCTCTTGAAGTGCTTGGAGACGGGCTTGCTTTTTGACTGGGCGCTTCTTGTCTCCGGCTTGATCATTAAGTAGAGGACAATCGAGAATCCGGTGATCGCGGCTCCCGCAACAAAGACATGCTCCCAATCGCCTCTAGCATTCTTCGGCCTTATGGCCGGCCTTGTCACAATGTTTGCATACCTCTTTGGAAGGTGTGGTAGTAATAGAGAAGGGCTTGCTATTCTGCTTAAACTTCTTCTCTTGGGAGGAATCTCCTCCATTGCTTGCCCTTTTCTTGTTGAAAGTAGGTTTGAAAGTACCGGAGCTTGTGACGTGCTCCTTCTTGTCCTTCCCATGGATCCAATCGGACAGCTCCGTGGCATCTTCTAGCAGTTGTACGTGCCTAATCATCTCCGAGTAGACTTGAATGTCCATCGGTGCTAGTTGAGTCATATACTGCGGCCTAAGTCCGTTTAGGAATCTTCGGGCCTTCAACTTCTCTGTATGCACTAGATGCGATGCGTACCTTGACAGACGGGCGAATTGGGCCTCATACTCGGCCACTAATAAGGTCCTTTGCTTGAGGGCGATGAATTCTTCGGCCTCTTTCTCTTGTATATGGTCCGAGAAATATTTATTATTAAAGTATCCTATAAACTCGCCCCACACGACGTGATCATGTGGCAGTGTAGCTTCTACCGATTCCCACCAAAAGTGAGCACACCTCTCTAGTTGGAAGGTTGCTAATATAACCTTTTCTTCATCTGTGCATTGCATGACACGGAATATACATTCAATCTCCTTAATCCAGTGTTCGACATCGTCACGGTCAGTCGAGCTAATGAACTTTGGTGGGTTCTTGTTGCGGAAACTACGGTGGAGGTCTCCCGCTCCACAATTTGCTCTGTCCTGTGCCACTTGTTGTAGTGCCTGGGTAAGGCCTTGAACGGTATGTTACATGTCGTGCCATTGAGTACATTCGGCGGCCATGATCCTACAAGATTGAAACAACTATATTAATATACGATTAACCAAGGGTCTAAATCCCTAAGTTGACTTAACCCATGGCTCTAACCAATCTCACCGGGTGAAACTATAAAACTATCCTTGGACTTGGTTTCTGAGGAATTGAATATCCTATGCTCTGATACCACAAAAATTTTTATGCCCTGAGCACAAAAGGAACTCGGTACGTGTGATGAGTTTATATCAATCATGTCAATCAGAGCATAAGGAATTTGACCATATAGACAGAATGTGCAAAAGTAAAGATAATAAACCAAATCCTTTATTCTCATTAATAACACCAATGTCCAAAAGTATAACCATTACATAATCCATTGATGACTAGACTCAATAAAGAGGACAAATACAATAATTGACTCTAGAAATAGGATAAAGACACGACTAGGCAGATGCTTCAATGGTCGGGTGGCTCAATACTCTTAACTCACGTCCATTCACATCCGAATGATTCTCGTCATCGGAGTTACCTAAAAAATAGGGGGGAAACTAGGGCGAACGAATGCTCAGTAGGAATTATATCTCAAAGTAAAGCTTGCATTAAGTAAATTACATATTACATGAACTATACAAGTATAGCGATGCATGTACGTAACATAAAGACGAGAGTAGAGTGTCGAGAAATATCATAGATGAACTAGCAAGATTACAAAGTGTTCATGGGAAGTATATCACGATTGTCAAGCATGTAAATATCAAGTCATGTCATGTCAATTGGCTATTATAATATCAAGCAAGTAAATACCCATTCAGGCCATGCAAGTCATGTCAAGTCAAGTCAAGCACGAGTCGTGGAATGTCAAAATCTAGAAAGTCATGCACTTCGGTGCAATGCCACACCGTGATCAATCAACTCCCATGGGCACAAGTACTTTTGGATGCTCCTCCCAGGACCAGATCGGGCCCTATATGCACAAGTATTGAGTCATGTATATTTTAGACATCCACTATAGTTTATTGCCAATATAGAGTTTCAAAGGAATAAGCCATTGTAAGATGATATGGTAGATTTCACAAATTTATGAGTTCAAGGACAGAACTTTGGACAAGGAAGTCATACTGATAAATCACATGAAAAATAATGACACAACATGAAACTGGGTACTTGGCGTCCACTCAGTCACCATCAATTACAGTAACGACGCCCACTGTGTTATCGCCAATTCCTGTGAACAGTATAGGCACGATGAAATAGCGTCCAAGTTCAGGTCGCTAAATCAATAATCTGCGCCACTGTCCAGGTCACCAATTCCTTTTGGCGCCCAAGGCATGGTCGCTAATTACTGATAGAGATAGACTTCTTAGAAGAGGCTAGAAACAGCGCTCTATGTGGGCTATAGCATCACGTTTCTTCAGAGTGACGTGACAAGTAAGGTTCCAATACTTTTAGGGTACAACCTGTTCGGCTGCCTTGAGAGAATCCAAGGCTAGCATAGACTTACGGAGGTCTCCATGAAGAAAGTACCAGTCAAAAGGAAGGAATATCCCGCGGAGGGTACACTCATCACCAAGAATTGAGTGTGTAATCGGTAGAAACAAAACGGAGACTCCATCTACGGATGTGAGATGAGAGTGCCAAGTAAACCCGCAAAATGGGCAAGAAAACGCGATAAATCTGAGAGGCAAGAATTGCCGTC
This sequence comes from Amorphophallus konjac, assembly GCA_022559845.1. Taxonomy (NCBI): domain Eukaryota; kingdom Viridiplantae; phylum Streptophyta; class Magnoliopsida; order Alismatales; family Araceae; genus Amorphophallus; species Amorphophallus konjac. The sequence goes on along the minus strand of CM040120.1, from coordinate 154,888,964 downwards.
CAATCAGAAGTCGCTATATCCATAATTAGTGACTCTCTGAAGGGTCGCTCAATCTTATATTTAATAAAATTTCATGAAAATAATACTAATTAGTGACACTATGCACGGGCGCTAATTATAGAATTTTTCAAAAATCAATATAACTTAATTATAATTGGCGACCTTGTAAAAAGGTGCGCAATCTTTAATTTGCGTCCGTTATTATGTCGCAGTCTTCGGGATTTTCATATATTTTCTATTTTATCAATTCTTTTACAAAACAACGCCTTCTTAAAAGGGCGGTAATCATTAATGGGCGACTGGGTGACAGTCGTCGATTCTTTTTGGCGCTACGCATCGGGCTGGTACATTTTTTGACACATAACACTATTCATTTCATTTGAGTTTACATAATCAGGAAAGTGAAGACATGAATAAGTAGAGAAAAATATGGAGGATCCAGAACCATGCTCAAGCAAAAATTCTAACGCAAGGTTTCATGGATATTAGAATTTTAAACATGGGTAATTATTAATTATATTTATAGTAAATATCGGCAATGGTAGGGTCGCTTATTAATGGGCGACAAGAAGACTATCGCAATTTAAGAATTTGTGACCTTCTGTGCGGTCGTTCATTAATAGTCAGCCAGTACTTTGTCGCTATTTTGATGCACACAGTAAACTCAAAAATAACTTCGTAAATGGAATAGAAAGAGATGAAACTATGATCTAACTATACTTATACATCCCATGGACCTTTACTATTGATCTTGGGATTGGAACTTGAGAAAACCTACCTTTTTTGCTTGGACTGGACGACGGACAGAGAAAATAAAAGAAGATAAGTAGCAGTAGCTTTGGCAGCAACGTTATAGCGGCAACGAAATGTCGCAGCAAGACAAAGAAGAAGATGAAGCTTCTTCACGGTGTAGACGAATGCGCCTGTGATTGTAGATCTTTTTGCATCCACACTTAAAGGTAATGTAAAATTGCTTCTGCTTAATGTTGTTGTTCCATTAAAATGCGCTTGTGATTGTAGATCTTTATGCATCCACACCCCACTTTCCAACTCTTTCGGAGCCTCATTAGCTCTTGGGTGGCGACTCAGGGTCCTAGTGGTATCGGGTCTCTGGTACCCGGGTTTCTGGGTCGTTACACGCTGGATCTTCCAAATTTGTCTACTGTCATCCTCGGTTCCCAAGAGGTGCCTTGTGATCAAAGCTCCACTCAAGGTGACCCTTGGAATCTGCCTGGGCAAACCCACCTGGTGGTGACCACGATGGGCCTGGGACAACACTAAATCTCGAGCCCCGACCAACCAAAGCACCCGATCTGGTGAGTCAATGTGGACGCTTAAAAATTGGCACTGAAAGCCAAGCAAAGTCAGCTAAAGAAAAGAATAAAGGAGCCCTGAACAACTGGCTGCATCGACGCACCTGAAGAAAGAAAATAGAAGGTGTCATTCTGGCTAACAAGGCTGCGTCGACGCACAATGCCAATGGCGTCGACGCAGGCTTCAAAAGCTGGCGGCTGAGCATGCTGGACAAAGGGGTGCATCAACGCACAACCCCAGCTGCGTCGACGCATCTGAAGACAGAACGAAAAGAAGCTACCAGGTGATTGATGGTGCCCCGACGCAACTCGACGCGCTTGAAGCTGAAGAAGAAAAATTTGCCCACACTAATAGGCTACGTTGATGCAACTCACTGGCTACGTCGACTCACCCTCAGCAATGCAAAGAGGCCGTACCCACTGCGAACTCGATCGCGGCACATGATCTCACCTCCGTACGATGGCGCTAGCTTTCAGAAGGCATGTGGAGGGCGTATGGGATGCGTGGCTAGGAAATCTCCAATGATTGGAGATTATTCTTCGCCCCTTGCTTTGAGGGAGAAGAAAGACCCCGTGCGGCTGCTATAAAAGGAAGGCAATGCCATGAAGAAGGCCTCCTTGTTGTTGGCAGTTCGAAGCTTCCAATGGTGATCTCTAGAGTTTCTACTACTGCTGCAGAGTGTGAAGAAGAAAAGAGGAAGAGAGGGAGAGAAGAGGTGCTGTCTGGGTAGGGAATGGAGTCAATGCTCCTCCCTCCCCCTTCATTTCTTTTCTTTTCCCTGCTATGTATGTTTTTTTTTTCTTCCTGTTTGTCTCCTGGATGAACTAGTTCTGGGATGATGTATTCCCTTTGTGCAATACAACAAATGGAATAAATCTTTCAGTGTTTGAATGCTATGTGTTTACTATGATAAAATCTTGCTCAATGTTGATCCCCACGACCACATTATGGTTCTTTCATTTACGTTCTTCATCTGTCCTTCTCATCATGGAATGATGCTCTGCCAGCAGGATAACCAGGACTCAGAGGCTACCCAATCGCAATGGGTTGGTTTTCTTGAATCCGACCTCCCACTTACCAGATGAGGCTCTTTGCTTGGACCGTATTCTGATCTCTAGCGTGCTAGATTACTCCCAGTGGAGCGTTCTAGTCCTTACGGTAGATTCACGCCCTCGTGGGCAACACTAATCACGTAATACCTTCCCCAGTACCCCCGACATGTCCCGACCATTTACGTCAATTTAGATCGGTTTTGTGCATCTGAACTGCATGCTTTCTGTCCGTTGTAATGCTCCTGGAGGAATGGCCATTTGCCTTCTCACCCACGCCATGGGTTGTTGAGACTTTGGCTCACTCCTAAAACCAGATGGAACCTATGTTTCTGCTGCTTTCTCCTCTACTGAATCCTAGCCTATTAAGGAGCTGATGTTCATCGCATGAGAATCACCCTGGCATTCATGCCAGTCACACACAGGCACAAGCCTATTTGCTTGATGCTCAGCAGAGTTCTGTTTGAAAAATCTCCACATTCACATATTTGCATCACCTTCTTTCTGCATGAGGGTGGCAACAAGCCCCCTTTGTACTCTCTGCACTACATGGGCTAGCATCCCACATGAGTCCTACTTTTGCTCTATTCACGCATTCCATCGTTTGCAGCATACCGATGTTTTGAACATCACAGTTTTAGGTCTCCACCTGGGGCTTAGATCCGCTAATATCCTAAGTGTGATCCATGACCTCATGCATCGGAGCAACAACTCTTATTTTTTGATTTAATAGAAACTTTCTTTTTATAATTAAGGACCTGCCATGGGGAAGGGGTACATTATGGTTTTACACCGATCAGAGTTTCATTTGACCACCCAAAAGTCCCCAGGGATCTGCTTCTCCATAGCATGATCTCTTGAGGACTCTTCATCGAAGGGATGGATATTGATGGCCGAGAAGCCAGCTGCAACATAATGCACATGTCAAGGTCAGAAATGCAACCATTCCTGGGTTAGTGGAGTGCCCTCGTAGGCCAGGCCTTAGGGTTTTCTTACCCAAATAGGGGATGTTGAGTAACCACTTTTGGCTCACTCTGAATTTTAGGAGCCATCTCGGAATCTCTGTAGATACGCTTCCATTTTTCACCCCCAAATACTCTGGTATAGGGGAGGTGTTGCCCAATTTTTGTCAAAATTACGGACTTAATAAAAATGGAGTAATAACAAAGATATGAACTGCACAATTGATATAATGCTAAAATAGGTACATCAGATGCAAAGAACAATGCTAAAGAACATATCTGTACAGAAGATGACTATGTGAGGAAATGATGTTCTGGCAGCAATGAAGAAAAGAAGACCACTTAAAAAAAGATGAGAAGAAGAAAAAAAGATATATATAGAAGATAGAATTAATCAGCAAAATAACCAAACAACGCTCATGATCATGAGAAAAGCATGCTTACATATTCATATGAGTACACATTGCTTGATTTCTAAAAAAGAAGAAGAAAGCAGTTTGGGGTCTACCGTGGGAGGAGTCGACTCTGACAGTTGACCCTCTTTCCCACGAGTTTTGTTCTGAATTTATGAATAGCAAATGGGCTCAGGAGTCGACACCCCTAGTCGACTCCTCTTGAGCTCAACTAATGTCCTACAGCCAGGCCTACTGTGAAATAAATCAAACATCTATCACGCATCATGCAATTTGCATTAACTCTTACTGAACTTCCATGAGCATGGTTGAATTCATCTCCTCGTGCTTTTCTCAGCATTGAGCACTCATCAACATCCAAATTGAATCATGCATGCATCATGCGTGTGAATTGAATCCCATGCACGTGCTGGTTTATGAATACTTGCAAACCATTTCCTACATTGCTAAGGGACATAGCCCCTTGCTAAACAAACGATGCATTAATCCTTTCTATATACAAAGCAGAAGCCAAAGAAAGAAATCAAAAGAATGAAGTTTGAAATAAAAGAAAGGCTAAAATTCAACATCCTTTGAGCTTCCAAGATTAATCTATAAAATGAACAAACAAACAAATAAAATGAAGAAGAAAAAAGCTGGAACGAGTTGAAGGTCTTGGTAAAGATTGCGTCGATGCACCCTAAAAGCTGCGTCGACGCAGTCTATATGAGGCTCACCCGTTTGGGGTTTTATTCATTGACACTATCCTTCACTGCGTCGACGCAGTGTCGTCCTACGTCAACGCAGTGGCTCAGGCCAGCTCTCTGGACTGGCCTTGCGCGTCGGCGTAGTGAAGCCCTACGTCGACGCAACGCCCCTTGCGAGCCCCCTCGTGAGCTCGTGCATCGACACGGTGTAAGCTCAGCGTCGACGTAGCGGCCCTTGGTCTTCTTTGCATGATTAAAAGAAATAAGAAGAAAGAAAAGAAAAGAAAATAGGAAGAAGAAGTAATAAAAAAATGAATGAATGATGGTAAAAACAATAATAACAAAGATCACATAAATCATAACAATGATGGCATGCAACATAGCATTGAAAAAATTGAATATAAAAAAACATCTTTAAGGGATTAATTATAATATCTGACTCAGGGCCCCTCCTCTCTTAGACCCTATAGAAAGGAGATATTAACGAGACCTTTGCAGGTCATGCTTGAACCTTGAGATCACCCCATCGTGGTCATGGCTTGACCCTGCTTTGGGCCAATAGCCCACTACATCTGATATGTCTCTATGGGGATCCAATCCCAAATATCAAACTTTCCACACTCTTGGCAGACATATGATTTATAAGTTGGGACTCTTGTCCAAACACAAATTGGTCAATTAATGACCGTCTTTATTCAAAATATTTACCCCTCGATGGGGGATGTTTCACTGAAATTCAGAAATTTCCTTATCTCCTTTCATTAAAATCAATTTTAGGCCCGAGGCCACCTTCTCTTGGTGTTTAATCAAAGGTTTTCTCACCCTGGGGAGATGTAATTAACGCCGTGACCTTTATGGCACGGCGGGTTTTAGTCCTAACCTGATACCCACATCATCTGGTTAGTCAGACAGGGTGAACCAATGGTTCAGGACCACCATGGTCTTCGGAACCCCAAAAAACTATTACTTTTGTGACTGGCACGCCCACGCACTTAATAAAATCAAATAAATGTAGAATGAAAAAAAGTGATCAAAAAGATGAATGTGTATCAAGAGTGCGTCAAACAGGTTTGGCACGCCTGGTGGGACCAAGACCTCCTTTCATCTTCTCGCCAAGATTAGGGGCCCAACGACCTCCTCCTAAAATTCTAATTGTCTTTAAATATGAAATTTGCAGGTTGCATCCTGAAAAGCGCAATGGCTATTTCCTTTGGATCATTGGTGGTTGCTGATCACGCCAGGTATGGCTACCTTGCTATGCCTACGAAGTTTGGCGACCTCCCGCCAGTGGTGGGGTTCCCCAACTTTTTAGGGGTAGCCTTTGTTGAGCTCCTAGATGTCTAGGAGATGGAGCCGGTCGCTGCTGCAAAGGCGACCCCGACTAATGTTGCTGCGGTGGGCTGCTGCGCCCACCACGTCCACTCCCACGCTTCCTACAACAAGAAGTCCTCGCCGATTACTAGGAGGGTGGCCAGAAAGGATGCCGATGTGCTGCAAGGCCGGCTGTCAACATTGGGCAAGTCCGTTCTAATCGGAGGCGTTCATATTTTTCTGAACGGCCAGCAAGCCAGTATTGCACCCAATCGGGTGATTGCAAATGTACATGTGCATAACTCCTTTCAAGCACTGGTTAAAGACAAGACAGACTATCTGAAGTCTAGATCAAGGGGTGGTTTGGCCCCGAAGCCAACCAAATTTAAACAAGTGTGGGTGCCTAAGCGGATCCGGGCCCCGGCAGGTTAGAACTTGTTCAAGCTGATAGGTTCTATAAAAAAGAAGGAGAAGAAAGAGTTGAGGTGCCAGCTTCAACACCTCACAGACCATCCTTCCAAGCCTATGGCCAGTAGGCAAATGTTTAGGCTTAAAACTGAAAATGCGGCAAGAGAGTCGAACAACGGCGGCTCGCCTACAGGCCGATGGCTCAACGCAAGATGTCACCATCAGCACTCTGCCCCACAGATGGGCAAGATGATATTACCTAGGCTATCCGAGGATATTTCCGGGGCCTCGAGAACACCCCTCAAGTGATGCCGCGGCTCTTTTAGGCTATGAACGCGACAGAATATGAAGACCGGGAAGGACAAGTCAACCCGAAAGAAATAGCAGGTGAAGGGTCCGGTTGCTATGGACCAAACCTCCATCAATACACTACACCGAGGATTTCGGTGTTCGATAGATTAACCTTCCATGGACAGCCAACCAGGAGGGTGATACGGAGGGACAGGCACCTCCAGATATTCAGCTGCATCATGGCTAGAATGACCAGCCACTATGGGTCTCTACCTGATAAACTTGAAGAGGTGAATAGACTCGCCAAGAGGCCCGGTCCTGTCACCAGCAAGAAGAAAGTTGCGGCTGATGTGGTGCAAGCCCTCATCGTAGAAACAAGCACGGATGTAGTCACCATGACTGCAAACGTGATCACCACTGAAGACGAAGGCGAGAGGCTAGCACTTGCTTCAGATGCTCCGTTAGAGGGAGGAGGCCAAGCACCTAGCCCTTCCACCCCCGATCCAATAATGATGCTGCTGCTCCTGAAGTATCAACGGGAGATCGAGATGTTGAAGAAACTATTGAGTGAGCTGAGCGTGCAAGTGTCAGCCTCGAAGTAGGTGGAAGCCCCTCCTGAAACATCACGACTTGGTGCCGATGGGCTCTAGGATTCACCTCAGATGATGGCTTCTCAGCCACTACACAACTATGTTGGGGGCACGTCCCCGATACCACCATCGGCTCCTCAACATCAGGAGACTGCCGCTACTATGCTTCAGGCCACGGTGTTGGCAACACCTCAAATGCAGCAAGCCCACTTCTATCTAGACCCGGTGGACCCAGCAATGGTGAGCAAGTTGATGGTTGAACATATAATTGATATGAAGCTGGCAGATCGAGGCGGTGATGATTATGCCTCGTTCGATATATACAAGGTGCTATATCCGATTCACCATGCTGCTTAAAGACTCCGTCTTGGCGTCAATAAGCCACCGAAGTTTGATAAATTCAACGGGCAAGGATCGCCAAAGTAGCACATAGCCTATTACATGAACATGGGGGTGATCTGGCTGCGGATGAGTCTGACCTGCTGAAGTTCTTTGGGTCTTCTCTCACAGGACTCGCTTTCGAGTGGTACTCGAACCTGTCAGCTGGGTCCATTGGTGACTAGCCCAATATGCAACGAAAGTTTCAGGAGCGGTTCCACGATACTGAAAGGGAGGTCACCGTGGTTGAATTGTATGATTCCGGGCAAGAAAATGATGAAATAGCCCTAGAGTATATCAAAAGGTGGTGAAATGTCAGCATGAGATGTAGGCGTCTGCCACACCAAGAAAATGTTGTGCAGATTTGCAAACTAAATATGAACCGAGAAGTCCTCGAGAGGATGATAGGACTGGCAATTAGGTGTTTCGATCGATTAAACAATGTGGTGGCAAAAATCAAGGCCTTCCGTTCAAGATATTCTTCTACCCCTGCTGCCTCCTGTCAGAAAGCCAAATCGACTGATAAGCGGCCCGCGCCAAAAGAAGTTTATACTGTAGACTTCAAGGCGTTTGAGCAGGAGAAAGATAAGGACAAGGGAGTCGCCAACATTCCTCCTACAAAGCCAGCTGAACGCCAGGAGGCCCCTCCCTACGGAATAAAATGAAGAAGCTATACTCCTTCCCCAAGGAGAAGACCTGGGTCCTGTTTGAATAGGCTACTCGCTACAACAAGATTACACTACCAGACCCAAAGAGGCCTAGTGATGCTAGGAGTAAAGATGATCCTCGCTTCTGCCCATACCATCAAATGCTCTAGCACCCCATTAAAGAGTGTTTTATCTTCAAGGACGTGAGTGAAAGTCTGATTAAAAAGGGGGAGCTACAAATGGGCAAGTATAAGGTAGATCCTCCGCGCCCGCATGAAATGCTCACTCTAAGAGCAACTATTAATATGATATCATTATATCAGCAATTGCCTGAGGAGGTAGCATAATTTTACACAAAGCACACCTATGAGGCATTTGTGCTTACCCTAGCAAAAGACCCTGAAGACTGGCAGATGGTGCCGACAAAGGAAAAAAGAAGACTGGCATCCCACCCTGGTCTGGGAGTCTGAATTCATGGCGTAACGCCTCATCTAGCTCCACCTACTGTGACCCCGGTGTGGCATGATATGGCACCTCGAATGGTCATCAGGAGGCCAACTGATAATAAGAAGAAGCCATCCCCATTGCGGGTAGATCAAGAAGTTAGCTCAGCAGTGAAACGGCTGCAGAAGGTTATAAATGGGTTACATGAATATGACTAACCCAAGCTTCAACCAGTGCAGCTAAAAGAATATGTCCCTTAGGAACATCTAGAGTACCTCGGGCTAGAGCAAGAAGCTGAAGATAAATTTTGAGGAGGGATTGCCCCAAAAGATCTTCCACCCGAGTAGATGCCTACAGAGAAAAGAAAGAAAAAGAAGAAAGCAACGAACAAAAAGAAAGGTAGCACCGTCTCCTGCAATACTTTGTCGACTTTGTTCAGCTTAGCCCAAAGTGCTAAAGAAGATGATGAAGAAATCTATTTTGCGTTGGCTGAAGCCAACCAGGTTGAAACTTACACCTCCCATCATACCACTAGGTCTGGGAGGAAGTGGGGACGTCTTCCCCCGGCTAACCACAATATCATGTTCAGAGGTGAGCAACCGTACCAAATCCCCAAACCTAAAGTAAAGGGTGCTAGAGTCCCTCCTCCGCTGGGCCTCTACCCTGAAGATGCAAGCGCACAAGAGGTTCCCTCGCTCACTGAATTTTTATCGGCAAAGAAGGGCAAGTAGACATGCCAACAGATCGAACCAAAGGCTAAAAACACTCCCACCCAAGCCTCGGGTCTGCTGTTTTCGGTAGATAAAAGTGGCGAGGGCATCACCCCTATTGCCAAACCCATCCAAATAAAAGAACCAGCTGATCAGGTGAGTCGGGATCAGGTAGCTTCCGAAGATGAAGATAGACCACTTTCCGTGCCAACCACTCCAGCACCAGGCTATAGCAAGCACAGTAAAGCTGAAGAAGCGAGACTGGCTAATGTAAGAGCCGGTGCTCGAATATTGAAACAACTGAAGAGGATTCCAGCAAGATTTAGCGTCTGGAGATACTCTCCCTAGATGAAGAAAATCAGTAGGCCATCATTGCAGCCTTGCAAACCCCGGCGCGCTTCGAGAGTGGCTTTGCCGAGATGTGTTTAGAAGTGGCTGTTACCTTTGCCGACGAGGATATGTGATGGGGACATCACTTACCACTTCCCATTTCCCCGTGGGTCCCGATGCTTGCCACTATTTTCATCTCAAACTTCTGAGTCTAGCTATGTAATTTTTACATTTTTCTTGAGTCTTAAAATCATGTAATTTTCCTTTTATTGAGTCAAGTACCTAAGTTAGTAAGTCATCTACCTATGTCTAAGGTTTCATTAAGTGGCCAAGAGGGTTAATGGGTTATCATATCTTATTGGGCCATATCATTAGCTTGGACCATGGGCGCCCCTCTCCCCACCCCTTGGTCTTCTGTCATTAGTCCTTTTTCATAGGGACTTTTTGTAAAATGGGGATTTCCTATATATAGGACCCCAACCCCCCTCTTTTGAGGCAATGAAGTATTAAGCAAATTTGAGCCACTTAAGTGCATCTCTCCCTCTCTCTCTAACTCTCCCTCTCTCTCTTTCTTCAAGGGGCGAACCCCACTCCTCTCTCCTCCCCTCCATTGGGCGCAACAGCCCCTTCACCTCCCCCTCCCCCTGCCAACTCAGCTGCCACCTCACCCCCCTCCACCCTTTCATATTCCAAGGCCATAACTCCCTTCAATTCCCTCCACTTCCTAAGCAACCTTTCACCTTCCCTAGACAACCCTCCCTATTCCCCATACACCACTTCATTCTCCAAAGCAACCTTCCCTCTCCCCCAAGCAGCCTTTCCACTCCCCCACACCCTCATTCATATCCCCAAGGAGAAATCTACCCCACCGCCAAGGAACTTGCGCACCCCACCACCTCCATCTAGCCCCCTTGCCTTGGCCGACCCCTCCATCAACACCCAACCCAGCTGCGCCCCTCTCTCCCTCTCACCACCCATCTGACCTCTCTCTCCCCTACTCCACCCCCTCACACACACCCCTACCCCATCATCCTTCATCCCCACCCACTCACCATCATTAACCACCACTCCAATCAACCTAGTTCATCCCCTATCCACTTCACTCTGTTCAGTCTGCAGGTGGCAGAGACAAGATCGTTTTGCAGAAGCCTCCACGGAGTCAGCCGGAGACATCTGAGGATGTACCATACCTTTCTGGAAAGGTCGTCCAGATAGCTTCGCAGGCGAGGTGGAATCGTCCTGTTCCGAGTTCGGGGCCCTCCGGGAGAGCCATTCTCCCCCGACTGCGCCAGACTCCTTCCGCAGCTAGCCTGAGCCCGATTTGAAGCTGCACCACGACCAACGGCGGAGGATTCAGACCGAAGGCCCTTCATCAAAGTTCTTCCTCCATCTGTCCCCAACCAGGAGCAAGAAACAGAACCTCATTCGGCATCCGGGGCCCAGAGTTCCGAATTTTCTCCCTCGATCGCGTGGGTCTGCCTCCTGCAGTCTGCAGCGACCAGTTCCCACTCGTCGGTATCCCCATGTCCACCCCTACCTCAGATGGTGTTGCCGTCAGTTTTTCTGTGTAGAGGCTTTCTCCACGGTTCCATACACTCCAACGGTTCATGATTTGGCATCCAGGATCGACCGGGGCAACTTCTGCAAGTTGCAGACAGAAACAGGGAGCCACCCGCCCCAGAATCTGTTGCTCTACTCAGACCTCCACTGCAGCCATCGACGACGTCAGAATAAATTGACATAAATCAGAAGCGTTTGGGTTCCTGTTATGAAAAGATCCCCCCTGGACTCGTCATCGGAAAAATGCCTGGCTGAGATATACAGCAACTACACCGCCTGTCTATCGCCAACCACAGCAAGCAGTCTGGTTCGGTAGCAGCTCCTCCTCGTGGGTTTCTCGATCAATCTACCCTTCTCGCTTGGCCGGCTTACCGCCCCTCCCTGCGGGAGGTAGTGTTTGTTTGTAATCAATTAATTCCCACCCCCGAGATCACCCTCCTGCGCGAGGTGTAGTGCATGCACTCTTGAGCAGGTTTTTTTTTGAAGCTTCGTCGGCGTAGTGTGCGGGGAACCCACACTTCCCCCCTCGCCTTCGTCTCCGACCGGGATCGGTGTCTTCACGCCGATCAGGTGAGCCGCTCACACTACTCTTTGCCGGCTTTCTCTTGCTTAATTAGTATTGCATCCTCAGTACCGTCGGCGTAAGAGAGTGCCCGAACCCGATTTATCTTCTAGTTGCATGATTACCGCGGGTGAGTTGTGAGCGTGACATTTCAACCCTCGCCCTCGGCATGCCGGTCGCCCTTGATTTTGGGCATCCTTGGCTCATTGGGATCTAATCCTATCTGGCCAAACCCTTGGAGCCCCGAGGTCCAACCTCGGACCCTCACCGCCATCGCCGGTCCTTCTACGGATCCGAGTGTGCTTACGCGAGTGAATCCGCCAGTGTGACGTTACCAACTTGTTGTGCTGCTTGCTATTCTAGGTCCAAGGGGTAGTTTCACATCAACTTGGTATCAGAGCATCATCATCCATCATTGTGTCACATCAATATGCTCCTGCCAACGGCCAACCACAATAGACCCTTATACATAAAGGGGCAGTTAAATGGCCAGCCCATAAATAGAATTCTAATTGACCCAGGGGTAGCAGTAAATATACTCCCTTACCGGGTCTTTCAGAAGCATTACTTCAATGTGCACCTGATCGAGGTCAGGGATATGAAGATTGCTGGTCTCAACTAAGAAATCCGAAGTCCCCATGGGTGTGGAGGAGTTCGACCTTTCATTAGGAGACTTCACCACTAAGGTGCAGTTCCATGTCATCAACGCTGACACCTCATACAAGGCATTGCTTGGTCGTCCGTGGCTGCATCTGAATCGGGTGGTGCCGTGTACTTTACACCAATGCATTAAGTACCCCCGGGATGGAAAGGAAGAAAGAATCTTTGCTGATTTGCACCCCTTTGAGGTGTTTGAGTGACATCTACTTGATGCCTCGCTCTACATAGAGAAGCTGAAGCAGACTTCTTAGCCGGCTCAGAATAAAGAAAATAAGACAACATAGACCAGCGACTGGTTCCCTCCACCGCTGCCCGATTACGTGGATCAGCAGGAGGTGTCACACATTGCTGAAGTTGAGGGACTGCTCAGGGCAAACCCATATGATATTTACCCAGAGCTAGAAGCCCCAGAGCTCGACGATCTGCTGGGTTGTTTGAAGGTCCCTTCGAGAATCACAAGACCGCTCATAGATATAGACTTTCTAACAATCGAACTAGTGAAGACCCTTGAGGTTTCCAATCCTGATGGACAACCTAGGATGTATTACATGGCTAGTGAATAGCCGGTGAAAGGGGATGATGATTGTAAACTCCTCGAAGAAATTCAGGACTCAATCATCCCGATCATGGGGATGCCCGATATAACTGGCAAGGTGATAAAAATGGCCAGAAGGCAGCACATTCCCTTCTACCAAGCTGAAAGGGAAAACCAGATATTCAAAAAGTTATGGTATCCACCCAACTAGGACAAAGTGTTGATGCAGATTCCCCAACACCTTGGCCAGGGTTTCTTGGTAGAAGAGTTCTATGAAGCAGATATGATATCCATTTTTGCCCCAGCTGGCAATGACCCTTCAAGAGATTCAGCTACGCAAGAAGCTAAGAGCCTGGAGTAGCACATGCCTCTGAACAGCGAAGTACAAGATGAAGAAATACATTTTTGGAGTCCACCTCCACACATGAATGTGGGTGTGTCCACTTCCTATGGACCGGTCCTGGCTATTCATGGTGACAGGGTGCTGTTGCGCCTGCCTGATGCCAGAACAGAGGACGGTGGCCTGAGCCATGCTCCTGATTTTTCTAAATATAACCCTGCCATGTTCACATTACTATATGAGCAGTAGCAAGAGACTAAATGATTGAAGAAGCAGTTAGCTGAAGTGACCAGACGCTTGTCCGAATTAACAAGGGGCATTCTTCCTCGACAATGCTATCCTACAACGCCGAAGCATTCTCCCATGACCAAAGCAAAGCTATTTTTGTATAGGCAGGGAGATGACGAACCTGTCCTAGATTATATCCAAAGGTGGAAGGGCTCTTGTGCAAGGTGCGAGCCTCCACTGAGCCATGAGGTTGCTCTCCAGATTTGCGAGCAAGGTCTGAAGAAAGAAATTCAGCAAAGGATAATTGGCATCAATGTCTAATCCCTTGATCAGCTCAATATGGTAGTAGCCGATATTGAAGCCTTTTTGGCGAAGTACTGCCCCACTTCCACTGCGGCGAGGCGGGAGAATAGATCTGAAGGTGTTAACCTAGATGCTTTCGAGCAAATGCGGATAAGAACCCAGGAAGTGGTCGGACCTTCAACCAGCAAACCTGTAAAGCAAATTTCCTCGTTGTGGGAGAAGATGAAGAAACCCTACTACTTCCCGAGAGAGAAGACATGGGTAATTTTTGAATGGGCTTGTCATTATGACAAGATTACTTTGCCAGAGCTCAAGAAGATGGATGATGCTAAAAGAAGTAATGACCATTGATTCTGCCCGTATCATCAAATGTTGGGGAATCCTATCGAGGACTATTACATTTTCAAAGATATTTCCCAGAGTCTAATCATGTAGACCCATCATGCCCACATGAAACGGGCGCTTGTAGAAGGGGAGTTCATGTGGTCTCCGTCCACTATCACAGCCACAAAGAGACATAAGAAGTCGAGCAAGGCAAACCTCAAATCTGAAAGGAGCTGTCCGGGCGGTCAAGGTCACCTATGAACGAAAAGAAGAATAGTCACCTGTGTCCCACGGTAGGGGCATGTACCTCCACCTCTCTAGCCATCGAGGTAGCCGGTTCGACTGATAAAGAATGCTTCGAAGTAGATGTGATCTCCCTTTCTACCCTGGTGAGTGAAGGTTCTTCAAAGGTAGTCTATGACGACTACCTAGATGATCATGAAGAAATCCAGTAACTTTCCAGGCCAGGAAATATCCCGAAGCACTAAGCAGTAGTACAAGAAAGGAAAGAAGCCGATGTCCCCTGCAGATGCTAGGAATCGATTGTCGCAGAGGCCACCACAAACTCTGATGAAGCCCCGCAATGACAAGAAATTAGGGAGCTCCTTGCAGCCCTCAAGGGTGATTCATCTATGGGCCAACATCCAAGCTGCCCGGAAGTTGCATTGCCAGCTTCACCGCTGATTCCCGAACAAACTAAAAAAAGAGAGAAAGAAGCTGGTGATGTCCCGCCACTAGGCAAAATAAGGCAAGGAAGCATCTATGATGCCCTCGAAGCTGAGCAAGATGATGAAGGTTTCATTGATTTGCTGTCGGCTCCCCTAGAGATAGAAGATGGTGGCCAGGCCACCATTGACGAGCTGGTCGAGGTGAACCTTGACACGGAATATGAGCCAAGGCCGACTTTCTTCAGCGCTATCCTTCTCCCAGAAGAGAGAAAGTAATACATTCAGCTACTTCAAGAGTTTCAGGACTGCTTTGCTTGGAACTACAAAGAGATGCTAGGCCTCTGCCCTGAAGTTGCTCAACACATATTGGCTATCAACCCAGAAGCCAAGCCGGTGAAGCAGCCACCTCGGCAGATGAGGCCGAAGCTGATAAACCAGATTTGCAAAGAAGTCGACAAGCTCATAGACGTTGGTTTTGTAGCAGAAAGTCAATATACCACATGGCTGGCCAACATTGTGCATGTTAAGAAGAAGAACAGCCAGATCCAGATATGTGTGGATTTTTGGGACTGGAACAAAGCATGTACGAAAGATGATTTCCCAGTGCCGATCATCGAAGTCATGATCGATGCTACAATTGGCCATGAGGCACTGTCATTTATGGACGGTTCGTTCGGATACAACCAGATATGGATCAGCGAGCATGAAAGAGTTCACACGGCTTTCCAATCGCCCAAGGGGATATTTCATTACAAGAGAATGCCCTTCGGCCTCAAAAATGCTGGCACCACTTACCAAAGGGCGATGGCGAAGATATTCGACGAACTGCTCTATGACAAGGTCGAATGCTACATTGATGACTTAGTCATCAAGACCAAGAAGAGAGAAGACCACCTGAGTGATCTCAGGATCATATTCGAAAGGCTACGGTAGTTCGAGCTAAAGAGGAACCCAGTGAAGTGCGCCTTTGGCCTCTCAAGTGGGAAATTCCTTGGCTTTGTCGTTAGATATCGGGGAATTGAAATAGACCCCTCCAAGATAAAAGCTATCCAAGAGTTTTCCTCTTCGAAGAATTTGACAGAGTTGCGGTCATTACAAGGACGATTAGCTTACATCTGCAGATTTATTTTCAATCTGTCTAGAGGATGCCATCCCTTCCACAAGCTGATGATGAAAGATATGCCATTCTGCTAGAGCCAAGATTGTCAAAAGGCCTTCGACCAGCTGTAGGAATATCTAAATACCCCACCTATGCTAGGGGCACCTGTCAAAGGGTGACCGTTAATTCTGTAGATAGATGCTCTTGAATATTCACTAGGGGCAATGCTGGCCTAGAACAACGACGAGGGGAAAGAGCAGGCGCTTTACCACCTCAGTCGAAGATTAGTGGGGGCAGAATCAAAATACATCCCGATTGAAAATGTTTACCTCACACTGATCTTTACGGTCAAGAAGATGAGGCATATATGTTATCACATGAAGTGTAGTTGAGATCAAGGGCTAATCCAATCAAATATATACTATCTCAACCTATTTTGAAACGATGACTGGGCAAATGGGCCGCCATATTGATGGAATTTGATATTACATATGTGCCGTAAAAAGCCATCAAAGGCCAGGCCATAGCTAATTTCTTTGTAGTACATCCAGTGCCTGAAGATTCTACGTTAATTACAGAGCTCCCAGATGATGAAATGCTAGAAGTGGACCAAGTCCGTCAAGTCATATGGCAGCTGTACTTTGATGGGGCATCCCGAACGGAAATATCCCAAACAAGGCAAACAAGAATAAGAGCTAGAGCGGGCATCATCCTTAAATCCCCATAAGGAGAAGTGATACATACATCTTGCGTAATCAACAAGCCTTGCACAAACAACGAGGCAAAATATGAAGCCCTAATTATCGGCCTTCAGATTGCTCTTCATATGGAGATCCAGATGCTACAAGTATTCGGTGATTCAATGCTGATTATCAAGCAGATACAAGGACAGTTTGATGTCCGAAAGGCAGAATTACTTCCTTATTATGCCAAAGCAAAGAAGCTCATGCAGCGATTCTACTTCACTGAAATAGGCATTGTCGGTCAGAATCAAAATGCTCAAGTAGATGCGCTAGTAAAGCTAGCAAGCTCACTGGCAGTCCCGCCAGGTGGATCTCTTAATATCACATTGATAAACAGATGCCACGTTCCTAGAATGATAGAGGAGCCAGGGGAAGAAGAATGTGAAGCTGCAACAGTAGAAATAGTCAGCTTACCTGACTGGAGGGAACCTCTGATACAATGGTTTAAATACCA
The DNA here is from genome assembly GCA_022559845.1 of Amorphophallus konjac. Taxonomy (NCBI): domain Eukaryota; kingdom Viridiplantae; phylum Streptophyta; class Magnoliopsida; order Alismatales; family Araceae; genus Amorphophallus; species Amorphophallus konjac. Next base: position 154,871,955 of record CM040120.1, on the reverse strand, counting down.
GTAACTGCCCAAGCGAAGTGAAGAGAAGATCAAATTGATCAGAACAAAAGATTCTTATGAATTCAGGAATGGGACTTTGTTCTAAATTATGGCAGATGCCAAAAGAAAAGTACTCCTCCGATGTCTATCAATGGAGGAGGCTTGGACGGTCATGAGAGAAGTTCATGTCGGATCAGTTGGTGCCGATCAAGCTGGGCCGAAGATGAAAACTAATATTAAGAAATTGGGATATTAATGGCCAACTATATTCGATGACTGCTACGGGTATGCCATGTCATGTCATAAATGTCAGGAGCATGCTACGGTCCCTAGAAGACCCCCGATACACCTACATCCGACAGCGCCTAGCTGGCCGTTTGCTCAATGGGGCACCGATGTTGTGAGCCCGCTACCCCCATCCTCATCAAGATGCAGATACATTCTAGCAGCAACTAATTACTTCTCCCGCTGGGCATAGCCTATAGCTCTAAAAGAAGTGATGGGTGAAATTAGGGTCAGATTTGTCCGTCGAAACATTATATTTCAATTTTGCGTGCCCGATCAAATCATCTCCGACAACGGAAGCCATTTCCAAAATCAGAAGGTCTACAAGCTAGCTGATAAATTTTATATTAACTAGGGGACATTCACTCCGTACAACCCACAAGCAAACTGGTTGCCTGAAGCTTTCAATAATACTCTCTGCACACTTCTTGCTAGGACGGTTAGCTCGATCAAGAAGGACTGGGAGGATAAGATGTACGAGGCACTCTAGGCGTATCACACTGTGTGCAAGACCTCGAAAGGATGCTCACCGTTCTCGCTGGTGTACGTCTAAGAAGCAATCGTCCCGATAGAGCTGGAGATACCATCGTTGCGAGTCGCAATCTTGCATGCACTGGTCAATGACGGCCAGGCAAATATAAAAAGAAGATTGGGGGAGCACTCCGATTTAGAAGGGCGACGGCTCAAAGCCCAGCAAAACATACAGGTCTACCAAGCCAGTATGGCACGTGCCTTCGACAAGCTTGCCAAAGAGCGCGAATTCAAGAAAGGGGACCTTGTCATGGTCAAAAGAATAGAAGTGATGGCGCCCAATCCAAAAGGCAAATTAAATGAAAATTGGATAGGACCTTATGTGGTCCAGAAAGTCTCTAAAGGCAGAGCTTACGTCCTCGTCAACCATCGAGGGGAAGTTCAATTCCCACCCCTCAATGGGAAGCACCTAAAGCTATACTATGCTCCACTGCCTCAGTTCAGTGGTCAGTTAAAACCCACATTCCACAATGAACAAGCCTGTACTTCAAGACTCCAGTAATGAGTCGCTACCTCACACCAATTTTGGCCTCATCTTCTTTATTCGGCATTGTACCAATGTCGATGATACTACTTTACTCGATGCCCATGGCCTCTTCTGGTCTTAGCCGAGGGGTTATGACTTCGACCTTACGTCTAAGTCAGCAACACCTAATTTCCTTACGTCAGTATGATTCTAGTACTGATGAGTTCGTTAACTCGGTGCCCATGGCCTTTTGGTCTTAACCAAGGAATATGGCTTAGACTTTCAGACTATGGTCCGATGAAACCTGAATCTTTGTGTCAGCATAAACCAAATCTGGACGATATCATCATCAGTCCCACCATGATTTTCACTACGAGAATCAATATGGCCCAATGGCTTAGACCTTCCGTCTAAGGCCAGCTTAAACGATTTCCTTGCGTTGGCATATACCTTATGTCAATGATTTAACCAAGGTTGGTGTTTGACTTCCTGTCGGGACCAGCCGCTATAACCCAACAGTGTACACCTTACATCTAAGATCGGATTAAACGATATCCTTGCCTTGGCATATACCCTATGCCAATGATCTTGGGTGCAATATGGGATCTACAGGGGGGTGAATAGATCCCCTTATAAAAATTATGCCTAATTTAAAGACCACGCAAACACAATTTAAATCAAACAGAACAGAAGCTAATACTTAAAACCTCTTTTCACAAAACAGAATTGAAGACTCATATAAGACCTATATCGAACACTTAGCACACGGTGAAACATTTAACAGATAGAATGCATAAATAGCTCACACAACACCCTATGAAGAGGGATAGAAGGGAATGATCAAGCTCACAAACAAACCACACGGCACACGGTTTTTTTAGGTGGTTCAGTCCACACCAAGAAGACCTCTGTCCACCCCCCACTCTTCCAGAGTGAGACTTATGTAGACTAACAGCTTGAACAACTGATCCACACCTTTGGGGAACAAATCCCTACAACCGCTGAGCAATACAGCTTGCTATCCGGTGATACGCAGCTTAACGAGGAACCAATCCTCAAATTAGTTGAGACTCATAGCTTGCTCCGCTGACTAACAACTTGATCAAGGAAACAAAGAACAACGATGAACAAAACAAAGACAAAAGAATAGAAAATAAGAACGAGGCAAATGTAGCTCCTGATGAGCACGATGGTTCGGATTTGATCAAAAGACCAATAGATCTGAAACTGACTCCTGCTGCACACAACATTCACGAGCAGGCTCTCGATTTTCTTCTCTCTCCTTTTCTCTCTTGGATCTTTCTCTTCTTCTTCTTCTTCTCACGAACTCTCTTCTTTCCTCACGCAGTTCTCTTTCTTTTCTTTTCTCTGCTTGGCAGCCCTCACAGCAACTCTCTCTCTCTTTCTTCTTCTGCAAGCATCCTTTCTTCTTCGAGGGAAGACACCCTTTATAGAATAGGGGCTCTGAAATATCTTTTGGATAAAATGACTTGATTCCATCTTTTTCTCATTCATCCATGTGTCAGGAGAGAGAATATTCCTCTAACATAGTACCTCGGATCACATGCCAAAAGATTAGAGTTGATAGCACGAAGACCGCCCAAATGATCCTCACATGTTTGGGTCTTGTTCTGCACTGGCGACCTATTTGTCACCCTTAACAAGATATTTTTCACCCTTATAAGCCTATTTGTCTGACTTACATAGCCATTTGTGTCACGCCCCGAACCGATAGCAGCGGGAAGCGATGCTCGGAACGTGGCAGCGAAAGAGTCATGATAAATAGAGTAGAAAATAATTAAACACAAATAAATAATATTCAACTCATGGAGGCCATTAATTTGAGAAAATTATATGATTTATTGATATCTGGAAATTTAAATACAATGTGGACTCAATAAAAGAAATAAAGAAGATAAGATAGCAAGACCACTGTACAACTAGACTCAAGAAAATAAAAGACTCGGTCTCTAAGTTCCAGGTTCACTCGATCACGCTGGCCCGATCCCAATTGCAAGCATTCCATCTACCGCATTACCTAAAAAGGGTGGAAATAAGGGGGGGTGAGCAAGAAGCTCAGTAGGAATTACACTCTATCATCAGGTAGAATTTAAGCAATTAATCATTTTCCAGGAATGTATAAATAATGCGAGAACTCAATTAAAGCAACTAAGTAATCAACATGATCAGAAGATAATGATAGATAAAAGGAAAAGAGTATTGCACGTCGAGACGTCAAGCACTATTAACGAGAACTTCCTAATAAATGGTCATTTCAAGTAAAGTCGAGTCGAGTCAAGTCATGTCATGTCACGCAAGCACTTCATGCTTTCAAGCAAGTATAATAAGTATCACGAGAGTGTAGAATGTCGTAGACTTAACACGCTTGATAGTACTCGGTGCCAAATGCCACACCTAGTCATTCACCTCTCTGGGGATCAAGTACTTTTCGGGTGCTCCTCCCAGGACCAGACTGAGCCCTTAAATATGATTGCCTTGGCATTGATTTGTTTAGATAATAGATCCCACGAAATCTAGACATCCACGGATGCAAATGGCCAAGAGTTCCAAGATCAAGCTCATGTAATCAAGGTAGAATGTGTAAGAATATTGATTTTCTTGAGATTCCAACAACAAGCTCATTAATCGAGAGAAATTAGTCATTTAAAGAAATGACTCTTGAATGGATACATGTTGACAATAGACCTAACAATAGGTCAAAAATTTGAGGTACAATAGCCTAGTTAGGCTAGAGTAGCTTATGCATATCAGAACCATGAAACATAAATTTCTGGAAAACTGGAACGTAAAACGGTCAGCAAAGGACCGCTATGATGGTACACGGTCTAATCAAGACCGCGTGCATAATCTAAACTGTCTACTCAGAACCGTTAAAAGGCTAGCTGGGTCAAAGATCCAAACCCAGAGCGAACGAGTATAAAACGGTCCAAGGTGGGCCGTGATCAGGACTAGACGGTCCAGACTGGGCCGCTATCAGGAAAGGACGGTCCTGGATGGGCCGTTTGGAGAAAAGAGGGTCATTGGGCCAAAGTCAAAGTAAAATGGTCTCGATTGGGGCCGCCCCATCACACAAACGGTCCTGGGAGGGGTTCTTATGGGATAAAATGGTCCACTAAAGACCACGCTAACTCAGAGCCCAAGAGATCGACACGGTCGTAGGAGGGCCGTTCAAACAGTCATGCAATCATGGCTGGGCCGCTTATTATCATAAACAGTCTCAAAAGGGCCGCCATCATCAGAATAGTCTCGATTCCGGGATTAAGCAAAAATACAATATTCGATCGAGTCAAAAAGGTTCAGGCTTGTAGGTACAACCCGCCCGGCGTCCTAGCGGGAATCCCAGGCTCGCGGGGACTTACGGAGGTCTCATAGTAGAGGTCCTAGTCCGACGGAAGGAATATCCAGTAAAGAGTCCCAACTATTACAAGAATTGAGGGCTAATTAAAATCATGGAAAACAAATGTATAGCGGTCAGTCGGCATCACCGGAGTGAAGTGACTATCAGACAATCCTAGTAGATCATTTTATAATTTCATAAGAATAGAACTTGGCAATTGAATTACAATTTAATGTTATAATTGACATTAAGAGGGAGAAAAGATATGAACATGAACGGAAGGGTAAAAATTTAGCAGTCATGATTAGTGAATGAAATAGACCTTATATTGTTCCATGTAATACATTTGTTAGGTGTGTTTTTACCCTATACATGATGTCTAATCAAAGTGAACATAGATAATAAAACATGATCTGTTCAAAATAGACGGTCAGGGAATGGGCCGCTATTGTTTCTTAGCGGTCATTCGTAGGGCCGTTCTCAAGATGCATTCTCTAAAAGACAAAAGTCTAGAAACGTTCGTTCACAGGGCCGCTCGGATCATAGACGGTCAGGTACAGGGCCGCTAATCCTGACCCCGCGGTCTATCGGGGGTCGTGCATGGCCAGAGGGTGTCAATGCCAAAACAAGATAAAAGGTCAAGCCACGACGGCCGACTTCATACTAGCAGTCTATCGTGAGGCCGTTCAGTGCTGAGCGGTTCCTGTTAGGACGTTTCTACTAACCCCAGCCCCAAATCATGAAGAACATGACACCGGTATAATAAAGCATGATTTAAAACATGGATATGGCGTAAAAATTTGGCGATTCACTATTAAAAGATAGATAGCTTAAAAATGCACAACATAGCATGGCCAATTAAAAGATTGGACTTCGATTAGTCTATATAAATCAACGGAAATGATGAAAGTAGGAAACCCTAATCACATGTACTTCATAAAATCATGAATACGCATGATATAGATCGCTAAAATTGGATAAAATAGATTCAAATGAAAGGTGAAAGCGAGATCTACATGTTGCCATTGTTTAATTAGGTTGGGCCTGAGAGAAACCTACCGATTTGGATCGAAAAGGAGACGATGCAAAGAAAACCCTAATCGCGAACACGTCCACGTTCTCGCCCTAATTCACCCTCGATCGACCACGATTGCTTGAGCCACCTGTTGGAAAAATAAAAGGAGGTCTATGACTGCGAAAGCCCTCTATTTGTTGAGCCTATGGGTCGTTCTAGGGATCAAATTGGACTAAAGAGTCCAAGGAAAGAAAAGTGCCTAAAATTTCGGTCCTTTAAGCAAATCCGCGTCGCCGCCGCCGCTGGAAGGCTCTAGAGTCTAGGGTTTTAGGGGCAAAACAATCTCTTAGGGTAGACCTATCAAATGGGCCTGGTTGGGCTCGATTGGTTGAGAAATGGTCTCAAATTTGGTCGTTTAAGATTGACCTATTAAAATAATGAATTTAGCCATTAATTTCTTAATTCAGCCTAATCAAATTTTTTTTAGGGGTTAGCCCAGTTGACATTATTGTTAATCACTTCGTTCTCTACAAGAATATAACTTTTTTCCATATTTTTAGAAATTAGTCGAAACTTTGGCCTACAGGTGAAATTCAATTAATTTAATTTAACCTATTAAATTCAAATCGTCGTAGAAAATTCGATTGCATCTTGGAACATGAAATTCTTTTTATGCTGATTGTAAAAAAATAATTATTACTTTTTATTGATATAATTTGGCCACTTTCAAAAATAAATAATATTCTGTAATTAAGAAAATTATTGAAGTCGTTAAATAGCTTTAATTCCAATACATATTTCAAAATTTTATTTTTATATTTTATTATTTAACCCGGGTGTTACATCCTCCCCCACTTCAAGGAATTTGGTCCCCAAATTCATCAATCGCCATTAGCTACTCGTAAAATAACATGGTAATCATACAACTAATGGAATGTAAAAGAATTTTAACTATAGTTAACGATAAGGGAGAATGATACCTTATATAAAATTCTTCATTTGATAGATATCGGTTCCAATTTGCTTGTGGAAGTAGCTTAGGGCAATTAGCCATTACATGATCTTTATTTCCGCAACGATGACACGCTCCGCTCCTTCGCCAACACTCCTTGATTAGATGACCAAATTTGTGACAGCGAAAACATTTCATTTGTAAAAGATTATTTGTGACACCCTCAAATATAGCTATGTTGTACTCTATATCATCGAGGCGCCTTTTCAAGTATTGGCTTAGTTCTTGAAAAGAACTCCAAAGTTAAGCGTGCTTAATGGGGAGTAGTATTGGGATGGGTGACCTCCCAGGAAGTCCTCCATTCTGGAGCCGATCACTATTAGAAAGGGACAAAACCGTGAGGCCGATAGGCCAAAGCGGACAATACCTCGATGGTATAGAGTACGAGGCGTGACAGAATGGTATCAAAGCTATACCCCAGTCGAAAGTGTGGGAACTAAGTGCCATACAGGGCAAAGTGCTATGCTATGGGAGCCACCTCTTGAACCACGCAATGGGACAAAGTGCTACATAATGGGAGCCACCTCTTGAGCCTGTAGGGGTCACGTCTAGAGTCCTACCTACCTGGGGGTTTGAGTGCGTGCTATATGTGCCGAGCGACGAGGACGTCGCCTATATAAGAGGGGTAGAGTGTAACACCCTCAAATATAGCTAAGTTGTACTCTATATGACTGAGGCGCCTTTTAAAGTATCAGCTCAGTTCTTGAAAAGAACTCGGAAGTTAAACGTGCTTAATGGGGAGTAGTACTGGGATGGGTGACCTCCCGAGAAGTCCTCCATTCTGGAGCCGATCACTATTAGAAAGGAACAAATCTGTGAGGCCGGTAGGCCAAAGCGAACAATACCTCGACGGTATAGAGTACGGGATGTGACATTATTCTTTTTCTTCTTATTGCTTCAAATTTCCTTACGACGGACTCGCCACCTTTTAACAGAACTAGATTTTAGCTTACTCGTGGACCCTCTCGCTTTCATGTCAAAAGGAGCTGAAATACCTGCAAAATAATTTGAAGGTTAAAAATTTTATTACCCTTACACGTCGCGCTACGCAATCTTATACATATTTTATTATTTAACCTGAAGCACTACCCAATCTCACAAGGTGACAAGAGATGACAAGGATTACACGACTTATTACTTAGGGTAACATATACTTATGGACAAGAACCTAGGACTTCAACAACTGAAGCTCTGATTCCACTTCTGTCACGCCCCGAACCTATAGCAGCGGGAAGTGATGCTCGGAACGTGGCATCGAAACAATCATGATAAATAGAGCAAAAAATAATTAAACACAAATAAATAATATTCAACTCATGGAGGCCATTAATTTGAGAAAATATATGATTTATTGATATCTGGAAATTTAAATAGAATATGGACTCAATAAAAGTAATAAAGAAGATAAGATAGCAAGACCACGGTACAACTAGACTCAGAAAATAAAAAGACTTAGTCGCTAAGTTCCAAGTTCACTCGATCACGCAGGCCCGATCCCAATTGCAAGCATTCCATCTACCGCATTACTTGAAAAGGATGGAAATAAGGGGGGGTGAGCAAGAAGCTCAACAGGAATTACACTCTATCATCAAGCAGAATTTAAGCAATTAATCATTTTCCAAGAATGTATAAATAATGCGAGATCTCAATTAAAGTAACTAAGTAATCAACATGATCAGAAGATAACGATAGATAAAAGGAAAGGAGTATTGCACGTCGAGACATCAAGCACTATTAACGAGAACTTCCTAATAAATGGTCATTTCAAGTAAAGTCGAGTCGAGTCAAGTCATGTCATGTCACGCAAGCACTTCATACTTTCAAGCAAGTATAACAAGTATCAGGAGAGTGTGGAATGTCATAGACTCAACACGCTAGATAGTACTCGGTGCCAAATGCCACACCTATTCATTCACCTCCCTGGGGATCAAGTATTTTTCGGGTGCTCCTCCCAAGACCAGACCGGGGATTAAATATGATTGCCTTGGCATTGATTTACTTGGATCATAGATCCCACGAAATCTAGACATCCACGAATGCAAATGGCCAAGAGTTCCAAGATCAAGCTCATGTAATCAAGGTAGAATGTGTAAAATATTGATTTTCTTGAGATTCCAACAACAAGCTCATTAATCTAGAGGAATTAGTCATTTAAAGAAATGACTCTTGAATGAATACATGTTGACAATAGACCTGACAATAGGTCAAAAATTCGAGGTACAATAGCCTAGTTAGGCTAGAGTAGCTTACGCATATCAGAACCATGAAACATAAATTTCTGGAAAATTGGAACGTAAAACGGTCAGCAAAGGACCGCTATGACAGTACACGATCTAATTAGGACCGCGTGCATAATCTAAACGGTCTACTCAGAACCGCTAAAAGGCTAGCTGGGTCAAAGATCCAAATCCAGAGCGAACGAGTATAAAACGGTCCAAGGTGGGCCGTGATCAGGACTAGACGGTCCGGACTGGACCGCTATCAGGAAAGGACGGTGCAGGATGGGGTATTTAGAGAAAAGAGGGTCATTGGGCCAAAGTCAAAGTAAAATGGTCTCGATTGGGGCTGCCCTATCACACAAACGGTCCTGGGAGGGCCGCTTATGGGATAAAAGGGTCCACTAAAGACCGCGCTAACTCAGAGCCCAGGAGATCGACACGGTCGTAGGAGGGCCGTTCAAATAGTCAAGCGGTCATGACTGGGCCGCTTACTGTCATAAACGGTCTCAAAAGGGCCGCCATCATCAGAATAGTCCCGATTTCGGGATTAAGTAAAAATACACGATTCGATCGAGTCAAAAAGGTTCAGGCTTGTGAGTACAACCTGCTTGGCGTCCTAGTGGGAATCCCAGGCTCTCGGGGACTGACAGAGGTCTCATAATAGAGGTCCTAGTCCGACGGAAGGAATATCCTACGGAGAGTCCCAACTATTACAAGAATTGAGGGCTAATTGAAATCACGGAAAATAAATGTATAGCGGTAAGTCAGCATCACCAGAGTGAAGTGACTGTCACATAATCCTAGTAGATCATTTTATAATTTCATAAGAATAGAACATGGCAATTGAATTAGAAATTAATGTTATAATTGACATTAAGAGAGAGAAAAGATATGAACATGAAAGGAAGGGTAAAAATTTAGCAGTCATGATTAGTAAATGAAATAGACCTTATATTGTTCCAGGTAATACATTTGTTAGGTGTGTTCTTACCTTATACATGATGTCTAATCAAAGTGAACATAGATAATAAAACCTGATCTGTTCAAAATAGATGGTCAGGGAATGGGCCGCTATTGTTTCTTAGCGGTCATTCGTAGGACCGTTCTCAAGCTGCGTTCTCTAAAAGATAAAAGTCTAGAAACGATCGTTCACAGGGTCGCTCGGATCATAGACGGTCAGGTACAGGGCCGATAATCCAGACCCCGCGGTCTATCGGGGGCCGTGCATGGCCAGGGGGTGTCAACGCCAAAACAAGATAAACGGTCAAGCCACGACCGCCGACTTCATACTAGCGGTCTATCGTAAGGTCGTTCAGTGCTGTGCGGTTCCTGTTAGGACATTTCTACTAACCCGAGCCCCAAATCATGAAGAACATGACACCGGTATAATAAAGCATGATTTAAAACATGGATATGGCATAAAAACTGGGCGATTCACTATTAAAAGACAGATAGCTTAAAAATGCACAACATAGCATGGCCAATTTGGTCATTTAAGATTGACCTATTAAAACAACGAATTTAGCCATTAATTCCTTAATTCAGCCTAATCAAATTTTTATTAGGGGTCGACCCAGTTGACATTATTGTTAATCACTTCGTTCTCTACAGGAATATATTTTTTTTCATATTTTTAGAAATTAGTCGAAACTTTGGCCTACGGGTGAAATTCAATTAATTTAATTTAACCTATTAAATGCAAATTGTCGTAGAAAATTTGATTGCATCTTGGAACATGAAAGTCTTTTTATGCTGATTGTAGAAAAATAATTATTTTTTTATTGATATAATTTGGCCACTTTTAAAAATAAATAATATTATATAATTAAGAAAATTATTGAAGTCGTTAAATAGCAAGGAAATAGTTTTAATTCCAATACATATTTCAAAATTTTATTTTTATATTTTATTATTTAACCGAGGTGTTACATCCTCCCCCACTTCAAGGAATTTGGTCCCCAAATTCGTCAATCGCCATTAGCTACTCGTAAAATAACATGGTAATCATATAACTAATGGAATGTAAAAGAATTTTAACTATAGTTAAAGATAAAGGAGAACGATACCTTATATAAAATTTTTCATTTGATCGAAATTAGTTCCAATTTGCTTGTGGAAGTAGCTTAGGGCATTTAGCCATTACATGATCTTTATTTCTGCAACGAAGACACGCTCCGCTCCTTCGCCAGCACTCCTTGATTAGATGACAAAATTTGTGACAATGAAAATATTTCATTTGTAAAAGATTATGCGTTTTCTTCTTATTACTTTGAATTTATTTACGACCGACTCGCCACCTTTTAACGGACCTAGATTTTAGCTTACTCGTGGACCCTCTCGCTTTCATGTCAAAAGGAGCTGAAATACCTGCAAAATAATTAGAAGGTTAAAAATTTTATTACCCTTACACGTCGCGCTACGCAATCTTATACACATTTTATTATTTAACCCGAAGCACTACCCAATCTCACAAGGTGACAACGGATGACAAGGATTACACGGCCTATTACTTAGGGTTACCTATACTTATAGACAAGAATCTAGGACTTAAACAACTGAAGCTCTTATACCACTTCTGTCACTCCCCGAACCGATAGTAATGAGAAGTGATGCTCGAAACGTGGCAGTGAAATAGTCATGATAAATAGAGCAAAAAATAATTAAACATAAAAAAATAATATTCAACTCATGGAGGCCATTAATTTGAGAAAATATATGATTTATTGAGATATGGAAATTTAAATACAATGTGGACTCAATAAAAGAAATAAAGAAGATAAGATAGCAAGATCACGGTACAACTAGACTCAAGAAAATAAAAAGACTCGGTCTCTAAGTTCCAAGTTCACTCGATCACGCTGGCCCGATCCCAATTGCAAGCATTCCATCTACCACATTACTTGAAAAGGATGGAAATAAGGGGGGTGAGTAAGAAGCTCAGTAGGAATTACACTCTATCATCAGGTAGAGTTTAAGCAACTAATAATTTTCCTGGAATATATAAAAAATGTGAGAACTCAATTAAAGCAACTAAGTAATCAACACAATCAGAAGATAACGATAGATAAAAGAAAAGGAGTATTACACGTCGAGACGTCAAGCACTATTAACAAGAACTTCCCAATAAATGGCCATTTCAAGTAAAGTCGAGTCGAGTCAAGTCATGTCATGTCACGCAAGTACTTCATGCTTTCAAGCAAGCATAACAAGTATCACGAGAATGTGGACTGTCATAGACTCAACACGCTAGATAGTTCTCGGTGCCAAATGCCACTCCTAGACATTCACCTCCCCAGGGATCAAGTACTTTTCGGGTGCTTCTCCCAAGACCAGACTGGGCCCTTAAATATGATTGCCTTGACATTGATTTGTTTGGATCATAGATCCCATGAAATCTAGACATCCACGAATGCAAATGGCCAAGAGTTCCAAGATCAAGCTCATGCAATCAAGGTAGAATGTGTACGAATATTGATTTTCTTGAGATTCCAACAATAAGCTCATTAATCGAGAGGAATTAGTCATTTAAAGAAATGACTCTTTAATGGATACATGTTGACAATAGACCTAACAATAGGTCAAAAATTCGAGGTACAATAGCTAGTTAGGCTAGAGTAGCTTACGCATAACAGAACCATGAAACATAAATTTTCGAAAAACTAGAACGTGAAACGGTCAGCAAAGGACCACTATGATGGTACACGGTCTAATCAGGACCGCGTGCATAATCTAAACGGTATACTAAGAAGGTGTTACAATTTGTCACCCTTAGGCTTTATCTGGCAAGTGCTCCTGGAAAGCTTCTGGAGTCGACTCCAAATGCATCGATCTTGAGTCGACTCTCCTTCTTCGTATTTGAAGGCTTTCAGCCTGACGATCTATATTTCAACCTTAGGAAGCTATTTTTCACCCTAACGGTCCATATGTCACTGTTATATACTTATTTGTCACCCATAGCACCAGAGAGCCGTCACCTTTGTTTCCTTTTCACTCTAGAGAGCCTTTCTTTAACATTGCTATTTTTCTCTCCATTATCTGCTTGACTTTGACCTGGATCATTGTAGCTGACTATAGTTGACCATTGGCCTTTGACCTTGACTGGACTCTTTATGACTTGGGTCAACATACACTTGAACTTTGCTGGGGTCTCTTTGACAGATGTTGACTTTGACTAAAGTCAACTTTGATTGGATCACTTTGATAGGAACTCCCTTGGTAAACGAAGTCTATTTTCTTCAGCTTCTGATGTTTCCAGTTCTGCCACTTATTTTTCACCCTTGCTGATGCATTTTTCAACCTTATCGCCTATTTGTCACTGTTAGGCATCTATTTTTCAAACTTAACCTTGAAAGACCGTCACCTTAGTTGCTTGGGCTATCGGGTGGCTCTGGCTGTCTTCAAGTCGACTTGAAGAACTTCTGAAGTCGACTTCATCAACATGAAATCTTTTACTTCAACGGGACTGGAGTCGACTTGAGCGCCTTGTGGAGTCGACTCTCGTTCTACGGTTTCTTTGATTTCAGCCAGTCCACCTTTGTTTCACAGTTAGGTACCTATTTGTCACCGCTAACATGCTATTTTACATTCTTAGCTGAACATCTGTCAGCGATAGTCTTTTGGCCATTCTTTTGTTCAGAATCAACTTGTCTTCACAAAACTCATTAACTTGTCTTCGCAAAACTCATTTATTCACATGCATTTATCATCAAAAAAATTGTTAATAGCATCAAGAACATATGAACCTCAAGAATCAAAATGTATGAAAGACTCATCCATGAATCTTCATCAAAAGACTTATCATGGAATATGCATGTATAAAGTGTACATGACTTATAGTTTTGACATCATCAAAACACAGGGACACAACATTCTCCCCCTTTTTGATGATGACAACACTATGAGTCATTACAATCAAATAGATTAATGTGACAGTCATGAACATGCAATACAAAATGTGCATCAATTCCCACAATTAATGACTCACAAACTATTCTCCCCCTTTGACATCATCAAATTAGATAGTTTGAGAGCACATATAGGATATGGAGATGAATTGAACAAAAAGGATTTGAAGGAAATCAGCTTGAGCTTACTCCCCCTTTGACACATGATCAGTACAAAGTAGGAAGACCAAAAAGAAAGCACAAAGGCAAGCAAATAGGATTGATGTAGTAACCCGGATAAAATAAAGGAATAAATAAATAAATCCTCCAAACAAAATAGCAAAATCTTTAAATATAAATGGGCTTTAACTTACTTATACTTATAACCCACACACATATGGGCCTCCCATACACATAAATTAGCTAAAAGAACTAATAGCTAATGGGCCTTAAAAGCCCCTAACCTTTCCTACGTCCAAAGGGAATATAGGGTAAATATACATATATGTGTATAATGGGATTTGTTTCCAAAAGCCCAAAGCCGTTTAACGTTCGAAGCTTGCATGGCATGGGGTTTTGAACTCTAACAGGATAGCGGCTATGGATATAGTAACAAGAAGGTTAACTTAGAAGTCTTAAACTTATTAGGATTGCATTTGTGGGAAACTTCTATCCCTTTAGGAATCTAAAACCCCACTAGGAATCCCTCCTGTATAAGAACCCTGCCCCATCGATGAGCTCCGGCTACTGCTCGTATTGTTTTCCCTTGCGTCGACGTAGAAGGGCAGCTTCCTCCTCCTCCTGTGCCGACCGTAGCTACGTAAGGTGGAAGCCGTGCTTCTTCCTATTTCTTCTGCGATCGTTGTTGCATCCTACTACAGTAAACGAACGGAAGAGGAAGTCTTCTCCTCTGTCATTTCTTCCGTCTGACGACTATCACGCATGAAAAATCCACCATGTGCTTCTTCCTTTGTGTTCGTTTGCAGCCATCTACTTCTGTTTGAAGTGCTGCAGTTGTTATTCTTCTTCCACGATCGTGTGTTGTTGTTGCTATTGCTATTGTTGTTGCTTTAGCTGTTGCATATTCTTTTTTTCTCTACTTCGTTCGTCCTCCGGTTCAACCGTTAAGAGGTAGGCGTTCTCATGATACGAAGCCCAACATGATAATCACAGTAAATTCATGCATATAGGTCATCTAGCATTTATTCCATGATTATTGCTGGAGTTTTATAAAGTTTTATTGAGTTTTTGCAAATAGTGACCAGGTCATGGGTGCTTATTGAATGAACGGCCCCCCGAGCAATCGCTAATTTCTTGCAAATTGTGATAGTGACCAGGACACAGTTTAATGAGCGACCTTGCGCTAGCCGCTAATTCTTTTAGTGAAATTAATAAATACCACATGTTAAAATTTAATATCTATGAAATAAAGCGTTAAAAATTCTGCATGAGCATGTTTCAAGAACCTTTATATTTTTCTCTGTCTATCCATGTCTTTACTTTCCTGATTATGTGAACTCCAAGTTTATGAATAGTGTTATGTGTCTAAAAATGTACCTGCCCGATGCGTAGCAGTAAATAAAGAATGAACAACAGTCATATAGTCGCTATTTAAGAAATAAGCGCCCCTACACAGTGGCGTTGATTTGTAAAAATAATTTGTAAAAATGAAATATAAGGAAATTTTGATTCTGCGACAAGGCAGTAGACGTTATTTAAAGATTGGGCACCGTTGTGAATGGTTAGTAATTTAAATTGGATTTCTCTAAATATAAGATTAAGCGACCTTTCAGAAAGCAGCTATTTCAAGATATAGCGACCTCTAGATGGACGCAAATTCTATTGTCTCTCGGTTTTACCATGTTTCTCACACATATCGTAGGTTTACATGGCACTCTTATCTCACATCCGTAGATGGAGTCCCAGTTTTTGTTTCTATCGATTACACACTCAATTCTTGGTGATGATTGAACCCTCCGTGGGATATTCCTTCCTTTGGACTGATACTTTTTTCATTGAGACCTCCATAAGTCTACGCTAGCCTTGGATTCCCTTAAGGCAGCCGAGCAGGTTGTACCCTCAAAACCCTGGAACACCTTTTACCCATGTCACTCTAAAGAAACATGGTGGTCTAGCCCTCATAGAGTGATGTCGTCACCTTTATGAGAAGTTATGCCTTCTATCTTGAAATAGCGACAACCATCTGGGCGCTAATTGAATTAGCGACCAGACAGTCATCGTTATTCACTGTACCTGCGACCTGATATGTGTCGCCAATTCTTTAATGAGCAACCGTGTTAACAGGCGCAAATTCTCCATACCTGTTATGTTCACATAATTAGCGACCAGACAGGGGGCGCTATTTATGTAATTGATGGCATCCAGAGTGGGGGCCAATTGCCCAGTTTCACAACATGTCTTGGTTTTCATGCGATTTAACGATGTGTCATACTTGTTCAAGTTCTGCCCTTGAACTTCTTCATTCGTGAAATCTATCTTATCATTCTACAATGGTTTATTCCGTTGGAACTCTATATTAGCTATAACTATAGTGGATGTCTAAAATATA
Organism: Amorphophallus konjac; assembly: GCA_022559845.1. Taxonomy (NCBI): domain Eukaryota; kingdom Viridiplantae; phylum Streptophyta; class Magnoliopsida; order Alismatales; family Araceae; genus Amorphophallus; species Amorphophallus konjac. Next base: position 154,855,638 of record CM040120.1, on the reverse strand, counting down.
CATGACTCAATGCTTAGGCATATAGGACCTGATCTGGTCCTGAGAGGAGCACCCGAAAGTATTTGTGCCCACGAGAGCTATATTGATCACGGTGTGACATTACACTGAAGTGCTTGACTTGCTTCATTATTGACATTCCACGACTCGTACTTGACTTGACTTCACATGACTTGCGTGGCCCGGAATGTGTATTTATTTGCTTGATATTATAATAGCCAATTCACGTGACATGACTTGATATATTTACATGCTTGACCATCTTGATACATTTTACATGAATATCCTGAAATCTTGCTAGTTCATTAACTCTTGATACTCTTCTAACTGTCGTCATTGTCATACGTACATGCATAGCTATACATGCATCCATGCATCCATGCAACATGTAATTTACTTAAAGCAAGCTTGCATTTGAGATATAATTCCTACTGAGCGTTCACGCACCCTAGTTTTCCCCTATTTTTCAGGTAACTCTGATGACGAGAATCAATTGGATGGGAACGGGACGAGTAAAGAGCGTAGAGCCACCTAGTCATGGAAGCGTCTATCTAGTCGTGTCTTTTTTTTCCTATTTCTTGAGTCGATCATTGTAATTTTCTTTTATTGAGTCTATAATGTCCTTTAGTACTCTTTTCTAGAAAGGATATCATGTCAGATTTACCTTAATGGTTATTATGAATAAATTGGATTTGGTTATCTTGCAATTTGTGCATCTCTATCTATAAGGTCAAATTCCATATGCTCTGATTGACATGAATGATATAAACTCGTCACACGTACCGGGTTCCTTCTACGCTTGGGGCGTGACAATTTTTATGGTATCAGAGCCAAGGATATTCAATTCCTAAGAAAAACCAAGTCCAAGGATAGGTTTATACCTTTACCCAGTGAGAGTGGATAGAGCCATGGGTTAAGTTAACTTAGAGACTTAGACCCTTCGTTTAATCATATATTAATATAGTTACTTAAATCTTATAGGATCAAGGCTGCTGAACGTGCTCAATGGCGTGACATGCAATGCACTGTCCAAGGTCTCACTCAGGCACTGCAACAAGTGGCGCAGGGCGGAGCCAATCGGGGAGCAGGAGATCTCCACCGTAGCTTTCGCAACATTAACCCACCAAAGTTCATTGGTTCGACCGACCCCGATGATGCCGAGCACTGGATTAGAGAAATCGAACATATATTTTGTGTCATGCAATGCACGGATGAAGAGAAAGTCTTATTAGCAACCTTCCAACTAGAGCGGGATGCTCGCTTCTGGTGGGAGTCAATAGAGGCTACCTTACCCCATGAACAAGTTATGTGTGGCGAGTTCGTAGAGTATTTCAACAACAAATACTTATCAAACCGTATTCAAGAAAAGAAGGCCACAGAATTTGCCGCCCTTAAACAAAGGACCTTATCAGTGGCCGAGTACGAGGCCCACTTCTCTCATCTGTCAAGGAATGCACCACACCTAGTGTGTACCGAAAAGATGAAAGCTAGAAGATTTCTCAATGGGCTTAGGTCGCAATACATTACTCAACTAGCGCCGATAGACATTCAAGTCCATTCGGAGATAATCAGGCGAGCCCAGCTGCAAGAAGATGCCAAGGAGCTGTCCGACAGGATCCCTGGGAAAGATAAGAAGGAGCATGTTACAAGCTCCGGCACCTTCAAACCTGCCTTCAACAAGAAAAGGACAAGCAGCGGAGGAGATTCCTCCCAAGAGAAGAAGTTCAAGAAGATTAGAAAGCCCTTCTCCATTATTACCACACCTTCCAAAGAGGTGTGTAAACATTGCGACAAGGCTGGCCAAAAGGCCGAGGAATGCTGGAGGAGATTGGGAGCTTGTCTCCGTTGCGGGAGCCATGATCATCGGATTCCTGACTATCTTCTACTTAATGATCAAGCTGGAGACGAGAAGCACCCGGTGATGAAACAAGCCCATCTCCAAGCACTCCAAGAGGCAGAGCAAGATGAAGGTGGACTGGTGGAAGGTACATGAAAGATTTACTCTAAGTCTGCTCGTGTCTTATTTGATATCGGCGCGACTCATTCTTCTATTTCCAAGAGATTTCCTGATCCATTGCCTATGGAACCGGAATGAATAGATTTAGTTCTTTCAACCTCTCTTGGAAACGAATCCGAGATCTCACACCATTATCTAAATTGTGAAGTTAGGGTGAAAGGGAAAAATCTACCTGCCGATTTAATATGCCAAGACATGAAGGATTATGATGTTATACTAGGAGCCAATTGGCTATCCACACACAAGGCAATTGTAGATTGATGAAATGGCAAAGTAACTTTTGTTGATTGTCCAAAATTAGTTTACACTAGTCCACGGAGTCAGAACAAGTCACCTCTTATTTTGGCTCTTCGAGCCCATAAGCTATTTATGAAAGGTTGCATATCTTTCCTTGCTTTTGTCACTGTAAAAGAGACTAAGGAGTCCAAGATAGAAGACATCCACATAGTTCAGGAGTTTCCCGACATATTCCTAGAAGACTTGCCTGGATTACCCCCACAAAGAGAAGTTGCCTTCAACATCGACCTGGTCCCTGGTGCTGGTCCAGTTTCTAGGGCACCTTATAGGTGAAGTCCCGTGATCAATGACACCCAAGAGGGGGGTGAATTTGGTGTTTACAAATTTTGAGAAAATTTTTGACTTTTTGAAATATGTGATAAACACTAATTAGGAAGTTGAAAGTTGTTAAACAAATTATCTCAATCTCTCCGTTCCCACACGAGTATGTAACAAAATATAACAAACAAACCACAATGCACAGTGATTTTAAGGTGGTCCGGATGCAACGACGGCAATCCTACGTCCACCCCTCACCAAACCCGGTGAGGCTTCACTCAGGGATGAATCCCCAAACGGAGATGATGCTCCAACCACACACGCAGGATGATGCCTGCACACACACACCGGGACACACCCCAATACATACACACACACATGGAGACGAAGTCTTCAACATGATCCGACAACCGGATCACCGACACAAACACTCGCTGCCACAAGTGCAGCAATCCACACACACGAGACAGAATGGATCAAAATAGACCCACACACACACAAACGCAGATCTTGGAAGATCCACGCACATACATGAATCAAGTATGACACACATACACGACCACAGATCCAACAACGATCCACACACACAGAAATGTTTCCAGATTATAAAGAACACAAATATAAAACCCAAACCACAAAAATAATGAAGCACAGTTTAGAAGACTCTTGATTTGGCTTCCACTGAGTGTATGATGTAGAGCTTGGAATGATGCTTCCTAATTCACTTGAATGGCTTTGGATGGAGCTTGAAAGGCTTGTGTAGGGATGAAGAGATCTTCCACGAGGTACTATTCACGGCTACAGTACAGCTTCTTCTTCCTTGGATAACTTTCTTGATCTCCTTGATGTTTTCTTGCTTCTCCTCTTCCTCTTTGGTTGCTGGCTTCAGATGGAGCTTGAATACCATCAGATGGATGAAGAAGTTGCTGGATGGAGTACTGTTCACGGAGGGTTGCAGTAGCCTTCTTCTTCCTTTGATGGCTCTCTCCCTTGATCTCCCCTTGGATCTCTTGGATGGTTAGGGTTATGACTCTAATAGGATGTTTTATAACCCTTGGAAGTTCTATGGACAAGCCCTAGACCAGATCCACAAATTCTGAAGGGTTTAGTGGCTTTGGGGTTAAACAATATCAAGAGGAAGGGCTTTCCTCGAAGTGACAAAAAGTCAACAAAGATGGGCAGATCGGGGCTGGCGGTCGACCTGCAGAGGCCAGCGGTCGACCGCTCTGAGAATTCCTGTAGCCATTTGGCTGCTGCAAAAATCGGTCGACCGCTAGGGGTCTGGCGGTCAACCGCCAGTTTTACAGGATGCTTTCTTCCAATTTTGTGATTTTAGGTCGACCGCTAATGTTGTGCCCCTTAGGCACAAGCATGTGCTATTTAGTGTTGATGATAACAATGCTAGTTTTATTTTGATGATAGCAACATAGTGAGTGCTTTATGATATTGTGTTTTGATGATAGCAATATGAATGCATATGACTGTGACTGATATATTATCATGTGTATGACTGATATATTGTTTGTGTTTGACTTCTGTGCATTGCTTCTCTGACTGCACTAGTCTATACTTTGTCTAGCACATACATCTCTTGTCTATACAGCCTCTGTGTGTTCTATACATCGTATTGTGTCTGTGTTGTGTTTATGCATCATGGGTCGACCCCTTTCCTTGATGGGTCGACTTCCTCAGAACACAAGTCCATACACTGCAAGTCCATACATTGCATTCCTAGCAGATCAGCATGTCTATACATTGCAGTATGCATTCACTGAAAGTCTATACATTGCTACATTGCTTGCATTTGTAAAGTCCATACATTGCATCGTTGTGTTAAGTATATACATTCACATTGTATGTTGGCCTGCACGCACACTCAAGTCCACACATCGTGAAGTCTGCACATTATGTCACCCAATGTCTATACATTGTTCATTCAGTAATTCATTCTGCTTTGTCAAGTCCATACATTGGGCTACTGTGCAAGTCCACACATTGGCCTTCAGGCTTGCAAGTCTATACATCGGGGTGAAGTCCGTACATCCTTCGTTGAACTTTGATGTCTGTACATTCATCAGTGTTCTTCCAAGTCTGTACATTGGAAGTTTCACCTACGTTCCCTTCAAGTCTATACATACGTAGTTTTACCATCGTTTCCCTTGAAGTCTATACACTGATGGCTTTACCGTCGTTTCACTTGAAGTCTATACACTCGACTGCCTTGTCTTGATCAAGTATGTATAGAGCTTCTGTGCTCAAGTCTATACAGCCTTTCACTTGGAAAGTCTATACATCGTGAAGTCTTCACACTGGCCTTTGTCTTGATGAAGTCTGTACAGAGCTTCTGTGCTAAGTCTATACAGCCTTTCACTTGGAAAGTCTATACATCGTGAAGTCTTCACACTGGCCTTTGAATGATGTCTGTACATTGTGCATCTCTTCGTTGAAGTCTGTACATCCTTCGCTGAGCCTTCCAAGTCTGTACATCCTCTAGGCTCTCACGAAGTCTATACATTGGTTTTCTTTTCAAGTCTGTACAGACTTTGATTTGTGCAAGTCTATACAACCGACTGTTCAGTTTGTGACCAAGTCTGTACAGCCAAGGGACTGTTAAGTCTGTACATAAGCTCAAGCCTCCAAGTCTGCACATTGGGCCTTCAAGCCTTTGAAGTCCATACATTGGACTGTGCTTCGCGAAGTCCATAGATTGGACTATGCTTCGCAAAGTCCATATATTGAACTGAGCTCGTGAAGTCTATACATCCATCGGTTCTTTGTTGGCCCAAGTCCATACATTGGTAAAGTCTTCACATCGCCTGATTTCTTCAAAGTCTGTACATCCTTCAAGGGGCCAAGTCTATACATCCTCCCGTTCGGATTTCCAAGTCTATACAACGTTGTTGAGTGGAAGTCTTTACAGCCGTTGGGTTGCCAAAGTCTATACATTGTGAACCTCAAAGCCTGTACAGACCTTGCCTTGTTCAAGTCTGTACATCGTTCTTTTGTCTTGGCAAGTCTACACAATGGTAGTCTGTACATCATTCGTGAAGATTGAACATTGAGCAAGTGTATACATTGGACGAGTCTGCATCGTGCATCAGTCATGAAGTCTATACATCGTCTGTCTTCATTAGAGTCTCATGAAGTATGTACATCGTGGCTTTTGTGCTCCAAGTCTTTACATCATGGCAAGTCCGAAGTCTACACATTGGAAGTATATTTCATTCATGCATCAATGGGTCGACCCCCTGATTAGATGAGTTGACGCCCCTTTAGACTTCTAAGTCTATACACTGTGTTCATGCAGTGTTCTCATCCAAGTCTACACATTGCTGTTCTTCACAGCAAGTTTATACACAGCTCCCTCATATAGGAAGTATGTACAGAGCTCTGCCTTGTTCAACATTATAAAGTCTATACAATGCATTGCTTCCTTAAAGTCTATACATGGTTTATACTTAACCTGATAAGTGTTCTCGTTTGTCTGCCAGGTGCTCTGCTCCTGAAGCTTAATGGAGGGCACGGGTATCCAAGAATGGATAAAGGCCCAGGATCGTGACACGTGTGCTGAAGCCTGCTGGAGAGCTGCCACGTGGTCCAAGGTTTGGGCGGGAGCTGTGGAGACCACACGCCCTAGCTGCTGTTGCTGCTACTGATATAAATAGAAGTTTTCATCTTCAGATGAAGGTAGATCGAAGTTGAGAGAGCAGAAGCTGTAAAGAAAAAATAGAGTGCAGAGAGGTCTTCGATCTAGAGAAGAAAAAGAGAGAGTTAGAGAGTTTGAGTAGAGAAAGAGTGAAAGATTGTGTCCGTCTGGCAGTTGGATCAAATCCAAGCCGGACTTTTTCCTTCGAGAGCTACATTTGTGCTTCATTGTTTACAGCCTTCCGATTGCTGTTTATTTCCCATTTTCTGTTTTCCATTTTATACCTTCTATCAAGCTGTGAGTCAGCGATGGCTAAACTGTATTGCCCAGCGGAAGCAAGCTGTGATGCTCAGCGGATGGCAAGCTGTGAGGCCCAGCTGATGTAGGCAAGCTTTGATGCCTAGCTGTTCAAGCTATGATTCAGCGGAATCCACACTCGGTTTGAGTGTGGGGTGGATGTAGGTCTGCAGGACCGAACCACCTAAAAATCTATGTGCAGTGGTTTCATATTCTTGTGGTTTGGCGCTAGATGAATGCATAGGATTGATGTGGTTTGATTTCTCTTTCTGTTGTTGCTTCCGCCAATTGATTGATCAGGCGCTCAATATATGCTTGTTTATTGGCTCAGCAGAAACCTTGATTAGCTTTTCAGATTGGGTAAATCTGTCTAGTTAGCATTCTAGTGATCTCACTGTGTGTTAGTTTAATTCCATAACTGCTTATTAGTCTTCAGGTTTGTCTAGTTAGCAAACTAGTATTTTTAGTGAGCATAATATTTTAATTGGGCGAATTTTTTAAAGGGTATATTCGTTCACCCCCCCCTCTGAATACTGCACCGAACCCAACACTTGGTATCAGAGCGGGTTGCTGTGCATAGGATCTAACAATCCGCAGCAGATCCTGCTAGCTGTTGGTGCATTTCAGAGTGGGTCTCTTAAGATCGTGTTTTGTTTCACTGAATTAGTGCATTGCTTTGCTTATCTGGTTGTGGTGTTTTCTTGTCGATTGCTTTGTGCTTTGAATATGCTTGTTATCTGTTTTGATGGCTAATCCTCCGATATTCAGAGGTGATGACCTTGGCCCATGGCTGGAAAAGTTGCATCGGTATGTAAGCAAAACCGATCCTGATTTGTGGTAGGTAATGACTCACGGTCCATACAAACTGTCGAAGGATAAATCCAAATGGACCAAGAAGGATAAGCTGAAAGACTCTGTCAACACTAGAGCTGTAGTTTTATTAAAAGAATCAATTGACAGATCTCTAATCGAATGCATTTCTTCTTGCAGGTCTGCCAAAGACATTTTAGAAAAACTAAAGCTAATCAGGAATCACAACAAATGCTTGATGGCTGATCGGAGAAATGCTAATGATGAAACTTCATCCGAGGTAAGCTCTGAATCTGGAGAACTTTCAATTGATGACCTATGGAATATAAATGAGGAACTTAATAATAGATGTGAAAAATTGAAATCTGAGAATAAAAAATTGAAAAAGAAATGTGATCAGATTACTTTGAAAGTTCCTTGTAAAAATTGTCCAGATCTAAAACATTCTTATGATGCATGTATGTTAGATGTTCAGAATTTTCAGGAACAAAATGGCTCTCTAAAACATGAAAATCAAACATGTTTAGACAAGATTTCAGAACTTGAGAATCAGTTGAATGAGAAGAAAAATGAACATCTAAAAAGCATGCAAGAACTGACTGAAGTTAATTCTGAATTGGATAAACTGAAACTTGAGAATGAAGAATTTCAAAAGAAAAGTGAAAATCTTATGGGTAGAATAAATGAAATCAATGGGGAGGTTTCACACTCTTATTCTGCTGAATCAACCTGCCATATGTGCTCAGCTCTAAGAGAACGTAATGAAGATCTTTATAGTGAGAATGAATGGCTGAACAAACAAATAGTCTCACTTAAAGAGGATCACAAAAATTTGGTTGCTGAGAAAATTAATGTGGAAGAAAGAGAAGAGGAACTAATTGAAAAACTTAAGCTGATGTCTGGAAGAGAGAGATGTGCTGGTAATGAAATTCAGGATAAAAATTTTGAGGAAGAAAACACTGAATTAAAAGCTGAAGTTAAAAAATTGAAATGGTTAAATACTGGCTTGTCTAAAAAACTTCTCACCATAGAAAAAGGAAAAGCTGCCTGTGATAAAGATTCAAAAGTTTTGAACAGTCTACAACAAGAAATTGAGAAGTATAAAACTGCAAACCAAGTCCTAAGCGAATGTGTCAATTGCAGTGAACAGGAGATAGCCAGCTATGAGCTTCATATAACATCTTTGGAAAATAAAATTCAGGATCTAGAAAAATTAGCATCCAATATTGCTAAGAATGAAAGAAAAATAAAATCTGTTGGGAAAAGGAAGGATGATAATTCAAAAGGGGGGACCAATTGCACTTCTGATGTGAAGGAAATCTCTAAAAACCAGCTATATGCCACTTTTGTGAAAAGCTCTGATGTAACCGGTACTTCAAGTCAAATCCCAAAACAAAATAAAAATCAGAAATCACCTTCAACATCTATATTTCAGTTCAAAGCTCAGAAAAATGAAAAACAGACGAAAATTGTGAAAGGGGGTAATAAATTGAAAAAGAATGGTCAAATGAATAAAGTCAAAATTATCCATGCATGTGTTGTGAATTCTGCTAGCAGTGTGGAGTCTGATAGATTGACGCATGTCACTCACAATTCATCCACTCACTCGCATGCATCTGAGAAGGAATTCTTATGTTATTATTGTGGCAAGGTAGGGCATATCATGGATGATTGCAGAATATTAAAAGAAGATGAGCATGCAAATGAAACAATACATTCAAGGAAATTATTTGATAGAAACCATGCCACTAAGAAATATAATGCATCTTGTTATTACTGTGGTAGGTGTGGTCATCTAATGAATGCATGTTTTAAACTGAAAGAAGACAACAATGTGAATTCTAGATCTTTCACACATGCTCATGACCCACAGAGATATAAATCTACTTCAGGCCAGCATATCATTTGTTTCACTTGCAACAAGCCTGGGCATAAGGCTAATGAGTGCTGGTCAGGAAATCATTGGGGTAAAAATGAATCAAGAAGCAAGCATTTTAAATGCTTTGAATGTGGCAAGTATGGGCATGCAGTCAAAGACTGCTGGCATGCCCAGGGAAATAGATTGAACTTTAAATCTATAAAATTCCCTGCTTTCTATGATTCTGCTAGAAATAACTTGAGTGATCAAAGGAAAAACTCTGCATGTTTTGAATGTGGTAAGCTAGGCCACAATGCTGCCAACTGTCGGCTGGCTGTGTATGGAAAGAAAAATTTTCATGTGAATAAAAGAAATACTCATGCTCATACACATAATTTTCATACTCATGTGATAATAAAAATAAAACTTCTGTGGCTTCATGTTACTACTGTGGAAAATTTGGACATTCCATGTTTGACTGTTATCTGATGGAATTTGATGATCATACTGCTAAAAGACTGTTTAGAACACCTGATAGGGGTAATTCAGGACCCAAGACTTCTTGGGTTCCTGCAAGATCAAAGTGATTGATTTGCTGCAGGTGTGCCTTGAAATGAATAAAAGGGGTTGAATTTAGCCAAGGCACTCAAAAAGGGAAAACCCCAGGATTCTACTTATCAGGTCAGCTCTGAACACTGATTATGTTTCATTATCTGAAAATTGCTTGTTTGAAATGACTGCATATCATAATGATCTGTCTATGCTAAATTGATTTATCTTGAAAAGTTGATTGCTCTCTCATGATGCTATTTGAATAAAGAATGCTCTGATATTTGAGTAAACATTCTGCATAGCATGTTAAATCTGATTTTTGAATCTGAGTTTTGCACATTCTTACATGTTCAGCATTGTCAGGTTTAGATTTTCTGAATTCTCCTCATACATGATTTGCATATTGATGATTGTCTGAAATTGCATATGCATATATGTTGTGAATGCATTGCCCATCATCATACTGAAAACTCCAAAAGAAGTAACTGTCTACATATAGAACTGCATTGGCACTGCATTGTCATTCATGGCCTTCATGGTATATTAAATGGAACAGTGCTGAAGGGCAGATGGAGTATGTCTTGATGCTACTGCCATGTGTGAGGTGATCCTTGGACCAAGTCATCCGCCCAGTACCATGGGTCTAGTTTTCATATAAAATAGTGTACTGCATATCATCAATTTGAAGAAAATTAAATTTGAAAAGAAATGATTCATTGCATATCATGCATTTTGTCAGGGGGAGCTTGTTTGCTGTTGCTTGGTCATCATGCTCTCCTTATCAAAATTGTTGCATACTTCTCATATGAAGGGCAGTGCATATCATAAAAAAATTTTATTTAAAAACCTAAAAAGAAATTTCATTGCATCTAGACAGGGGGAGCATTTAGACTTGGTGTTTTGATTATCACATCCTGAACACCTCTTGTCTAATAATTGATCAACTCTCATCTGATGTCATATTTCTCTCTCTTGAAAAAAAAGGATTCTGCCTTCTATTTGTTGAGCTGCTAAAGAAGAGTTTCTTTCAACTCCCTTCATGATACTATCTGTCAGCTGATCTGTCTGAATTCCAGACTCAGCCACTGTGTGTTGATGTTCACTCCTCTGAAATATTTCTCTATTGGTGATTTACTCTAGCACCAGCTTATACTCTCCTTTCACATTCTTCTCAGCTGGTGTGACTGAATAGTTTCTACTATTAATTGTTGGTTGCTAAACTTATTATTCTGATCTGAGGAGCTTATGATGCATGTCATGCAATTCAGTCTGAGAAATTGGTAGAAACTCCTATCATATAGGTTTAAGAATTATCACTGAATCAGATTGATATAAGATTAATGTATTCTCAGATTTGTAGTTAAATGAATTGAAAAATATCTGAATGATAAGGTTTAATAAACTTTAACCACAAGTGTCATGTAAACCTTAGACTCTCTCATCAGATATCTGAAAATGTGAATTCAGGGCTACTTTGGTTAAGATGCATATAGTGTGTATTGTTGTTAAACATTAACTTGAAAAATGTTGACTAAATGAAACATTGTGAATTCAGAGTAATGACTCGGTCACTGAGAAACTGAGCTCTTTATCAATGAAATAAAGTAACTCATGTCATGTGGTGTCATAGTTATCTCTGGTGAAAATTTAGTAAAACAAAACCTGACAGAGCAATGGCTTATTTGTGTTGAGTAACTGGGGAGTCTGGCCTCTAATCAAGGTGTCTTCGCGTGTAAAAAGACACTCATACTGCTAACTCTGTTCTCAAAGTGAGAGGCAATGACAGTTATCACACTGAGTAACTGGGTCACTTCACCTGAGTCGTGTTGTGCCTATTGTAAAAAGGTGTTGATCAACCTAAATTCTTAAGAAAAATATAATGTGCTTCAAATGAAATTATCTTGAAAAATCTGTCAACTCATGTTCTTAAAAAGGTGTTTAACTTCAGTACTAATTTGTGTATTTTTCAAAGATGCTATTGAGATCATATGTGTAAGATAAAAGATGATTGATTTTGAGTGTTATCTGAATATTTGGTTCACCTTTATTAAAACTTGGATTCAGATATGAGTATTGAGTTTAATTTGACAACTTTGGTATACATCAAAATTAAATCAGATTGGTTAAGTTACCACTTCATAACCCTTTATGATAGAAGAGTCTACACCTTTTAAGACTTATTGAAGTGATGTATGCATTAAAATCCCTCATGATCAGATTGTCCATATAGCCTGATCAGATTCAGTCTGATTATTCATTGAGATGTCTTGTGATGATTGTTGTCTATTGTTGCCTCTCTATCATCAATCACTTTACTCTCCACACTGTTGGAATCTTCCATCTTGTTCTGCAATAAGTTCTGATTCTGTGGTCTTGTTATCTGTTTCATTCTGTTCATGCATATGTGACTTATTGCATATGTGGTCTTCTCACCAGAATTCAGATTCGTTGTAATGGCTGATTTCAGATTGATTTATTGGATAACCAGAGTCCATTCTTGTGCTTCAGGGGGAGTTTATTGCTCTAAGGGAATCTGCATGCATACCGCCATGTTGCACTCATGTTCATACTATTTTTCTCTTTTTGATTATGTCAAAGGGGGAGAAAATTTTGATTGGTGACTCACTGTCACATTGTTGCCATCATCAAAAAGGGGGAGAATGTTGTGCCCCTTAGGCACAAGCATGTGCTATTTAGTGTTGATGAATTGATGATAGCAATGCTAGTTTTATTTTGATGATAGCAACACAGTGAGTGCATTATGATATTGTGTTTTGATGATAGCAATATGAATGCATATGACTGTGACTGATATATTATCATATGTATGACTAATATATTGTTTGTGCTAGACTTCTGTGCATTGCTTCTCTGACTGCACTAGTCTATACTTTGTCTAGCACATACATCTCATGTCTATACAGCCTCTGTGTGTTCTATACATCGTATTGTGTCTGTGTTGTGTTTATGCATCATGGGTCGACCCCTTTCCTTGATGGGTCGACTCCCTCAGAACACAAGTCCATACACTGCAAGTCCATACATTGCATTCCTAGCAGATCAGCATGTCTATACATTGCAGCATGCATTCACTGAAAGTCTATACATTGCTACATTACTTGCATTTGTAAAGTCCATACATTGCATCGTTGTGTTAAGTATATACATTCACATTGTATGTTGGCCTGCACGCACACTCAAGTCCACACATTGTGAAGTCTGCACATTGTGTCACCCAATGTCTATATATTGTTCATTCAGTAATTCATTCTGCTTTGTCAAGTCCATACATTGGGCTACTGTGCAAGTCCACACATTGGCCTTCAGGCTTGCAAGTCTATACATCGGGGTGAAGTCCGTACATCCTTCGTTGAACTTCGAAGTCTGTACATTCATCAGTGTTCTTCCAAGTCTGTACACTGGAAGTTTCACCTACGTTTCCCTTCAAGTATATACATCCGTAGTTTTACCATTGTTTCCCTTGAAGTCTATACACTGATGGCTTTACCGTCGTTTCACTTGAAGTCTATACACTCGACTGCCTTGTCTTGATCAAGTCTGTACAGAGCTTCTGTGCCCAAGTCTATACAGCCTTTCACTTGGAATGTCTATACATCGTGAAGTCTTCACACTGGCCTTTGTCTTGATGAAGTCTATACAGAGCTTCTGTGCTCAAGTCTATACAGCCTTTCACTTGGAAAGTCTATACATCGTGAAGTCTTCACACTGGCCTTTGAATGATGTCTGTACATTGTGCATCTCTTCATTGAAGTCTGTACATCCTTCGCTGAGCCTTCCAAGTCTGTACAGTCACTAAGTCTGTACATCCTCTAGGCACTCACGAAGTCTATACATTGGTTTTCTTTTCAAGTCTGTAAAGACTTTGATTTGTGCAAGTCTATACAACCGACTGTTCAGTTTGTGACCAAGTCTGTACAGCCAAGGGACTGTTAAGTCTGTACATAAGCGCAAGCCTCCAAGTCTGCACATTGGGCCTTCAAGCCTTTGAAGTCCATACATTGTACTGTGCTTCGCGAAGTCCATAGATTGGACTGTGCTTCGCAAAGTCCATACATTGAACTGAGCTCGTGAAGTCTATACATCCATCGGTTCTTTGTTGGCCCAAGTCCATACATTGGTAAAGTCTTCACATCGCCTGATTTCTTCAAAGTCTGTACATCCTTCAAGGGGCCAAGTCTATACATCCTCCCGTTCGGATTTCCAAGTCTATACAACATTGTTGAGTGGAAGTCTTTACAGCCGTTGGGTTGCCAAAGTCCATACATTGTGAACCTCAAAGCCTGTACAGACCTTGCCTTGTTCAAGTCTGTACATCGTTCTTTTATCTTGGCAAGTCTACACATTGGTAGTCTGTACATCATTCGTGAAGATTGAACATTGAGCAAGTGTATACATTGGACGAGTCTGCATCGTGCATCAGTCATGAAGTCTATACATCGTCTATCTTCATTAGAGTCTCATGAAGTCTGTACATCGTGGCTTTTGTGCTCCAAGTCTTTACATCATGGCAAGTCCAAAGTCTACACATTGAAAGTATATTTCATTCATGCATCAATGGGTTGGCCCCCTGATTAGATGAGTCGACGCCCCTTTAGACTTCTAAGTCTATACACTGTGTTCATGCAGTGTTCTCATCCAAGTCTACACATTGCTGTTCTTCACAGCAAGTTTATACACTGCTCCCTCATATAGGAAGTATGTACAGAGCTCTGCCTTGTTCAGCATCATAAAGTCTATACAATGCATTGCTTCCTTAAAGTCTATACAGGGTTTATACTTAACCTGATAAGTGTTCTCGTTTGTCTGGAAGGTGCTCTGCTCCTGAAGCTTAATGGAGGGCACGTGATCCAAGAATGGATAAAGGCCCAGGATCGTGACACGTGTGTTGAAGCCTGCTGGAGAGCTGCCACGTGGTCCAAGGTTTGGGCGGGAGCTGTGGAGACCACATGCCCTAGCTGCTGCTGCTGCTGATATAAATAGAAGTCTTCGTCTTCAGATGAAGGTAGATCGAAGTTGAGAGAGCAGAAGCTGTGAAGAAAAAATAGAGTGCAGAGAGGTCTTCGAACCAGAGAAAAAAAAGAGAGAGTTATAGAGTTTGAGCAGAGAAAGAGTGAAAGATTTTGGTCGTCTGGCAGTTTGATCAAATCCAAGCCGGACTTGCTCCTTCGAGAGCTACATTTGTGCTTTATTGTTTACAGCCTTCCGATTGCTGTTTATTTCCAATTTTCTGTTTTCCATTAAATACCTCCTAGCAAGCTGTGAGTCAGCGATGGCTAAGCTGTATTGCCCAGTGGAAGCAAGCTGTGATGCTCAGCGGATGGCAAGCTGTGAGGCCTAGCTGAGGTAGGCAAGCTGTGATGCCCAGCTGTTCAAGCTGTGAGTCAGCGGAATCCACACTCGGTTTGAGTGTGGGGTGGATGTAGGTCTGCAGGACCGAACCACCTAAAAATCTATGTGCAGTGGTTTGATATTCTTGTGGTTTGGCGCTAGATGAATGCATAGGATCGATGTGGTTTGATTTCTCTATCTGTTGTTGCTTCCGCCAATTGATTGATCAGGCGCTCAATATATGCTTGTTTACTGGCTCAGCAGAAACGTTGATTAGCTTTTCAGATTGGGTAAATATGTCTAGTTAGCATTCTAGTGATCTCACTGTGTGTTAGTTTAATTCCACAACTACTTATTAGTCTTCAGGTTTGTCTAGTTAGCGAACTAGTATTTTTAGTGAGCATAATATTTTAATTGGGTGAATTTTTTAAAGGCTATATTCATTCACCCCCCCCTCTGAATACTACACCGAACCCAACAGCTAATGGTCCAGAGGTCGACCGAAAATCTCCAAACCTGCAAAATCCAAGTGTTTGCTCAAAGAAACATGTCCATAATTCAAGGGCTTCATGTCCATATCAATTCCATGCATTTTGGGATTGGATTTACTTGGTTTGTGCATTTGAAATGTCTA
This sequence comes from Amorphophallus konjac, assembly GCA_022559845.1. Lineage (NCBI taxonomy): Eukaryota > Viridiplantae > Streptophyta > Magnoliopsida > Alismatales > Araceae > Amorphophallus > Amorphophallus konjac. Next base: position 154,839,923 of record CM040120.1, on the reverse strand, counting down.
AACCATTTGAGCATTTCTAAATTTTGTTCCGAGAGCATTTCATAATTCAAGGTCGATCCGCGAGTGAGGGCGCATGATGGCCAGAAGGGTTTCATGTTTAATGTGCATGAATGAGGTGTATTAAGGAGAGGTATATGAGATATACATGGCGAGATCGATGCTAAGACAAGGTAAGAGTCTCACCAATAGTTCTTGACAATAAATGACATATATCACCTGTGTTGTATTGTAGAGAAGCAAGGTAATTATCCACACATTTGGTTCACCAGGTGACTGCCATGAGTTTGATCCTATGTTGTATTGTAGAGAAGCAAGGTAATTATCCACACGTTTGGTTCACCAGGTGACTGCCATGAGTTTGATCCTGCATGCAAGATAATCAGGGTTAATACCATGCTTGTTCACATTAAAGAGGTTATGAAACCTCTTGCCTCTTGTAAAATCAACATATGCAAACCAAGGATCAAGACCATGTAACTGTTACCATTTGCCATCTCAACCATACATAGATAACAAGAGTATAAGCAATTAACCACAAGCTTAGTTATCATCGCTTAATCACACATTAAGTTTAGTTATCATCAAAACCATAACTTAACAATCATAACAATCATCAAAACCATAACTCAACAATAGGATGTCCCACGCCGAGCTCAAAGAATTAAAGGAGCAATTGATGTAGCTTTTGAAGAAAGGGTTCATCAGGTCGAGCACTTCCCCATGGGGAGTGATCGTACTATTTGTAAAGAAGAAATATGGATCGATGAGACTCTGCATCGATTATTGGCAGTTGAACCATCTTACTATCAAGAACAAGTATCCACTATTGAGGATCGATGAATTATTTGATCAGATATCTGGAGCCCAGTATTTCTCGAAGATTGATCTTAGGTTGGGATATTATCAATTAAGAATAAAAGATGAGGATATTCACCCGATGACATTCCGAAGGAGGTATGGGCATTACGAATTTATTGTTATGCCTTTTGGACTAACAAATGCCCCCGTAGCCTTTATGTAGTTGATGAACAGCATATTCAGGCCTCATCTAGATCAATTCGTAATGGTCTTTATTGATGATATTTTGATTTATTCAAAGATCGAGGAAGATCATGAAGAACATTTGAGGATTACATTACAAATATTGAGGAATAATCAACTTTATGCTAAGCTTAGAAAATGTGACTTCTGGCTCGAGGAAGTGTCTTTCTTAGGACATGTGATCTCGAAGGATGGGATTTCTATTGATCCGTTCAAAGTCGAGGCTGTGAAGAATTGGGAAAGTCCAACCAATGCATCCGAGATCTGAAGTTTCTTAGGTCTGGCTATTACCGACGATTCATCAAGGACTTCCCCAAGATCGTTGTCCCTCTTACTAGGCTGACCCGCAAGGATATTTCTTATAGGTGGGATGAAGAATGCGATTAGAGCTTTCAAGGCTTGAAGGATCATCTAACAACCACCCCGGTCTTGGCATTACCAACTGAAGGGGAGAAATTCGAGGTATATGTCGATGCGTCTGGCATTGGCCTCGGATGTGTGTTAATACAACAAGGGAGAGTCATTGCTTACTCATCCCGACAATTAAAGAAGCATGAGGAGAACTACCCGGTGTATGACTCAAAGTTGGTCGTGGTAGTATTTGCTTTAAAGATCTGGAGACACTATCTGTAGCAACCCTTATAATTATAGGAATAAAAATTCCTAAAATAAAAAAAATTGTGAAAACAAATAAATAAGTCATAGTCCTGCCCCATACACATATAAACAACCTATGTAAATATGGGCCTTACTCATAAAGGGACACCCAAATGGGCCACTATAGCTGAATTGAAGAATCATCTAGTGGGAAGGGAAAGGGCGCCCTTTATTAAGGCGCCATTTCAAGAAATGAAGCCCCCTTTGAATGGGCTCTATTTTCATGAGGATAAAATATAGAAAATCCGATTGCAGTGTTTTGTTCTAACTGGGATAGTGGTTGCCGATCAGGAAGGTTTAGATCAAGTGGGATTCGTACACAAGAAACTTGTATACTATTAGGATTCAAAACCTCCATCTCTACAAATATAACCCCTCTCGAACGAAGCCAAAGCTAATGTTGCTACTACATTCGAAGAGATCATGTGACCTTTGCTTCTGGAGATCATCAATGTCCTGCCGGTCATGAACGAAAGTGGAGGAAGAGCTCTCTTCCTATTCTTCTTCCTTAGAAAAGCTGTAGTCGTTTCTCTGTTGCTACTGAACGTGAAGAAGCTCGTCATCCTTCATCTTCCTCCGTCACGAGAAGCTGCTATTACTGCTACTCTTTTTGTTGCAGTTGCTGCTCTGGACGTGAATAAGCTTTGCTTCTTAGGATAGTGTCTGTTGATCGAGTGCTGCCGTAAGAAGCTTCATCTTGCTGAGGTGTTGCTGTAGTTGCTCCTATTATATCATCTTCTTCATGTTGTTACCCTTCTGCCGTAACCACGAGCTGCTGATGCTGCTACTATAGATTTGCTCTTATTATCTTAATTCTCTGTCCGTCGTCCAGGTCAACAAGTCAAGGTAGGGGTTCTCAAGTTATAAGCCAAATCCTGTAAACACTAAGCCCTGTGCATGCATATAGATCAGTAGAGATTAGAAGAGTGATTTGCAATTTTCTGTATCGGAGTTTTGGCATAAAACAGGGAATAACGACCCTTACATGGGCACTATATTGATAAAAACGACCTTCTGAACGGTCGTTATTCTATGGAACATTTCATAAATACCCATGTTTAAAATTTAATAACCATGTAACCTGATATCTAAATTAATGCATGATCATAATTCTGGAACCCTGCTATTTTTCTCTTCCTATCCATATATTCACGTCTGCAAAATTTTATTTAATATGAAAGTGACACTATTCATGTTATAAATACACTGGAATGAAACAACGACTGAACCATTGACTCCATTCAATATAGCACCCCTGACGTAGGCGCTATATCCTGAAATGAAGCCTCTTCACGAGGGCACCATTTCCTCTATGTAGAAATTCTCCAAGAACTGGTATATATATATATATATGTGTGTGTGTGGAATTAGATACAACATCTCAATAAACAGTCTCTATTTAAAGAAATGAAGGCACCTCCTAAGGCGCCATTTACCTGATTCCAGTTTTTACTTCTGAGTGTTTTCCTGTGACCCATACCAAGGGTTCTTTATGGCACTATATCTCAGTCCGTAGATGTAGTCCCACGTTTCACATTATTTCATACTTACCCCTCTAACTGATGTGACACAATGATGGATGATGATGTTCTGAACCAAGTTGATGTAAAACTACCCCTTGGACCTAGAGTAGCAAGCAGCACAACAAGTTGGTAACGTCACATTGGCGGATTCACGCGCGTAAGCATACTCGGATCCGTAGAAGGACCGGCGATGGCGGAGAGGGTCCGAGGTTGGACCTCGGGGCTCCAAGGGTTTGGCCAGCTAGGATTAGATCCCAATGAGCCAAGGATGCCCAAAAATCAAGGGCGATCGGCACGCCGAGGGCGAGGGTTGAAATGTCACGCTCACAACTCACCCGCGGTAATCACGCAACTAGAAGATAAATCGGGTTCGGGCACTCTCTTACGCCAACGGTACTGAGGATGCAATACTAATTAAGCAAGAGAAAGCCGGCAAAGAGTAGTGTGAGTGGCTCACCTGATCGGCGTGAAGACACCGATCCCGGTCGGAGACGAGGGCGAGCGGGGAAGTGTGGGTTCCCCGCACACTGCGCCGATGAAGCTTCAAAAAAGAACCTGCTCAAGAGTACATGCACTACACCTCGCGCAGGAGGGTGATCTCGGGGGTGGGGAATAATTGATTACAAACAAACACTACCTCCCGCAGGGAGGGGCGGTAAGCCGGCCAGGCGAGAAGGGTAGATTGATCGAGAAACCCACGAGGAGGAGCCGCTACCGAACCAGACTGCTTGCTGTGGTTGGCGATAGACAGGCGGTGTAGTTGCTGTAGATCTCAGCCAGGAATTTTGCCGATGACGAGCCTAGGGGGGATCCTCTCGTAACAGGCACCCAAACACTTCTGATTTATGTCAATTAATTCTGACGTCGTCGATGGCTGCAGTGGAGGTCTGAGTAGAGCAACAACTTCTGGAGCGGATGGCTCCCTATTTCTGTCTGCAACTTGCAGAAGTTTCCCCGGTCGCTCATGGATGCCGAATCACAAACCGTCAGAGTTGCTGGATCCGTGGACAAAGCCTCTACACAGCAAAACTGACAGCAACACCTTCTGAGGTCGAGGTGGACAGGGGGACGCCGATGAGTGGGAACTGGTCTCTGCAGACTACAGGAGGCAGACCCGTGCGATCGAGGGAGAAAATTCGGAACTCTGGCTCCTGGTTGCCGAAAGAGGTCCCGTTTCTTGCTCCTGATCGGGGACAGGGGAAGGAAGAACTTTGATGAAGGACGTTCGGTCTGATTCCTTCACGGTTAGTCGTGGTGCGGCGACGAACTGGGTTACAGGTTCTGGCCGCAGCGACTACCCTATAGGAACAGTGGATTGCAGAAGTTGTCCCGGCCGCTCCCGGATGCCGAATCTCGAACCGTCAGAGTTTCTGGAACCGTGGACGATCCTTCTGTGCTAAAAAACTGACGGGGAAGCCGTCCGATGTCAGGGTGGACTGGGGGTTGCCGATGAGTGGAGGCAGGTCACTGCCACCTGTGGGAGAAAGACCCGACCAGTCGTGGAAGAAAGACCAAAACTCTGACCTCCGGACGCCGAATGCACTTCCGCTTCTTGATCCAGAAAGAGGACTGGTGGAGGAAGATATTTGCAGAAGACGGCTTGAATCTTCCACTGTCGGCCATGGTGCAGCTTTGAACCGGGTTCAGGAGCTCTGCTGATGGAGCTCTGCGCAGTCGGGGAAGATTGGCTCTCCCGGACAGCCCCGAACTCGGAACGGGATGATTCCACCTCGCTTGCGAAGTAGACTTGCAGATATTTCCGTCGATGTAGGCCACGCCCTCAGCAGGACCAGGATAGAGTCGTGGACGGTGCTGCACCTGGGTGCGGATCTGCTGGTCTTCTCTGCACACAGGTTGGAGATTGAATGGTGGGGCAAGGTTGAGGGGGAGTGGAGTTTGGTAATGGAGGGGAGGGTGGAGGTGATTGCAGATGGGGGAGGGATGTGTGGGGGGGATGAGAGGGGCGGAGCCGGTGGTAGGGAGGTGCAGGAGGGTGGAGGGGAGTGGGGGCCGAAGCTTGGAGAGGGGAGGGTGGAGGGGTCGGCCAAGGTGGTGGGTGGGTGTAGGTGGTGAGAGGGGAGGCGCAACACCTAGAGGGGGTGGCTGCTTGGGTCGCCCAAGGGACTTAATGGGGGTGTGGGGGAGTGGGAGGGTTGTCTTGGATGTGGGGAGATGTATGGGGAATAGGGAGGGTTGTCTAGGGAAGGTGAAAGGTTGCTTGGGATGTGGACGGAATTGAAGGGAGTTATGGCCTTGGGAATATGAAAGGGTGGGGAGATGAGGTGGCAGCTGAGGTGGCAGGGGAAGGGGGAGGTGAAAGGGCAGGTTCGCCCAAGGGAGAGAGAGAGAAGGGGGAGGAGAGAGAGAGGGGTTCGACCCCTAGAGAGAGAGAGAGAGAGAGAATGAGAGGGCTAGAGAGAGAGAGGGATGCACTTAGGCTCAAATTTGCTTAATACTTCATTAGCCTCAAAAGAGGGGGGTTGGGGTCCTATATATAGGAAATCCCCATTTTACAAAAAGTCCCTGTGAAAAAGGACTAATGACAGAAGACCAAGGGGTGGGGAGAGGGGCGCCCATGGGCCAAGCAAATGATATGGCCCAATAAGATATGATAACCCATTAACCCTCTTGGCCACTTAATGAAACCTTAGACTTAGGTAGATGACTTACTAACTTAGGTACTTGACTCAATAAAAGGAAAATTACATGATTTAAGACTCAAGAAAAAATGTACAAATTACATAGCTAGACTCAGAAGCTTGAGATGAAAATAGTGGCAAGCATCGAGACCCACGGGGAAATGGGAAGTGGTAAGTGATGTCCCCATCACTAACTCTCGGTGATAAATGAGCACTCCACTGGATATTCCTTCCTTCGGATTGGTGGTTTTATCATATAGACCTCCGTAAGACTCCTCGTAGCCTTGGATTCCCTCAAGGCCGATTGAGCAGGTTGTACCATTAAAACCCATGATCACTTTTTGAATGCCATGTCACTCTAAAGAAACATGGTATAATAGCCCTCACGTTATGCTATTTAGCCGTTGTGAGAATATCTCTTTGAACAAATGGAATGGGCGACCATACCATTTCCATGAAATTCAGGATTTAGTGCCCTTCATGTATGCACACATTCTTTCTACCTCATCATGTTCACGGAACAAGCAACCATATGTAAGGGCGCTTATTCTAAAAATCATGGCACCCGCTAGGGCGCCAATTCCACCCAATTTTCTGATATATGTCGTATTGTGCAGTTTTAATCGTAGTACATCCCTACATAAAGTTCTATCCTTGAATTCTACCCCATAAGATCTACCTTACATTCCTACAAGTTCATCACTTTGGAATTCTATATTGGCTATAACTATAGTGGATGTCTAAAAATACATGACTCAATGCTTGCGCATATAGGGCCTGATCTGGTCCTAGGAGGAGCACCAGAAAGTACTTGTGCCAATGGTAGCTATTATTGATCACGGTGTGGCATTACACCGAAGTGCATGACTTGCTAGATTGACATTCCATGACTCGTACTTGACTTGACATGACATGACTTGCGTGGCTCGGAATAGGTATTTACTTGCTTGATAACTTGATAGCCAGTTCACTTGACATGACGTGATATGTTTACATGCTCGACCATCTTTTATAGTTTACATGAAATCTTGAAATCTTGCTAGTTCATTCTATTATCTCTTGCTATACTCTTTATCTAGTGTCGTTTCACGCGTACATGCATAGCTATATTTGCATTCATACAACATGTAATTTACTTAAACCATGCTAATACTTGAGATATAATTCCTACTGAGCGTTTGCTCATCTAGCATTTTTCCTATTTTTCAGGTAATTCTGATGACGAAGCTCATTCGGATGGGGATGGACAAGAGTGAAGAGCTTAGAGCCAACCAGATCTAAAAGTGTCTATCTATCAGTGTCTTTTTAAATTCTTGAGTCAATTATTGTAATCTTTCTTTTATTGAGTCAGAATTATCCTTTAGTACTTTCATCAAGGTTATGTACTAGAATTTCCTTCATGGTTATTATGAATAAAGGATTTGGTTTATCTCTACTTTTGCGCGCTCTGTCTATGTGTCAAATACCCTAATGCTCTGATTGACATGAATGATATAACTCGTCATGCATATCGAGTTCCTTCCGCGCTCGGGACGTGACACTATCTCTACGGAGAATAATTCATTGTGTACTCCGATCACAAGAGTCTCAAATATCTATTCTCTCAGAAGGAATTAAACATGAGACAAAGAAGTTAGCTAGAGTATCTCAAGGACTTCGACTTCACAATACAATATCATCCTGGAAAGGGAAATCCCGTAGCCGATGCCCTTAGTCGAAAGTCGAGAGCGTTATTGGCCAAATGTATGATACAAGAATGGAAGTTACTAGAACAATTCTCTAAGGTAGATATAAGCATGGACAAGGAGATAGGGTGTATCACCCTATCGCACATAAGGATATAACCAGATCTACTCTCTGAAATCCAAGGACTTCAAGACAATGACCAAGTACTAGTAGAAATAAAAGGTATGTTAGAAGAATAACCTGATTTCAAGCAAGCATCAGATGGACGATTATTGTTCCAAGAAAGGACTTGTGTACTAGATTGTCCGGAATTGACGAAGAAAATTTTAGAAGAAGCTCACCGATCAAGGTACACAATTCATCCCGGATCTACCAAGATGTACCAAGACTTGAAACAGAACTTTTGGTGGCCCAACATGAAAAGAGAGGTAGTGGACTTTGTGTCTCGCTGTCTCACGTGCCAACAAGTCAAGGCAGAACACTAAAAGCCTGTCGGTAAGCAACATCCTCTAGATATTCCTAAGTGGAAGTGGGAGGATATCGGCATGGACTTCATTATGAGTCTGTCAAAATCTAAAAGAGGACATGATGGAATAGGGTCATTATAGATCGATTGACCAAGTCAGCTCATTTCCTGCCGATAAAGAGCTGATGGTCAGTTGATGTTCTTGCTGCCTTGTACATCAAAGAAGTGGCTAGACTGCATGGAGTTCCTATTTCGATCGTGTCTGACCGAGACCCGTGCTTCACTTTTCATTTCTAGATGGGTCTACAACATTCGTTGGGGACAAGACTCAACTTTAGTACAACTTTTCATCCTCAAATGGATGGTCAGACTAAAAGAACAAATCAAGTCATGGAGGATATGCTACGAGCTTGTATTGCTAATTTTGGTGGAAGTTAGCATGATCACTTGCCTTTGGTCGAGATTGCATACAACAACATGTTGTTTATGTGATTTAGATGATTACAAAATGACTTTGTCACTTGGCCTTGTGCTTGAAAGGTTCTTCAGGGTTTCATATGCTTGATTACAAAATGACTTATCTTCTTGCTATGAAGTTTGAAATTGATACATGGTTGTGGAGATTTAATAGTGTGGTTATTTTAAGGTGAAAACTCAGGTTGTATAAGGATTGAAGTTATTGAGTTTAATGCTATACAAATGTGGGTGGTGTGTTTGACTTGCCAAGTTGGTAGACTTGTGAATGTGCAAGCTTTTATATTTTGAACTCAAATTTTCACTTTTGAGATCATGACATTTGAGATGATAGTGTTCCGCCTTGATTTGCATGCTATATTGCTCATACTCATTCAAGAAATACTAGTTTCAAACGAGAGGATTAATTGAATTTTCAAATCAGGGGTCGACCCCTGGGGTCGACCCTCTCTGGGCCTTGGTCTATCTGCAATACAGATAGACTGGGCTGTGAGTTATGGCCTGGGTTCTGTCCTAGGCATTTTGTGTGCAGGAAAAAGTGGGGGTCGACCCCTTCCGACACAGAAGTTGTGAATCTCATTGTAACCCATTGTTTTGACTTGGAAACTTTACCAAACTATCCCTCAAAGGTTCCTAAACATATGAGGGTGTTTCTAACATGTTTTAGGAGGGTTATATGCGTCATTTGGGCACCCTCTCTACTATATATATATGAGCTATTGATTTGTGAAAAGAAGAACCCGAATGCTTATTTGTTCTATCTTCTAGGTGAAGAAAAGGGGAGAACGAAGGAGCAGCTCTTGAGGAAGGGTTTTCATCTCCATCAAAGGGTTTTTGGAGCTCATGATAGAAGAGAAAAGGGAGCAGAATGATGAGAGGAGCAAGATGATGGCGACTTTGTGATCAGCTGACAACGAGCCAAGAAGAACCGGAAGAATCGTAGAAGGGAGAGCTTTATACATGATATATCTTCTTTGATTCTGTCTCTAGAGTTTGTTTGGAGTTTATTGTATCTATTTGTCCATGTTTCACTAAATTTCTCAACGAATTTCATGTGTGGGTGTTCGGAGAATGGGTTCTCTGAGTGTTTGTGATTGACGCGTGCGTGTCGTTGTTTGTGGAGCATATCCGCGTGTGTGTTGGGGTTTTTACCCCGTGTGTGTGGGGAGAAATCCCCATATTTGCTGCATTCGCAGCATGTGTGTTGGGCTTTTTACCCCACGTGTGTGGGGAAAAATCCCCGTGTGTGCTGCATTCGCAGCGTGTTGAGAAAGCCGCACTCGATTGAGTGAGGGGTGGATGTAGGGAGCCCGTCGCGGTCCCGAACCATCTTAAAAATCATCGTGTCATTGTGAATGCATGCGTGATTGTTCCATATCTCCTACCTCCATTGACATGATAGTTTGTTTAATGTGGTTTACATTTATCTTAGTATTACACACACACACTCAATCTAATTTGCACACACACAATGTGCTAAGTTGTGGTTGGTTCTTCTAGTCGCATTCAATACTGAACGTCCATCAAATTGCCTCTTAGTTTATCTATGTTTTGCCTAACTGTCTTAGGCATTGAGTTAAATTCCGCTGTGAGTAGGTTTGAGTTTTTAATTTGACATATTTTTAGTAGAGGGATCTATTCACCCCCCCTCTAGATCTGTATTCCTGCACTACGGGACCCAACAATTAGTATTAGGGCAAGGCTCTGTTGTCCCTAGATCTAACGATCTACGGAGTGATCCCAGTGCTTTGTTCAATCATGAATTTTTCTATCGAACTGTTTTTGATGAATTCCGCACATGTTTTTAATGGGTCTAATTTTAGTCTCTGGCTGGGAAGAATGTGTAGAGTCATTAATTCTTATGATCCAAAGCTGTGGAATATTATATCTGATGGTCCTCATAAACTACCATTAGACAAATCCAAATGGTCTGATGAACATTGGAACAAAAATGATGATAATATTGTTACTATGAATTTATCAAAAGCTATAGTTGACCCTAACAGATTTCCATTTGTTCCTAATTGTAGCTCAGCAAAAGAAATCTTGGATCACCTGGTAAGCATCCATGAAGAAGAGGAGGCCAGATGCTTGATGGCCGATAAAGGACATCCCAGTAGTGATCAAAAGGATGAATTATCCTCTTAGGTAAACTCCAACTCTAATAGTGATGAAATCTCATTTGAATAACTGTTCAATGCATATGAAGAACTGTCAGATAAGTATAAGAAGCTGAAATCAGAAAACAAAAAGCAAAAAAAGAAAATCGAAAGCACCACGTATGTTCTTTTCTATGATAGATGTTCTGAGCTTGAAAATCTAAATGAATATCTCTTGATTGATGTTAACATTCACAAAGAGACCATTTCAGATCTAAGCAATGAACATGAATCCTTCTTGATTGATATCAAAAAGCATGAAGAAATCATCTCATGTATGAGAGAAGAAAATGAAAAATTGAAACATGCCATGTCTTAAAAATTGCTCATTCCAGAAAAAGGAGAATCCGTTATTGTCAATGTTGATGAATGTGAAAAAGTGCATGTGCTAGAGCAAGAAATTTAGAGCTATAAAACTACAAATAAAATGAGTTGTCTACAGTGAACAGGAGATGGCTAGTTATGAGTTGCACATTGCATCCCTTGAAAGTGAAATCATTGCTTTGAATGCATCACTGTCTAAATTTATCAAGGGAAAAGATAACCTAGATAAAATTTTGGGGACAGATGTTAACTTTCAAAGAGAGGGGCTTGGATATAATCTGGTGAACAAAAAGAACTTTGAACATAAATTATACACATCTTTTGTCTCGAGTTCGTATGTAGCTAGTACCTCAAATGCTAACCCAGTTCAACATGCTAAAAGAAAAACCCAGAAATGTGATGTTAAGCAGAACTTGAATCAAAACTCAAAGCTGAAAATCAATTCTGCTTGTGCTAATGTGAATGCTAGGAAGCACAATCATGCCGCACACACATATGTATCCACAAGGAATGTCACATGTTTTTATTGTCATAAACGTGGTCATATGATGGATGATTGCCTTGTTATGAAATCCGATGATTTGAAAGCATGCCGAAATGAAATTATCTCCAAAAGAAGAAGTATTTCTTGTTTCAGTTGTGGAAAGTATGGTCACAAGATGTATGCATGTAACATCATGAAAAGGGATAGATTTCATGCATACAAAAATGAAACTATGTTTGGCAAACAAAGAAATTCTTCTGATTATTGTCATTCATGTGGAAAGTTAGGACACCATGTGTCACAATGTTGGAAAGCAAATAAGACACATTTCCATGCTCACTTTTACAAAAAAAATCTGAAGTCTTCAATTTGCTGCCATTATTGTGGTGAATTTGGTCATTACATGGATGATTGCTATTGGATGAATATTGATGAACTGACTGCGTTAAAGAAGCTGAATGCTCATGTTAACCATCCGGGACCCAAGGAAGTTTGGGTACCCAAAACTGTCAAATGAGAACTTTGGTGCAGGGATGCCTTGAGGCCAAGTGAAGGCTTGAAAATAATGGCTGCTCAAGGCACAGTTTTTGAAAATAAAATTTTGAGTTCTCTTTCAATAACTAAAATTTGATTTAACTGAATTTCCATCTATGAAGATCATGAAAAATATGTTTTTCTTATGAGTTTGCATTGTATTTTTCTAATTATCATTTCATGACTACATGGTATATATAATGGTGATATGTGGAAGGGCAGGTCAAGTCTGTCTGAAAACTATCACCATGCGTGAGAATGTGCCTCCGCCTGATACCATGAGTCTATCATCCATTGGTTGCGTATGGCATCAAACTTGATTGTATTTTCTGAAAATCATGCATTAGATTAAATTGAAATTTTGCTAGTTGAAAATTTTAAGATTGATGTTATTCCACTCTCTTAGGATGATGATGTTATTCTGTGGCTACACATTTTGAGGGTTGAATTTGATCAGCTGTTTTGAAGTCTTTACCAATGTGCTACTCATCTTTGTGAATAAACTAAAAATATTTTCAAGGAGAGTTTGTTTCTTGTCTAATGTGAATTTACAATGAAAATCTATCTTGCACATAGACAAACTATAAGTTCACATGTGATGATTTTGATGCTTTGAATGAATTTCATGAATTCTCTTTTTAAAATAAAACTGTGCTCTCACATTTGAAAAAATACATTTCATGCATTAGTTGCATTAAATGCATATAGAATTTTCATGTGAAATCTAAAATCTTGCACTGCATTTTCATATAGGTTATAGGTTGCATGTTTTAGAATTCATGCATAAGGTGCATTTGATCATTCATATGAAAATTGAAATTTACATTTTGCACTAGTATTGCATGAGATTCACATGTTGCCTTCTGCATTGCATATTACATGATCTCACTGTGTGCTTGTAAGTTATTATATGCTATTCACCTCCATGCTTGAAATTTCTATGACCTTATGTCTTCTTGTTAAATAACTTTGCATCTGAGTCATCACTGGAGTGTTTCTTGTCATACACTCAGGGGGAGTAAAGATTTGATAAGTGCATCTATGTAGGGGGAGCTGCATTGTTATGTGCTCATAATATTTTCGATATACATGCTAAATCAAATTCGCACACTTCATGCGTAAAATGTGAAAATAAGTGTTACACATAAGGATATAGGAGTTTCTCTTCAACACTCTAAAGAAATTAAACTTGCTACATGAATGATAAAGATGCAATTGAGGAAAAAATTACTTGCCTCAACATGAAAAATTTGGATGAAATGAAAGGTAGAGCAATGCTCAGCCTCACTGAGTAAATTGGATGCATGTTACATGTGACGTGATGTGGTTCATTTCTAAAAACTGTTGTACTAGAGTATCTCTGTTGAAAGTGAAGTGAGACGGTCAATGTTCTAAGTAACCGGGGAGTGTTACATGAGCTCCATGTGTCTCCTCGCATAAAAATGAATTATTTGAACCTGATCACTCTAAGAAAAATTCAAATTATCTTTGTGACAATTTTTGAGAAAAATTTTGATGAAAAATTGATTGAGACAGAGTGAAGCCTCTAATACGTTGTTCTCTAGATTGAAATGCAGTCTGTGTAATTACTATTGTTTAACTGAAAATATGGATATTCGTATGGCTAAAGCCTATTTTCATATTAATCACTCACACATGGTAATTTGATTTAATATGTATTCAGAAAATTGATTGATTGTATTGGCTTTTGCTTAATTCTTCTATATGATTGCACAATCCCCTAAGTGAGACACATGGATATTTTTGGTTGTACTGAGTCACCTGCACTTTTCGTACACATATCCCTCCACTTTAAATAAAATGGAGATCTATATTGCATGTATATATATTTATCTTCTTGGAGGTCAATCATACTTGCTCATTCTGCTTGCATTTCAAACTTGTACAATTAGTTCATGCATATTGTGCATATTGTTCATACTTGGCATTTATAGCATTCACATGTGCATACTTTGAATTGCATATTTTTGAACATATTATGCATATGATTCTTCTAATAACCCCATTGTCTGTCGATTTTTGTCAATGACAAAAGGAGAGTGGTAGTAATTCTGTTCTTAATTCATGAACATAGTATTTTGCATTTTCAATGTACATTGTTCTTGAGAATAGCTCCAAAATTTCCCTACCCAAGTTTTGGTTGTGCATGTCCATTCTGATTATGCCAAAGGGGGAGAACGCAATGTTGGTTTTGGCTAGTTGCTATCATGAATTCCCCATAATGATCCCCATTTCTGAATATGTCAAATGGGGAGAGAGCATTAATGTGTAACATTTTATCATCATCAAAATGGGGAAGATTGTTGTGTATGTGATTTTGATGATTACAAAATAACTTTATCGCTTGGCCTTGTGCTTGAAAGGTTCTTCAGGTTTTCATATGCTTGATTACAAAATGACTTATCTTCTTGCTATGAAGTTTGAAATTGATACATGGTTGTGGAGATTTAATAGTGTGGTTATTCTAAGGTGAAAACTCATGTTGTATAAGGATTGAAGTTATTGAGTTTAATGCCATACAAATGTGGGTGGTGTGTTTAACTTGCCAAGTTGGTAGACTTGTGAACGTGCAAGCTTTTATGTTTTGAACTCACATTTTTACTCTTGACATCATGACATTTGAGATGATAGTGTTCCGACTTGATTTGCATGCTATATTGCTCATACTCATTCAAGAAATGCTAGTTTCAAAAGAGAGGATTAATTGAATTTTCAAATCCATACTAGTTTTGTTTTTCTATGGTTTTACAGGTTCAAACCATTAGAATTAGTCATCAGAAATCAAGGGACTTTGGTCACTTTCATCCCAATGGAGCTTAATGACTTAGAGGGGCTAAAATGCTTATTTTCAACACCTCCTGCAGAGGGGTCGACCCCTGGGGTCGACCCTCTCTGGGCCTTGGTCTGTCTGCAATACAGACAGACTGGGCTGTGAAGGGGGTCGACCCCAGGGGTCGACCCCTTCTAGCCTGGGTTCTGTCCTGGGCATTTTGTGTGTAGGAAACAGTGGGGGTCGACCCCAGGGTCGACCCCTTCCGGCACGGAAGTTGCAAATCTCATTATAACCCATTGTTTTGACTTGGAAACTTTACCAAACTACCCCCCAAAGGTTCCTAAACATATGAGGGTGTTTCTAACATATTTTAGTAGGGTTATATGAGTCATTTGGGCACCCTCTCTACTATATATATATGAGCTACAAATTTGTGAAAAGAAGAACCCTAATGCTGATTTTTTCTATCTTGTAGGTGAAGAAAAGGGGGAAAGGATGGAGGATCTCTTGGGGAAGGGTTTTCATCTCCATCAAAGGGTGTTTGGAGCTCGTGATAGAAGAGAAAAGGGAGCAGAATGATGAGAGGACCAAGATGATGGCGACTTCATGATCATCCGACAACGTGCCAAGAAGAATAGGAAGAATCGTAGAAGGGGGAGCTTTATACATGCTATATCTTCTTTGATTCAGTCTGTAGAGTTTGTTTGGAGTTTATTGTATCTATTTGTCCATGTTTCACTAAATTTCTGAATGAATTTCATGTGTGGGTGTTTGGAGAATGGGTTCTCCGAGTGTTTATGATTGACGCTTGTGTGTCGTTGTTTGCGGAGCATATCTGCGTGTGTGTTATGGTTTTGACCCCGTGTATGGGGGGAGAAATCTCAGTGTTTGCTGCATTCGCAAAGTGTGTGTTGGGGTTTTTATCCTATGTGTATGAGGAGAAATCCCCATGTGTGCTGCATTCGCAACGTGTTGAGGAAGCCTCACTCGGTTGAGTGAGGGGTGGATGTAGGGAGCCCATCGCGGTCCCGAACCACCTTAAAAACCATCGTGGCATTGTGAATGCATGTGTGATTGTTCGATATCTCCTACCTCCATTCACAGTTACACAATGTGCTAAGTTGTGGTTCGTTCGTCTAGTCGCATTCAATATTGAACGTCCATCAAATTGCCTCTTAGTTTATCTACGTTTTTCCTAACTATATTAGGCATTCAGTTAAATTCCGCTGTGAGTTGGTTTGAGTTTTTAATTGGGAATATTTTTAGTAGAGGGATCTATTCACCCCCCCGCTCGATCCGTGTTCCTGCACTACGGGACCCAACACAACAGCTACCATGTAAGTATTCAAATGGCACCCTTTGGAGCATTGTATGGAGGGAATTGTCCTTCACCAATATGCTGGGACGATGTTGGAGAAAAATAGCTTCTAGGCCCAGACATGGTAAGAGATACCACTAAAAAGATTCAACTAATTAGAGAAAGACTCCGGATGGCTCAGTCTAGACAAAAGACTTACGCCTACATTAGAAGGAGAGACCTCAAGTTCCAAGTAGGAGACCACGTCTTTCTTAAGGTTTCCCTAGGACGAGGTTGGAGAGGGGAAATCTCACCGCCCGTACGGAGAGGCCGAACGAGGTCCAACCCTGACTGAACGAGGCCCAACTCCTCAAAGTGGCAGCCCCCCGGCCCACTTACTGTAAAGCCCAAAAACTCACTCGGAACAAGCGCTTCCTATGTAGCCTTCGGGTTGGGAAGTCCGAGCATCAATCGATCGGGAAAGCTCACCCGGAGCCCCCTATTCTTTGTCCCGACCCAGCAGTTACCGCTCGGGAGGCCACTCCTAAACAAGTACCGTTCGCTTGGGCTCACTGATGGAAGCTTATTGATACGGCCGTTGCGAATCCCTTAATGGTAGGAAGCTAATGGGACAGGGGAAACTAAGAGTCCGTGCGCTGTAAGGAGCCCGCATGAAGGACGAACCCCCTGAACTCATCCGCTTACTGGGATCAATTCACATAATAGGCCATTATTTAAACAAGACATGCCCTACTACGAGAAGGTAAGCCTAAGCAAGGCAAGAGCCAGTAACCCTGAGCGGGAACCATTTCACCTTTTGGTGGAGAGGGATCTCGTGCTCCCATCTTTCTCCCAACTCTTCTCTTCGCACCAGTGCTCTACTACCTATGTTGACTTAAGCATCGGAGGGTCTTCCCAGGGGATCTATCCTTGGGAACCTATGACTTGTTTCCCTTCTTGTAGTTCTTACTTCAAGGGTACGTGGTCATCTTCCTCCCCGCTCAGGAGCAGCATGAGATCGCCCCTCTTCATCTGGCGCCATCTGTGGGAAACGCACAAAGAGCCATCATGGTGCGAAGAAGTTCTGGAAAGAGGACTGCCGACGACACGGGAAAAGCTCTGGCAATGGAGGAAGGGGCACCTTCTCTCCCCACGGAGCATTCGCCGTCCGACAACCAAGCCAACGAGCTACCTCCATCAGTGGCGGGAGAATAGCTTCCCGGCGGGTGCACCGACACCCTCCAAACCCTCAACGTAAAATTGGATGTCCTCGTGGATCTCATGAGGGCCCAGGCGGCCAGGGAGGAGAAGTCACAGCTCCCCAGGAAAAGCCCCCCACGTGGAGATGCCTCCCAGCAAACTACTGGAGGCCGTTTCATCCTCCGGTGGCAGCGGCTCATTCGCAACCCATCAGGAGGACCGTCGCACTCCCCTCCCCCGGAGCAAGAAGCCTCCTCAACCCCGAGGAGGGAGAAGACCAGAGCACGTAGACTGTTCCCGGACACCGAGTGTGAGGAAGTCCTCAGCGCCTGCCGAGGCACAACCAACTCAGGTCGGGAGGGGGACTAGAAGAGACCGTCCGAGCAAGGGACGGGACAAGGAAAGAGGCGGAACCCAGACGAAGATCGAAAAGAGCCGTCCCGGAAGTACGAGCGGTATACCCCACTTACCGCCCCCGTCTACGAGTTCTACGAAGACATCAAAGGCTCGGGTTTCCTCAACCAACACGAGCCCATGAAGACCAAGCATCGCAATCTCCGCAAGCATTGCCTATTCCACAGTGACCATGGGCATCACCCCAGCGATTGCCATCAACTTCAAGATGAGATCGAGTGCCTCATCTGCAAGGGACACCTATCTCGGTATGTGTCCAGGCAAAAGGAAGACCGAGGCACCGCTGAAGAGATTGAAAATGCCCCCCGCGGAGTCCACATCAACGTCATCGTGAGCAGGACGGCATCAGGCGGAGATAGCAGCCGAGGAAGAAAGCGTCACGCCGAGTGGGCGAGCTGAGCCTCTGCTGAGGCACCTACGGCCCCGCAGGCTAGTGAACCGCAGGCCCTAATATTCCCTGACCAGGACCTGGAAGGGCTAACCACCCCACACGATGACGCACTCGTTGTATTGGCTACAATAAACCATTGTAACGTGGACAAGATCTTAGTCGACAATGGTAGTGCCCCTGATGTATTGTCCTATGAATGTTTCCACAAGATGGCAGAGAATCCATCTAAACTCAGCCTGATCTGAACCCCCCTCTGTGGGTTCAACGGCCAGGCTACTTATCCCGAGGGAGCACTGAGCCTATCGGTTACTATCGGCACCCCGCCCAAAACCGTTATGGTTATGGTAGACTTCATCGTGATCAAGGGGATGACGGCATACAACGCCATCTTCGGCCGAGGCATTCTCAGCCGAATGAAGGCGGTGCCCTCTACCTTTCACCAAAAGATGAAGTTCCCAACCAAGTATGGCATAGGGGAAGTTTGAGGTAACCATGCATTGGCTAGACAGTGCTATATAGTCTCGGTTGACGCCACTTGGCCGGAAGGGAAGAATAAAGGGGTAAAGGGAGCCGAAGAGGGACCCGCAACATCTGAGCCTGGCGGCGAGTTGCTAATGGTCTTCCTTAACGGTGACCCGACCCTAGGAGTAAAGATTGGAGCAGAGCTACCACTTGAGGAACATGAGAAATATAAATATTTCCTTGCGCAGTACATTTGAGTCTTTGCATAGTCTGATGAGCACCTTCCCGGGATCCCGGGAGACGTGGTGATGCACATGCTCAACCTCGACCCGATAGCAAAGCCAGTACAACAGCGCAGGAGAAAGCATGCCCCAGAGAAGCAAGCGGTCATCAAAGAGCAAGTCATCAAGGGGTAGAAGACTAGCCTCTTTCATCCGGTTCTGTACCCTACATGGCTCGCCAACGTCGTCCTGGTGCCAAAAGCTTCTGAGAAATGGCGGATGTGCGTGGACTTCACCAACCTCAACCAGGCTACCCCAAAAGATTGCTACCCGTTGCCAAGCATCGATCAACTGGTCGATTCAACCTCTGGCAACGAGCTGCTCAGCTTCCTGGACGCCTACTCCTGCTACCATCAGATCAAGATGGACCCAGAGGACATCGAGAAGACCGACTTCGGCGTACACTGTTGCACCCGGATGTCGTTCGGGTTAAAGAACGCTGGAGCAACATATCAGAGACTGATCAACCACATTTTTGAAGGATAGCTCAGTCAAAACGTCGAGGCCTATATTGATGATATGCTCGTCAAGACACCGAAGGCCAAAGACCACCCCGCCGACTTAGTCGAGGCCTTCGACACCCTCCTAAAGTGCAACATGAAGCTCAACCTTGCCAAGTGCGCCTTCGGAGTCAGATCTGGGAAGTTCCTAGGCTTCCTGGTCACTCAGTATGAAATTTAGGCCAACCCCGATAAGGTCCAGGCCATCCTGGACATGTGGCCACCTACCTGCATCAAGGACGTCCAACGCCTAATGGGGCGCATTGCTGCACTCAACTATTTCCTGTCTCAGGCAAGCGAACGATGCTTACCCTTCCTGAAATTATTGAGGGGACCCAAAATGGCATCAACTACGTTCTCCTGGGATGAGAAATGTTAGAAAGCATTCGCTGAACTCAAGGAATTCTTGGCCTCGCCCCTGGTGCTGTCCAAACTAGCCCAAGGTGAAGCTCTACACCTCTACCTCTCGGCGACCCCTTCTACTATAAGCTCGGTCCTGGTCAAGAATGATGCAGGGGTCGAGAGACCAGTTTGCTATGCCAACAAGGTGCTTAATGAGGCCGAAAGATGGTACCCCGCAACCGAGAAACTCGTGCTAGCGTTGGTTACCTAAGCCAAGCACCTCCGACCCTACTTCCAAGGGCACTCCATCGTCGTATTAACCGACGAACCCCTAAAGAAGATTCTCTTTCACCCTGAAGCCTCGGGGCGCCTCATCAAATGGGCCATCATGCTCGGGGCCTACAATATTTTGTATCACCCCCGCTCGGCTATTAAAGGACATGCTCTCACGGACTTCATCGATGAAAGCACGGTCCCGATTGAAGAAGCACTTCCACCAGCGTCCGGGCCTACCTGGGATCTATTCGTCAATGGATCCTCCAATTCAACATGAAGCGGAGCCGGTATTCTCCTCAAATCCCCCGAAGGAGCAGAGTTGCGGTATGCTCTAAAGTTCAACTTGTAGGCGTCCAACAACGCCTCCGAGTATGAAGCCATCATCTCGGGAGCCAGGATGGCTCGATGACTGGGGGTCGAACGAGTCAGGATCCACACTGACTCCCAATTGATCACTAGCTAGGTCAACGGTGAATACGAAGCTCGGGAAGGACAAATGGTCAAGTACCTACAGGCGGTCAAGCGGATGGCCCAACTCTTCGAGAGCTTTGAGGTAGTCTGAATAGCCCGGGAGGAAAACTCCCGAGCGGACGCCCTCTCTCGACTGGCCTCCTCGCCTGACCCCGCTGGTACACGATCGATCTTCCTCAAAGAGCTCGGGCAACCGAGCATCGAATCTGAGCTTATGATTGTTGACTCGACATCCTCAAGCCACTGGCGGACCCCCTACATATCCTGGCTCTGGGATTCTCAAGAGCCCACCGACCCTCAGGAGGCTCGGAAGCTCAAGTACCAAGCTCGGCATTTCGTCATGCTGGATGATGCCTTGTACCGCATATCTTTCTCCGGTCCCCTCCTCAAGTGCATCAACATCGACGAAGGCAGCCGAGCGGTTCATGAAGTATACAAAGGCATATGCGGAGCGCACCAAGGAGGAAGATCGCTCGCCAGGATCTTGCTGTGGTAGGGTTACTGGTGGCCCACTCTCCAACGCTACTACTCGACCTACGTGCAAAAGTGTGATCGATGTCAACGCTTCGACCACCAGATTCATCAGCCCACTGTGGAGCTCATCACCCTTGCTGAGCCGTACCCTTTCGCTCGGTGGGGGATCGACATTTTGGGGCTATTCCCTATGGCTTAAGCTCAGAAGAAGTTCATCATCATCACCATTGACTATTTCACCAAATGGATCGAGGTCGAAGCCACCACTAGGATCACCAAATCAGTCGTATGGAGTTTTGTTTGGAAGTCGATCATCTGTCACTATGGTGTCCGCCGAGTGATCGTGAGCGATAACGGTCAGCAGTTTGATTCTCATTATTTCAGAGAAAGATGTGCAGACCTAAACATTTGCAACCACTTCACTTCTGTAGCCCACCCTATAGCTAATAGACTGGTCGAAAATGCCAATAAGACTATCTTAAAAGGCATCAAAACCAGGCTCAGCAAAGCCAAGGGAAGCTGACTCGAGGAATTACCGAGCGTATTATTGTCACACCGAACTACTCTGAGAACGGCTACTGGTGAAACACCTTTTTAGCTGGTGTATGGCACGGAAGCCGTGATTCCGTTGGAGGTCAGCAATCCCTCTCCCCGAGTCGTCCACTTCGAGCCCGAGGTGTTGTGTAGTGGACAGCCGATCTAGAGGGGAGGGGTGAATAGGTCTGCCCCTCTTTTCGCAATGCAACCCTCTTTAAAGTTAGATGATGAAATAAGCAGCGGAATATAACTAGCTTGACGAAGAACACAAATGATTTGCTTGGCAAGATGATTACGCAATATAGATATTGAACATAAGCATGCATCTAACATAAAGCAATCGCACAAGCAAACCACAACACAAGAGATTTTAAGGTGGTTCGGACTGAATCTCCAGTTATACGTCCACCCCTCACCAAATCCGGTGAGGCTTCACTAGTGTAGCACACCAAACCGCAAATCGGAGAACCACCGACTGCCTTCCTACTAACCACCGGTATGGACGTCAACACCGCAGATCGGACAACTTCCGATTGCCTTCCTACTAACCACCGGTAGGGATGTCAACACCGCAGATCGGACAACTTCCGATTGCCTTCCTACTAACCACCGGTAGGGACGATCTTCAGTTTTGATTGTTCGAATGAAATGAAGAAGAAAGAACAAATATCAAGCTATTCAAACAAGATATGAAATAAGCTCAAGAAGAAAAATCTTGTCTGAGATTGCTAGAGCTTGATTCGGATTCTTCTATGGATGTAGATCACCAATAGAGGCTTCTATCTTCTTCACAAATCTCTCTTCTTGATTCAACAACAATGTCTTCTTCTTCCTTATGAGTTGTGCTTCCTTGAATCTGCTTGAGTTGATGAAGAGGAAGAAGGATGCAGTTTAGATCACCCTTGAGAGCCTTGATTGCTTCTTCTTCCTTGGAGGTTGAGATGGCTTCAGATCTGGACTTGAATCACCTTGAATGGATGAAGAACTTCCTCCCGAAACACTATTCACGGAGGTGCTACAGTACATCGAAAATGGCCTCCCTTGATCTCCCTTGAAGCCTTGAAGTGTTAGGGTTTCTAACCCTTCATGTGTTGGTTTTATAGACCTTGAATGGTCCTTGGACACCCCCCAGACTAGATCCACAAATCATGGGAGATTATGTGAGTTTTGATTAAACAAATCCATGGAAATGGGCTGGCCACGAGGTGGAAATCGAAGTCAAACATGGCTGCATCGGGGCTGCCGGTCGACCTGTGGCTTCTGGCGGTTGACCGCTACTGAAACACCTGCAAACGGATGATCCTTGGGAAATCCGGTCGTCCGCTACTGGCTGGCGGTCAACCTGCAGCTGACAGATCTGCAGTCGGGGGGTCCCTGGCTGGGGCGGTCGACCACCCCTATGCTGGCAGTCGACCGCCAGCTGGGCAGACCCCGGTCCAGCCCGGGTCGATCCGTTAGCCGCTTCAACTCCGTCGCTTATGTCCATTAGCAGCCTGTTCATGTCTGTAACTTCATCCTTGTTGGTCTAGAAAGTACCAACTGAATCTTTGTCTTTTGACTCTCATCTTGTGTAGTGGCCTTGGCTATTTGAATGAAGCTTGTAGTTGTTGTATAGACTTTGCGTGTGAAGTAGCCGGCCAATGTATAGACTTGTGTTGCAGCCATCAACCAACGTACAGACTTGGAGTTGTGCTAGCAGCCAACGTATAGACTTTATCTTGTGCAACGTACAGACTTTGTTTTGTTCATGCAGCCAATGTATAGACTTCATCTGCAGCAACGTACAGACTTCATCTGCCGCAACGTATAGACTTTGAGTTGTGCATGCAGCCAACGTACAGACTTCATCTGCAGCAACATATAGACTTCAAGTTGTGCTAGGCAACCAACGTACAGACTTCATGTTCAACAACGTACAGACTTTGTCCAACGTATAGACTTCGTCCAATGTACAGACTTTGTCCAACGCATAGACTTTGTCCAACGTACAGACTTAGTCTAACATATAGACTTTGTCCAATGTACAGACTTTGTCTAACGTATAGACTTTGTCCAACGTATAGACTTTGTCCATCATATAGACTTTGTCCAATGTATAGACTTTGTTCAACATATAGACTTCGTCCAACGTATAGACTTTGAATGCAGTGCACATGCCCGCAACCTGTTCGATGAAATGACAAACTGCTTAAACAGATACACAATGACATCATATGCAAACACAATGTGACTTATAGCAGTTGCTATCATCGAAACCATAGTAGTAATAATGGTGCACATGTGTTCAACATTCTCCCCCTTTTTGATGTTGGCAACACTGTGAGTCATTATATGGCAGAAATAGCCAAGATGACAAAGTGTATGATATATGTAACATATGCAGCTCAAGATCCATGATAGTAATAGCATGTGAATGCAACTATGAATGCAGATATGAATGCTATGCATTGGATACACAAATGAGATGCATAAAGTGAATCTCCCCCATACACCATTCACTCATCCATAGCTCTTACAAAGGACTTACACAAAGAATTCTCCCCCTTTGCCAACAGCAAAAAGGAAGGATAAAGTAGAGTTGGTGACAAAGGTCGGTGAGACGAGAGGTGAAGGAGAGGGAAGAGCAAGCCATAATATGCAAACCTGAAACATATCACGAGCAACATGTACGGGTCAAAGCTAATGAAATCCGATATCATCAATAGAGTTCGAAGAGCATCTACATCGAAGATTTAATAGAAATGAACCAAAGGTGCATATCATTGCAATGTTTAACCTTCCCTTGTCTTATATATCCATATTCAATAACTGCTAAGGGAATAACACAAAAACTAGTATTGAGACTAAACAGACATGAGTAGAGCATGGAATGTTATGATCGCAGCAAATGTAATTTTCAGTATTTTTTGCATTTGAAGGCACAAGACTCATATTTTACGAGCAATCAAGTCTAGTACATGCCTCCTAGCCATAAGAATACACGTTGTTTAGACGCCAGTATTCATAGGTATTTGGTAAGACTGACTATGATGCTTCAAAATGAACAGAGATAGCAAAGTCACGCCATGACATATCCAAACTCATTTCTGTGATGGGAAGATATGTTTCTCAGTGATTATGCCATTGCTCTACCTAGAGGCCAAATGTATTAAGACAGAGATAACAGGGGCACATCATGACATGTCATTCGACACTTGATTTGATGACGGGACATATTTTTCCGTGCAACAATATCATTGCTCTGTCAAATTTATTTTTCAAGAATTCCAGCTTATCAAGATGTTTAACACCAATACTAAGCTCTATAGTATCACCAAGATTGTCATGAAATTTGGATTTTCAGATAGCAGGATAGTCATTCAAAGCATAATATGTAGTCTCTAGTTAAGGTCTATTAAAACCAAGAACATAGATGATTTCAGAACCAATATTTTAGAACTTCAAGGAAATCATTAAATCTGAACCGATTTTATTGAATGGATAATCATCAGGGCACATAATAGAAAGCTCTTACTCCATATGTCCGTCTGTCTCATGAACGGTATTGTCAAACTGGAAGCCAGTGAAATTCAGATTGCAAGAGATAAGAAAAGCAACAAAACTCCCCCTAAAGATATGCAGAGAATTCACTCAAGGAGTTATGTTTGCAAGCAAATGTAAGGACAAACGTCAAGGAGTGAGAGAGTAGAACCATGCAGGGGTTGACCTGATCAAACATGAATTTGGCAGACATGAAATGCATGACCCAACACATGATTGTACATTTATTAATTGCAATAGAATGGAAATGAAACATATGCATGAATGCTGCAAAGTGACAACTCCCTCTTACTATATGGCCTATATGTGACAATGACTCATGGTACTTGGCGGAGGTGAAACCTCACACATATTGAGTGTGTCTAGGCAAGCATAACCTGCCTTTCCATACATCAACATTTGATATACCATGGCCATACAAGAATGATGCTACACAAACCATGCAATACGACACATATGCAAAATGACACATGGACATATAAACAATGCATGAACACACCAATCTGCAAAAACACACAACTAGATTGAACATGATCATCATTTCAATTTTTAGTGGCCTGAGGTCGGCAAAGACCAAGCTCCCTTCTGAGTGTTGAAAACCTGTCATTACACAAGGGCTTGGTGAAAATATCAGTAATTTGATTTAGAGTATCAACAAAATGCAGTTCAAAATTTGTCTTACTGACCTCGTCTCTAATGAAGTGATGCCTAATCTCAATATGCTTAGTCCTAGAGTGTTGGACTGGATTTTTTGCAAGGTTGATAGCACTAGTGTCATCACACAGAATTGGGACACAATCAAGATCCACCGAGTAGTCTTAGAGGTGGTGTTTAATCCACAACACTTGGGTGCCACAGTTTCACGCAGCAACATATTCTGCCTCTGCGGTTGAGAGGGCAACCGAGTGTTATTTCTTGGAGGCCCAAGAAACTAAACACCGGCCTAGAAACTGGCAATAGCCACTAGTACTCTTACGATCCAGCTTGCACCAAGCGTAATCTGCATCAGAATAAGATATAAGAGATAAATCACATGATGACGGATACCACAATCCCAAATCTTGAGTGCCGGTAAGATATCAAAGGATACGTTTGACGACAGTCAAATGAGATTCTCTAGGACTAGCTTGAAATCTAGCACAAATGCATACACTAAACTGGATATCTGGTCGGGATGCAGTCAAATAAAGTAAAGAACCAATCATACCTCTATAGACCTTTGCATCCACTAATTTACCATTTTCATCCGAATCCAGTGATGTTGTGGTGCTCATAGAAGTTGCAATGATTTTACTGTTTGCCATGTCAAATCTTTTCAGCAGCTCCTTGATGTATTTGGATTGATTTATGAAGCACCCATCTTCTCCTTGGTTGACCTACAAATCGAGAAAGAATTGAAGTTCTTCCATTAGGCTCATCTCAAATTCGCTAGTCATGAGGTTAGCAAATTCCTCACACATTTCAGATTTTGTAGAACCAAACACAATATCATCAACATAAATTTGAACAATCAAGATGTTCTTACATTGCTTCTTGGTGAAAAGTGTTTGATCTACCTTACCTCGTGTGTACCCTTTTTCAATGAGGAACGAGCTTAGTCTCTCATACCAAGCTCTTGGTCCTTACTTAAGACCATAAAGCGCCCTATCTAACTTGTATACAAAATCTGCATTGTTAGAATTCTCAAAGCCAGGGGGCTGCTCAACATAGACTTCTTCTTTGATCAAGCCATTCAAGAAGGCACTTTTTACATCCATTTGATAAAGCTTTATTCTAAGGGAGTATGCAAAGGCAAGTAAAATTTTGATGGCTTCGAGTCTAGCAACTGGGGCATAAGATTCATCAAAGTCTATCCCAAACTCTTGATTATACCCTTGAGCCACCACTCTAGCTTTGTTTCTTATTATCTTGCCATCCTCACTTAGTTTGTTCCTAAAGACCCATTTAGTGCCTATGACAGATTGTGATGAAGGTCTAGGAACAAGATGCCAAACTTTATTCCTTTCAAACTGGTTTAACTCGTCTTGCATTGAATTTATCCAGTTTTCATCTCTTAATGCTTCATCAATATTTTTGGGTTCATGCTGCGAGACAATAGCAAGTTGATATAATTCCTCCACAATTTTAAAATGTGACCTTGTTCAAGGTGGGTCATTCAAGCTGCCAATGACGTTTTCTAAAGGATGATCCTTAAGAATTCTAATGTTTGTAGAATCGTTACCTTCTCCTAGAGCTTGATCCCTTGCATTGCTTGATTCAGCTAGGTCACCAGCTTCTTTTATTTCTTCTTGTGGAGGATCACTCTTGTCCTTTATACTTAGGAATTCCCCATCTTCATCATTTTTCCTGCAAGAGTTATCATTGTTAGAATCATGATATTCATCAAAGGAAATATGGGGTGATTCTTCCACAGTTTAACTCTTGATATTGTAAATTCTATAAGCCCTAGATCTATCAGAATATCCAAGGAATATACCTTCATCACTCTTGGGCTCGAATTTATCTAAATCTCTTTTGTCATTATTGTGAATGAAGCATTTAGATCCAAACACTTTCATATGTGAGAGAGAGAGCTTTTTACCTTTCAGTAACTTTTAAGGAGTCTTTTTGGTGTGTGGCCTTACCATAGAGCGGTTGATAATATAACATGCTGAGTTTACCGCTTCAGCCCAAAACCTCCTTGGAAGTTGCCGTTCAGCAAGCATGGTTCTTGCCATATCTACAAGTGTTCGGTTTCTCCTTTCAACTACACCGTTTTGCTCTGGGGTTCTTGTTGAAGAAAATCGGTGTGAAATGCCTTCATCTCTGCAAAGATTATAGAAGTTAGCATTTTTAAATTCACCACCATGATCAGATTGGATCTTGGAAATTTTAACCTCACCGTCCTACTTTATCTTCATGTAGAGTGCCTGAAACTCATCAAAAACATCATTTTTAAGTGTGAGAAATAAAACCCATGTGAACCTAGAAAAGTCATCCACCAAGACATATCCATATTTTCTACCACTCAAGCTAGCAGTTCTGGTTGGGCCAAACAGGTCCATATGAATTAGCTCGAGTGGTTTGGATGATGTATTTTCAGATCTTCCCTTGAAAGATTTTCTTGTTTGTTTACCTAGGGCACATGCATCACACAACTTGTTTTCTTGTTTAAATGATAATTCAGGCAACCCTTTCACCATTGAATGCTTTAACAATTGATGTAAGACATTGTAGCTAGCATGTCCTAGTCTACGATGCCATAACCAAGCAATTTCATATTTTGGTGCAGCAAGATAAAGATTTAAATGAGCAGGATCATCTAAGTCAATCATGTAAACATTATTGCCTCTCTTATCAGAAAATTTTACCTTGTCAGATTTTGGTTCAAGAATTCTGCATTCATGAGAGTCAAACAACACTTCGTGACCCTTATCACACAATTAACTTATACTAAGCAAGTTGTATTTCAAACCTTCAACTAGCAGCACGTTTCAAATGGAGTTGGAGAGATTCTTACCTACATTACTTGTTCCAATGATTTTTCCCTTGTTGTTCCTCCAAATGTGACGTATCCTCCTTCCTTTTCTTCCAATAGACAAAATTTTGATTTGTCTCTAGTCATGTGTCTTGAACAGCCGCTATCAAGGTACCACATGTTATACATGGTTGCAAGACACTCCTGCACAAGCAATTAAGCAATTGTGTTTGGAACCCAACCAAATTTGGGTCCCATAAAACACTTCAGATTTTTAAAACATGAAACCATTTCTTTTGGAATCCAGACCTTCCTAACATTCATGTTTTGTTTGCTTAGAGCAGGGATTTGATTTTTCTTTTCAATCTTGACATTCATTTTCTGTTTGGAGGCTCTTGGTTGGAGTTTGTGGAAGTTTGATGAAGTTTGCTTCTTAAGCCATTGAGGCGGTCGGTTGGTTTTGGGTTGAAAGTGATTGTTTTGCCACCTAGGAAATTGATGAACACAGAAATCATAATTGTCCCAAAAATATGGTGATGCTAGCCTATATGAGTGTGCAATCCAATTGTGGTGAAATCTGGAAGGTTGAGCGGGCAATTGCCAAGGAGTTGTTGACCTATGCTGCGGGGAAGGTCGACCTTTCTTAGGTTTTTGGACAGGCTTTTTGGGAATGTTGGTGACTGCCTCTTCAATCTTTTCTTTCCCTTTCTCCTTTTGTTTTTGCTGGTTTTGTGTGGGAGTTGTGTTTGAGGTGGAAGCTTCGGAAGACGAAACAAATGTGACAGTTTTGATCCCAATTGGCCTTTTGTTTGTAGGTTCAAAACCCAACCTTTTCTTGTTGAAGTTCATTCTGGTTCCTAGCAATGCATCTAGGTTTTCCCTTCCATCCACAAATTTTTCTAAAGATTGTTGTTTGTCCTTTAACTCTTTTTGTAGGTTTTCAATGTTTTGCAAGAGTTGAGTGTTGACATGTTTGACAGCTTCATACTTCTCATTACTTAATTTGCTATCCTTTTCATATGTTTGCATTTTGAGTTTCATGCTGTAAATTTCATTCCTTAAGTCCTCATTTTCAATTTCCAAGTCAGCCATTTATTTTCTTCCCTCTTCTAAATTCTCAATCATTTCCTTAAGATTTTCAATTTCAGTTTCAAGTATAGCATTCTTATCATTCATATCATTATCATGCACAAATGAGTTAATTTTCTTTTTCAATGATTTATTCTCCTTTTTGTACATTTCATATTTTTCCATGAGTTGTATATATGCTTCCTCCCAATCATCAGTTGTATAATCTTCAAATGGAGAATTTACCTCAATTTCTTCATCACCTTTGGCCATAAGGCAGAAATCTTCTTTTTCTTTGTCCGAGGAGCTAGTTCCGTCATCACTTTCCTCTTCATCGCTCCATGTGGACACCATGGCCTTGTTCTTCTTCTTGCCCTTCCATTTGTCAGCTTTTCTGAATCTGTCGGGACAATCATTCTTGAAATGCCCTGGTTTGTTGCAAGAATAACAAATGATTTTGTCATATTTCTTAGAGTTTTTAGAATTAGATTTGAAACCATTTCTTACCTTTGACCTTCCTCTCATGAAGCTCTTACCTTCTTTTCTCAGGAATTTTTTGAACTTACGTGTGAGCATGGCTACGTCATCCTCATCTCGCTCACTTCCCGAATCCTCACCTTCATCGGAAGAGCCTTGATGACTGGGTCCTGCTTTAAGAGCTAGGGACTTATTCTTAGGTGTCTCAGCCTCTTTGTCCTTGAGATTGATCTCATAGGTCATCAATGACCCAATGAGTTCATCTACCTTAGTAGTTGCGAGATCTCTCGATTCTTCAACCACGATAGCCTTTGTGTGCCATGCTCGAGTTAACGATCTGAGAATTTTCCTTACAATTTCTTGCTCTGAATATTTCTTTCACAAATTAGTTAAACTATTAGTAAGCACAGTTAATCGAGCATACATATCTTGAATTGACTCATCAGGCTTCATGCGGAACATTTCATAGTCAGAAACTAAAATGTTGGCTTTTGTTTCTCGTACCTGAGAGGTTCCTTCGTAGATTACCTCTAACTTATCCCACATTTATTTTGCAGATACGCAGGTAGCCACTCTTGAGAATTCAACTGGATGGAGTGAGCATTACATGATGTGTCTAGCACTCCAGTTGACAATGGATTGCCTCATCTATTCTTTGGTCCACAAGTCCTCCTTATCCGTAAGCTCATACGGACCTTTGCTGATCACTCGCCAAAGTTCGTAGTCTTGGGCGCGAATGAACACCTGCAAGTGATGTTTCCAATAAGGATAGTTAGATCCAGTGAAATAAGGAGGTCTGTTCACAGAGTGTCCTTCAGGTAAATAACCCTTAGACGCTGATCCACCATTTCCCTCAAGGTCGTTGGACCCCATAATGATAGATTAGGCTCTGATACCACTTGTTGTGTAGTGGACAACGGATCTAGAGGGGAGGGGTGAATAGCTCTGCCCCTCTTTTCGCAATGCAACCCTCTTTAAAGCTAGATGATAAAATAAGCAGCGTAATATAACTAGCTTGACGAAGAACACAAATGATTTACTTGGCAAGATGATTACGTAATATATATATTGAACCTAAGCATGCATCTAACATAAAGCAATCGCACAAGCAAACCATAACACACGAGATTTTAAGGTGGTTCGGACTGAATCTCCAGTCCTACGTCCACCCCTCACGAAATCCGGTGAGGCTTCACTAGTGCAGCACACCAAACCGTAAATCGGAGAACCACCGACTGCCTTCCTACTAACCACCGGTAGGGACGTCAACACCGCAGATCGGACAACTTCCGATTGCCTTCCTACAAACCACCGGTAGGGACGTCAACACCGCAGATCGGACAACTTCTGATTGCCTTCCTACTAACCACCGGTAGGGACGATCTTCAGTTTTGATTGTTCGAATGAAATGAAGAAGAAAGAAAAAATATCAAGCTATTCAAACAAGATATGAAATAAGCTCAAGAAGAAAAATCTTGTCTGAGATTGCTAGAGCTTGATTCAGATTCTTCTATGGATGTAGATCACCAATAGAGGCTTCTATCTTCTTCACAAAGCTCTCTTCTTGATTCAACAACAATGGCTTCTTCTTCCTTATGAGTTGTGCTTCCTTGAATCTGCTTGAGTTGATGAAGAGGAAGAAGGATGCAGTTTAGATCACCCTTGAGAGCCTTGATTGCTTCTTCTTCCTTGGAGGTTGAGATGGCTTCAGATCTGGACTTGAATCACCTTGGATGGATGAAGAACTTCCTCCCGAAACACTGTTCACGAAGGTGCTACAGTACCTCAAAAATGGCCTCCCTTGATCTCCCTTGAAGCCTTGAAGTGTTAGGGTTTTTAACCCTTCATGTGTTGGTTTTATAGACCTTGAATGGTCCTTGGACACCCCCCAGACCAGATCCACAAATCATGAGAGATTAGGTGAGTTTTGATTAAATAAATCCATGGAAAGGGGCTGACCACGAGGTGGAAATCGAAGTCAAACATGGCTGCATCGGGGATGGCGGTCGACCTGTGGCTTCTGGCAGTCGACCGCTACTGAAACACCTGTAAACGGATGATCCCTGGGAAATCCGATCGACCGCTACTGGCTGGCGGTCGGCCTGTAGCTGACAGATCTGCAGTCGGGGGGTCCCTGGCTGGGGCGGTCGACCGCCAGCTGGGCAGACCCCGGTCCAGCCCGGGTCGGTCCGTTAGCCACTTCAGCTCCGTCGCTTGTGTCCATTAGCAGCCTGTTCATGTCTGTAACTTCATCCTTGTTGGTCTAGAAAGTACCAACTGAATCTTTGTCTTTTGACTCTCATCTTGTGCAGTGGCCTTGGCTATTTGAATAAAGCTTGTAGTTGTTGTATAAAATTTGCGTGTGAAGTAGCCGGCCAATGTATAGACTTGTGTTGCAGCCATCAACCAACGTACAGACTTGGAGTTGTGCTAGCAGCCAACGTACAGACTTTATCTTGTGCAACGTATAGACTTTGTTTTGTGCATGCAGCCAACGTATAGACTTCATCTGTAGCAACGTACAGACTTCATCTGCCACAACGTACATACTTCGTGTTGTGCAACGTACAGACTTTGAGTTGTGCATGCAGCCAACGTACAGACTTCATCTGCAGCAATGTATAGACTTCAAGTTGTGCTAGGCAGCCAACGTACAGACTTCATGTTGAGCAACGTACAGACTTTGTCTAACGTATAGACTTCGTCCAATGTACATACTTTGTCCAACGCATAGACTTTGTCCAATGTACAGACTTAGTCCAACATATAGACTTTGTCCAATGTACAGACTTTGTCCAACGTATAGACTTTGTCCATCATACAGACTTTATCCAATGTATAGACTTTGTCCAACGTATAGACTTCGTCCAACGTATAGACTTTGAATGCAGTGCACATGCCCGCAACCTGTTCGATGAAATGACAAACTGCTTAAACAGATACACAATGACATCATATGCAAACACAATGTCACTTATAGTAGTTGCTATCATCAAAACCATAATAGTAATCATGGTGCACATGTGTTCAACACGAGGTAAACGAGCAGAAATTCCGAGAGAACCTTGACTTGGTGGACGAGATCCGAGAGATTGCAAGCATCCGAGCAACGGAATACCAACGCCGCATCACTCGATACTACAACACCAGAGTCCAAGACAGACACTTCCAGCCAGAAGACTTCGTCCTGAGGAAGGCCGAAGCATCTCGACCACTAGAGGCGGCGGGGAAGCTGGCCCCTACCTGGGAAGGTCCCTACCGAGTGGTCGAGAAGCTCGGGAAAGGAGCATACCGATTGTCCACCATGGAAGGAACACCCATCCCTCGGACGTGGAACGTGACAAATCTTCGCAAGTTCTACTTTTGAACATTTGGAAAGCATACACATGTAAGCGAAATAGAATAATCACCATTCTTCCCTTCTTATTGAACTTTGATGTACATCAAGAAGGCCGTAGCCGGTATAGTATACATGTACAGAAAAATTACATCCCTTGGTACTATAACGCAAGAAGAATGCTCGGCCGACCCAGTAGGCCCTCCCACGTCTATCCACTGACTCTGCCTCGTGCAGAAACTGGCTCGGATAAGGGATCGCCGGCTTCATTGGTTTGAGAAAGCTCTCAGGAAAAAGGAAAAGAGGGGAAACAACAACAAGAAGAGAGGAAGGAATACAAGTGAAGGCCTCCTCTCTGCCAACTCTTTGCAAGGCAGAGAGTGCAGGCACCCTCCAAAAAGTGAAAGGGGAGGGAGAAAAAGAAAATGGCAGAGATGGACGAGGAGGCAGGGGAAGACCCGGAAAGGAGTAAGCTTAATTAGCTCCCCCCTCCCCTCAGAATGACGTCGACAGGTCAAGGACAGAAGGGCGGCATGACGAACCCTCTTCCCGAGTGACCCTCGACTAACAAAACCTTTTCCACACTGAAACAACAAGAGCTTCCCTCCTACCGCCATCTGTATCATCATCTTCTGAAGCGCCCTACATGCCCCGCCAAGACTAACAGCACAACGCTTCACGGAAGGGAAAGAAGGAGAAAACCACCAGAGATGGCCTTAAGTGAAGAAAGGAAAAGGAGACACCCCTCGGACCTTTTATAGGCCGAAGGGGGAGCTGATCGCCTTAAATGACTCTCCCCATTACAAAACACGCTAAAAAGACTTTCCCTGAGATGGTTACCTTAATTCCGGACACCCCCCCCCCAGCGGGATGCGTGAAGCGGCAAGTCATTAAGGGCGGTATGGAAAAATGGAAAGGTGCCAGCGCCATGTTAGTTATTTGACAGATTGGCTCGCGCAAGATCTACAGAAAATCGACGCCTTCTTCAAACGACTGCGGATACGGTAGTCAAATCACACCAAAAGTGATAAGAAACAGTCAATTCAACATTCAATACTACCGCTATTATAGTTTCCAAAAAAGCTTTACTCGGATACATATGAAAAAGAAAGAAAAAAAGAAAAGAGCTATTGCATCAGGCCTCGGGCCCATCTCCAAGCTCGGTAGACAAGGCTTCTTCGGCACAAGATGATCTGCCCCTAGTGTTCTCGGCGACGGCAGGCCCAGACACCGACCCCACTTGTGTGGGAACTGTTTCGGCCGTGTGCCCTCCCGAGGATGCTGGAGTTGGCGGTCGCTCAGACAGGACCGAACTCACCTCTTCACACGACGTGTAGTGGGAAGAGTCAGTGGAGCCCCAATCCGAGTCATAGCGCTGACCGGAAGGAAAAATGAGCGTAGACGACTAGGCCTCTGCCTCCAGGACGGCCCGATCGTAGCCTTTAGAGAAGCTCTTCTGGAGTCCCCATTGGTAGCCTAACTTGTAGTAGGGAAAGGCCGCCTATTGTAGAGCTGCCTGGTAAGCCTCTAAGCACCTATGTTGCTCGAGCGCTTCCTTGCCATCTAGCTCTGCCTTCCCCTCGAGCTCACCTATCAGCTGCTCTGACTCGGATAGCCTTCTCTCGGCCTCGGATAGCCTTTGCTCGGCCTTGGCCCACGAATCCTCGGCCTCCCGAACTTGATCCTCATGCCCCCCTCACTCGGCCCTCCATTGGTCATCGCGCTTGACCTGGTTTCTACGCTCCGACTTAAGGAGCTCACTCTTCCGGTCAACCATGCGACAAGCCTAGGCCAGCTGCTCCGCCAAAGACCGAGCCTCCGCTTGGCTCGACTGTGCCAGCTCTCGGAGCGGGGTCATCTATCGGTGAAGGTCCCCAAGATCGAGGGTCAGATGCTTGACCTTCCGATCAAGCGCACCGCGGGTCCACGAGAGAGTCTCCCGCTCAGACTCCACCCGAGCGTACGCATCCACTGCTTCAGCCCCCAGCTGGGCCAAGACCAACCCTCCCTCCATAATCTGCTCAAACAGCGAAGAGGGGGGACCCTTCCAGACTTTTTCCCGCAAGTCTCGAGAAGCTAAGGAATGGCACGCCCGGTACAGAGGAGCCTGGACATTGAAGGTGCTGGTAGAGGGAGGGGAAGCTCTCACCGGAGCGGCTGGGATCGAGGCATCTCCCTCGGGCAATCCCGTCTCGGGTGCCCCACCGTTTGGCTCGACGTGAGCGGCCCCACGGCGTACCTCCGTAGTTTCGATCGACTGAGATCGAGTCGCCTCCCCTTGCAACCCTCCAGCCTTGACCGGCTCAAACCGGACCCCCTCATCTGGGGCCCCTCCACTACGTTCGGCGCCTCAGCATCGGCGGTGATCTCTCCATCATCGGCCCCCTCTTGTTCAGTAGAGGGTAGAGTCGGCAAGGAGTCTCCTCCGGATGGATGGATGACCTCCTCCTTCCTCGCCCACTTCTTCTCAATAGACTGAGCCTGCATTGAAGACCGCAACAACTTGGCCACGGGATCCTTGCGCTTGACCCCCCGGCGCTCAAAAACGTCATCCCGGGCCACCAGCTTGCCCTTGTCCCGGGCACGGGGCGAGCCCTATGAAGCTTGAAGATCGTCAGGAGCCGACACCTCGTCCAAATTGATGATCTCCAATTCGGCCGACGGTGCTTCCTCCTCAACCGCTCGCCTCGTGTCTGAACCACAAAAAGTAGACTAAGTTCCCGAACTCCTTACCTGTCGACGACAGCACTAGAGTGAGGTAGCCCTCAATGTTGGAAGAAGTCACCAAATCAGCAGTCTCTTGGCGATTCTGCTGCAGGATGGCAGCCTCCTCTTCCACCTCCGGAAAAAACACGGTCTGCTTCGAAGGAATGTTTGGGTGGAAATTGGGCGCCATCGGGAAATTCCAGACTATACCAACTGCCGATTGGCCCACCAAGAAATATTGGGTCTTCCACCCTTTATGAGAAGAGTCCTTTACAGAGAGGGATACGCAGCTCCTCCCCCGCTTCGCCTGAATATAGAAGAAGCCTTTCCCAGCATGAGGATGCTCCTTCAACTCAAAGAAGTAATGGAAACGATCCAGCGAGGCGCGCACCCCACACTGGCCGTAGAGGAAAATAAAGGAGAAAATAAAGGTATAAGAGTTGGAGACCAGCTGGACAAGAGGCAGCCGGTAGAGCCGAAGCAACACGGTAACAAAGTGATGAAGGGGCAGACGAAAGCCGCATTTTTAGGCCAGGAGAAAGGAGCAAAAGAGTCCAGAATGAGTGGACAGGCTAGACTCAAGAG
Organism: Amorphophallus konjac; assembly: GCA_022559845.1. NCBI lineage: Eukaryota > Viridiplantae > Streptophyta > Magnoliopsida > Alismatales > Araceae > Amorphophallus > Amorphophallus konjac. The sequence goes on along the minus strand of CM040120.1, from coordinate 154,803,327 downwards.
GCTCAGGCGCCATGAACTGGAACCGCCAAGGTAGCCCAGCCCGTATTGACTCTCCAGTCGCTTCACCTCAGCCTCCCCCAGCTCATTGCAGAGCGGCTCCGACGGCGTCAAGAAAACCCTTGGAGCCCGTTTTCTATACCTCCCCTCGGCCTCAGGATGATGGTCTGCCATGAGACAGAGAAAAGAAGAAGGGGAAAGCTCCAAGGCGAGAACTTCGGAGGAGAAAGGGAGCTGACAAATCCCCGCCCCAGGAAGCCCCTCTTGCTCCGGTGGCTGCAACGATTCTCCGCTCTTCCGAAACTGATCTCACCGCGCAGGAGCCCCCAATCCTCAAATATAACTACAAAGAGAGGCAAAACCCTAAAACCCCGAAGATAAAGGGACACAAAACGTGCAATGCCTAAAAAAACCCTAACGGGAGGCGGCGCGGCATCCGATCTCCCGAGGAGGGGCCTTCTCTTATTCATCATAACAGGCGTATTTTCAAGGTGAGCCGCGTCATCTGGCCCCTACCAGAGAGATATATGTACCCAACCAGTGCCATAAATAGTCCAACCCAAATGCTTCTCGTTCGAGCCTAATCTTGGCTCGGGAGTAGGAGGGGGACAAGTGGAGAGGGGAAATCTCACCGTCCCTACGGAGAGGCCGAACGAGGTCCAACTCAGATCGAATGAGGCCCAACTCCCCAAAGTGGTAGCCCCCAGGCCCACTTACTGTAAAGCACAAAAACTCACTCGGAACAAGCGCTTCCTATGCGGCCTTCGGGTTGGGAAGTCCGAGCATCAGTCGATCGGGAAAGCTCCCCCGGAGCCCCCTATTATTTGTCCCGACCCAGCACTTACCGCTCGGGAGGCCACTCCTGAATAAGTGCCATTCGCTCGGGCTCGCTGATGGAAGCTTATTGATACGGCCGTTGCGAATCCCTTAATGGCAGGAAGCTCAACGGGATAGGAGAAACTAAGAGTCCACGCGCCGTAAGGAGCCCGCATGAAGGACGTAACCCCCCTGGAACTCCTCCGCTTACACGGATCAATTCGCACAACAGGCCATTATTTAAACAGGACATGCCCTACTACGAGAAGGTAAGCATAAGCAAGGCATGAGCAAGCAACCCTGAGCAGGAACCACTTCACCTTTCGGTGGAGAGGGATCCCGCGCTCCCATTTTCCTCCCAACACTTCTCTTCGCACCAGTGCTCCACTACCTGTGCTGACTTAAGCATCGGAGGGTCTTCCCTGGGGATCTATCCCTGGGCACCTCTGACTTGTTTCCCTTCTTGCAGTTCTTACTTCAAGAGTACGTGGTCATCTTCCTCTGCGCTCAGGAGCAGCACGAGATCGCCCCTCTTCAGAGGTATTAGAAGATTTGGTGTGAAGGGCAAGCTTACACCAAGATATATTGGTCCCTTCGAGGTGCTAGAAAGAGTTGGCAAGATTGCCTATCGGATCGCCTTGCCTCTGCAACTATCTGAAGTACACAATATATATCACATTTCCATTCTCAAGAAGTATGTTCATGATCCGACTCACATCATAGATCATGGCTATCACGTCCCGAGCCTTTATTACAGCGGAAGACTCACTCGGGGAGCGTGAACAGCCGGCATGGTAAGCCTCTTGCAAGCAATAATCAATCAGAGCGCGAGACAATCACACAAGTAAATGCAATTGCATAGGATTTAATCAACTTCAACTTCATATCATAATGCTCAATATTCAAAGATACAATCACTAATTTGATTTTCATTCTACTAGACTCAAGAAATAGGAAAATTACATTGACTCAATCTAGACATTATAAACTTCCTATGTCTTCACTCTTGTAATAACAACATTCAATCGCTCTCGGACCCGCTACTTGAATCACCCGAATCCGAATTCGAACTATTTCCATCTCTTGAAAAATATTGGAAATAGGTAATGAGCACACTTGGCCAGTAGGTATCTTCGCATCAACATGAAGACACTATTAAAGTAATTAACAATTTAGCTCTAAAGAATAAGGTAAAATCATGCGAATGCGAATCGATCACGCATTTAAACCAAAGTAACAAGATAATCATGTAAGATCGAATGATCAAGAATGAACTAGCAAATATATAACAAGAACATGATATTGGCCTTCCATGAACAAGACTGTAACGAGATTGTACTAGCAAGCCACATATTCATCACACTAGTCTCTTTTGAGTACATAGTTCATGAATTTCTGTGGAATATCAAGCAAGAAAGTCACGTCGTGCCGTGGATCTTCACTTATTTATAGAAATAGTACTCCCAGCGCAATGCGACGCCAGTAGCATCATACCCCATGGTTTATAAAATAGTATGTTTCCGGCAATCAGCCGAGGGGACTAGCATAGAGCCCTTGAACACAATCAGTGCTCGATCGCATCTTCAGTTATAAATTAAGCTACTTCCACGCATGTAACAGTAACGCATGGCCAAGAATGTAATAAGTTCAATAATTCCATGACAACAACAATCAATGAATGAATGCTTTAATTTAAATATATGAGATCAATAATGACATTTAAACTATGTTATGCTTATAGAATAAATCGGCAGCATAACGGTATATTTCCTTAACTTTCATCCATTACATTAAGTCTATTAAGCAATATGATAAGTTCTAGATCATCAAGGTTTGTCTAGAATCATTGAAATATCAACCCTTGCTCAAACCTTGGAAGCTATGTAACGGTCGTTTGCTGGGCCGTTACACTATGTAACGCGTCCATAATGGGCCGTTACAGTGACTAGAGTCCAGCATACTAGTTTAGACTCAGTGAAATGTGACGGTCGGGCATTGGGCCGTTACGTGAGCCTGACGGTCCAGTACAAGGCCGTTACATTACAAGATCCAGAAAACAACGATAGTGTATTCTAGTTATTGGGCTTTAATGGTACAACCAACTCGGCGTCCTAGTGGGAATCCCAGGCGCACAGAGAATTACGGAGGCCTTGAAACATTGATTTCCTAGTCCATTGAAAGGAATATCCAATAGAGAGGTCCTCATGTCCAAGATGGTGTTCCTAAAGTGCAAAGTGTGAACTAATGGCAACATACCGGAATATGTGCCATGTACTTATAGAAATGACTCTATTGACAGAGAGAGATATGTATAATCAATGTGAAATCATGATGAAAAACTCTATCAATACAACGTTAAAAAGTCATGCTTTATAATACAAAACTATATAATTTGGCTTCATGAAATTAACATAACTCAAGTAAAAGTGAGATACCAAAACGGGCAATAACTAATATGAATAATCAGATAACCTTAAAATCACATGATCAGGTTAAAACTTAAGTAACTAGCTTAACAATAAATAATATTGGCAAGTTATATTCTATCTTAGGGTTGGCAGAACACAGACTCTGACGGTCTGGAGGTGGGGCGACACAATGAACGTAACAGTCAGGAATCCAGCCGTTACATGAACGTAATGCGTCTGTCCAAGTGCGTTAGAGACAACAGTGAAAATCCAAAACAGCAGGGTGTATGACGGTCTGTCGTAGGGCCGTTATATGAGTGTGACGGTCCTACGCTGATGCGTTACAGTATCTGCTGACAGAAAATCATATGAGTCCTAAGAGATCAACTCATATCATGTCTAACTCAAATTCCATCTCTATTCTAGATATGATAACAAAGTATAGGCTAACTACATGCATGGGTATCAGTGAATTAGATGAATAACATGCTTTAATTTTTCTATTAGGGCTAGGAGATGCATGACATGTATATCAACAAGTAAAACATGAAATTAATGCTCTACTATGCATGAAATTCAATCAAACCAGAGGGCTTTTAGTACTATCAGGTTGTTTTTGCCGTTCATGAAATAACCTACCTCTTAACTTAGGCTGTTGCTTCTGATTTGGATTGAGAATCCTGCCCTAGATTTCCTTCTTCTGTAACTTTTTCAGCAACTTCGTTGGGCTTTAACTCCACGACCTCTTGACCTAAAGATGTGAAATTTGGAGGGGAGTTAGTCTAAAGTATTGTAAACAAATACTTCTAAAGAGCTTACCTGAGATAATGACTCCTTACCTTGATTCTTTACGTCCAAAAAGTAAGGGTCGCACAGTTCAGAACTATGTCCTATTTATAGAGTTTAGGCTAGGGTTTGAGGATTAGATCGATTATAGAGTCCTTGTTTGGTCATAATCTAATCTCTAAGAGTCCTCAATATTATTATAACTCTTCCCAAGTCGATCCTTAGTGGATAAGAGTCCAAAGTTTTAATCTTTGTACTTGTTCTTTCTTTTACGGAACTAACATGATGTAACGGTCTACGGCCAGTGCGTTAGAGGCATGTGACGGTCTCACGATAGACCGTTACATTTCTTGTTCTCAGAGTTCAACATGTCTCAAACTCTTCAACTCACAGAATACACATAGTGTAACGGTCTAGCTCTCATGCATTACTTGGCTATGACGGTCGCCCGATGGACCGTTACAGTCAACGTAGCTAGAGTTTTAAATAAGTAAAACTCTTTTATTCGTTTATCCATTTAAATATATATATGTGTGATTAGTATTTATCCTTAATGACCTTCTAGAATATGGGCCAACCCAATTGGGCTTGGTCCTTAAAACCTTTTGGCCTTCTTTAAACAGGCTAGGTTAATTCATTGGGCCTTCTAAAAGTTCAATAATCCTTTTATAATTCTCTTTGGCCCTTATAAATTACAACTAAATTCCAGAAAATTATTAAATAATGTAGAAAATACTTATATAAATTCTGGGGCACTACAATGGCGACCTGGTGATACAATAGAATCTCACCTATGAACAAAAGCCTTTGAAGATCCTTGATCGTGAGGTTCGTGTATTGAGGAACAAAACTATTCCCATGGTAAAGGTGCAATGGAGCATGTGCTCAGAACAAGAAGCCACATGGGAGACTGAAGAATCTATGAAGAGAAGATTCCCTAACTTATTTTAAAATTGTAAGTATTCTGCACCCTTCATATTTATATGCAAGTTGAATTTGGGGACCAAATTCTTTTAAGTGGGGGAGGATGTAATAACCCGAATAAAACAAAGGAATAAATAAATAAATCCTCCAAGCAAAATAAAAGCCTTAAATATAAATGGGCTTTAATTTACTTATACTTATAACCCACACACATATGGGCCTCCTATACAGATAAATTAGCTAAAATAACTAATAGCTAATGGGCCTTAAAAGCCCCTAACCTTTCCAACGTCCAAAGGGAATATAGGGTAAATATACATATATGTGTATAATGGGATTTGTTTCCAAAAGCCCAAAGTTGTTTCACGTTCGAAGCTTGCATGGCCTAGGGTTTTGAACTCTAACAGGATAGCGGCTGTGGATATAGTAACAGTAAGGTTAACTTAGAAGTCTTAAACTTATTAGGATTGCATTCGTGGGAAACTTCTATCCCTTTAGGATTCTAAAACCCCACTAGGAATCCCACATCATAAGAACCCTGCCCCATCGACGAGCTCCGGCTACTACTGTTGCTCGTATTATTTTTCCTTGCGTCGACGTAGAAGGGCAGCTTCTTCCTCCTCCTATGCCGGCCATAGCTGCGTAAAGAGGAAGTCGTGCTTCTTCCACTTTCATCTGCGATCGTTGCTGCATCCTACTATAGTAAACGAACGGAAGAGGAAGTCCTCTCCTTTATCGTTTCTTCCGTCTGACGACTATCACGCGTAAAGAAGCCGTCATGTGCTTCTTCCTTCGTGTTCGTTTGCATCCGTCTACTTCTGTTCGAAGTGCTGTAGTTGTTATTCTTCTTCCACAATCGTGTGCTGCTACTGGTATTGCTATTGTTGTTACTTTAGCTACTACATATTCTCTTTTTCTCTGCTTTGTTCGTTGTCCGATTTAACACTTAAGTGGTAGGTGATCTCAAGATACGAAGCCCAACATGATAATCACAGTAAATCCATGCATATAGGTCATCTAGCATTTATTCCATGACTGCTATTGGAGTTTTATAAAGTTTTACTGTGTTTTTACAAATAGCGACCAAGTCATGTGCGCTTATTGAATGAACGCTCGCGCGAACTGTCACTAATTTCTTGCAAATTACGACAGTGACCAGGGCGTAGTTTAATGAGCGACATTGCGCCAGCCGCTAATTCTTTTAGTGAAATTAATAAATACCACATGTTAAAATTTAATATCTATGAAATAAAGCGTTAAAAATTTTGTATGAGCTTGTTTCTGGAACCTTTATATTTTTCTCTATCTATCCATGTCTTTACTTTCCTGATTATGTGAACTCCAAGTTTATGAACAGTGTCATGTGTCTAAAAATGTACCTGCCCGATGCGTAGCATCAAACAAAGAATGAGCGACAATCATATAGTCGATATTTAACAAATAAGCGCCCCTATACGGTGGCGTTGATTTGTAAAAATAATTAGTAAAAATGAAATATAAAGAAATTTTCATTTTGCGACAAGGCAGTAGACGTTATTTAAAGATTGGGTGCCGTTGTGAATGCTAGCCAATTCCAATTAAATTATGTTGATTCAGGAAAATTACAAGAATTAGCGCCCGTCCATACAGTCGCTAATTCTTAGTAATTTAAATTGGATTTCTGTAAATATACGATTGAGTGACCTTTCAGAAAGCTGCTATTTCAGGATATAGCGCCCTCTGGATGGACGCCAATTTTATTATCTCTCAATTTTACCATGTTTCTCACCCATATCGCGGGGTTTACTTGGCACTCTCATCTCACATCCGTAGATGGAGTCCCTATTTTTGTTTCTATCGATTTCACACTCAATTCTTGGTGATGATTCGACCCTTCAGGGGATATTCCTTCCTTTGGACTGGTACTTTCTTCATTGAGTCCTTCGTAAGTCTACGCTAGCCTTGGATTCCCTCAAGATAGCTGAGTAGGTTGTACCCTCAAAATCCTAGAACCCCTTTTAGCCATGTCACTCTAAAGAAACATGGTGGTCTAGCTCTCATAGAGTGCTATCGTGGCCTTCTGTCTTGAAATAGCGACAACCATCTGGATGCTAATTGAATTAGTGACCAGACAGTCATCGTTATTCACTGAACCTGCGACGTGATAGGTGTTGCCAATTCTTTAATGAGCGACCGTGTTAACGGGCGTAAATTCTCCATACCTGTTCTATTTACATAATTAGCGACCAGACAGGGCGTGCTATTTATGTAATTGATGACATCCTTAGTGGGCGTCAGATGCCCAGTTTCATGACATATCTTAGTTTTCATGTGAATTAACGATGTGTCATACTTGTTCAAATTCTGCCCTTGAACTCCTTCATTCGTGAAATCTATCTTATCATCCCACAATGGTTTATTCTTTTGGAACACTATATTGGCTATAACTATAGTGGATGTCTAAATTATACATGACTCAATGCTTGTGCATATAGGGCCCGATCTGGTCCTGAGAGGAGTACCCGAAAGTACTTGTGCCCATGGGAGCTATATTGATCACGGTGTGACATTGCACCGAAGTGCTTGACTTGCTTGATTATTGACATTCCACGACTCGTACTTGACTTGACTTCACATGACTTGCGTGGCCCGGAATAGGTATTTACTTGTTTGATATTATAATAGTCAATTCACGTGACATGACTTGATATATTTACATGCTTGACCATGTTGATACATTTTACATGAATATCTTGAAATCTTGCTAGTTCATTAACTCTTGATACTCTTCTATCTCTCGTCATTGTCATGCGTACATGCATAGCTATACTTGCATCCATACAACATGTAATTTACTTAAAGCAAGCTTGTACTTGAGATATAATTCCTACTAAGTATTCGCTCACCCTAGTTTTCCCCTATTTTTCAGGTAACTCTGATGACGAGAATCAATTGGATGGGAACGGGAACGAGTAAAGAGCGTAGAGCCACCTAGTCATGGAAGCGTCTATCTAGTCGTGCCTCTTTTTTACTATTTCTTGAGTTGATCATTGTAATTTTCTTTTATTGAGTCTAGAATGTCATATAGTACTCTTTTCTAGAAAGGAGATCATGTAATGGATTTACCATAATGGTTATTATGAATAAATTAGATTTGGTTATCTTGCAATTTGCATATCTCTGTCTATAAGGTCAAATTCCTTATGCTCTGATTGACATGAATGATATGAAATCGTCACGCATACCAGGTTCCTTCCACGCTCTGGGCGTGACAATTGATTTAGATAAGTAATTTCAGCAGATAAGAATGAAAGAGTTCTCAATCTGATACAAATCTCATAAATCAGAAGTGATTAAATTCCAGACTCTTCCATTATAAATGGCTTATGCTCAGTTCCTTATTTAATTGCATGGTTCAAATCTAATAAGTTCAGAGTTTATCAATGAATGTTCTTTTGAAAAAATTTCTGCATTCATATTTAATAGAAAATGAACCAATTTTTCATATTAGAACTTTGTTTAACCTCCTTTCTTCTTACTTATTCAAAACCAATGACTCCTCTAGGAGTTACTAAAATTAGTGTTGAGGTTAAACATATTTGACAATTCTAATTTAGTCTTTGGGGTTTCAACACTTTCTCTTGACCTTTAGTCACATTTTTAGATTTTTCTTTTTGGCTCATAAAATTTTTTTAAGAGCAATCGAGTATAGTCCACACCTTTTGACTTAAGGGTACACGTTGTTTAGACGCCAATACCCCTAGTTACTCAGTGAGACTAACTATCCTACTTCAATTAAAACAGAGATAGCAAGGACACCTCATGACTAAGTCAACTTCATTTCTTTGATGAAGGCCTTAGTTTCTCAGTGTAACCTTAGCCATTGCTCTACCTGAGCATTGAAACACAATTTTATCATGTGCTCCACTTTAGAATTTTCAGGTTGTTCTATGCTTAAAAATAATACTTAATCTAAGTATCTCAACCAAAGACAGCCATGCTTATAGAACTTTCAGATTTAGAAGATTTTACAGGACACAGCATGTGAAAACTGGTTAAGGGCTATTAAAACTGAACACATATATTTTCAAGAAATTTGTTTCTAAACTCAATGAATTCATTAAACTTAAACCAGCTAATTATTCTGGACAATCATAAACTTGTATAATAGAAGATTCCTAATTCAAAATTTGTTCAGATTTGTGATCATGGTATACAGATTGGAATCTTTTTGAATTATAGGTGATTTTAGAAGGTAATAGACAGTCAGAGACAATGTAGCAACCAGGAGGGTGACTTCAAATGTAGGTAATCAAGTGGATAGGCAATAGGCAGAAGATGACTTCAAGAGTAGATAACAGATGTGAAAGATTTCCAAGGTGACTAGCTCAAGGGAATGGCAATGAAATCCAAGCAGTAGCAGAGGGTGATTCCAACTGTAGGCATAGCAAGAGAGCAAACATCAGATGAACTCGACTTGAGAGGCTTTTTAAGTCGGCTTGAGAATTTTCAGATAAGACTCCCCATCAGCAAAATGCTGGGAATTTTCAGAAAGAGAGATATGTGCAGCTCAAACATTGTTTTCAGATTAATTTATTTTAGCTCCCCCTAAGTGTATGCATGATTTTCAAACAATTCTTCTTACACTTTTTGACAAAATTGATATGCAATAGAATGCAAAAAAATGCACATAAGTAGACTATAAAGTGCCGGGACTCCCCCTATCTAGATGCACTGAAGACATCAAATGTAACATGAAGACCATGTGGGGAGTATGCTAACATGAAAATGCATCACATATGAGAGCTACAAACACTGACCTTCGGTACTTGGCAGAGGACTCGGTCATCAGAACCACTTCAATGCATAGTGTGTACTCCCAGACAACATTATTGTCCTTCTTCACACAACCATTTGCTATACCAAGTGATCATGCATAAACATGCATAACAATGCATGAAAACATGAGAACCTATGCAGCTCAACTCATGAATGCTCAACTAAACAATCTAAATCAGCACATGAGTTCTCACTAACCAGATCAAGCATGATATGCAATTAAACATAGAAGGAGTTATAGAAGATTAACAACTAAAACAACAACTAAGACAATAAATCAAAAATGGGGTTTTACCAACCTCGAATGTCTTGGCTTTATTGAACCCCTTTATTTGTTCTCCTTCTTTCTCCAAGGCACACCTGTAAAATAGATCTTCATTTTGAATATTTAGCTACCCAAGTGTTCTTGGGTCCTGAAGGGTTAGTAGCACCTTTGGTGGGTGCTCTCCACATTTTCAAGGTAGTAAGATCATCAAACTACATCAAAAAGCAATTATTCATAGAATGCCCAAACCGTCCACAATAATGACAAGAAATAGTAGGCTTTGTGTTCTTCTTGTGCATATGAGCATGGGAATAGAATTTCTATGCATAACCAAATCTGTTATCATGCTTATCATGAAAACCTTTTTTCTATCAATAGTCGTTCACTGTATGGCCGTGCTTTCCATAGTTAAAGCACACAATGTGACTACGGTTTGAAACAAATTTATTTCTTTGAAAAATATTTTTCTTTGCCGGGAAATTAACAAATTTAGAGTTAAGAATCTTTTCTTCCCCTAGCAAACCAATAGTGTGCATCAATGTGGCCTATCTTACCACAGCAAAAACAATGAATTTTCTTGTTCAGAATAGTAGGAGATTTCCTAACATGCTTCCTACCATTATTCAATTCATCATTTTTCTTGACAAAGCAATTATGCATAATGTGACCATGCTTTCCACAATAGAAGCAATGAATATGGTAATTTGTGGGTTGTTTGACCTTTGAGGTGGTGGCTACATTGGAAGCTTTGACAAAAGATGTCTTTAATTTATGTTCAAAAGATTTTTTGTCAATAGGGTTGTAGCCCAGCCCCTCTTTCTGGAAGTTCACCTTAACTCCTAATAGCCTATCCAAATTTTATTTACTGTCTACAAATCTAGACAGTGAGCTTTTCAAATCCTGAATTTCATTTTCCATGGAGGCAATCATCAATTCTGAGTTTAGGGTCTCCTCTTCAAACTCGGCAACTCTAGTTCTCAAGGCTTCCATTACAGATTTGTAATCTTCAGTTTGTTTTTCCATATTGTGCAATTTTTCAGTCCCATCTATACAAACGGATTTCCCTTTTTCCAACACCATTAACCTCTCTGACATGGCAGAATTTAACTATTTTAATTTTTCAATTTCTTGAACCAATTTTTCCTTCTGAATTAACTCATCAATTAAACTCTGATCATTTTTAGATGTTTTCTGTTTGTTTTCAAATTCAGAAATTTTGGTTAACAGATTTTTGTTCTCATTCCTTAATGAGCCAATCATTTCCTTGTGCATTTCAATATCAAGATCATAAGCTCTATTCATTTCTTCCACTTGTGAGCATTTTGCACATGAAGTGTTAGAATTGATCTGTTCAATTTTTTTTCAATTTTTTATTTTATTTTCTCAATGCTTCATGTGACTCAAACAATACAGTATACGCATGCTCCCAATCATCTATATTAAAGTTCTCGAAGATAGAGCTTACTTCTTCATCATCTTCATCTTCATTTGCCATGAGAGCACATACTTCTTCCTCTTCACTCGAAATGTTGTCTTCCTCATCACTCCAGGTTGACACCATAGCCTTGGATTGCATCTTCTTGGCCTTGGAGTCCTTTTTCTCCAGCTCTGGACATTCATCTCGAACATGCCCTGGCTTCCTACAATGATAACACACAATCCTATCAGACTTTTTATGCATACCAATTTTAGAATGAAATTTTCTATTTTTCTGATAATGCTTCTTCTACTTTCCATACTTACCTCTAAATCTTAAGAACTTTTAGAAGTTTTTAGTGACGAATGCTTGTTCAGAAGCCGATAATCATGCTCTTTCCACTGCTATCAGACCTCATGAGAGCTATTGTTTTTTGTTTCTTCTCTCATTTTAACTTTTCCTGAAATTTATCTCATATGTCATCAAAGAGTCGATCAGTTCGTCTACCTTCATAGTAGACAAATCCTTAGATTCCTCAATAACAATGGCCTTAGTGTGCCATGCAGGAGAGACCTGAGAATTTTTCTAACAATCTCACTATCAGGATAATTCTTACCTAAAGTTGTAAGATTGTTAGTGAGTTGTAAACGTCTAGAGAACATTTCCTTAATAGTCTCATCATGCTTCATTTTAAACATTTCATATTCTGAGGTCATCATATTTACCTTGGTGGCTCTTATCTGGGATGCTCCCTCGTATATCAATTCCAATCTATTCCACATCTCCTTGGCTGATCTGCAAGCTGAAATCCTCGAGTACTCCTCCGGATGAACCGCGCACTGCATGATATTCATCGCAGTCCAGTTGACGATTGACAAGCATACTTGTTCTCTCGTCCATGCAGTTTCATCTTCTGGAAGTTAGAATGGACCGTTAGTAACAACTCTACATAGCTCATGACTCTAAGCTCGTAAGAAGACTTCCATCCTATTCATCTAGTATAGATAATTAAAACCATCGAAGAACGGTGGTCTATTAATCGAATGCCCCCTAGCTAAGAAGCTACGAGCATTGCCATTTCCAGATCTTCCTGGGCCATTCGACCACACTGTGGGAAACCCGTTCTGATACCAATTGTTGGGTGCAATATGGGAACTAGAGGGGGGGTGAATAGATCCCCTTATAAAAATTATGCCCAATTTAAAGATCACGGAAACCTAGTTCAAATCAAACTGAACGGAAGCTAATACTTAAAACATCTTTTCACAAAACAGAATTGAAGACTCATATAAGACCTATAATGAACACTTAGCACACGGTGAAACACTTAACTGATAGAATGCATAAACAGCTCACACAACACCCTGTGAGAAGGGATAGAAGAGAATGATCTAGCTCACAAACAAACCACATGGCACAAGGTATTTTTAGGTGGTTCAGTCTGCACCAAGCAGACCTACGTCCACCCCCCACTCTACTAGAGTGAGGCTTCCGCTGACTAACAGCTTGAATAGCTGATCCACAGCTTTGGGGAACAATCCTACAACCGCTGATCAACACAGCTTACTATCCGATATGCAACATAGCTTGCTATCCGCTGATACACAGCTTAACAAGGAACCAATCCTCAAAACAACTGAGCCTCACAGCTTGCTCTGCTGATTAACAGCTTGATGAAGGAAACAAAGAACAACGATGAACAAAATAAAGACAAAAGAACATAAAATAAGAATGAGGCAAATGTAGCTCCAGATGAGCATGATGGTCTGGATTTGATCCCAAGACCAATAGATCTAAAAATGACTCCGATTGCACACAACTTTCACGAGCAGGCTCCCGATTTTCTTCTCTCTCTTTTTCTCTCTTAGATCTTTCTCTTCTTCTTCTTCTTTTCTCGACCTCTCTTCTCTCCTCACATAGTTCTCTTTCTTTTCTTTTCTCTGCTTGGCAGCCCTCACAGCAGCTCTCTCTTCCTTTCTTCTTCTATAAGCCTCCTTTCTTCTTCGAAGGAAGACACCCTTTATAGAACAAGGGCTCCGGAATAGCTTTTGGATAAAATGCCCTGATTCCATCTTTTTCACATTGGTCCACGTGTTAGGAGAGAGAATATTCCTTTGACATAGTACCTCAGATCACGTGCCAAATGATTGGAGTTGATGGCACAAAGACCGCCCAAATGATCCTCACGTGTTTGGATCTTGTTCTGCACTGGCGACCTATTTGTCACCCTTAACAAGTTATTTTTCACCCTTACATGCCTATTTGTCTAACTTACCTAGTCATTTGTCACCAATAGGCTTTATTTGGCAAGCGCTCCTGGCAAGCTTTTGGAGTCGACTCCAACTGCATCTTGAGTCGACTCTCCTTCTTCGTATTTGAAGGCTTTCAGCCTAACCATCTATATTTTAGGCTTAGGAAGCTATTTTTCACCGTAACGGTCCCTTTGTCATCATTATATACTCATTTGTCACCCTTAGCACCAGAGTGCCATCACCTTTGTTCTCCTTTTCACTGTAGAGAGCCTTTCTTCAACGTTGCTATTTTTGTCTCCATTATCTGCTTGACTTTGACCTGGATCACTGTAGCTAACTATAGTTGAGCATTGACCTTTGACCATGACTGGAGTCTTTATGACTTGGGTCAACATAAAGTTGAACTTTGCTATGGTCTCTTTGACTGACGTTGACTGGATCATCTTGACAGGAGTGAACTCCCTTTGTAAACAAAGTCTATTTTCTTCAGCTAATGTTTCCAGCTTTGCCACTTATTTTTCACCCTTGCTGAGGTATTTTTCAGCCTTATCGCCTATTTGTCACTATTAGGCATCTATTTTTCACCCTTAACCTTGAAAGAATGTCGCCTTAGTTGCTTGGGCTATTGGGTGGCTCTAGCTGTCTACAAGTCGACTTGAAGAACTTTTGAAGTCAACTTCATCAACATGAAATCTTCTGCTTCATCAGGACTGGACTCGACTTGAGTGCCTTGTGGAGTCGACTCTCATTCTACGGTTTCTTTGATTTCAGCCAGTCCACCTATTTTTCACCATTAGGTACCTATTTGTCACCGCTAACTGGCTATTTTACACCCTTAGCTGATCATCTGTCAACGATAGGCTTTTGGCCATTCTTTTGTTCAGAATCAACCTGTCTTTACAAAACTCATTGACCTGTCTTCACAAAACTCATTGATTCACATGCCTTTATCATCCACAAAAAAATTGTTAACAACTTCAAAAACACATGAACCTCAAGAATAAAAATGTATGAAAGGCTCATGCATGAATCTTCATCAAAACTGACTTCTCATGGAATATGCATGTATAAAGTGTACATGACTTATAGTTTTGACATCATCAAAACACAGGGACACAACAAATGATTTCACCAAGGTTGGTGCTTGACTTCCTGTCGGGACCAGCCGCTATAACCCAACGGCTTAGACCTTACGTCTAAGACCTGATTAAATGCTATCCTTGCATTGGCATATACCCCATGCTAATGATTTCACCAAGGTTGGTGCTTGACTTCTTGTCAGGACTAGCCACTAAAATCCAATGGCTTAGACCTTACGTCTAAGATCGCATTAAACTCTATCCTTGCATTGGCATATACCCTATGCCAATGATTTCATCATGGTTGGTGCTTGACTTCTTGTCGGGACTAGCCGCTATAACCCAACGACTTAGACCTTACGTCTAAGACCGGATTAAACGCTTTCCCTGTGTTGGCATATACCCAATGCCAATGATTTTAGTAAGGTTGGTGCTTGAGTTCTTGTTCGGACCATCCACTAAAACTTAACTACTTAGACCTTACATCTAAGATTGGATTAAACGTTATCCTTTTTTTTGATCGATAAACTTGTAACTATTATAGAAGAAAAAATGTGTGCAATGGGTGAGCAATATCTAGACATGCCTAGACTGATTGCTCAACAGCTAATGGATTCCGTGCCACAAAAATCGTGTTCTACGGTGAGGAAGGTAAATAAAATAAGAACAAGAGCAAGCTACCATTCATATTTGCACCTCCATGTCTCTCAAGATTAGATCCCCCATCAAATAAAAAACAAATGGCCAGAGTTATGGAATGCAGAAGTTATAGCGGTTAAAAATCCGTTTCTCCCTGAAGGTGAGTCTATCAAGCTTGAGTTCATTTTCCGAACAGCATCTAATTTCATAGAGGATTTCAATTAGAAGCCTTGCATATCTCTTTTCCTTATTCTCGAAGATTCGAATGCATCTCTCCCTCTAAATCCACCAGATGGTGCATCGGAATAGCAGTTTGATCAGCTTAGTGAGGTAACCTTTGGTTGAAAAATTGGCCTCAAGGGATTGTAGCTCACATAAATGTGAGTTCATCGGGCCCCTATGGATATCAAATCTTTGTAAAATTTCTGTCCATAGATTTTTGCAGTATTTGCATGAGAAGAATAGGTGGTCAAAACTTTCCTCTGCCCCTTTACAAAAAATACACATATTTGCAAGTGAAAACCCTTTTTTCTGAATCATACCCAGAGTCGATAGCCTGTTGTGAAGTGCTTGCCAGCAGCATAAGGAATGCTTGGGGCATAGTGGCCTGCCCCAAGCCCAGCTCTCTGGATGCCATACTTGATGTCTTTGCCTTAGTTGATTCCATGCAGAAGTGCAGGAAAAATTGCCTTTGTCATGAATCCATATCAATTTATCAGTGGGATCATTAACCAGAGGAATAGCAAAAATAATTGGCGAAAGCTCAAACATGTCAATGGAGGTTGGAATTGGAAGATTCCAAGTACCGTTACAAATGAAATCGGAAACAATATTATTCACATTAGCTCCCAGATCTTGCCTGATCCTGTCTCCATAAAGTTGGGATATGCTTTTCCCATTGACCCATGGATCATACCACATGCTAGTGAACTTTCAGTGGAGATAGAAAATTTGATTTGTTTGAGTAGTCACGTTCTCAATTGAAGGATACCTTTCCAAACTGCAGAATGATAAGACTTTGCCTGAATGTGCCAAAAGTTACATTTGGATAGATATTTACTATGGATCCATTTTATCCACATACTGTCCTTCTTATGTAATATATCCCAGCACTATTTCACTAAACTAGCTTTATTCCAATCAGCTAGCCGTCTCAAGTCTAAACCACCTTCCTTTTTTGGTCTGCATATAGTGTCCCAATTTATCATGTGAAGAGCCTTATGAGCACCTATCCCTTGCCAAAAGAAAGTTGCCAATAGTTTTTCAATCTCTTGAATTAATCCTGAAGGTAGAAGAAAAGTCATAGACCAGTAGATGGAGTAGGTAGATAAGATAGATCTAATCAATTCCAACCACCCACTCTTAGAAATGAGTTTCATTCTCCAAGAGCTAATTCTATTTTTGATTTTCTCAATGATTTGTGGCAATGAAGCTTTTTTAACCGGTGGAGATAAGAGACCAACTGATGGGGGCTGGAGAGGGGGATTTCTGTAGCCCACCCATAGAGCAGCCCAACAAGACCCAATAAGGTCCAACGAGGCAAGCTCACCTGAGTGATAGCCCACAGGACCCACTCAGGAAAGAAAAGCCCAATGAACAAACACTCGAGGAACCAACTCTCCCCGGCGGCCCCTAGGCTCGGAGGGCCCGAGTGATGGTCAGGTCATAAGGAAGGTCCGGCCCAAGCCGTTCCCCCGCCTGGGAGAGACAGGCATTCACCGACCTATCCGACCCCTCTTTCGCCGAGCTATGCTCATCGCCCAGACAGGGCCGGCGTTTCAGAAGCTCGATCAGGCCAGATATTATCCTTTCGTGCTGCCGTTAAGAGTCCCCAACGGACAGGGGAATCAAGAAGCCGCCAGACTTCTAGGCGATAACATTCCCACGATAAGGCCATGAAAGCCCACGTTGAGGACGTAACTCCCGCCGGAGACCCCTCGGCTTGCAGGACTCCTGAAGGCGGCGCACTATTTAAACCAGGGATACCCTCCGGTGGAAAGCGAGCGAAAAAAGGTACTCATACACCCAAACTCCTGAGCAATCCACTTCACCCTCTGGTGGAGAGGAATCTCGCGCACTAGCTTTTCTCCTCCCCATTACTGCTTCCACCACAGCTCTACTGACTTAACCATCGGAGAGTTTTTCCCCAGGGAAACCCCCTGGGCCCTCTGATATGTTTCCCTATCTTGCAGTTCATCTTCTGGTGATCCGCAGCCCGCTCAGGACACAGCGCGAGATTTCGCCTCTTCAGGGGCATTCCTTGCCCCTCCACATTTTTTCGAGGCTCGGATTGTCCGTCGACATGCGCCATTGTGTTCGTCATATTTTTTTGAGTATAGTCATGTAATTTTTATATTTTATTTGAGTCATAATTATGTAATTTTCCCTTTAGTTGAGTCAAGTACCTAGGTTTAAGGGTAAATTACCTAAGTTCTCAGTCATTATGTTGATTAGATAGGTTTATGGGCCCAATTCATTCGGCTAGGCCCAGGGGCGCCCCCCCCCTTGGGACAGGCTGGTCAATTATGGGTTTGTCAGGGTCACTTTGGTCCTTGGAAAAGAATGGAGTCTATAAATAGCCCCCTCCCCTCTCTCATTTGTAACCTGGGATGATCAATGAAATTAGAAATTCCCTTGGAATTTTATCTCCCCTCTCTCTCTTTAAATATCTCTCTCTCATATATATATATCTCTCTCTAAGGGGGTCACACCTCTCTCTCTCTCTTCCCCCACCCCTAAATTTCAAATTTTCTCTCTCTCCTCCCCTTTCACATCTCATTAAGACCCCTCCCCCTTCCCCATACACTCATTCAACTCCCCCCCCCCCCAACCCCAAGGTGGAATCCTCCAATCCTTGCTCCACCCTCCAACCACCAACTACCCTCTTCCCTTCCCCAAGCACCTCTGCACATCCCCAAGGCTGAAGGGGCTTCACCCAAGGCCCAAATTTGAATCTCCCTCCCTTTCTGACTGCCCCACACCCCTCCCCAACACCCCCTTCCTACCCTGGTTGCCCTCCCCATTCCCCCCTTCTTTCACTTGGCCATCCCACCCTCATACACACAACCCTACACCTTCATCCTATTCACAGCTCACAGGCAGCAGAGTACCAGCTACTTTCTGAGGCTGCCATGACATCACCAGGAAGCTTCATAGGCCGTACCATATACCGTTGGAAGCGTCTCTTTATCTTCTTCACAACGGCGGTGGTCCCGTCCCAACCTGAGATTGTGGCTGCCCGGGGGAGCCGATCCTCCCACACTGCACGTCTTCCTCCAGACTAGCAACCTGAAGCTGCTTGCGGAGCCTCTCACGTCCAACCCCTTGAATATCTGGAGGCGGGGCTTGGCTGAGTTCTTCTACTTCAAGTATACTTCTAGAATCAAGAAGCGGCGCCCCATTCGGCATCCGGAGCAAAGAGTTCTCTTTTTTCTCCCCCGAGTGCGCTGTTCTATTCCCTCTGGGACTGAACAGACACCCTATCACTGTTCGGGATCTATCTGTCTACTCCGACCTCCTCTGACGCCCCCACGGGTCTCCGTTCGAAGAGGGCTGAACAACGAAACCAGCGACTCTAGCCTCGCCTAAATCAGACCACAGGAGCGCCCATGGTGACCTCGTCTTCCTACTGTAGTGGTACCATAGCAGTCAGAATCATAGAACAGAGGCCCTGTTCACAACCCTACTCCATCCAACGCTGTCATCTAGAAATTCCCCCAAAAATTGGGTGTCCTTCTAGGTCAACTACATAGATTCTCCAACTATTTTTGTCAACAGTGGAGTCCAGGAGAGTCTACAGCGGTGCCGACAGTGACAGTCTGTCCCCTGTTCCTGAGAGTGGACAGATTCGGCGAGCTTCTTGTCCTAATCCTCTAAGCTAGTATTTTCCCCTCCCCGCCTGGCCGGCTGATTGCCCCTCCCTGTGTGGAGGTACATTTTGGTTGTAAAACACTTCCCCATCCCTAGTCCAACCCCCTTGCATGGGGCGTAGTGATTGTAAATTGATAATTCACACGTTTGAAGCTTTATCGGCTCAGCGTGCGGGTAAGCCCAGCTTCCCCGCTCGCCCCCGTCTCCGGCCAGAGTTGGCGTCTTCACGCCGACTAGGTGAGCCTTGGTTCCCCTCTTGGCTGGTTTCAATTCATTCCTTAGCATAGTATTATGTATGTTGCTTCTTCAGACAGAGAGTGAGAGCTCGGCCCAAAATTGCTATTGACGTGAGTGATCACTGCGGGCGAGTTGTGTGCGATCCCCTACATCCCACGCCCTTGGTGTGCTGGCCGCCCGTGAATTGGGCATCCCTAGCCCATTTGGGGTCCTCCCCAAGCTAGCCAACCCTTGGAGCATCAAGGTCCCACCTCAGACCCTCTCCATCATCGTCGAGTCGCCTACGAGCACTAGTGTGTGCTACGCGAACGTGTTCGCTAGAGTGAGTCCGCTGCTCAATTTGCTTGCTTACAATTTAGGTCCATAGGTGGCGTCATATCAAATTGGTATCAAAGCAAGATCTAGGATTGTCTCTACTAAGTCTTGTCCTAGGGCCATTGCATTTATTCCCCCGATCATCATGGCCACTTCACACCCGTCATACCCATCCCCATCACCTTTCCCAAGAGGCCCAAATCCTCATGGAAGCTTCGCTGCCAACAAAGTGGGCGGTAACACCTCAATCATAGAAGCCCTACCTAATGTCCTTGATTGGCTTGAAGACATCATGTTCCGATTCGACCGACTTGAGGGAAATGGCCGACCACCAAGAGTGAATGAGAGGGACCTTTAGGAAAATCTAGAAACCCTATTTTTGGGACTCTTGAATGCCAAAACCCTACCTTTGATGGATCCTACAGCCCAAGCCTTTATCTAGATTGGGAGGTTTCCTTGGATCAATTCTTTAAAAGGTGCCCCTTGAAGGAAGGAAGGAGAATGAGGTTAGCCAAGGCGCACCTCTCCAAACGAGCTAAAAATCATTGGTTAATTGTGGAGGGTTTAAGGAGGATCCGCGGGGAAGCCCCGATTAGCACTTGGGAAGAGATGAAGACCGAACTTAGGAAAACCTACACTTCTCACTCGGAGAATCACAACCCGAGGAGCACTCCCACTTCCCCTACCCCTCCACAACCGGTCGATCCCAAGGGCAAGGGACCCCTAATTGCCTTGGTTCCCCGCATGAGGGCCACCGCTCCCCAACCCAGAGTCACTCACCCAACCCTCACCATTCAAAGCCAAGGGGACCCCGTGTCCACCCCTCCACCAAGGCCCATGACGGCCACCACTCCCCAACCCCAAACCCCTCACCAAATCCATACCCCACAAACCCCCTTGGATTCCACCACTACCCCTGCATCGTCCCCTAAAAGAGACACACCTCCTAAGACCAACCAACCCAATCCTCCTCACCCAACCCATCTCCCACTCCCTACCCCAACTCTACCATGTCTTAGGCCTCCACTACTTCCCCTCCCTATCCTAACCCAAGCCTCCCTTTACCCACCACCCCGGGCGCACCATCCGCCGATCATCATCACCCCACCCACAAAGGACCTTCTCACATGCTCCGCAGAGGAACCCATAATCCCAACACCCGACCCCATAGTGGTGAACACCCCAGGTCCAACCCCCACTTTGAAAGAAACACATGCCCAAGACGAGGACAAAGCCTCGCATTACGATCTTCACTCTATGCTCTCTCCTCTAGTTAGGAGTGAACTCATCATAAGTGGGTCCTTGGCTAGATGGTTAAAGGAGAATCTAGCTCACCCGATCATGGCCCACCCTTCCTTGGAACGACACCTCCCCATAGTGTCCTTCATCTCCTATCGCACCACCATCCAATCATCTTACCAAGTGGAGACACTAGGGGATCTTCTTAAGGGCCTAGTATGGCAAATGGAGTTGACTGACATGTTGACCACAATGGCCGACCGACCTAGGAGTCTTGACCTCCTACACCTATGTGTCGGGTCTATCACCTCGATTTGCACCGTTGGTTGCTATATGAGCGACCTCCTTCTATTCCTCCCTACACCCAATGAGCCTGATGCTATCCACGAATTAGAGTTGCTTATCTCGGGTAGAACATCAAGCCCTCCATTCATGGCCGACCATCCCACCAAAGACTTCAGCCTAATTATTTCATTAGAGGAGGATGACTCACCACTATGTGAGGACCATGAGGACCTAGAGTTCCTCTCCCTAGGTGACCCTTACCATGACCCCTTCAATCCCTTCCTATACCCACCCACCTTACTCACCACCAACCTTTTCCTACCCCAACCAACCATGTTGGACCAAGCCCACCTCTCCCAAGACCCGGTCCACACCAAGGGAACCATGACCATGGGTGAAATACACCTAGGAAACAATGAAGTGCCCCACTCCATGACACATACCTTCTTTAACCCCTTCGACCCTTTCACATGGGAGTTCAAAGGTTGTCCAACATCTATGCACATAGAAGTCACCTTTGGGATAAGCATGCAAGTGTCTAGGCTTACCACACCACTTGGCATGAACACTACGTTAAGGCCATTCATTCATATCACCCATATGTCAAGTAGGAAGCATGAGTGGTCCATATTTGGATGTAATGGTCCATCTTCATTCATCATGGGTCTTAAGTATGTTAGGAGTATTCACGAATGTCCGGGACCCCCGGCATTTGCTATACCCATGCACAATAGATTCCCCTACGGATGCCCCGGCCCTCCAACCATTGTTATAAAGTCCATGCATGATAGGGCAACTTGTGGCTGCCCCGGTCCACCTAAGTTCATCAAGGTCCACATGGCATCAAAGCATGATAGGACAATTTATGGTTGCCCCGGTCCACCTTTGCACACTATCCACTTTCACACCCACTCACCGAATCATAATGCATGGTACGAGCATACACGTAAGCAATTCGCAACGAGAGGTAAGGTTCACAAAGAGCGGACAAAGGCTCGCAAGCGCCACTTGGAATTGTAAGTAGGCAACTTATCGATGGAGACATTGGAGTGGCTCTACCCTAGGGTCACCTCCAACTTGAGGGCATGAGGACTTGGACCTTGCCAAGTTCCGAGTGGCTTTGGCAAACCGGCTTACGGGTTGGACTTACTAATGGGTTTTGTGATTCACCCCATTTCCTACGTGGCGGACCCGGCACACTATATGGGCACCGCGGTGGATCCTGGTGAGTGCCTTGAGCCTACGCCTATCTTTCAGAGAGACACCCTCAGAGTGGCACCTCATATCAGCCTGAGAGCCCGACGTGAGCACACGGAGGCAATACTAGGCAAGTAGGGTATCATCGCTGGCAAGAGGGTGTGCCCATGCGACCTTGAGAAGCTGAAGCGTCGTCCCCCAGCTATGGACGCGGGGTTGAGTTTGGAGATCGTGGCTCGCCTAGAGCTACATTTGGTGTGCCACTTCCCCGGTGGACCCATACTCGACGGGGTCGAGTTTTCTCCACCCCGGGAGTATCATAGGGGCATCCCTTGCCCCTCCACATTTTTTCGAGCACAGATTGTTTATCGACATGCACCATTGTGTTCGTCGTATTTTCCGGAGTCTAGTCATATAATTTTTATGTTTTCTTTGAGTCATGATTATGTAATTTTCCGTTTATTTGAGTCAGGTACCTAGGTTTAAGGGTCAATTACATAAGTTCTCAGTCATTATGTTGATTAGATAGGTTTATGGGCCCAATTCATTGGCCTAGGCCCAGGGGCGCCCCCCCTTGGGAGAGGCTCGTCAATTGTGGGTTTGTCAGGGTCACTTGGGTCCTAGGAAAAGTATGGAGTCTATAAATAGCCCCCTCCCCTCTCTCATTTGTAACCTGGGATGATCAATGAAATTAGAAATTCCCTTGGAATTTTATCTCCCCTCTCTCTCTTGAAATATCTCTCTCATATATATATATATATATATATATATATATATATATATCTAAGGGGGTCACATCTCTCTCTCTCTCTCTTCCCCCACCCCTAAATTTCAAATTTTCTCACTCTCCTCCCCTTTCACATCTCATTAAGACCCCTCCCTCTTCCTCATACAATCATTCAACTACCCCCCCCCCCAACCCAAGGTGGAATCCTCCAATCCTTGCTCCACTCTCCAACCACCAACTACCCTCTTCCCTTCCCCAAGCACCTATCCACATCCCCAAGGCTGAAGGGGCTTCACACAAGGCCCAAATTTAAATCTTCCTCCCTTTCTGACTACCCCACACCCCTCCCCAACACCCCCTTCCTACCCTGGTCGCCCTCCCCATTCCCCCTTCTTTTCCTTAGCCATTCCACCCTCATACACACAACCCTACACCTTCATCCTATTCCCAGCTCACGGGTAGCAGAGTACTACCTACTTTCTGAGACTGCCACAACATCACCAAGAATCTTCAGAGGGCATACCATATACCGTTGGAAGCATCTCCCTATCTTCTTCACAACGGCGGTGGTCCCATCCCAACTTGAGCTCGTGGCTGCCCGGGGGAGCCGATCTCCCCACACTGCACGTCTTCCTCCAGACTGGCAACCTAAAGCTGCTTGCAGAGCCTCCCATGGCCAGCCCCTTGAAGATCTAGAGGCGGGGCTTAGCTGAGTTCTTCTACTTCAAGTATACTTCCAGAATCAAGAAGCGGCACCCCATTCGGCATCCGGAGCCGAGAGTTCTCTTTTTTCTCCCCAGAGTGCGCTATTCTGTTCCCTCTGGGACTGAACAGACACCCTATCACTGTTCGAGATCTATCTATCTACTCCGACCTCCTCCGACGCCCCCACGGGTCTCTGTTCGAATAGGGCTCAACAACGAAACCAGTGACTCCATCCCCGCCTGATTTAGAGCTCAGGAGCGCCCGTGGTGACCTCATCTTCCTATTGTAGTGGTACCGTAGCAGTCAAAATCAGAGAATAGAGGCCCTGTTCACGACCCTGCGCCATCCAACGCCGTCATCTAGAAATTCCCCCAAAAATTGGACGTCCTCCTTGGTCAACTACAAAGATTCTCCAACTGGTTTTGTCGACAACAGAGTCCGGGAGAGTCCGCAGCGGCACCGACAGTGACAGTCTATCCCCCGTTCCAGAGAGTGGACAGATTCGGCGAGCTTCTTGCCTTAATCCTCTAAGGTAGTTTTTTCCCCTCCCCGCCTGGCCGGCTGATCACCCCTCCCTACGTGGAGGTACATTTTGGTTGTAAAATACTTCCCCACCCCTAGTCCAACCCCCTTGCAAGGGGCGTAGTGATTGTAAATTGATAATTCGCAGGTTTGAAGCTTCATCGGCTCAGCGTGCGGGTAAGCCCACGCTTCTCCGCTCGCCCCTGTCTCCAGCTGGAGTTGGCGTCTTCATGCCAACTAGGTGAGCCTCAGTTCCACTCTTGGCTGATTTCAATTCATTACTTAGCATAGTATTATGTCTGTTGCTTCGTCGGACGGAGAGTGAGAGCTCGACCCAAAATTGCTATTGACGTGAGTGATCACTGCGGGTGAGTTGTGAGCTATCCCCTACATCCCACGCCCTTGGTGTGATGGCCGCCCGTGAATTGGGTATCCCTAGCCCATTTGGGGTCCTCCCCAAGCTAGCCAACCCTTGGAGCATCAAGGTCCCACCTCGGACCCTCTCCATTATTGCCGAGTCGCCTACGAGCACTAGTGTGTGCTAGGCGAACGTGTTCGCTAGAGTGAGTCCGCTACTCAAGTTACTTGCTTACAATTTAGGTCCATAGGTGGTGTCACATCACAAACCTAACTACAGAATAGGTAGATTACCTTCATCCACCCTCAAGGCTGTTGTAATTGATGTTTTGTCTTGGACCTTGGCACCAATGTATACTTTGCTTTTGGAGTGATTCACCTTGAGGCTTGACTATTTGCCAAATGTTTCAAGAATGTTTGCAAGGTAATGAACTGAATCAATGTCATTTTGAAGAAAAATAATTAAGTCATCTGCAAAAGTAATATGAGAAACATGGACTTCAGCCGTCTTCGGAACCTTGAGGTGACCTTGGTACATCGCTTCCTCCAACAAACAAGTGAGGCCTTCCATAGCAATGGTAAATAGGTAAGGGGACAGTGGGTCTCTTGCCTAATGCCATTAGAGCTTTTAAAATAGCCTGCAGGTGAACCATTGAATAGAATAGAGAACATACAGCTCTCAATGCAGCTTCTAATCCATTGGATCCAGTTGGTCGGAAACCCAATTCTCGTAAGCATATGATATATAAAACGCCTATCAACATAGTCAAACGCCTTCCTCAGATCAGCTTTAAGGCCAATTATCCTTCCCTTGTCCTTGGAATGTAGATCTTTAGTCAGATCATTAGCAAGTAGGATGTTGTGGGTAATGCTTCTACCTTTGATGAATGTAGTCCGCTGGGGACTAATGATCTTATTAATCACCTTCTGAATTCTATTAGCCATAAGCTTTGAAATCACTTTATAGATGAAGTTGCATAATGAGATTGGCCTAAAATTCTCCAGGTTATCAGCCCCCACCACTTTTGGGATCAGCGCTATAAAAGTGTTGTTGAACTATTTGTAAAGATGTCCCGTTCTGAAAAAGTGAAGGCAGGTGTTGATCACATCATTACCAATTATATGCCAGATGATTGGTAGAACTCCGCTGGAAAGCCGTCGGGACCTAGGCTCTTATTTTTTGGGGATTGGAAAATAACTTGCTTAATTTCTTCTGAAGTGAAATCAGCATTGAGAATTACCCTGTCTTCTTTAGAGAGTTGCAAAGAGGGGTTGATGTCATGAGCTTCCTGCATAGAAGATTGGTTCAGTAGTTGATAATAGTAATCGATGGTGTGCTCCTTTACCTGATTACTATCATTGATAGTATTTCCATGGTGATCTTTAAATTGTATGATTTGGTTTATTGTTCTTCTGGCCGCCATGCTAGCATAAAAGAATTTAGTATTGGAATCACCCAACGTCAGCCAGTTCTGTCTTGATTTCTGCCAGATAAAGTTTTCCTCTAGCGCTAAAGCATTCAAATATTCTTTTCTTGCCTCCTTCTCTTGGTGAATTAGGTCATTGTCAAGGGGGCTATCATGAAGATTAGTCTGAACTTGGTGCAGGTTCCTCTTAGAGGCGGCCACCTTATTCTGTAGATTACCAAAGGTGGTCCTATTCCAATCCTTAAGAGCAAGTTTGCAAGCCTTAAGCTTCATACAAAGGACATGTAGAGGAGACCCTACGACCGGGGTTTCCCAGGCCGCTTTAATGACTTTAAGAAATGTTGGATGAGAGGCCCACATGTTGTAGAACCAGAATGGGAGCTTGCTCTTCATAATATCTTTATCTGTATTGATAAGCAAGAGTGTATGGTCAGAAAAATATTCATTCCCGTATTCAAGCCAGCTATCCGGGTAAGATGCAGTCCAGTGAGAGTTGATGAGACATCTATCCAATCTTGCCATGATTTTGCAGTGAGCTTCTCCCCTGTTTGTCCAGGAAAATTTATTGCCACAGCAGGTAATGTCCTCAGGTTCCGAATGTTGAATGCACAGGTTAAACTCCTCCAACATGGACTCAGTCATCATTCGCCCACCCAGCTTTTCATGGGGGTATCTAATTGTGTTGAAATCACCAGTTACCATCCAAGGAGTATTGATGTTCTTGGAAAGATAGATAATGTCCTTCCATAAGCTACTCCTGTCAGTCACACAGTTGGATGCATATACACCAGTAATCGTGAATTCCCCAAGATTTAACTTATTCCTGCATCACAAATGAAGGAATTGACTGCTACCCACAGCCAAATGAGCATCAATGAGGTTGTGGTTCCAAAGGATCTAGACTCTCCCTTTGCCACCGTATAGGTCATCAGTAATAACTCCAGCTTCTGGCCAAATTAAGTTTTTATAATGCATAACATGGGCAGAGTTTATCTTAGTTTCAACTAGGATAACCAAGGCACAAGCTTTGGTTCTGATCAGTGTATTTAACTCTCTACATTTCTCCCTCTTATTGAGGCCTCTAACATTCCAGGTAATAATCTTCATAACAAAATACTGGAGGAAAGAGGATTTAAAATTAGATGCTTTTAGGCATTGTAGCACGACCATCAGCATCTTTGCTCTTCGATCTTGATTTTATTTTGTCCATCTCGTCCACAGCCTGTAGATTCCTAAAAGATAAATGATGGGGCTTATCTTGGTTGATAGTGGGGCGGTGTGGAGCATGTTGATCTTGCACACTATATTTGCCAGCATGTGGTCCCGAATGCTTGTCCCCTCTAAGTGTAGTTGGTGCTGCTCCATATTTGAAGAGGTGCTGGGCTGGTGCATCCTGGGAGTGCGCCTCATGATGCTTGGCTGGAGGTTCCTTGTGGTGCACCTCATGGTGTGAGGAGGACGGTGGGGCAATGCCTATAGCATGGGCAATGGCAACAGCTGGGTCACGGGTAGGACCACCGCGAGCGCGAAGGCTACCAACTGTGGCAAGAGGTGGCACTAAGCCCGCGACAGGAGCAACACTGAAGGCAACAGTACCACACGCCCCTTCCACTAAGTCATTAGTCAAAGCGCCACCAGCAACAAAAGCAATAGCAGGTGGCGGGTCCGATGGGACAGCAGCAGCCTGGCTTTTTCGACCATGACACTGCGCATTCACATGCGCAGGGTTGTGTTCCTGGTAAAAAGAAAGGCCGATGGCAGCATCATGGTCTTCACGTGAAGGACGACAGCTACTTTTCAGGTTATGGTGGTTGGTGGTCCCCCCATGTGGAGTGGAGTTATGTGCTGCTCCATAATGTGCTTCTTTTGAGTGCACCGAATGGGAACGACATATATTTGTTGGGTTGGCGGCCCCTCCAAGAGAAGTGAAGGCTGGAGATGCTCCATAATTGAAAACTTGATGTGCTCGAGCTTCGTTATCCTTGTGTTGGCATGTACCTTATGCCAATGATTTCACCAAGGTTGGTGCTTGTCATTTTGTCGAGACCAACCACTAAAACCCAACAGCTTAGACCCTACATCTAAGATCGGATTAAACGCTATCCCTGCATTGGCATATACCCTATGCCAATGATTTCATCATAGTTGGTGCTTGACTTCTTGTCAGGACCCGCCGCTATAACCCAACGGCTTAGACCTTCCGTCTAAGACCGGCTTAGTCGATTTCCTTGCGTTGGCATACACTACAAGAAAAGGCGGTATTAGTGACGGAATTTTTTGATGGATTATATTAAATCAAAATTTTCATCGATATTTTTGACAGATAAATATCTGTCAGAATATCAGTCAGCATTTTTGACAGATATTCGAACGAAAAACAATCCATCAGAAGTTCTTCCCCTTCCCCGTGACGACTGAACCCTCTCCCCCCCAATCAGTCACCCTCTCTGCTCACTCTCTCTTTCTACTCTCTCCCTGCCGACGAGAGCCCTCCGGAGCCATACTCGCTATCACCATCATCGCCATCCTCACCGTCGCCATCCTTGTCGTCCCCTCGACAGCCACCCACTGCCATTTGTTGTACCTCATCCGTCCCGGCCGTCCTCGCCGTCCCCGCCAGAGTCATCGTCACCAGAGCTTAGCCGATTGTCGTCGGTATGTCCCCCCTCACCCTCTATCGTTTTTTTAACCTTTGTTTATTGCTGCTGGGGGAGGGGGCATCGGTTGGGGAGGGGGGGTTTTCGCAGAAGCCGGCGGAGAGGAGACGGGGGTCGGTTGGGGAGGGCAAGGGAGGCAAGGGGGGCCCAGTTTGAGATGGCAGGGGAGGGGAGGCCAGTGCAGGGTAGGGGAGCGGAGGGGGGGCCTCTTTAACTGTCACGCCCCGAGCTTTTTAATACAGTGGAAGGAATTTCAGGAACGTGAACAGTCGGCATGGTAAGCCTCTTGCAAGCAAGAAAATCAGAGCGCAAGACAATCACATAAAGGTAATTGCACAAATAAATATCTTAAAACTCTAATTTTATTTCATCAATAATCAAAAGTACACAAGACCAATAATGTTTGACAACCTTCTATCATATGACTCAAGAAATCAAAAATTATAATGTGACTCGAGTAGATACTAGATAACTAGGGCTTCTCTCATTCCAACGGACCATCAAATGCTCTCAGACCCGATACTTGCATAATCCGAATCCGACTCACTAGTATTTCCTGAAAAGATGAGAAAATAGGTATGAGCGCACATGCCCAGTAGGTATCTTTGTATCAACATGAAGGTAATATTTAAGTGATTAATGTTTTAGCTCTAGAATTAAGGGAAAATGAGAATGCGGTAAATCATACGTCATAGATGAAATAACCAGGAGTATAGAGTCATGAGATATCTGAGCAAGTAGACATGACCGAGTATGTGAACAAGCAAGGGATAATCATGTAGATATATATTTGGCCTTTCATGAACAAGAAAGTACAAGCATATATCGAAAAAGTACTTACACAACCTTGTAATGACTATGTACTAGAATGTCATTAGCAAGCATGTAATTTCTATAACAAGCCTCTTGGTCTTTCATTAATTTATAAGAGAAAGTACTCCCAACGCAATGCGACGCCAGTATCATTGTACCCCATGGTTTATATCACGTTTCCGACCATCGACAGTGGGGGCTTGCATGGAGCCCTTGGACACAATCCGTGCCCGATCTTGCATCTTCAAGTTATAAATCTAGCTACTTCCACGAGATATAGCAAAGTGTGGCCAATAATGTAACGAGTTCAATGATAGTTTCATGATAATAACATCAAGGTAAGAATGCTTCAATTAAGAACATGAGATTTCAAAGAACGATTTAAATAGACATTACTCTATAGAGGTATTCCCGCAGCATAACGGTACATTCCTTAACTTCCATAATTCATTAATGACTTATTCAAAATAGAGTCTTATGTTCTAGACAATCAGAACTCATGTAAGAACATAATTAGCACAACCCTTAGTTCAAACCTCGGGTTAAAATATGACAGGAATAAACAGTTATCTACTGGACCATTTCAAGAATAAAACGGTCATAGCCAGGCCGCTTAATTGATAATAACGGTCCAGGTAAGGCCGAATTTAAACTGTGTCAACCAGAATGAAGAAGAAAGTCAACACTTCAAGAATTCTGGAGAATAACGGTCGCCAGGGGGCCATTTTGTGAACACAGACGGTTTCATTAGGACCCTTAACTAACACTAACGGTCTCCTATTGGGCTGCAATTAACCAGAGTATAGAAAGTAAAACACCGGTCATGTGAGTGCATTCTAGATAATTTGGGCTTTAAGGGTACAACCAGCTCGGCGTCCTAGTGGGAATCCCAGGCTCACGGAGTCTTACAGAGGCCTTAAAACATAATCCCCTAATTCGATAGAAGGAATATCTGGCGGAGAGGTTCATAAGTCCAAAATAGTGTGCTATAAGTGCAAAGTGTAACTAATGGTCGCATACCGGAGAAAACGCCATGTACATATGAAGAAGACTCAAGAGATGAGAGTGATACGGTGAAACCAATGGTAAGAACCATGATAGTAACATCACATAAATCATGTCCATATCATAGAAAATCATTTAGTTACAAAATTATAACATTTGTCATGAAATTACATGATAATGAAAAAATAAGGTTCTAAAACAAGCCCATGCTGTAACAGGGTGTCT
Source organism: Amorphophallus konjac (assembly GCA_022559845.1). NCBI lineage: Eukaryota > Viridiplantae > Streptophyta > Magnoliopsida > Alismatales > Araceae > Amorphophallus > Amorphophallus konjac. Next base: position 154,772,345 of record CM040120.1, on the reverse strand, counting down.
AGCAGGAAAATAAAATCGGGTTACCTGAGAAATAACATAAATTTAGTACTAAATATATGATATACTAAATTTGGCCTCGCGCTAGTTCACAGAACCAGGACGCATGATGGGTCCCGTGCGGTGCAATAGGATCTAGAAGGTAGATCCTCTCACGAACTATGGCCTATTTAAAGTTTGACTGCCAAAGGCATAGACCACTCCTATAAAGACAATAAAACACTTAGACACAAAGCATAGCGGATTTAGACGGAGTGGCTTAAGTGAAGATAGCAAAACAGGTTCAAGGACTGCACAGGTAGAAGCTTAAGCTCAACGAAGCACAGCTAGGTAGATAGCTACGATCAACGCTGCACAGCAGCGAGGTTGATGCTGCTTCAACGTGGTTAAGAGGTAAGAGTGATATGTTGCACTTGACAGTAGGGATCTCAACACATATCAACTAAGTGTGATAACTAGCTGTATTTGTGAACTTTAGAGATCAACCAGAATCTCATGAATTGAGGTTGGCTGCTCGTTGAACCTCGTGTGTGTGTGTGTGTGTGAGCAATATGATGAAGTGTGCTATAGAAGGCAATCATGATTCCCTTGATACAGCAATCACACAAACTTGTGAAGGGGATAGAGAAAATAGAGCAATCACATAAGATACACAACCCACAACATAGGGAGTTTAAGGTGGTTCGGTTGTAAACCCACAACCTACGTCCACCCCTCACCAAACCCGATGAGGCTTTCCTGTTGACTCACAGTTTGACTGGGGACACGCCCCAAAACCACAAAACAGAAAACCCCTCCGTCTGTCTTCCTATACACAAAACTGTCAAGGACAGTTCTCCACAGACCAGAGCACACCTCTGTCTGTCTTTCTACACACAAACATGTAGGGACGGTTCAATAAGTTGCCAAACACATAAAAGGAAAATACTGCAACTGTAGTGGGAAAAATAAAAGAACAATGGAATGTAAATAAACACAAGCTGAGTCTATTGATCAAGATTTGGAAGTTGGTGACTGCAGCTACAAAGTTCAGATTTGAAGATCTGGTTCTTCAAGCACAGGTAGACTGCAGGGCTGCTCTCTCTCTCTCAAGGCTTCTCTTTTCCATTTCTCTTACAGCACTGGACTGAGTCAAACTGGTGCTGGGCTGCTCTCACCCCCTTCCTTTCTTTCTCACATGATTTCTTCTTAGAGGCTCAAGGGCGTGTGTCTCTCTGGGCAACATCAGCTTCTTCTCTTGAGGAAGCTTCATATAAATAGAGGACCCTAGGGAAACTTTTCCCACCAGAAGGTCTTCTCCCCTTGAAGCATGCACTAATGTGAGCTTGAGTGCTTTTCCAAGTCAGCCTCATGGTAGGATGGTGGCATGTAGAAGAAGCAGACCATATCTTTCCTTTTGTTACTTTTCAGATCTCCTCATAAATGGTCCCTTTGACTTGCGGTCACCTTATTGTCTGAAGTCCACTTCTGTCATGAATACTCTGTCTACACAAGAGTCTTCATTGGGTGACAGCAAAAAGGTGGCAGACTGTGAGGTGTCCTTTCTCCAGTTGGATATCTAACAAAAGTAGATCCAAGAAGATAGATTAGATGAGATGTGATGACAGGGACAAAAGTCAAATCTGGGTGCTCCATCAAGACCTCAAAATCCGTATATTTGGAGACTTATGGTACTTATTTTCTCTCTCTGGATGGCCCACTTGATCTGATAGAAAATTGGCTTGAAATGCTTCTAGGAGGACATAGGTAGACCTTCTTCTTCATTGAGGCATTTCATCAAACACTTCATTCTTCTTATGCTGAAGGCAAACATGCATAGACCTTGGTTCGGAGTATGCTCAGACCTTGTAAAGTTGGGGGCAAAACATGCATAGGCCTTTCTTCTTCATTGAGGCATTTCATCAAACATGCACAGACCATGGTTCCTTCATGTGCACAGACTTGGACATATGCGTAGACCTTTGAATTCCAAATGTGCACAGACTTGGATGCTACATGTGCGTAGACCCTAGACATGCACAGACTTACATGTGCTCAGACTTGTATGCATCATATGCATAGACCATATGATGTGTGCTATAGTACGTTCATCGACCTTACTTCACATGTGCACAGACCTTGCTGCATTGAAAACATGCACCGACCTTCACTTGCACATGTGCAGTTGTGCACAGACCTTCAGCAATGTGCACAGACCTTGTAGTTTTGAAAGCGAAATATGCACCGACCTTGCTGAACTAAAAAGAACATGTGCACCGACCTTAGTGACAAATGCAATATGTGCACTGACCTCAGAACATGCATGACCTATTTGCACAGACTTAATAGATGCATAGGCCATAGCCTAGCACAAGATGAAAACATGCATCGACCTTGTAAATGACTAAGGGAAATGTGCATCGACCTTAGTTAACTAAAGTTCAATTGTGCATCGACCTTAGTATGCACAATGCCAGATGTGCGTCGACTTTAGTATGAAACAAGAGGAATGCCCATCGACCTGATAATGCTATAATGCAAGTGTGCATCGACCTTATATGCAGGACTTCTAAACATGCATCGACCTGATATGCCATCATGCAGATGTGCGTCGACCTTAGTATACAAAATGCAAATGTGCATCGACCTTCTAAATGAACAAGGAAGATATGCACCGACCTTCTATATGCACAAGGCAAAAGTGCGTCGACCTTTATTCTGCATAGGCCCGATGTGCATCGACCTTAGTTCTTCAAACCAAATGTGCGTCGACCTTAGTTCTTGAACTGCAGCATGTGCATCGACCTTACTTCTGTGAAGACTAAGCTAGTATCGACCATGACCTATAGTTGCGTCGACCTGAACAGTAGCTGCCTCGACCTTTCTTTGCTGGATGGCTAAAGGTGCATCGACTTGTATAGTAACTGCATCGACCTTTCTTTGGAAGTAGCTGATGTGCCAAGAGGTGCTCCGACCTTGACAGCAAAGTAGCATTGACCTTAGCTGGTGCTGGCAAGAGGTGCTCTGACCTTGGCTCGTGCTAGCAAAAATGTGCTCTGATCTTGGCTGCGTGCTAGCAAAAGGTGTTCCAACCTTGCATCTTGTCTAAAGGCGATATGCATCGACCTTACTCCTTAAATCACTAAGGTGCATCGACCTTACTATCTGGAGCTTTGACAGCTTGTACTATCTGGAACTTTGACTGGCCAACCAAGAGTATAGACTTTCTCGTTGACTGTGCGTTGACATCATTGACTTCTATGCACCTATCAATATAGTCACCTACCATGATTTCTGTGCAGCTAAATGCTTCATTTTTTATGCCTTACTTGATTTCTTTCTATCTTTGCAGACACATTTTGTTGCCAATGCTGGCTTGACCTGAAATGCATGAATGTTGACATTATCAAATGCAAGTCAAACTCATCAATGAGTCATAGTCAGACGTCATCAAAATAATAGAATTAAGCATGTTACATACATGCCCAACATTCTCCCCCTTTTTGATGATGACAACTATGAGTCATTATGTGTACATTGTAAGTCAAGGTGCAAAGAAATATAATCATGAATTGAAGCACAATGACTTTCTCTCCCCATATAAGTCTCCCCTTTATGCATATCCAAGTTAATGACACATATAATTCTCTCCCCCTTTGACATCATCAAAATAACACAATTGAGAGAATATATGGCACAGTAAGGAAAGAAAGGGGTAAAGTAGGAGATTATTAGCACATGATGTATAGAGTGAAAGTAAGTACATACATGTAGGGAGCAATTAAACGTGCAGCAACCCGAGATGCCTTCTCAGTGTTCCAAAAAAAATGAAGTGGAATTACATGCCAATGGTTGTACACTGATTAAAGTTAACAATTGTTGGGTCCCTGAAGGTTCTCTTGTTGGGTCCCTCATGAATGCAAGTAAAGCAAGTATTATGAAGAGAGAAGACCATGCAAACAAGGAGTTGATACCACTTGTTGGAGAGTGATGCTGAGTGTTTAGAGAGCAAGTGATAACAATTGTTAATGACCAACACAATGTAAATTGTTAGGTCCTTAGGCATGGTAGAAAGATATTTACACAAAAGGCATTAAATGTCATTGTAGATATATTTCTCCTCCCGTCCGTTCTTCTAATGCCTTCCCAATGTCTATCCTACCATATCCAACACGGGAAATGAATAAAGACAAAGGGAGAGGGAGGAACGAAAAACCTGTGATTGCCACCAAGGCACCAAACGTGATGAACACGCCGTACCTTGGAAAGAGGGATAGGTACTCGCCTGACTTGCAGCGCTGGAGATATATACGGCTCAGGGAGAACCGCCAATAAGTTGCACGGTCTCACGATAGATCGCTTAAGAACACTGCAGAGGATGCAGGATGAAGCACTCCTGGCAGTTGAACGGCTCTATCACGACTGCAGGAAGAAGAAGGACTGTCCAGGTAGCACTGCACGTCTCCTTGAACGGATGGTAGTGAACCGCGCAAGACCACCACGCCAGAAGTCACAAAGGGTCCAACCTCCACGCTCTCCGGCCGGCCAGGGGGGATGGGCCTCGTGCTAGGGATTGCTGACCTGCAAAAATGACGTGAAGAGGACAGAAGAAACCCAAGATTAGAACTGAAAAGTGTAGTAGATGCCAAAATAATAAGAAATGAACATGAATAAGTGGAAAGGGGGATACCTGGGGGATTTTAAACCCCTAGGGTGTCATAAACGTGGGTGTGTGTGTGCATGGCAATGAAGTTGAAGAAAAACGTGGGGAAAAAGTGAGAAGAGTGATGCATGCAATAAAAAAAATGGACAAAACGTATTAAACACGCAAGACTTGAAAATGAGACTACTCCATGAACCGGAGGCATATATGCACGTGGAAAGCCTCCGTCCTTGGTGCTAGGTCGCTCAAGAATGCGGCAGGGCTTCGCCATCGACCAAAAATCTCGCCCCCCCCCCCTTTTCAAACCCGGCCTTTAGGGTCTATTTATAGAGCCTAGAAAGCCAGCCCCGAAACTAGGGTTTAGAAGCATTTTCAGGTCGAGATAATGAAAGGAAAATCATAGATAATCAAACTATCTCTTATCCAGTTGAAACGGCACTCAAAATGGTTCATTATCCGCGGAGAAAATGACGGGAGAAGTTAGGGATAAAACTACGGATAGAGAGAGAAAATATGTTGAAATTCAGGAATCGAACGGATGAACGGTCTTACGATAGACCGCTCAACGGGATGTGCAGCCATGTCCTGGCCATCCAACCCCGTCGGTGGAAATTCAAAATAAATCATAAATAATCCAAATTATCCATCGATCTGACCAAAATCCTCGGCGTTGGACTCTCACACATGAACGGCTCAGATGAGAACGTTCAATAGTTGAGCGGCCAAAGACAAACCGTTCTAGCCTTGTCGGTGATAAATAGATTAATTAGATAATTATCTGAGAAAACCACCAAGCGCAGGACTCTGAGAGATGAGCGGCTGCCATCCGTCCGCCCATCATGTTGAACGGCTTGAAGAGGACCGCATAAATGCTTGTCGGTGGAAATTCAGAAAATTAACCAAAATATTCCAAAATAGATGGACGGTCCACATGCAACCGCACATTTATTGGGCGGCCAGGGATGAACCGTACATGTACAGGGGTGTTGAAACTCATAGAAAAGCCCAATCAACCAAAACCAAGGCCCGTTAAGCCCTGAATCAACTCGGACCTAACCAGCGGCTACCCATAAAACTGGCCCAAAACATGCCTGAAAATAGCCCCAACGAGTGATGGACAACTCGAGGCATCAACAAATGGGAGTAAGAGGAACGACTCAACTTATCGGCAAAAAACGGGTGTCAACAGATGCCCCTCCTTAATGTCCTCTTTGCAGGGGAGCGAGTGGAGGTGAAGCGAAAGTGACATGGAACATGGAGATGGAGCGGAAATGCAGCAGAGTGGACTAGAAAGCGGGCGTTATGGTAAAACGACACCCATTTTTTTACCAACAAGTGACAGGAATCTTCCGAAAAACTCTGAACCATATGCGAGGAATGATTAAAACAAAAAGTGACACAAGTCTGGAGGAACTAAACAAAATGAAATAAATTGACAAGACCAACCTCATAGGTGACACAATCCCACGGTCCAATGAGGAGGCCAGAAGCAGGCAGCAAAAGTAAAGGAAACAGGCTAAAGCTCCAGACGGGGACCTCTTAATCAACCAAACCAAGCGAATCATCCAACTCAGAGTGGAATTAGTTCCTCTTACTCAAACACTGAACGTACAGCTAACCATTGCTGGTGGGACATTCTGCAGGCAAACCATGGGGCATGACTGCTCAAAAGGATGCGTATGATGCATGCTGGGATAAAATAAAAGAAATCGTTAAAACAAATGCGAAGAAAGATTAAAATATAAAATACTCGAGAATAATATTACTAAGCTGGGAGATTCAGAGTCAAGACACTATCCGCAACCACGGCGTGCGGGATAGAACCATCCTCCTCGGGACTTCTCAAACCTAACGGCCTATCCAAAGATTAAACACGTGAACCTGGATCATCATCATTTTTGTTAAAGGGGAACATCAGATCCTGGAACACGTAGATAACCAACTGGCTCTCGAGATAATATATTATACTACCATATAATAATGCAATAAGGGTGATAAGGTTAGAAGGCCATACCTGACTTACCTGTACAGGTGAAACGGCAAGTGAGAGTTTGGTGCTGCACATAAAATTGTTAACAATATTTGTAATTATATCAAAATTCATCAATTTGAACACTAAGTGCAGGAACGAGGGTGGGACAATTTCAAACATGAACGGTTACATACCAACTGCCCAAAGAAGAATGGTTATATGTGAGCCGTATATATTATGGAATTTAACCGACTTAAATAGCATACCGTTGAAGATGAACGGTCACCTAACAACCGTTCAAACAAAGGACGGTCTATCGCTAGACCGTACAACTTCTGCAACCTCGAAAGTCTAAAACCCTTCGTCTCCCTGTACCGTAACCAACGGTGGGAGAGAGAACGAAGGGCACACCGAGCCCCATCTCCCCCTTTCTCTACCTCTCTCACCCCCAAGCTTCCTCCCTTCTCAACCCCTCTCACTCCGTCATCTCAGATGCGCTCAAAACACCAAGCGAGACGCCCTTCGACGACGAACATGGACGTGCCACCGCCGACGACCGCTGCCACGGCGGAGGAGACACCGGCAACACTGCCGACCGAGGGAGGTACCCTCCCGCCGCCGTCTGAGGCCGAGGAAAGGACCAAAGCCGCCGCACCCCGAGATGGAGATGCCGGGGAGGTTGCTCTGGCGGAGAGGCCGGCAAGGGACCCTGTCCGACCGAGGTAGGTGCACCGAAACCTCTTTTCTTTTCCATTTTTACGCCATGCATGTTAGATTAAAGGGATTTTGGGGAGATTTAGGAGGCTAAGGACCGGTTTGGGACGCCATGATGGCCTCCCCGCCGGTGGGGAAACCCTCACCAACGTCGGGGAAGACAACGGTAGGGCGGTTTAGAAAAAACCGCACAAACGAAAACAGACGGCTCACATAAGCCGCCCAAATCCCATACGGCTCAGGGGTAGCCGTTCAAATTCACACAGCATTAGAACCGAGCCAAGTAAGGATGGTGAGAGGCTCACCGTACAAACGACAAACGGACCGCATTGGTCCGTTCAACACCCCACCCCGTCAACAAAGAACAACACGGTCCCTATAAGACCGCCCAACCTTCCTGCGGCCCAGGAGCGGCCGTTTGAAACTAAGAAACCTGAGGGAAGAACGGTGTGTGCTCACCCGTTCAAGATAAGGACGACCAATGCTAGCCCGTTTGAAACACAGAACCTATGGATTAGAACGGTACACATGGGACCGTTCAAAGGGACGAGCGGCCTGTGGGAGACCGCTTTTCTGACATAGATTTAAACCTTGATGATTTTATTTATATGTAAAATAAAATGCTTAAATAAATTATTAAAATGCATCTAAAATGAATGCAGGGAAAACGCAGGACCCGCACCTCGTGACTGCAGGTCCGCGCAATGTATTTAGCACTGCCGGACTTTTAGAGGGAGCGGTTGGCTGCCATGGGGTTCGCCCCATTCTTGAGCATCGAGGTGTGTCGGTTAGACACATCTCTGCTCTACGCTCTGCACGACCGCTGGGATCTAGTGAGTCAGACGTTCCTCTTCCCGTGGGGCCATATCGTCCCCACGGTAGAGGACGTGGCCAGAGTTACTGGCCTTCGAGTGCACGGGGAACCGGTTAGCGGGACCACTTTTCCCGACTATCGGGCGATGGCACGGGGATTCCTGGGCTTAGAGCTGCAGCACCCTGAGAGGCAGTCGACCCTCCTACCCCGGGCTAGTCTCCAGGACAACTTGGGATTACGACGGGCGGGAGTTGCAGTTGGAGAGCAGCCGGAGGAGCACCTGCAGTAGCTGGTGGAGCTGGCGCGGCCGAGGGTAGCTGCGGGGCCGGGAGCAGAGGTGGACAGAGTGCTACGATGATTCCTAATGCTGATGTTTGGGCGACTCCTCTTCTCCACCAGAGCGGACGTGATGTGGTGCCGGTTCCTTCCTTTCCTCGAGGAGCTGAGCCACGTGGGCGACTACGCGTGGGGAGCAGCAGTCCTTGCGTTCTTGTTTGACAGGCTGAGTTCGACGGCCCATCGGACGATGCTAGGGGGCTTCTCCCCCTTACTCCAGGTACGAATCTTACCCTAGACTTAATTATGCAACTCTATATGTTTCCTAGATGCTGACACAATGCTGTGATGCAGGTGTGGGCCTACGTACACCTACACAGGCTGGGCAGAGGCGAGGAGACCCGTCTTGGGCTCCTACGGATCGCCCGGAGGTGGACAGCACCTCGGGAGACTGCAGCCCTGAGATGACAGATCCGAGAGCTCTAGGACAATCTGGACGCTCTACCGTTTGCCTCGGTATGCTTCTAAACTCAGACTCTTTAATTAAATGCAATTCTTATATAATGATGATGCTGATGCGACTTTCTATTTCTTGTAGGTACGGTGGACACCTTACATAGAGGAGGGCCAATAGGGTCAGCCTTGGGTGGTTGGCGCCCTCGCTTTTGTCGGACGAGACATGTGGCTTCACTGCGTGAATGTGGTGGAGCCACTGCACTATAGATTGGTGATGAGGACCATCGGGGTCCATCAGCCCGCGGTAGAGTTCCCGGTGCCTGAAAAGGTGGGGGAGCGAGTGACGAGGACTACCCGGGGCCTAGTAGTAGCATCTGATTGGTCGGCGAGGAATGCTACGCGGGTGGCCGACTGGACAGCTCCCGGGCGAGTGGTGACCGCCTAAGCGGAGAGCGACTCAGCGTACTACACCACGTATGCTAGACACTACCGGGAACAGGTGTTCCGGGGTGCCCCCCGACCGGTATGACTTCTAAACTCAAACTTTGTCTATTATGCTTATGATGATGATGCACTGACACTTGAACGTCTAAATGCAGATTGACCCTGAGGGACGACTGGCGGAGCTGCAGGGGCTCCTGCACTCCACCATCAGGGAGTGGGATGAGGCCCGGCAGGCCCTGGCCTTACTGGTGAGTTTTCTAAACCCTAAACTCTTTAAACTATGCAAATGCTTATGATTATGATTGTGCATGTGACTGACTTGGAGTTTTGGATGCAGCGTGCCGAGGGTGCCCAACGATAGGGGGCCGATGCTCCTTCTTCTTCTTCTACCCAGACTCCTACAGATCGGGCGGAGCGGGAGGCCGACTTCACTAGGATGGTAGCGCGGGCCAAAGCGGCCGAGGTGGCACTCACCGAGAGGGTACGCAAATCACTACACTTACCCTTTTGTTACATATGCTTATGAAATGTATAAAATGCAATTGACTGACAATGATATGTGTATGCAGACGACAGAGCTGACCCGTCTTAGGACCGAGCTTGAGCAGAGCCGGGTAGCGGCTCGGGAGGAGGTGGCCCGTGTGCGGGGGGAGGCAGCACAGAGCCGACCAGCAAACGCACTGGAGACGTCGCTTCTTCGGGCTGAGCTAGAGCAACTCTGAGCCAGTGCTACCGAGGCGGAGTGCTACAGGGTTGAGGCGGAGACGGCCCGGTTACAGGTTGCCAGATTAGAGGGCATGGTGGTGGGCATGAGAGAGGTGAGTCGAGAGCGTAGCCGAGCGACTCTGAGCGGCAGCCACGGTACTCATGCCTCTGTTAAGAGTTACTTTACAGGTTCCTCCGGCCACCAGAGGAATGAGGAGGACAAGTGGCGCCGACGACGTCAGCGTGACGAGGCGGCTTCAGCGATGCCTCCACCAAAGAGGCATGAGGGAGCCGGAGACAGCGACGGGGGCCAGAGAGAGGAACAGTCCTGACTTTTGTACTTGGGGTCTGACTTTTGTACATGATATGATATGATAGTGATAGTGATATGTTTTTTTTAACTATTTCTATGAATGAATGGATGGATGGATGGATGAATGCGACTACTGACTCGACACGAGTGTGTGAGTGAGAGACGACGACTACGGGTGAGACACGACTACAGGTGTGACACAACACGGCCATGAGTGAGATAGAGGGACACCGACTCCGAGTGGGAGAGAGAGAGCGTGACGCAAATTGAGTGAGATCATTGACGTCAACTGAGTGAGATGAGGGCGCCAAATAAGTGAGATGAGAGACGCCAAATGAGTGAGATGAGAGATAGCCAAATGAGTGAGATGAGGGACACCAAATGAGTGAGACGAGAGACAGCACGACTACTAGTTGGATAGGTGCACAACTTGTTGGACAAGGGCTTCAGATCATAAGAACGGTTCTCAGTGGGCCGTTCAAAGTGATATGCGGTCCTTAATAGACCGTTCCGAGGAGAATTGAACGGTCTCATATTAACCATTCTGAATGTTGAATGGTTTAACATAGGCCGTATAAGAAGATGAATGGTCTAAATCAGGCCGCTTAAACTCCTGCCCTCGAATTCTTTGGAAAATGATAAACGGTCCGCTACGGGCCACGCAATGACATAGGCGGTCTATCGTAAGACCGTCCAAAGGGGGATCCTGCGAACTTGAATGGGACTCTCCTGGAGAGTCCTTAACCCGAGGGCAAACTACTTTAAACCTATCCAAACCTCATCTTAACCTGCCCTAGACTTATCCAATCCCAATCTCAAGAGACCTAGGCTTCCTAACAAGCCCTATAAGTAGGAGGGGGAGCCTAAATTCGTGATTCACATATCCTCCTCCTTCTAAGCCTTGAAACCTTTGCTATTCATCACCAAATCATCATGAAGAGGGCCCTAGAAAGGAGTTCCATGGAGGGAGCATCTTTTGAAGGGCCAAAGCCGGCCAGGAAGGAGCGGGAAGTGCTCCAACGACTGACCGCGATCCCACGACATCTCAGCTCGAGCCCTCTGAGAGAGGTAAGTTAATCGTGATTTCATTGAATTCACTTATTTCATTTACTTACATGTTTTTCCTTCCTCTCTCTTTTCTTCCATCTTCTTTCTTCCCGCCTCAGCTTCTCCCTGGCCCCAGGCGGTATTCCACCTTGAAGTGGTTGGCTCCCATGGTCCGCGCCTTGCCCCTAGGAGTGACATTTATCCCGAGATCTTGGCACTTACAACCTCTCCTAGTGTTAGATCAGAACTACTCAAAGCTTTCTCTTGATTGGCACAGCATCTCGGCCTTAGTTGAAATTTGGCATCCTCAAACTTATACATTCATTTTCCCATCATTCAAGGCCACCATCTTACTGGAGGAGGTAGAGACCTACTTCTCTTTACCCAGGTCCCAGGTGGGAGGGGAAGACTCAGTGTGTCATACTGTTGCCCCTATAGATCCTAGGCTTATCTTGGGAGGGTTCATACCAGACAGCAGGGATGTCCATACTTTCATAGGCCCACGTCAGATTCACCATCTTCCTCTTAGCCAGTGGGTAGTGGAGCATTATAAGAACAGGTGTGGGTGGGATGAAGCCATAGCTAAGGCTGCGTCCATTTGCTTGTGCGGGGTCATCTTGTTTCCTTCAGTTGACCATGTGCTAGAGATTCCTTTTCTTAGTACCATTAGCGGCCTATGGCAGGGTCTTTCTATCTCCCAGGTGATCCTTGCCTACTTGTACAAGGGCCTCACTTCAGCAACCTTAGGGGGTCCCCAGTTTGGTTCTATGATCCTTCTAGAGTGTTGGATGGGTGTTAGGATGAAATTCATCTACAAGGAGGATGTCACTTCAGCTAGCAGGATCTTCGGGAGCCACCCCCTCTTCTTCATAGGTGGCGCGTTCGGATTCTCTCCACAGGTAGAGTGCAGAATAGCAGAAAAGAAGACCAGGGATGAGTGGCGACTGCACATCAATGGGCTGCCCCTGGATTGGTTCGTGATGGGCCCGGACTCCCTCCGTGATACCACTGTCAGAGTTCCCAGGAGGCCGGGCTTGGACTTGAGGCTCGTGAGTGACACCGCGCTGGCGATGTACAGCCCGCACCCGTGCTACCTACAGGTTGGACTACCCCGGACTGTTCTACCAGCACTACCCCACCTTCCCGCGCTACAGGCGAGGAGGATTGGCACGGAGGAGGACTAGCAGGCAGTCAGGAGTGCCCTGATCATGTGGGAGGTGAGCATGGTGCTTACCCTACCAGCAGAGGTTGCAGAAATCCCGGCGATGCGCCAGGCCTATATTAGAGAGTTGAGAGATACGTCCCCGTGGGGATGCCTAGCGGAAGACTGAGTGATTTTCTTTTGTTTCATGATGGTGTTGGATAGGACTTGTGCTTAGAAAGTTTGATATATGGAATGGATAAGATTGATGATTGGATTGAGTTTGAGCTTTGGGCTTTGGGCTTTTTCCATGATGTGGCTGCGTAGGTTGGGATAAGACTTTATCATTCACACAGTCACGAGCCAACTGAACTTTTAGCTTCAACCTGCCCCTGCACACATACAAATATAAAAAATAGATTAAATCTGTTTTAGGCTTAACCCCTTGCCTATAACAAGTTAGGAAATGACTAGTTCTTGATTTTTGGTCAAGGGGGTAAGCCTTATTAAATAGGCAAATAACAAATGTCCAATGAATGCAATGGATGCTATGAATGCAAATCAAGAAAATCTTTTTTTGAAATTATGAAAATATCTGATTTTTGTTTGGATTTCAAAATATTTGATTTTGTTTTGGGTTTTGAACATATTTGATTTTTCTTTGAATTTTCAAATGTTTTATTTTTTTGGATTTCGAAATATTTGATTTCTTTGGATTTTTGAAATATTTGATTTTTTTGGATTTTGAAATATTTGATTTCTTTGGATTTTTGAAATATTCAATTTTTTGTTGGATTTTGAAATATTTGATTTATTGTTGGATTTTGAAATATTTGATTTTTTTTAGATTTTAAAATATTTGATTTTTTTGGATTTTGAAACCAGCTTAGACCTGATGACAGGGAACCTCCCATCTTACCAGGGGCTTCCCGGGCTCAATGTGCAATATAAAGGACCGCCCGTGGCCGGTGCTAATCCTGCTTTAACGGTGCCTCTACCGAGGCCATACTCGGGGTTTGATCCATTCCTTGGAAAATAAAACAGATTTTAATAGAAAAGCCGACGATATGTATAAAGGTTTCTAGGGCTTGAGTTCTTCTCGCGACACCCCCTTTTTCAAAGAATTTGGTCTATTGTGCCGGGGCTTTGTGTCCATCATCAAACCTACTTCCGCTCTAGGCACGCATACGACCGGGCTCATAACGTCCTGCGGGGAAACTGTACTGCCACTCTTGTCATGCCTAATTTTATTGTTTGGAGACTTTCAAACTTTTGAGAACTTCGACCTTTGGGTGAGCTTTTAGCTTTGATTTTTGCCCCTTTTTTCATTTTCATTCCTTTCTTTCTTTTCTTTCTTATTCTTTTGCGGAATAAGGTGATAATGGACTGCCCCTATTTGAGACCTCTTTTATTGGGGGGTCTAGATCAGTTCTCGCCCCCTTATTCACCCTTTGCCCCTATTTTCAGCCAAGAGAGAAGGAAAAACAAGGATCTTCATCCTCCCCTAAGCATGGCCAAGAGAGAAACGGTGTTATGCAAAAGAAGGAAATCGACCCACGGGGGGTCGTGTAGTGAGTGAAATGTTGAACCGGGGATTCCATTTCGTGATCAAGTGAAGGCGCCTGCCACCAAGTCGTTGCTGGTTTGACTCTATGTATAAAAGCATTTTAAATATAGCCCATTCCATGGATTTGATAATTCCTCACCCTCCGCGTTGATCAAACGATACGCATTACCGGAATAGACTTTCTTAATTACAAACGGCCCTTCCCAGTTGGGTTGCAGCTTAGACCTGAGACCTGCTGATCTGATAAATTTGCGTTTCAAAACCATATTACCCACTTGAAATTTTCGTTCGATGACCTTCTTTTGAAAACACCGCGAGACACATTTTTGATAAACCGAGACATGATTGGCCGCGTTAAGCCTCTTCTCGTCTAAGAGTTCTAGTTGGACTAGCAACGCCTCTCGACGCTTGTTGAGATTAAGTTCTTTGTCCAGCTGCACCCTTAGGGAAGGGATCAAGATCTTGTACGGGGGTACCGCCTCCATCCCATAGGTGAGAGCAAAAGGAGTTTGCCCCGTGGGAGTACGGACGGAGGTGCGATAAGCCCATAGAGCTTCTACCAGTTTATCGGCCCAATCAGCAAATTTGTGTGACTCGCATATAATCTTGATGATTTTAAGAAGGGTTTTGTTCGTGGCCTCCGCCTGGCCATTACCTTGGGAGTAGTATGGTGATGAATGGTGCAATGATATATTAAACTTCTTACAGAGGTCCCAAAGTTCTTGAGAAACGAATTGAGGCCCGTTGTCGGTGACGATATCACTTGGCACTCCAAACTGCGAGATGATATTCTTCAGGATGAAGCGGCATACTGTGGTGACTTTGATTTCTCCATAGGCTTCAGCTTCTGCCCACTTGGTGAAGTACTCGGTAGCCGTCAGGATGAAGGACTTCTGCTTGACTGTGGAATTCGGGTCACCGAGAGGTCCAATGATATCAAAGGCCCACATGAAAAATGGTCAAGGAGCAGAAAGAGGATGAAGAGAAGAAGCCGGAGCATGGATCTTGTCAGCATGGAGCTGGCATTGAAGACACCTACGGACATAAGTGGAATAATCTTCTTCTAGGGTTGGCCAGTAATAGCCCTTCCTAAGAATCTTCTTCGCCAACGCCTTCCCATTTACGTGCCCTCCACACTCACTGGAGTGAGCTGCCTCTACTACCTTCCAAGCCTCATCGTCATCTAGACGCCTCATTAGAACTCCATTGAGAGCTCGCCTATACAATTCTCCCGCAACAATCGTATATCTTGCGGTGACTCTTCTAATGGCCTTCCGCTGCTCGACATTTACCGTCTCCGAAAATGAACCATCCCTACAATACTGCTCAATCTCATAATACCACGGCAACTCTTCTTCTTCTATGATCTCTTCAAGCTCAGTTAACAAAAATTCTTTCACCTCTTCCCTTTCTATCTTCCTTTCTACAAATTTCCTAAGGTTGTCAAACCGGAGATCTTGAAGAGAGGGAGCGTCTAACCGTTGGACCACAACGGTCTCAGTGGCACGACTGAGGGGAAATGAAAGAGAAGAAGCTAGTGATGCAAGGGCATCAGCCAAAATGTTCTGAGAACGAGGAGTGTGAATATAGATAAGCTTCCGGAATTGCCTAGCCAAGAGCGTGACCAGATCTTGATAGGGCTTAAGCTTAGGGTCACGGATGCGGTAAGTTGACAGAACTTGATGCAGCACCAATTGAGAGTCTCCTATGATGTTAAGGTATCGTGCGCCCATGAGGTAGGCATGCTTCAGACCGGCAAGGAGAGCCTCATACTCGACTATATTATTCGTGGCAGGAAATGAGAGTTGATAAGCGATAGGGATGGTTACCCCTTCCGGAGTGAGGAGAACGGCGCTGATTCCACTACCCTGGGAATTGAGAGCACCATCGAAATGGAGAGACCAAAAAGGAAGATGAGTGATTACTGCCAAGTGTTCATCAGGGAACTCGTCCTAGATTGAATCCGTGCGAGGGATAGGAGAATGAGTAAGGTGCTCAACAATGGCATACCCCTTGATTGCTTTCTGGACGATGAAGGTGATGTCAAATTGGGAAAGAAAGCTCTGCCAGAGAGCTAATCGGCTAGAAAGGATAGGTTTTTCTAAAAGATAACGAATGGGGTCCATCTTAGAGATCAGCTTGACCTCGTGGGTAAGAAAATAGTGTTTGAGCTTCTGAGCTACCCATACTAGTGCCGCACAGGTCTTCTCCATGGCAGTATACTTGGATTCAGCGGGATTAAATAACCTCGAAAGGTAGTATGCTGCCCTTTCCCTTCCTTCATCATCTACCTGAGCCAGGACAGCTCCTAGGGAGTCCTCAATCACAGAAATGTATAGGATCAGGGGTTTCCCAGGGACGGGTGGTTGCAGAACTGGGGGATTAGAAAGATAGACCTTAAGCTCCTCATAGGCCTTTTGGCATTGTTCATTCCATTCGAACTTTGCTCCCGCCTTTAATAATTCATAGAATGGGCGGCATCTTTACGAGTGTTGAGATATATATCTCTTAATGAATTGTAAACGCCTAATCAAACCTCTGAGCTCGGTGATGTTCTTAGGCGGTGACATCTCCATAATGGCCTTTGCTTTATTCGGATCGATCTGAATCCCCCGTTTACTAACTATAAACCCGAGTAACTTCCCTGATGCAACTCCAAACACGTATTTCTTTGGATTCATCTTTAACTTATACTCCCTAGCCCTTTGCAACACTTTTGCTAGAATGGCGGGGTGTTCCTCTTGAGACCTCGACTTTACCAAAATATCATCCACGTAAGCTTCTAAGTAGACATGCATCATGTCGTGGAAGATAGCCATCATTGCCCTCTGATAAGTAGCACATGTATTCTTTAATCCAAATGGCATGACAACATAGCAGTATGTGCCCTAGGGCGTGGTGAACGAGGTCTTCTCTTGATCCTCAGGAGCTAGACGGATTTGGTTATATCCGGAATAACCATCCATGAATGAGAGGGCCTCATACCCAGTAGTGTTATCAACTAATACATCAATGTGAGGAAGCGGGAAATCATCTTTCGGACACTCCTTATTTAAGTCCCTGAAATCGATACAATTCCAAATTTTGCCATCCTTTTTTATTACCGGGACTATGTTTGCCACCCATTGTGGATATAAAATAACTCTAATAAACCTGGCCTTATGCAATTTGTTGACTTCTTCCTTAATTCATAAGGCCATCTGTGGGTGGAATCTTCTCGCTTTTTGTTTAACGGGTGTTGCCCCTGGTTTAAGAATCAATGGATGTTCAACCAATGTGGGGTCAAGACCCGGCATGTCCTCGTAGGACCAGGCAAACGAATCGCTATACTCCCTTAAAACCTCGATGAGCTCCTCTTCAACCTGCGGAGGGAGATTAACAGAAATAAGTATGGGCCTGGGGTCCTCTTCCATTCCAAGATTAATCTCCTTAGTGGGTTCATCAACTACCGAGGACGGTTCGACAAACCTCTTCAAACCTTGTGCGTACAGATCAACAGTGTCATCCACATCGCTTTCCTCATCATCAGTTGGGTCCTTCTCATTCACAATTTCATATACCCCTAATCTGTCATTGCTCCACTCCCCATCCAATTCCTCATCTTCTTCTAAAACAATTGCGGTCTCTTCAAACTATGGGCACCTAAGGAGGAGGGCATGGCACCTTTCGGACAAATCTTGCAAAAACCTATCAGGGATGGATTTAGGATGACGCATCACAGGGTGTGCTGCAGACGAGGACGGGCTGACTAGACTCGAACTAGACTCTACCCCAACCGACTCTACTATCCTAGGAGACTCTGTACACTGTACATCTAACCTAGGAGATAGGAAATCTACCGAAAAAGGAATAGGGGTCTCATGCCCCTGGGAAGCTGAGCAGAACACATCGAAATCTTCCATTGAAACCTCCGTTTTAAAATTGGCATTTTTTTTAAGGCCGGAGGAGATCACGCAACATGAGGAAGAGGACGGAGGAGGAGGTAGTTGCATGGGGAACAAATCGGGGAAGATGCAATTGAAGAATGGATCAGAGGATCGAAACCACATCTCGTGGAGTTGGGCATTGGGGGGAGGAGGAGTAAATAAGGTTGAAAGATCAATAGGCGGGCAGCGCCCGCAAGCACATGGAACAAATAAAATTTCAGGCGGTCTCTCCGTGAAGTACGGGTCGACCAGAATTGGAGTGGAACGGGGGACAAACCCCAATTGTTGGAACAAAGAGGCAAGACGGGACGGGGACAGAGAAAAGGTAGTGATAGAGCTCCCCACTTCCCGTGGCCCCCGGCGGACCAGCTGAGTTGGAGAATGCTTCACGAGCTGCATCTCCTTCTCCCTCGGACGGTCTTCTCTTTTATTGAACAACTTTTCAAAACAACCAGCAAAATCTTCCATATCACCCACCAACCCCTTCAGCGCCGACGGTGGGTCAGAATCATCACAGGCGGCATCAACCTTCACCTCAGCACATGGTGGTGGTTTCTTCAAAGTGCCGAGCTGCAGCGGGCCTTTCACAAAATGTTGTCGATAGTCCCACGTTAACGGCCCAGAGTCTCCAAGTATTGACATTGCTGAATCACGGTAGCCAAAGCCTCAGCGGCCCATCTTCCTGCCTTTAGCGACGGGCTTGGTCGGCCCCTGTAATTGTGCGTCGAGACCCAGGCCCGACTGATAACCCAATCTCAGAATCATGTGCCATCCTTTGGAATCTCTAATCTTGGACTTGATCTTGACATTTGTTGGTGCAATGGCGGGCTTGCGTGACGCATATGCCCATAGATAATTCAAGTCCATTACTAACAAAATTGGCCTATTGCTCGGCTACAATGTAAGGAGAATCTTATCTGAAATGGCATCAACAGACTGGACGGTGGAGATGCTTTTCACTTTAACCACCCGGCCCTGGAATGGGAATTTCAGGCATTGGCGGGCGGTTGAAGGTACGGCATTTAAACTATTTATCCATGGACGACCCAGAATAGCTTTGAACATTGGGTCTATGTCCAACACATAAAACTCCACGTTCATAACCAACGGCCCTAGCTCGGCCTGTACAATCACGACCCCTTGACAAGCACGCCTGGAATTGTCATATGCTGCTATTGTGGTGGGTGTTGGCTTAAGCATATCCTCTGAAATGTTACAGGCACGGAGGGCACTCAATGGACACATGTTGATCGATGCTCCTATGTCCACAAGGGTAGACTCAACAGCCACTTTATTCAAAGAAATGGTAATGCAGAGTGGCATCTATCATGCCTCTGGGGGAGCTAGTTCTGACTCAGAAAATGAAATAGAGGGCCCCCTTGTTATGGTTGCCAACACCGTTGGTAAACTGTCCACCGCCACATCTTCATTTACCATCACTTTTTGCAAAAAAGTCTTCAAAGCATCCTGATGTAGCGGCGACCTTTTGATCAATTCCAAAACTGAAATCTTGGCCGGCATCCGGTCCAAGTGCTGTAACAAGTCGTACTTCATGCCTGGCACGGGGTCTGCATCATCAACTGTTGAGGAAGAAGGCTGAGGGGTATGTGCGGGTGCACGAGAAGAAGGTTAAACTTTGTGGAATGGATTCTCGCTCCGAAGGGCGTAATGTGGTGCCGGCACGGCCTGAGATGGACCCTCGCTTGGCCCGGTGGGGTAGGTGGAAGGGGTAGAAATGGGGGTGAGGATGGCGGAAGTTGGCCTGATGGGCCCAGGTGAAGGGGAAATGGGTGAGTAGTTAAGTGGAGGGGTGATGATGGAGGGTATGGGGGGTGATGGCGAAAGGACTGGCGGTATGGAGGCGAATGCGGTGGACCTGATGGGTGATGCGGAGGGAATAATGGGTGGAGTGGTGGTCAGAACGGCGGGCCTGAGAACGGAGGGGATAGCAAGTGCTGGGGAATGGTTATGGTGGAAGGCCAAGAGGTGTACGGGGGGGTTTCATCATCAAAAGTCCACCCAGCGTTGGGGGCTGGGTGCTTAACAATGTTTACTTGGGCCGGTGCCAGCGCCGGCGCCGGTGGTTGTTGTTGTTGCTGAGGAACGGGCTGGTGTACGGGCATGGGATTCTAATGGATCCCAAGGTCTTGTTGCTGCTGCTACTGTTGCTGGGGTTGCTGTTGCTGTTGGGGTTACTGTTGTTGCTGTTGCTGGGGCGCCGCCTGCTGCGGCCTGGCTTGTCTCTACCTCTGCTTGATGTCCTTGATTAGCTGGTGCATCTGGGCCCAATCAATCCTCTGGCCCTCATGTAAATCATACACCAGATCTCTAAACTGATAGCACCGCTCTATTGTGTGCCCGGGCTACCGATGATATATGCAATACCGGGACTGATCGGCGACCGGATTCCAATTCTGGCGCTCTAGAGGCAATTGAATATCACCAGTATACATCAAAGCGGAGAAAATATCAGGTAATGTCTCCGAAAGAAGAAGGTAATGGGTCCTTTTCGGGCTCGGTCGGGTAGGTCCGTAAGCGGCAAGTGGAGGGACATTATGATATTACGGCGGCTGCTGAGGCTATTGGGGTGGTGGTAGTGGTTGTTGCGGGTGTTGAGGAACCGGCAAAGTGGGTTGGGGAACTTGTGGAGTGGCAAACTGGGGTTGCGTGGAGGGTGCGGGAAGCGAGGTGGACCGGCTTGGTGGGGAAACTGAACAGCCTGGACTTGCTCGTTGATCTGCACTCCCTCAGTGACGGGGCCCTGGGATTTTCTGGCGGTTTTGGGTTTCTGGGCCTCAAACAGTGAATGAATAGGGGAGTCTTTAAACTGTGTCTGTATGAACCGGGCTCTACTGTATAACTGGTGCATATTCGAAATGTCATTCATTGCCAAAATATTTCTGAATGTTGGGGTGTCATTGGAGATCAGCAATTTAACTTTCTCTTCTTCTGGGATTTGCCCAGGCACACGTAAGTGTTGAGTACGGACTGAATAGATCTAGAGGGGGGGTGAATAGATCTAGCCCCTTTTTTTCAATTAATAAACCAAGGATCATCTAGACCTTAAGCAAACGATGGATTGCAAAGATAAAACTGATAACTATAGCGATAGCAAACAATAGAAGAGCACACACCACAAGCAAAACCACAAGACAGGATTTTTAGGTGGTTCAGTCTCTTCCTGAGACTTACATCCACCCCTTGCTCAACTTGAGCAAGGCTTCACTAATGAGAAATCCTGATCTCAATCAATACACCGCTGATACACAGCTTCTTCCTGCTGACACACAGCTTGTACCCGCTGCCACACAGCTTGACACTAGTTGTAAAGATGAGTAGAAAAACTTGTAACAGAGCTGAACATAAACGTTTGAAGCAGAGTAACTAAGGAGTTCAGCTTGGGACTCAATCACATAGAGAACAAGGCAAGACTCCCTGTAGGACTTCCAGCAGGATGCCTTCAGCTGCCTTGCTGCTGGAACTTGCAACGCCTTGAGCCAGGTCTTCTTTCTGCAGCACCGAAGAGCACTTCTGTCTTCTGCAGCTTTTTGATTGTAGGAGAGCCACTCTTCCTTTTCTGATTAGAGAAACTTCTGATCCTGATCTTCCTTATCTTCTTCTCTGTTTTTCCATATTTAGTTCTCTATGTTCTCTTCTCCTTTTTGCACCAGTTCTTATCAAGCTCGGAGCTGTTTCCCGCGCAAGTGCAAACCTGTTCGATTACCCGCTAAAAAACAGGGAGAAGATTAAGTAAAATCTAGAAGAGGTTTGACCGGTTCTTAGCACGATTCTCTCCTTGAATCCCGTGCGGAATCTTATCCTCTGAACAGCCCAACAACCTGCAACAGCAACCTGCAGGTTTCAAGGAACCGAAACTGAATTCGGTTGGATTTCGGTTCTGGACGCTGAACCGCTTGTGGTCGACAACGACCCTATCTCTGGTCGATAATGAGCGATGTCCAGACGGCTGGTTCTTCAGGCTGATGCTCGTATCCCTCATTGTTGACAATAGCCCTGTCGCTGGTCGACAAGGGGCAATGTCCAGATGACGGGCAGTTCTGTCTGATGCTCAGTCTGTTCCGTGGTCGACAACGAGCAGGGCTCTGGTCGACAACCAGAGTGCGTACAGAGGAGAAATGACTTGGGCTGTGCTTGGTTGGATTCGTTGGTCGACAATGACCACTTCTCTGGTCGACAAGCAACCTTTGACATTTCTTTTGATTTGCTGATTTCACTTATACTTCAGTAGACCTGAAATTACTTGAACTATCAGAAGTGACTTGAATTATCATTTTTACATTGAATTAGTCAAACATATCTTTTGTTCATCATCAACTTGCCATGAGTTCATTGCTTTATATTGAAGGATCAATCAAATGACTTGCACGTGTTATGAAGATAGTAGATTGTTGATTAGTCAAACATATCTTTTGTCATCATCAAAACTAAGGGATGCACAACGTTCTCCCCCTTTTTGATGATGACAACCATGAGTCATTGTGATCATCAGGAGATTATTTCAACCAGAAAATGCATTTGATATGCCATTCAGAAACTATCATAACATGTATCATTATCACAGATTTCAGCCAAAAAAATCATTTGATATGCCTTTCAAAAGTATCATAACATGAGTTACATGAATGACTCAAAAACAAAGGCAAGGACACCTAGACACACAATGACACACAAAGACTCTCTCTCCCCCTTTGTCAACAGCAAAAAGAGGAGTATCCAGACATTCACTCTGAAGAGGACGAAGAAGTCTCGGGCTTCACATTCTCTGCCATCCGATCCAGCTTGTCAACTATGTGGGCATAAGAAAGCCTAATCTTCTGGATCTCTGAGATAGTAGCATGGTGATTCTGTTTAATCTGCTGGTTGGTGAACTCAATGCGTGTCCCCATCTCTGCTGACACTTCAGCTAATGTGGCAACCAGTCTGTTAAACCGAGAACTAGCATGTTCTGAGTGTTCCTGTTGCTTGATGAACCTGGTCTCCATCTGCTGCTCTAGTCTTTGGACTTTCAGCTCTAAGCGCCCGGTTGCAGCATTCATACTTTCTTGAAAGGATTGGAATTGAGTTGAGAGGGAGGTCAACTGAGATGCTATCTGGAGAAGCACTCCGTGAGACTCAGTGTTGGAGGTGGAAGGAGGTGGTGGAGCAGAAGTAGACGTAGGTGGAATAGACGTAGATGGAATATGAGTGGCTGCAGTGCCCGGTAGCCATGGCACAATAGCGAGTGAAGGTGGAGGATGGGTAGCAGTGGTGGTAAAAGTGGGAGTGTGAGTGGGAAGCACCACAGGTGGAGGGGTTGCAGCAGGGCTAACATGAATTGGTGTCTGTGGTGTAGAAGAGGGAGGCAATGGTGCTGAGGATTTACCCTTGGATGGTAGGGTGCGCTGGACTTGATCTCCTATCTTCTTATAGCCCAAAAATGTGGTCACGTAATGGAACGAATATACGTGCCGTTTGGGAATGACAACGCGCGGAGCGTGAGGAATGGGTATAGCTGCTGCTTCCAAAATGGCAGTTATGTGGGCAGCATATGGAAGAGAATTCAGGGGATAATGCAAGAGGGTTTTGAAAGTGTTCTGCATGAGCTTGGGAAGGCAGATTGGTTGACGTGTGATGAGGCCATGGAGAAGAAAGAGGTGAAGTCGACTGACATGTTCCCTGGCGCCTCCTCGTGGTTGGATTATGGTGGTAAGATGGTGATGGAGCAACCGATGAAGAGGAGGAAAAGTGTTGGCATTGAGGGATTTTGGGAGAACCTCGGGAACTGGTTGGCCGGTGACCACGGCATAAGCTGCTTTGAAGTCAAAATCCTCAGGATTGAAGGCAGCACCATGCCGGGAGATGTGCAGCGCCTTGTGGAGTAGCTTGAAGTCGAGGCTGACGACGACACCTTGAACTACTGAATAGACCTTATCATCCACGACTTGCAGGTTGTGGTAAAACTCTTGCACAAGCTGTGGGGAATACATAGTATGTGCAGAGACAAACTCTGTCCAGCCTTGGGCATCCAAAACTTCCCGCAGCTCCGGGAACATCTCCATCAGCTGCTGATCGGAGAAATCTACTATTCTCGGTGGTAAGATGGTCCGGGGCTTCAGTGAACCAGATACGGGATGGACGATGGGCATATCTGAAGTTGCGGTCGCATCCGTTGTCGACCGCTGAGGGGTCGATGGCTGACCCTGCGTGACCGTCTGCTTGGAGTGCTTGGACGGCGGCGGCGCTTCGGCAGGAACCTTATCCCTTGCTCGCTTGGACGACCTCTGAGCACGCGGCGGAACCATGGTGGAGGGATGCGAGAGAACCAGTTGAGGCGAGAGAGGGATGCACAAGGGGTCGAAAAGGGGACTGGAGACGGAGGACGACCGTGAATGGTGAAAACGGCGAGGGTGAGAAGATTGGGGACCCAGTCGGTGCAATTTATAGGGCAGGATATCAGAGAGTAGGACCGGGGTCTTAAAACCTAGGGTAGTGGAACCAACGCGATGTGGAAAACGAGAGGACAGGAATAAATCAGCCGAAATAAAATTGGGGGTTTAATTAAAGTGTACACCCTTTCCTTAATGAAACATTTATTTAACCCATCCACTCATAGCAAAGACCACCTTGTAAACAAGTAGAGTGGGCCTTGTGGTTCATTGAATTTGAAGGTATTGCACCAATAAACTTGCGCCCCATATCTAATTTTCCTCCATATGACTTCTCAAACTTATAATAGAATTCGTGAGGCTGTTTTACTAACTGTGCTAGCTGAATAGTGTTTTCAGTTTGTCTTTGCATGTCATGCCTTTGGTCAACCATGTTCCTCTGTCATTTTGGATAATTTTGAGTTTTGCTTTTTGAAGTATTTTGAAAGCTGTGGTCAGGTTTATCACATGCTTTTCTACACGAGGAGACACACTTTTTACACGCCAGAAACCTCGGCTACTTAGCATGTCTAACCATTCCACTTTTAACTGGGACACACCTTTTATCCGTGAGGATATACGTTTATCAGACGCCAATATCCCCAGTTACTCAGTATGCCCAATCTCAATAATTTTTGAGAGCAGCAGAGATAGATTGATTCTTCATGACACACATGCCTCTCACTTATTTTTCATCCAATTTTTTCTTTAACATGGGAGGCAGTAGTTTCTCAGAATCCAATCTATTGCTCTACCATGAAGATAGAATTATGGCGTATTCCACGTGCATTCATGCTATATTATTGGATTTATATTAACTGTTCAGAATTAGCACAGGTAGAGAAACCGACTCACTACTAAAAATCATAAGTCTTCAAAATCATGTGACAGAATCATAGTTATGGCTTGACTTTATTGAAGTAGTACAGTCCAAATCCTCATTACTACACTCAACTGCTACTCTTATTGATTACTTTGGTGATTTTAGTGGAAGATATGGTTAGGTTATTCAATGTTTTACCAAGGAATGAGTTTACACTTTTTCTCCCCCTCAATTTGAGAATCCATGCTGAAATAAACAATTATGTTGGCCAGGATGAGATAGAAAGACACAAGGAATGGAAAGTATGGATGAAGATGATTGAGTGAAGACGGATCAGTGCCCAATTTAGTTTAATCAAATCAGACGATTTTCTACCTCCATTGTCGACCATGGAGCTGTCTCTGGTCGACATCTGTGCAGTCACAGATCCTGCCTGAAATTGACATCTGCTTGCTGACAAGTCTGTTGTCGACAATGGGACCGCCTATGGTCGACACCTGCAAAATCACAGAACCAAACAGTCTCCTGTCCTGATGTCTTGGTCGACCAATGCCTTGTCTTGGGTCGACCACCAGAGCTAACCAGTAGCAAAGCCTAGAATTTGCAGAACTTGCTGGAGTAAACAGTTGAACCCCCAATCCTACCGGTAGTAGACATTTAACTGACACAACTACTTGTAGAAATGACAGAAAGCCATAAACAGAACATATCAATATTTCAATAATTTTCAGATGATATTCTGCATAAACCCAACTCCCTTCTTAAAGTGGAAAATCTGTCATTGTTAAGGGGTTTAGTGAAGATATCTGCCAATTGTTTTTCAGTTTCTACAAATTGAAGCATGAAATTTCCTTTGGATACCTCATCTCTCAGAAAATGATGACGGATCTCAATGTGTTTTGTCCTAGAGTGTTGAATGGGGTTTTTAGACAAGTTAATAGCACTAGTGTTGTCACATAAAATGGGTGCACAGCCAAGATCTACATTGTAGTCGTGGAGTTGATGTTTTATCCACATAACCTGTGTACCACAACTTCCTACTGCGACATACTCAGCCTCAGCAGTGGAGAGTGCCACAGAGTGTTGCTTCTTAGAAGCCCATGATATTAAACAGCCACCTAAGAATTGACAATATCCACTAGTACTCTTCCTATCAATTTTGCAACCAGCATAATCAGCATCCGAATATGAAATCAGATCTAGTTTGCAATAGGTAGGATACCACAAACCCAATTCTTGGGTGCCGGCAAGGTATCTAAAGATGCGCTTGACAGCTCCTAAATGTGATTCTCTAGGACTAGACTGATATCTAGCACACATGCATACACTGAACTGAATATCTGGCCTTGATGCAGTTAAGTATAGTAGGGATCGATCATACCTCTGTATTTCTTGGCATCTACCATGTTACCTTTTGTATCTGCTTCCAAGGTTGCACTTGTACCCATGGGTGACTCGATTGGCTTGCAGCTTTCCATGCCAAATTTCTTCAACATTTCTTTTATGTACTTGGATTGATTTATAAAATATCCTTCTCTGCATTGTGAGATCTGCAATCCAAGAAAGAATTGTAACTCACCCATTAGGCTCATTTCAAACTCATTAGTCATTAAATTTGCAAATTCAGTACACAAAGAGGTTTCAGTAGATCCAAACACAATATCATCCACATAGATTTGTACAATTAGTATATGCTTACCTTGGGTCTTGGAAAATAATGTTTGATCAATTTTACCTCTTGAGTATCCCTTTTTGGTGAGGAAGGAGCTCAACCTTTCATACCAAGCCCGAGGAGCCTGCTTTAATCCATACAAGGCTTTGTGCAATTTGAAAACATGATTAGTAAGTTCATCATTTTCAAAACCAGGGGGTTGTTCCACATAGACCTCTTCTTTTATAATGCCATTTGGAAAAGCACTTTTTACATCCATTTGTTGTAATTTGATTCCATGAGATGCTGCAAAGGCTAACAATATCCTGATGGCTTCTAATCTAGCAACTAGAGCATATGATTCTTCAAAATCAACCCCAAATTCCTGGTTGTACCCTTTAGCCACAAGCCGAGCCTTGTTTCTCATTACAACCCCTTCTTCATTCAACTTGTTTTTATATACCCATTTGGTTCCAATTACAGGGTGAGATGTAGGTCTAGGGACAAGGCTCCACACCTGATTTCTTTCAAATTGATTTAGTTCTTCATGCATAGCATTTATCCATGATTCATCTTTTAAGGCTTCCTCTACAGATTTGGGCTCTATTTGGGACACAAGAGCAAGTTGATCCAGTTCATTTATGGCCTTAATTTGAGATCTAGTCTTCCTAAGATCATGTATCCCACCAATAATGTTATCTAAGGGATGATCTCTAAGAAGTCTCAAGTTTTCAAGATTGTTACCTGAGATGATCTCTCCTTCGGTCTGATCATTAGAATTACCTTGGTTTCTTTCTTGATTCTGTGCTTCTTCATTCTCCTTCGGTTCTTCTTTGTCTTTCAGAAATTCTCCATCTTCTTCCTCCTTGCTGACCTGTTCATTTTTAACAAGATCATTGACTTCATCAAATGAGATATGAGGGGATTCTTCAACAATTTGATCTTTGGTGTTAAAAACCCTATAGGCTCTTGATCGGTCAGAATAGCCCAAGAATATTCCAGAGTCACTCTTTGGTTCAAACTTGTCCAACACTCTTTTATCGTTGTTATGAATGAAACATCTTGCACCAAAGATTCTAAGATGAGCTAGAGATGGTTTCTTACCTTTGAGCATTTCATATGGAGTTTTTGCACTAGATGGTCTTACCATTGCCCGGTTTACAATGTAGCATGCTGTGTTGACAGCCTCAGCCCAAAACTTCCTTGGAAGATTAGCTTCAACCAACATGGTTCTAGCCATCTCGACAAGAGTGCGGTTCCTCCTCTCTACAACTCCATTTTGCTCCGGTGTCCTTGGTGAGGAGAATCTGTGGGTTATGCCCTTGTTTCTGCAGAATACATCAAAATCAGAATTTTCAAACTCCCCCCCATGGTCAGATATGATTGTACACACTTTGGACTTACCATCCTGCTTCATTCTTTTGTAAAATTCCTGAAATTCATGAAAGGCATCACTTTTATGTGATAAGAACATTACCCATGTAAATCTGGAAAAATCATCCACTAGAACATAACCATATTTCTTACCACTCAGACTGGCAATTCTGGTTGGGCCAAAAAGGTCCATGTGTACAAGTTCTAGGGGTCTAGATGACTGACTTTCAGTTCTACCTTTGAATGATTTTCTTGTTTGCTTTCCTTGGGTGCATGCTTTACATACTTTGACATTTTGAGCAAACGAAATTTCAGGCAAACCAAGAACCATTTTATTTTTCACAAGTTTGTGCAGCACCCTATAGCTAACGTGCCCTAGCCTTCGGTGCCACAACCAGGTTAAGTCCTCCTTCTTGGCGGTTAGGCACAAGTTGGAGTGGGCTGGATCATCCAAGTCTATCATGTAGACATTGTTCACTCTCTTGCCCATAAACTTGGTTGTATCTGAATTTGGTTCAACAATCTTGCAGATCTTGGAGTCGAATACCACTTTATGGCCTTTGTCGCACAGTTGACTAATGCTCAATAAATTGTATTCCAGTCCATCCACCAGCAATACATTTTCAATACAGTTTGAAGGTTCCTTACCTATCTTACCTATCCCAATGATCTTTCCTTTGTTATTTCCCCCAAACGTCACATATCCTCCATCCTTTGAGCTCAGGTGGGAGAACTTGGTCTTATCTCCCGTCATGTGTCTTGAGCAACCACTATCTAAGTACCACTTGTTGTGCATGGCTGCCAGACATTCCTGCATGATAAATTACACAGAAACTTTTGGACCCCAATGGTACCCGGGTCCAAGATAGCTTGTGAAATCATGAAAGTGCTGTAATAACATTTTGGGAACCCACATTTTGTTAGAGCAGTTCATTTGTTCATTTCTTAACTTGTTCAGGTTGTGTTCCTTTTGATTTAATGTTCCTCTATTTTGAGTCCATTTTCTTAAATTCCAATTGCCATTTTGTTTCAGCTGAGAGAAGTTGTGGTTTCTATTTGTGTTTCTGGTCGACATCTGGTATGTCTGTGGTCGACCAGGGTTTCTCCAGAAGCCAGCGCCTATTCTGGCAGATCCTCTGGTCGACATAGGAGGAGTCTGTTGTCAACCAGCCTGTTTCCAGACACCTTGTTTTACAGGTTTGTGTTTATTAACATGATTTAATGCTCTGTTTATCTGGTTACTTCTGTGAATTTGAACTTCTCGTCTGATATGGCTGTTGTTTTTAAGTTGATGTAGATTGACCATTTTCCCTTTAGAATTCCTCTCTTCCAAGGTGACATTAGTCTGTTTAGAGGAACTTTCAGCTATATCCTTTTGTTTGTTTTGATATAAGTTTATTAAGGGGCCTTTTCCTTTAGAGTCAGCTGTTTTATTTAAAGTTTTTACTTGGAATTCCTTTTTAGCTGCTGGGTTGTACCCTAACCCCTCTTTCTGAAAATTTACTTTTATTCCTAACACAGCGTTCAAGTTTTCTTCACCCTTAGTCATTTTTTCCAATGTTTCCTGTTTGCTTTTCAGTTCACTTTGGATTCTTTCTATTTCTTTCAGAAGTTGACTGTTTTCTTCCTTGAGTGAGTTGTTTCTTTCTTGAGTTAGCTTAGTTTCCTGTTCATATTCTTGAGTCTTTAGTTTTAACTCATCAATTGTGTTTTTTAGTATCTCATTTTCTTCTAATAGCTCTTTGACATTTTCTTCATCTGTCTTGTGTTGATTCAGCTTATTTTGTAAGGTGGTGATTTCCAATTCTAGTTTAGTTCTGTTAGCAATTAAGTTGCTGTCATCATTGAGCTGATTAACTTTCTTCTTCAACCTTTTATTTTCCTTTCTTGTTGTTTCATATGTATCAAGTAAGTCGGAATAGGCTTCTTCCCAATCTGAGCTAGAAAAGTCTTGAAACTGGGAGGTTACCTCAAGGTCGTTGCTGTCTCCTTTGGCCATTAAACATGTGTTTCCTTCTTCTTCTTCGGAGGTTGTTTCCTCTTCGCTGCTTTCCTCCTCCTCGCTCCATGTGCTTATCATTGCCTTTGGTCTCTTGCCTTTCCACTTGAAGCTTGATTTCTTAGGAGCCTCTGGACATTCAGCCTTCATGTGTCCTGGTTTCCTGCAGTTGTAGCAGACAAGCTTGTTAGATGAAGCTTTGTTTTTGTCATACTTAAACTGGGATGATTTCCTTACCGTGCCCTTAGGATTTTTAAATCCCTTACCTTCCTTCCGCAGGAACCTTCTGAACTTTCTTGTTAGCATGGCTAGCTCGCCAGTTTCCTCACCTGTGCTAGATGAGTTATCAGTGTCAGATAATTCAGAGGTGCCTATTTTAGTCTTCAGGGCGAGCTGCTTCTTTTTCTTGCCCTCGTCTTCCTTTCCTTTTAGATTGACTTCATAGGCCATTAGGGAACCTACTAGTTCATCCACAGTCATAGTAGTGAGGTTCTTTGAGTCCTCAATGACTGTGGCCTTGGTATGCCACATAGGAGTGAGGGACCTTAAAATTTTTCTCACTACCTCTTGCTCCTTGTAGGTTTTTCCTAGACTCTTTAAGCTATTTGTTAGTTGCACTAGTCTAGCATACATATCAGAAATGTTTTCATCAGTTTTCATTCTAAACATTTCATATTCTGAGACTAACATATTTGCTTTTGACTCCCTTACCTCTGACGTACCTTCATAGATGATTCCGAGTCGATCCCACATCTCCTTGGCTGTTGCACATTGTGAGACTCTTGAGAACTCCGTGGGATGAAGTGCGCATTGCATTACGTTCATAGCTCCCCAGTTGATGGTTGATTTTCTGACCTGTTCTCTGGTCCAGGTATCCTCGTCTTCGGGCAGCTCATAGGGTCCGCGGCTCACTACTCTCCA
Source organism: Amorphophallus konjac (assembly GCA_022559845.1). Classification (NCBI taxonomy): domain Eukaryota; kingdom Viridiplantae; phylum Streptophyta; class Magnoliopsida; order Alismatales; family Araceae; genus Amorphophallus; species Amorphophallus konjac. Next base: position 154,741,138 of record CM040120.1, on the reverse strand, counting down.
CATCTCATGATCTTGTGCTCTCAAGAACACCTGCATACGATTTTTCCAGTATGAGTAATCATTTCCATCAAAGTATGGTGGTCTAGTCACTGAGTGTCCCTCAGCCATTAGACTTCTAGAGTTCAGTCCGCTAGGTCTCTCCTGGTTGTTAGACCACATTTTCGGAGAGTCTAGCTCTGATACCACGTGTTGAGTACGGACTGAATAGATCTAGAGGGGGGGGTGAATAGATCTAGCCCCTTTTTTTCAATTAATAAACCAAGGATCAACTAGACCTTAAGCAAACGATGGATTGCAAAGATAAAACTGATAACTATAGCGATAGCAAACAATAGGAAGAGCACACACCACAAGCAAAATCACAAGATAGGATTTTTAGGTGGTTCAGTCTCTTCCTGAGACTTACATCCACCCCTTGCTCAACTTGAGCAAGGCTTCACTAATGAGAAATCCTGATCTCAATCAATACACCGCTGATACACAGCTTCTTCCTGCTGACACACAGCTTGTACCCGCTGCCACACAGCTTGACACTAGTTGTAAAGATGAGTAGAAAAACTTGTAACAGAGCTGAACATAAACGTTTGAAGCAGAGTAACTAAGGAGTTCAGCTTGGGACTCAATCACATAGAGAACAAGGCAAGACTCCCTGTAGGACTTCCAACAGGATGCCTTCAGCTGCCTTGCTGCTGGAACTTGCAACGCCTTGAGCCAGGTCTTCTTTCTGCAGCACCGAAGAGCACTTCTGTCTTCTGCAGCTTTTTGATTGTAGGAGAGCCACTCTTCCTTTTCTGATTAGAGAAACTTCTGATCCTGATCTTCCTTATCTTCTTCTCTGTTTTTCCATATTTAGTTCTCTATGTTCTCTTCTCCTTTTTGCACCAGTTCTTATCAAGCTCGGAGCTGTTTCCCGCGCAAGTGCAAACCTGTTCGATTACCCGCTAAAAAACAGGGAGAAGATTAAGTAAAATCTAGAAGAGGTTTGACCGGTTCTTAGCACGATTCTCTCCTTGAATCCCGTGCGAAATCTTATCCTCTGAACATCCCAACAACCTACAACAGCAACCTGTAGGTTTCAAGGAACCGAAACTGAATTCGGTTGGATTTCGGTTCTGGACGCTGAACCGCTTGTGGTCGACAACGACCCTGTCTCTGGTCGACAATGAGCGATGTCCAGACGGCTGGTTCTTCAGGCTGATGCTCGTATCCCTCATTGTTGACAATAGCCCTGTCGCTGGTCGACAAGGGGCAATGTCCAGATGACGGGCAGTTCTGTCTGATGCTCAGTCTGTTCCGTGGTCGACAACGAGCAGGGCTCTGGTCGACAACCAGAGTGCGTACAGAGGAGAAATGACTTGGGCTGTGCTTGGTTGGATTCGTTGGTCGACAATGACCACTTCTCTGGTCGACAAGCAACCTTTGACATTTCTTCTGATTTGCTGATTTCACTTATACTTCAGTAGACCTGAAATTACTTGAACTATCAGAAGTGACTTGAATTATCATTTTTACATTGAATTAGTCAAACATATCTTTTGTTCATCATCAACTTGCCATGAGTTCATTGCTTTATATTGAAGGATCAATCAAATGACTTGCACGTGTTATGAAGATAGTAGATTGTTGATTAGTCAAACATATCTTTTGTCATCATCAAAACTAAGGGATGCACAACAGTAAGGCCATCTGCCTCCATCGATCCGCATAGGTTGAAAAATCCTCCTCCGACTTGATCTTTTCCGCTACCAGGTCGGTGAAGGAATACTCGGGACCGACCCGATCTTGGAACCTCTGAATGAACTTCTCCTTGACTGTCTTGAAATTTTCGGCCTCCTCCATAGGCAAGGTATAGAACCACTCCAGGGCGACCCCCTCTAATGATCGGCAGAATAGGTAAGCCATCAGGCGATCATGATGCTGGAACTGTGCTGACTCGTAAAGAAACTCTCGAACATGAATGAACGGGTTGCCGTTCCCGTCATATTTTCGGTACACGGGGAGCTCGGACTGAGGAGGAAAACGAATGTCCCTGAAGTTAGGAATAGGGACATAAGCCAAAGACTGCGGGCCAACCCGCTTGTGGAGGAGGTCAGTTTGTTGCTGCATAGCAGCCCATTTGTCAAGAATTTCCCATTCCCGGGATGGAGAAGGAGGAGCAGGAGGAGCAGTACCTGGATACGGAGCCAAAGGAAAAGCCGACTGAGGGGGCAGCCCGTAAGATGGATAATGGGCCAAGGAAGGGCCCACATCTACATCATCCAGCTGGGCGGCCCCTGGTTGTCACAGAGGAAAGTCTGCCGGGGCTACAAGGGCTTGCGGCGATGAAGAAATAGTGACATAGGGATCAAGGTAAGGAACATAGGGGATTTGGGACTTCCCCTTATCGAGCGGCTGATGGGCCGAGGTAGAAGCCTGGCCCGTTTCCATGCTGGAGTACCGAAGGATCTGAGGACGGGTGGTAGTAAGGTCAATTGGGGCCACAGAGGTGGTCCCAGCAACAGAAGATGTAGTGGCAATAGCAGTCATGCCACGAGAAGGAGCTGAAGTCGGGGCATCGACCCCCTGCAAGGCTTACCGGATGAGATGGAGCTGGGTAGGGTCCAGCTAGGCCATCATGTGAAGAATTTGATTGGCCGGATTCTGAATGGATGGATCGGAAAGAGAGGGTTGGGAACCCTCGCCAAGAATGGTTGGGAGTGGAGGGACAATCCCCTCTCCTCCCTGCATATGGGTGACCCTAGATGGGTCCTCAAGAAGGTCGCGAGGAAGAGAGTCCTCGTGGGACTGGGAGAAGTCGTATGACGACATGGGTGATGATGAATCAAACAAAGGATTAAAGTAAGAATGGAAATGAGAACTGACCCTAGGTGATGATCCTGAGGGAAAAAGACAACCCCACATACACTAAACCCCTCAAGACTAGAGCAAACAATCCTAACCACAGTAAAACCTCAAACAACCAAGCATCCAATGGAGAGGAGAGATGGGAGGAGAATCAAGCACTTAAGCAATCAAGTTCTCAAAATGATGCACGACAATTTTTAAATTCCTCTTGTAGGACCTTAGTGGATTAATTAATATATGAATTTGCTGAACCACAAGGTACCTAACCAGATGGGAAATGAGGAATTGGGTGACTCTACGGGGATCTCTCGCTCGTGGATGCAAACCCTAGACTGGGGGTGGATACAGTACAACCTGCCCGGCATCCGTGTGGGAATCCACGGCTCACGAGGGGCTTACGGAGGTCCTTAGCAAGGTCCCCTAGTCGGCTCCAAGGAGTATGGAGACGAGAGGAAACCCTACCTCGGTAGGAATGCAACTACTATCAGAGAGATGGATGCTCCTATGTGCACTGGAGTGCATGCGAAATCTAGCCTAGCAACTATCAACCAATGACCAATCAAATATATAAGCAATGAAAACAATCATGCACCAATGATATGGGAGCGGGGGGAGATCAACAACCAGCACCAAAGATCATGAATATCATGGAATATGACAATCAAAAATGAATTACGGGTGCACAGCAGCACCACAAGGACGGTCTATATGAGACCGCTCAAAGGGACAGACGGTCTGTACAGAACCGTATAAGGCAGGGAGTAACAGGGAGTAACGGAAAATTAACTGCAAAAAATCACAGAATGCTGGAAATGAAGGATGGCAGAGATGAGAAACGTTTATGGAAGAGCGGTCCGTGGACAGCCGCGTAAGCTCTGGAACGGATCTCCAGCAACCGTGTGCCTATAACCAGACCAACAAGAAGCGTACCTGTGCCAGAAAGAGGGACGACCAAGAACAGGCAATTCAGAAGTTTGGATGGTCGATAGGAGGCCGTCTATGACAGGATGCTTGCAAAAGAACTGGAACTATTTGCAGAGAGGGACGGTGGACGTGCAGCCGCACAGGGGATGAATGGCCCTGAGAGGAGTGTTCACATTCTAGAAGGCAGAATACGCAACCCAACCTGCAATCACTTCAAGAAGAGGACTAACACAACGAAAGAAGGGGTCAGCAAATCACTAACACGATGGGCACTAGGTGTCCCACCGTGATCGCCACAAAAGAAGGGTGATGGGGACATCACTTACCACTTCCCATTTCTCCATGGGTCCCGATGATCGCCATTGTGTTTGTCTTGATTTCATGAGTCGAGTTATGTAAGTTTCATATTTTTCTAGAGTCATATCATTGTAATTTTTCTTTTATTTGAGTCAAGTCCCTAGGTTAATGAGTCATCTACCTAAGTTTATTATCATTATGTCAGTTAGATTGGTTAATGGGCCCAGTTATATGGGCTTGGCCCAGGGGCACCCCATTCCCCCTTGGTTAGTTGTCATTAGTCCAAAAGTCAGGGACTTATGTTGAATTGTGGGATTCCTATAAATAGGACCCCAATCCCACCAGTTGAGGATAATGAAGATTTGATATAAAAAGTTTGCCACAAGATTTGTGCTTCTCTCTCTCTCTCTAGCCCTCTCCCTCTCAAGCTCTCTCTCTCTCTAAAGGGGGCGGCCCCCTCTCTCTCTCCTCCCCTCTCTCTCTCCCTTGGGCGCACCTGCCCCTTCACCTCCCTCTCTTGCCACCTCATCTGCCACATCAACCTTCCACCCCTTCACCTTCCCAAGACCCATAAACCCCATTTACTCCCACCACTCCCCAAGCAACCCTCCCCCTTCCCCATACAACCTTCCATCTTCCCAAGAGGAATCCCCACTTCCCAAGCAACTCTTCCCATCCCCAAGGCAACCCCTCCCCTTCCCTAGGCTACCATTAAACACCTCCAATAACCCTCCACCCGAATCAAAGAGAACCCTCCCCGTTTCCCCAAGCCACTTGCGCCCCCATCATCCCATCTCCACCCCCTTGACCATTTGCGCACTCACCCATACCCCTGCTAGCTACGCCCCTGGTCTCCTCCCTCACCACCCCTTCCCACCTCTCAAACCCCTCCCCACCACCAAAGCAACCATATCACTTACCCCTCCACCAAAGAGACCCCCCCCCTCCACCTTTTCTCTCTTCCACTTTGTGTGCAGCTGAAGACCTGCAGAACAGCCACCTGTTGCAGTGCTGTCCACGACCTCATCCTGGAGCTCCTGGGTTGTGGCCTTCATTGACGGAAAGCACTCCTAGTCGTCTTCGCAGGCGAGGCAGTTTCGTCTCAATCCAAGGTCGGAGCTATCCGGGAGAACCATTCTCCCCTGACTGTGCAGGACTCCCTCTGCAGAGCACCTGAACCCGATTAGAAGCTACACCACGACAAACGGCGGAAGATTCAGGCCAAGAGCCCTTCTACAAAGTTCTTCCTCCTCCAGTCCTCTATGATTATCAAGAAGCAGAACTACGTTCGGCATCCGGAGGCCAAAGTTATCATTTTTCTCCCTCGGCTGCGCGGGTCTGCCTCCCATAGTCTGCAACGACCTGCCTCCACTCTTCAGAGTCCCCCAGTCCTCTCCGACATCAGACGGCTTCCTCGTCAGTTTTTCTGAGAATAGGGCTCGTCCACGGTTCCATAAACTCTGGCGGTTCATGATTCGGAGTCCAGGAGCAGTCGGGGCACTCTCTGCAACGGCTGTCAGAAACAGGAAGCTGCCGCGCCCAGATTCTGTCTCCCTGATCGAACCTCATCCCAGACCCGCAACTGCAACAGAAGAATTCATAAAAATTCAGAGGCATCCTAGTCTCAGATACGAAGCATTCCCCACTAGTCTCACCATCAGCAGAATTCCTGAACAGATCTACAGCCCCGACATCAACTGTCAGTCAGCAATCGTAGAGAGCAGGCAGATTCGGCCTCGGCTTCTCCTTTCGCGTTTCCGGCGAATCTCCCCTCCCCGCCTGGCCGGCTCACCGCCCCTCCCTGCGTGGAGGTAGTGTTTGCATGTAATTCAATCATCCCCATCCCAAGTCCACCCTCCTGCGAGAGGTGTAGTGAGTGTAACTAATTAAACATGATTCAAGTTTCACCGGCGCAGTGTGCGGGGAACCCACACTTCCCCGCTCGCCCATCGTCTCCGACCGGGGTTGGTTTCTTCAAACCAACCAGGTGAGCCTCTACCCTTGCTCCATTTACTTCTGATCATTTCATATCCGTAAAACTTGTCCGCTGGTCGGTGAGAGAGTGTCCGTTCCCGGAGCCACTAACTCTTGTGTGGTCACCGTGGCCAAAGTGAGAGAGTGACCTAGTGCCCCCAAGACACCCGGCCGCCCTTGATCGTGGGCATCCTACCTTCGGGAATGAAAACCTTAGTTGTGCTAGCCCTCTACCAGCAAGGGTCCCTCTCCCCCACCTCGACTCGGCATCATCGAGTCACCACAGGTAACGGGTGCACACGGTGAGACGGCGTCTTCCAAGCTTTCTCGACTTTTGTGAATGCGTTTGCGAATTAAGTCCAAGGGATCATTGTCACTTGCTGCATTCCCGTCAATGTTTCACATCAGTTGGTATCAGAGCAAGTTCACAACTTGTCTCTCTACAAGTTGGTCCTTGGGCGCATTCACATTTAGAGTCATTATTGGGCCACCCAGTGCATCATCATGTACACTCCACATTGGTTAAGTCCCCTTAACACGGCCTCCCACAAGAGTCCGATTGACCCCCTCCTCATGGACATCATCCTAGAAGGGGACCTTAGTTTTGACGGATCCAGTCCTAATGCCTACCTAAAGTGGGAGACAACCATGGATAAACACTTTGATAGGACTAGGGTCTATGGACACGCTAGAGTCCGCAGGGCCACAGGGCGGCTTCGGGGACAAGCCAAGAAGGAGTGGGATCGCGTAGTGGGCTTAAGAAGGATTTGGAGACAAGAACCCATAGGATCATGGGAAGAGATGAAGATCGAGCTTAGGAAGATCTACGCTCCCCGACCTTCCCACTCCTACCTTGAGAACCATAACCCGAGGAACACTCCCACTCCCCCTTTCCCTCCCAGTGAACCCAAGACCTCCCTTAGGACCCAAACTCCACCACCCAAAGGACCCTTAGATTCATTGGAAGAGATAAGGATTGAGATCAGGAAGATCTTCACTCCCCAACCTTCCCACTCCTACCTTGAGAACCACAACCCAAGGAGCACTCCCACTCCTCCCTTCCCCACCACCCACCCCAAAATTCTCCATTAAACCCCCACCCCACAAACTTCCAAAAATCCTCCTTCCACCCCTTTCCAAAAGGAACTTAAAGAGGTAACCGAAGACTATGAGGCTCCACTAGATTGGGAAGACGAATATGAATCACAGTGTCATGGGTTAGGCCGAGAAGTTCCCACCCCAGGTGGAAGAAGCATCATGACTCACTCCACCCTCACCACTCAAACCCACGTGGACCCCATGTCCACCCCTCCACCTAGGCCCGTGACAGCCACCATTCCCCAATCCAAAGTTACTCACCCAACCCACCTTCCACTTCCAACTCCTATCCTACCCAAACCTAGTCCCCCGCTACTTCCACTCCCAACCCCAACCCAAGTCCGGCCTCACTCACCACCCTGGGTACACCATGCACCAACCGTCATCACCCCACCCCCAATAGACCTTCCCATTCCCTTGAGAGAGGAGACCACAACCATCCACATGGGAGTAGATGCTAGTCCGGAACCCATCCCCATCCTTGAGGAAACCCAAGTTCATATCTATGGTGAGGAAGAATCACAAATGTCCCCTCCACATAGCTTGGACCCCCAAGAGCCACAAGCCTTCACAAATAGAACCGTAATCATAGAGGGGCCCCTAGCTAGATGGCTAAAGGAGAGACCACTTCACCCCATCATGTCCTATGTTTACCCACCCATGGAGCAAAACCTTCCCATTGTACCCTTATCCACCTATCACACCACAATCCAATCATCCTATCAAGTGGAAACATTAGGGGATCTTCTTAAGGGTATAGTTTGGCAAATGGAACTAACTGGCATAATGACTACAATAGCCGACCGACCTAGGAGCCTTGACCTCCGACACCTATGTGTCGGATCCATCTCCTCCATTTACACTGTGGGTTGCTACACTAGTGACTTTCTGTTACTCCTCCCTACACCCGACGAGCCCGATGCTATTCACAAATTAGAGTTGCTTATTTCGGGTAGGATATCAAGCCCTCCATTCATGGCCAACCAACCCGCCAAGGACTTCGGTTCAATTACTTCATTTGAGGAGGAGGACTCACCATCATTTGAAGATCTTGAGGAGATAGAATACCCCTTCCTTGGTAACACCTTCCATGACCCCTTTGATCCTTCCCTATGGAAGACATTGAACCCATGGGACCTAGCCGCCATACCCACCACCCACTCCCTCCTACCCTCACCCACCATGTTGAACCCAACCCACCCATTCCACTACTTAGTTCACACTATGAGAGCCATGACCGAGGGTGACATCCACCTAGGAAATGAGGAAGTGACCTATCCCAAAATGACCACCTTCTTGGACCCCTTCGACCCCTATGAGTGGAAACCCCCAAATCCACCCCCACCTAAAGATGGGACCATCTTGATTGTAATGCATGTGCCACAACATTTTGCCCCACCTGGTAGGGCTAGTCATCTCATTTGTGTCACATACACACTAGGTCCAGTGCATGACAGGTTGACATTTGGATATGTAGGTCCACCCCCATTCATCATCCATCTTATGCATGATAGGAGTATACATGGAAGTCCAGGTCCTCCGGCATTCATTGCACCCATACCTGATAGAGCCACATTTGGACATGCTGGTCCTCCCCCACTCTTCATCCACCTCAGGCATGATAGGGCCATTTGTGGCTGCCCCGGTCCACCTAAGTGCATCAAGGTCCACATGGTTTCTAAGCATGATAGGTCAATTCATGGATGCCCTGGTCCTCCTAAGTCTGTCAAAACCAATCTAACACTTCATAGGGCTGAATTTGGTTGTCCAGGCCCTCCCTTCATCCCTATAGGATCATCATTCATGACATTGCATGGTAACATTCGCAAACACAACAACAAGAGCAGCAAGGTTCTTAAGGAATTAGCTGATTCCCACTGTCGCCACCAAGAAATCCATGTCGATGATTTTGTGATGGTGAGGACTGAGATTGTCTCAAAACTGAGGTCTCGTGGAGCAGGCTCCTTTAAGGTGTTGAGGCGCCTTGACACAAATGCTTATGTGATTCGACCTCCCCGAAGGGTACGGAGTAAGCCCCACTTTCAACGTGGCTGACCTGGTGCCCTACAAGGGTCCCACGGTGACACCCAGTGAGGAGATCCAGCCTATCCCACCCCTTGAGAGAGCCCCCACACCAACAAGAGCTCCATCTAGCCAGAGAAACCAGCGTGATCAAGTGGAGCGGATATTAGATGAACAGATCACTTCCACACGGAGCAAGGCGTATGAGCGATATCTGGTTAGGTGGAAGGGACGACCACCTTTGGTTGATGCCTGGGTGATTCGGGAGGATCTCCAGCAGCTGGATCCTGACCTATCGGAGCAGTACCGCAGCAGGGTGGACCCTTACTCGACAGAGTCGAGTTCTCTACATCCCGGGAGTATGATGGGGACATCACTTACCACTTCCCATTTCTCCATGGGTCCCGATGATCGCCATTGTGTTTGTCTTGATTTCTTGAGTCGAGTTATGTAATTTTCATATTTTTCTGGAGTCATATCATTGTAATTTTTCTTTTATTTGATTCAAGTCCCTAGGTTAATGAGTCATCTACCTAAGTTTATTATCATTATGTCAGTTAGATTGGTTAATGGGCCCAGTTATATGGGCTTGGCCCAGGGGCGCCCCTTTCCCCCTTGGTTAGTTGTCATTAGTCCAAATATCAGGGACTTATGTTGAATTGTGGGATTCCTATAAATAGGACCCCAATCCCACCAGTTGAGGCTAATGAAGATTTGATATAAAAAGTTTACCACAAGATTTGTGCTTCTCTCTCTCTCTCTCTAGCCCTCTCCCTCTCTAGCTCTCTCTCTCTCTAAAGGGGGCGGCCCCCTCTCTCTCTCCTCCCCTCTCTCTCTCCCTTGGGCGCACCTGCCCCTTCACCTCCCTCTCTTGCCACCTCATCTGCCACATCAACCTTCCACCCCTTCACCTTCCCAAGACCCATAAACCCCATTTACTCCTACCACTCCCCAAACAACCCTCCCCCTTCCCCATACAACCTTCCATCTTCCCAAGAGGAATCCCCACTTCCCAAGCAACTCTTCCCCTCCCCAAGGCAACCTCTCCCCTTCCCTAGGATACCATTAAACGCCTCCAATAACCCTCCACCCGAATCAAAGAGAACCCTCCCCATTTCCCCAAGCCACTTGCGCCCCCATCATCCCATCTCCACCCCCTTGACCATTTGCGCACTCACCCATACCCCTGCTAGCTCTGCCCCTGGTCTCTCACCACCCCTTCCCACCTCTCAAACCCTTCCCCCCCACCAAAGCAACCATATCCCTTACCCCTCCACCAAAGAGACCCCCCCTCCACCTTTTCTCTCTTCCACTTTGTGTGCAGCTGAAGACCTGCAGAACAGCCGCCTGTTGCAGTGCTTTCCACGACCTCATCTCGGAGCTCCTGGGGGCATGGCCTACATCGACGGAAATCTCTCCCAGTCGCCTTCGCAGGCAAGGTGGTTTCGTCTCAATCCGAGGTCGGAGCTGTCCGGGAGAACCATTCTCCCCCGACTGCGCATGACTCCCTCTACAGAGCACCTGAACCCGATTAGAAGCTCCACCACGACAAACGGCGGAAGATTCAAGCCAAGAGCCCTTCTAAAAAGTTATTCCTCCTCTATCAGAATCAAGAAGCAGAACTACGTTCGGCATCAGGAGGCCAAAGTTATCATTTTTCTCCCTCGGCTGCGCGGGTCAGCCTCCCACAATCTGCAACGACCTGCCTCCACTCTTCAGAGTCCCCCAGTCCTCTCCAACATTAGACGGCTTCCCCGTCAGTTTTTCTGTGAATAGGGCTCGTCCACGGTTCCATAAAATCCAGCGGTTCGTGATTCGGAGTCCAGGAGCAGTCGGGGCACTCTCTGCAAACGGCTGTCAGAAATAGGAAGCTGCCGCGCCCAGATTCTGTCTCCCTGATCGAACCTCGTCCCGGACTTGCAACTGCAACAGAAGAATTCAGAAAAATTCAGAGGCATCCTAGTCCCAGATACGAAGAGTTCCCCACTGGTCTCGCCATCAGCAGAATTCCTTAACGGGATCTACGGCCCCGACATCAACTGTCAGTCAGCAATCATAGAGAGCAGGCAGATTCGGCCTCGGCTTCTCCTTTCGCGTTTCCGGCGAATCTCCCCTCCCCGCCTGGCCGGCGCACTCCCCCTCCCTGTGTGGAGGTAGTGTTTGTATGTAATTCAATCATCCCCACCCCAAGTCCACCCTCTTGCGAGAGGTGTAGTGAGTGTAACTAATTAAACATGATTCAAGCTTCACCGGCGCAGTGTGCGGGGAACCCACACTTCCCCGCTCGCCCATCGTCTCCGATCGGGGTTGGTTTCTTCAAACCAACCAGGTGAGCCTCTACCCTTGCTCCATTTACTTCTGTTCATTTCATATCCGTAAAACTTGTCTGCTGGTCGGTGAGAGAGCGCCCGTTCCCGGAGCCACTAACTCTTGTGTGGTCACCGTGGCCAAAGTGAGAGAGTGACCTAGTGCCCCCAAGGCATCCGGCCGCCGTTGATCGTGGGCATCCTACCTTCGGGAGGGAAAACCTTAGTTGTGCTGGCCCTCTACCAGCAAGGGTCCCTCTCCCCCACCTCGACTCGGCATCATCGAGTCACCACGGGTAACGGGTGCGCACGGTGAGACGGCGTCTTCCAAGCTTTCTCGACTTTTGTGAATGCATTTGCGAATTAAGTCCAAGGGATCATTGTCACTTGCTGCATTCCCATCAATGTTTCACACCAAAGGGTGTAGATATATTTCTCCTCCCGTCCGTTCTTCTAATACCTTCCCAATGTCTATCCTACCATATCCAACACGGGAAATGAATAAAGACAGAGGGAGAGGGAGGAATGAAAAACTTGTGATCGCCACCAAGGCGCCGAACGTGATGAACACGCCGTACCTTGGAAAGAGGGAGAGGTACTCACCTGACCTGCAGTGCTGGAGAGATATACGGCTTAGGGAGAACCGCCCATGAGTTGCCCGGTCTCACGATAGACCGCTTAAGAATGCTGCAGAGGATGCGGGATGAAGCACCATTGGCAGTTGAACGGCTCTATCACGACCACAGGAAGAAGAAGGACGGTCCAAGTAGCACCGCACGTCTCCTTGAACGGATGGTAGTGAACTGCGCAAGACCACAACGCCAGAAGTCACAAAGGGTCCAACCTCCACCCTCTCCGGCCGGTCAGAGGGGATGGGCCTCGTGCTAGGGATTTCTGACCTGCAAAAATGACGTGAAGAAGACAGAAGAAACCCAAGATTAGAAGTGAAAAGTGTAGTAGATGCCAAAATAATAAGAAATGAACATGAATAAGTGGAAAGGGGGATACCTGGGTGATTTTAAACCCTTAGGGTGTCATAAACATGGGTGGGTGTGTGCATGGCAATGAAGGTAAAGGAAAAAGTGGGGAAAAAGTGAGAAGAGTGATGCATGCAATAAAAAAAATGGACAAAACATATCAAACACGCAAGACTTGAAAACTAGACTACTCCCTGAACCGGAGGCTTATATGTATGTGGAAAGCCTCCCTCCTTGGTGCTAGGTCGCTCAAGAATGCGGCAGGGCTTCGCCATCGACCAAAAATCTTCCCCCCTTTTCAAACCTGGCCTTCAGGGTCTATTTATATAGCCTAGAAAGCCAGCCCCGAAACTAGGGTTTAGAAGCATTTTTTGGTCGAGATAATCAAAGGAAAATCATAGATAATCAAATTATCTCTTATCCAGTCGAAACGGCACTCAAAATGGTTCATTATCCGCGGAGAAAATGACGGGAGAAGTTAGGGATTAAACCACGGATAGAGAGAGAAAATCTGTTGAAATTCAGGAATCGAACAGATGAACGGTCTTACGATAGACCGCTCAACGGGATGTGCGGCCATGTCCTGGCCGTCCAACCCCGTCGGTGGAAATTCAAAATAAATCATAAATAATCCAAATTACCCATCGATCTGACCGAAATCCTCGACGTTGGACTCTCATACATGAACAGCTCAGATGAGACCGTTCAACAGTTGAGCAGCCAAAGACAAACCGTTCTAGCCTTGTCGGTGATAAATAGATTAATTGGATAATTATTTGAGAAAACCACCAAGCGCAGGACTCTGAGAGATGAGCGGCTACCATCCGTCCGTCCACCATGTTGAACGGCTAGAAGAGGACCGCATAAATGCTTGTCGGTGAAAATTCAGAAAATTTACCAAAATATTCCAAAATAGATGGACGGTCCACAGGCAACCGCACATTTATTGGGTGGCCAGGGATGAACCGCACATGTACATGGGTGTTGAAACTCATAGAAAAGCCCAATCAACCAAAACCAAGGCCCGTTAAGCCTTGAACCAACTCGGACCTAACCAGCGGCTACCCATAAAACTGGCCCAAAACATGCCTGAAAATAGCCCCAACGAGTGATGGACAACTCGAGGCATCAACAAATGGGAGTAAGAGGAACGACTCAACTTATCGATAAAAAATGGGTGTCAACAGTCATGATTACATTGCAGGACAACCTGAACTGAGTCATGAGAGACAAATGTATGCAAGACATTTGACCATGGCAGCATGATTCAGTACGAGAGAAATACAGCAGCCATAAAACTGACCATAAAATTGATTTGGTTTTCAGCCTTTTTATGTTTTTAAAGAGTTTCTGGTTTTCAAATTTTTAGGATCTTTAGATTTTTAGGTTTATCTTTTTTTTTTCAAGCACAAAGTCATCTAGTGGCCGAAGGGAGAGTGTACCCCCATTCCAGAGGAAGGGAATGTTCTCACTCCACCAAACAAACCACTAAATGCTGATTTTATTGCTTTTGTATAGAACATGTACAATTCATTAGAGGCCAGAGAGACCAAGTCTCTAGTACAATGAAGCTGAAAAAAGCCTATACAAAACTCCTACGAAAATTAGGAACAGAAGAGGCGTCCGCTAAAGCATAAGCTTTGGCTAGGATGGGCAGATCTTTAAAAGAGTGGAACTCCTTATTATGACCGATGAAGATAGCATGATTAGCAAGAGCATCAGCAACCTGGTTGATTTCTCTGTAGGTGTGAATGATGGGGCAACCACACATATAGAAGGCTTGTTGAATTTCTGCCCACCATGGAAGAAGAGACCAAGGGGGGTCCTTTTTATTGGATAACAAATCAACCATTACCATGGAATCCGTATATATGATTGACAATGGAATAGAATCCAGTCTGGCAAGGCGCAGGCCATCCAAAAGGGCTCTTCCTTCATCAATCATATTTGAGCCATTACCATAAAAATAGGAGAAACTCAACAAAACTTGACCATGGGGATTTCGGATGCAACCACCACCTCCAGCCGGCCCTGGATTACCCTTACAAGCCCCATCGACATTGAGAGAGTAGTTAACAGAGGGGGGTTTCCATCTAATAATAGAAGTTGCCGGCCGTTTGATGTTAACATCAATACCAAATTCATGAATCGAGTTCCAGTAATCAGAACTAATGCCATGTCTGAAATTGGTTTGCTGCACAATTTGTTTAATCTCCAAAAGAATATTATCAGCCACCCTTAGGATATTGGAAGAACAACCTTCATACCTAACCAAGCATCGGTATTTCCATGTCTCCCAAGATATCAAAATCACCACCAGAAGAGCTATAAAGCCTTTAGGGGAAGTAATGTGGATGTCTGTGATGAATTGTTCTAGCCACGAGCAGAAGTTTGATGAATCCGGTTTAGAGTCAGCTAAGAGAGACCCAAACTTATTCCAAAGAAAGACAGCAGGTTCACTTTTCAGAAATAAATGGTCTTCATCTTCTTTATTCTTAGAGGATTGACAACAGTAGCAGCAAGATGCCAAATGTACACCACTTGATTGTACTCTGCTGTCAACTGGGACCTCCTGCTGTATGAGCTTCCAACAGAATAAAGTAGCCCTCGGAGGAAACTTGGTATTCAACAGCTTGCTAAAACCTGAACTGCTCTGCTGTATCATTTGCCCCTTTATAAACCTGTATGTGGATTTGATGCTGAACTTTCCAGAATTTGATAAGGACCAGATGGGGATATCCCTGCCACTCTGTAGAATAATATTCTGAAGTTCCCGCCGAGTCTGTTGATCAGTTATATGACTCCAAGCATTGTGTTGTAAATCTGTTAAAACAGCCCTTACAGAGCAGTCCTCAAGAATAGATTGAAAAGGAGCCTGGTCAGATAAAGCTTTATGTTTATACCAAGTATCTTTAAAAAAATTAATAGATGAACCATCTTTAATGATCATCCGAAGACCAGTAAGTAGAATAGTTTTAGGTTTATCTGTGTAATGCATGGAAGATGGAAAATGCACACTAACCATATGCTTGAAGAATTGAAGCCAATAGCTTTAGGGACATGATACCACTTGGTTAAAGGTGGTGAGTCTTTCATGGCAGCTAGACTAGCAATGAAAATTTCCAGAGAGGGCAAAAATTATTGGAGCAATGAAGCAACAAGAGGTCAATTTGCCTTAATGGTAGATTCCAGGACAGCTAGACTAAATTCTGGTTGCAAGGGGTTGAATCTTGGAGAATTTTGAGGCATAAAATCCAATAACTAATAAGATGAGGGTTCCTCATTCTGAAGCCAAGTTCATAAATACAAAGTTACAGATTTTTTAGAATCTCCATTTATAGAATTCTAATGAAGCAGCCCTTATAGTAAGATTGGTTTAACTCTAATGAATTCTGAACTTCTCAATAAAAACACTTGAAAGCATCTGTATTCAAGATTAATAGAAGTCAACCAGAAATTCATAATAAAACCAAGGTAACCTCCTCTTATCTAACTCATCAATTCCATTAGCTCCTTTGAGAGTTACTATGAAAAGTATTCAGATTAAACAAGCATGAAGACTAAATGGAATTCTAGAATTTCAGTAGATTTGCTTTTATCCTTTGCTATCACACTCATAATTTTCATTGAGCACAAGTGGATTTTACGAGCAATTAAGTCCAGTCATGTCTTGTATCTTGAGGATACACGTTGGTTAGACGCCAGTATCCCTAGGTACTTGGTGTGACTGACTGTCATGCCACAAATAGAATAGAGATAGCATTGTCACCTCATGACATATCAAACCTCAAATTGATGATGAGGGGACATATTTCTCTGCAGCTTTGCCATTGCTCTGCGTTGATTTTTCTTTTATATCACTATAGAGTTAACAAGGGCACTACATGACATATCTTACCTTATTTCTTTTATGAGGAAAAATATTTCTTAGTGAACCAATGTCATTGCTCTGACAATTTTAGCTTTTATAAATTTCAGCAAAATAGATTGTTTAAAAACAATACTAGAATGAAGTTTCTTAATCAAAGGTGCCTTTGTATTTAAAATAAACTTTCAGATTCAAGAAGGCATAACTCATCAAAACATGAAAAGCTAGTTTAAGTTTGTTAAACCTGAGCACAAACATTTTCAAGATCATTAAGCAATAAGGCTCAAGAAATCATTAATTTTAAACCAGTAACTTTCATGTTCAGGCCAGTCATAAAGCTCCATAAAGGAAGATTCTTCTTGAAGATTTACCCTGATTAGCAAACTCAATAACAGATCGAAAAACCTCCAAGAAGATCAGGGTATTCAAGGAATTCTAGAACCAGTTAGCTGGGCATGCAAGAAATGGCAGATTCCAGACAGTCTAGAAGACTTCATGGTCATCCAAGATATTTTAGACCCGAGGTACAATCATGGAATATTAACATTATTACACATAGGTCTGATTTGAGCAGGGAGTGCAAATGAGTATACAGTGAAACAGAATATAGAACACTCCCCCTGAGGATATGTAGTGAGCTCAGACTGAAGGAAGCTTTCAGGCAGAATGAACTGAGAGGTCGACCTGTCAAGGTTGAACATGCTCCCCCTAAGATGATGCATTACATGCAAATGTCAAAGAAACGTGCAATGATGCATGCTGAATTTTGATGATGACTCCCCCTGAATTTGTGCACTGGTTGGCAAAGGAATGTGCAACCTATGACATGAATGAATGCACAATGCATTGGAGATGCTGCCAATTGATTATGCATTTTTGTGTCTTTTTAACATGATGGGTATTGAAATGCATGAGATCACAAAATGATGCAATCATGGATCATTTGCAATGCATTCTGAACTGTAATGCAGACTGGATATTTTAGTGTGCTGATGGACACATGCTACTTACTCCCTCTCTCCAAATGTTCTAAGTGTGTGAATTAGACATAACAAGATGGCAAGGGAGTATGAGTAAAACTTGCCAGTCATGCAGCGCTAGGTCCCTTGATCATGAAATGTATGATTGTGTATGAAATTCCAAGAAGACACTTAATGACCACAGCACATACAGATTGAAACATATGCAATGCACTTCTACACCAAGGTGCTCACACTTAGACTCCCCCTTTGTTGAATGTTCCTGGAAGTTAAGATAGACAATCATTATGTTATTTGTACACATGAGTGATGAGTTAGGATATGTGCAGTCATGGAAAACATCATCAAAACAATGATCAACAATGCTAAGCAAGAAGTTCACATGGGTGTTAAATGATAGAAAGGATCAAACAACAACTCAATCATCAATTCAATTCTATCAGCATGACAATTTTTTCATGGATTACACAGTTGAATTAATTGATCTCTGGTACATGGCGGAGGTTCGGATCTAAGACCCTGCTCACGCATAGTGAGAGTTTCGGGCAGGCTTAACTTGTATTTCTGCACATCACTATTTGATATACCAGAGGTCAAACAAGTGTAAGCAAATAATCTAGCTTAGATGTTCATCTCACACCATACGGAAAGTTTTAGCATTTCAAGAAAACAAATTTCAGCTTTCTGCATTTATGGACACAAGGTAGACTTATGATGCAATATTTACATGACAAGCCTAAACATGCAAGATGACAGAAATTAGAGAGTTTATTTACATACCTGTGCCTTGAGCATTTATTTACCTGATCATCCTCGGTTCAACTCCAAGGCACCCTGCACCCAAAAGTCTCATTTGAAAGCTTTAGGTACCCAAGCTTGCTTGGGTCCTTGTAGGTTAGTTCCATGTCTTGCAACATGACTTATCTCATTCAGGGCAATCAAATCATCCTCCTTCATTGTATGACAGTCATATATTTCATGCCCATTTTTCCCATAATAGAAACAACGCACAAAAGATTGAGCATCCTTCTTATGTGCATGTGGGTGAGCATGGAAGTTAGCATTCCTGGAATGAAATTGATACCTTCCCTTTAGATGCCAGCAGTCTTGGACTGTGTGGCCAATTTTACCACAGTGGAAGCAGCGAGGAGCCAGACTTCTTCTTCTTCTATCTGCTGTTGAGTGTGTCGACCTGCCTTTCTGTGTCCATCGATGCATCTGACTACCCATGGGATTTTGAGCAGAGTTGTGCTGAGCACGTCTTCTGCCAACATTGACATGTTCCTTCCCTTGCCCTTTCACAAGATTCCCTGCTCTAAGCTTATCATTCCTCAGGATAAAACAGTCATGCAGAATGTGACCATGTCTATCACAATAAAAATAATGGACATTCATTTTATGAGGAGCATGGGACTTGGCATTGGGTTTCCTAACATGCATGCTGACACTAACACACTCATTTGTCTATTTTTTACTGAATGTTTTCTTATTCTCATTTTTGTTGTGTTTTTTATTTTTCTGTATATTAGGATGTATTGGGGGAATTTTGGATGTTTGCACGTCAGTTGAACTAAAAAAAAAAGATGTATATAGCTTACTTCCGAAATTCTTTTTGCTCATAGGTTTATAGCCCAATCCTTCCCTTTGAAGGTTTACTTTAGTCCCCAGTATTTTTTTCAAATTGCGTTGTCCTTCCACAAATCTTGACAGCGAATGGTTCAGATCTTGAATTTCATTTTCAAGGGTTGATATGTGCTGGTCTGCATTGGCTAAGTCAACTTCACACTCGGCTAGCTGTTCATTTAGCAAGTCATTGACAATTTTGCAGTGATCAAATTCCTTTTGGAGGGTGATAACTTTTTCTGATTCATCACAGCTCACACTCTTCCCTTTTTCACAAGCATTCAACTTAGCAAGCAACTCAATGTTTTCCTTTTTTAGATTTTCATTCTCATTCTTAAGATTTTGATTTCTTCAGTGAGAGCTTTATTTTCAGTCAAGCTTTGATCATTTGATGTAGATTTAGACTTATCTTGAAGCCTTCTTACGATCTCTTCTAATCTACTGATCTCAGCTTGAAGGATTCCATTTTCATCTCTTAGGCAAGCAATGGTTTATTTATGCATATCCAAGTCAATGGTAAGAGTGTTATTAAGCTCTTCAAAAGCTAAACAATTTTTACAAAAAGAAGTCTAACCTTGACTATTTTTCTTCAAATCCTTTTTTTAATTTTCTATTTTCTGATTTTAGCTTTTTGTAGTGCTTGGCTAAATCATCATAGGCTTCTATAAGCTCTTCAAAAGTGAAGTCCTCGAAGTCAGAGCTTACATGAGTTGAGGACGGGTCACTTGACTGCTCCGAACGGTCAGCCATGAAGCATTCTTGATCTTTCTCATCTCCTTCATGGATGTCCACCAACTTGTCCAGAACTTACTTGGATGTGCTACAGGTGGACACATGATGAAGTAATCTTGAACCAACTGCAGCTTTTATCAGATTAAATGCAGCAAGGTTATCATTGTGTTTGGTCTCATGTTCAGTTGACCATTAATCTGAATTTGATGGTAGCTCATGAGGACCATTGTATATAAGAGTCCATAATTGTGGATCTATGGAAATGATATATATGAACATTCTTCCTACCCATGTAGAAAAATCTGAACCATCATAGAAAGGTGGAGAAGCCATCGAAGCATGTGTAGCAAAAGAAGCCATTTGATTAAAATGCACTGGGATCATTCTCTGCAGATTGTGGGATCTGTGAATGATAGAGCTTGGCCCTGAGACCACTTGTTGGGTCTCGTGCGGTGCAATGGGATCTAGAAGGGGGGGTTGAATAGATCCTCTCACGAACTACGGCCTATTTAAAGTTTGACTGCCAAAAGCATAGACCACTCCTATAAAGATAATAAAACACTTAGACACAAAGCACAGTAGGTTTAGACGTAGTGGCTTAAGTGAAGACAACAAAACAGGTCCAAGGACTGCACAGGTAGAAGCTTAAGCTCAACGGAGCACAGCTAGGTAGACATCTTAGATCAACGCTGCACAGCAACGAGGTTGATGCTGCTTCAATATGGTTAAGGGGTAAGAGTGATATATTGCACTGGACACCAGGGATCTCAGTACATATCAACTAAGTGTGATAACTAGCTGTATGTGTGAAGTTTAGAGATCAACCAGAATCTCATGAATTGAGATTGGCTACTCATTGAACCTCGTGTGTGTGTGTTGTTGACACCCGTTTTATACCGATAAGTTGAGTCGTTTCTATTACTCCTATTAATTGATGCCCTAAGTTGTCCATCATTTGTTGGGCCATTTTTGTGGCACGTCCTGGGCCCACTTTATGGGTAGCCTCCCTCCTTGGTAAAGATTGTATCAATTCAGGGCTTATCGGACCTTGGCTTTGATTAATTGAATTGTTTTATAAAAGTCAAGTACCCAAGGTCATGAAACGTCCCACATCAGCCGTTCAAGACTAGGGCGGTTGACCCCAGACCGTTCATACATTTTGGTTATTTTCTGAGGATTTTTTGAATATTCACCGACAGGCTTCTGTGCGGTGTGATTAGGGCCGTTCAAGCTTATGGACGGGCCTATTCCAACCGCCTATATCTCAGAGTCCTACGCGCGCCCATTTTCTGAGATAATTGTCCAAATGATTCGAATTATCACCGACAGGGTGAAACGGTCGGTTTAGCGCCGCCCTAAACCAAAACGGTCTCGATACAACCGTTCATATGTTCAGGGTCCAGCGGCGGACGTTTCGGTCTATTCGAGCGATAATTGGGCTAATTATCTGATTTAATTCCATTTCCACCGACAAGTTAAACGGTCTGAACATAACCGTTCAAAGTTGTGCGCGGTCTACCGTTAGACCGTTCATCCCTTCGATGGAGGGTTCTTAACAGTTTTTTATCCTTTTATGTATGGTTTTATCCCTGATTTGTTTTAACGATTTCTCCGTGGATAATCAGCCATTTTTGATGCCGTTTCGACTGGATAAGAGATCATGATATTATCTATGAATTATCTTTTGCCAATTCGACTCGAAAATGTCTCTAAACCCCAATTTCGAGGCTGGCTTTCTAGGCTCTATAAATAGACCCTATGGCCGGACGTCGAAAAGGGGGGAGATTTTGATCGACGGCGAAGCCCTGCCGCATTCTTAAGCGACCCAGCACCAAGGAGGGAGGCTCTCTACGTCCGCATGAGCCTTCGGTCAAGGGAGTAGCCCAGTCTTCGCAGTTTTTCGTTTCATAGTTTTGCCGTGTTCTTTCATTGCATGCTTTGCTTCTCACCCGCGTACCCCCTCCTTCTCATAACATGCACACAATCATCCCATTTTTTGTCACCCTAGGGGTTTAAAACCCCCCAGGTATTCCCCTTTTCATTTGTTCATGCTTAATTCTTCTCGTTTGAATATGTACCGCATCATTAAGGTCTAATTTGGGTGTCTTTTTTGTGTCTCTACATTGTTTCGCAGGTCAGCATCTAATCAGCACGAGGCCCATCCCCTCTGGCCGGCCGGAGAGGGTGGAGGTCGAACCCTTCTCAACTTGCTGAGTGAAGGTATTGAGCGGTCATCCTCCAGCCGTTCAACTTTTCGCGCGGTGCATAAACATCCGTCCTTCACTGGAGTGCGGTCCCTCAAGCGCCGTCCATCTCACTGCAGCAGTTCCTCCCGCGTCCCTCGCAGCGTCCCAGGGCGGTCTATCGTAAGACCGCTCATCCCAGAGCGCTCCTAACCGAGCCGTTCATCCCCAGCGCTGCACCAAGGCGAGTGTCTCCCCATTTTCCAAGGTACAGCGTGCCTGTCGCGTACGGCATCTTGGTGGCGATCACGGTACTTTGCTTCATTCTCTGTTTTCTCTTCTGTCTCTCATTTGTTCATGCACTTGGCGTGCTTTTGACCCCTTTAGTGAAAGGAGAGAGAGAGAGGAGAGAAATATATATCTACAAAAGAGGTGTAGATATATATTTCTCTCCTCTCTCTCTCTCCTTTCACTAAATGGGTCAAAAGCACGCCAAGTGCATGAACAAATGAGAGACAGAAGAGAAAACAGAGAATGAAGCAAAGTACCGTGATCGCCACCAAGATCCCGTACGCGACAGGCACGCCGTACCTTGGAAAATGGGGAGACACTCGCCTTGGTGCAGCGCTGGGGATGAACGGCTCGGTTAGGACCGCTCTGGGATGAGCGGTCTTACGATAGACCGCCCTGGGACGCTGCGAGGGACGCGGGAGGAACTGCTGCAGTGAGATGGACGGCGCTTGAGGGACCGCACTCCAGTGAAGGACGGCTGTTTATGCACCGCGCGAAAAGTTGAACGGCTGGAGGATGACCGCTCAATACCTTCACTCAGCAAGTTGAGAAGGGTTCGACCTCCACCCTCTCCGGCCGGCCAGAGGGGATGGGCCTCGTGCTGATTAGATGCTGACCTGCGAAACAACGTAGAGACACAAAAAAGACACCCAAATTAGACCTTAATGATGCGGTACATATTCAAACGAGAAGAATTAAGCATGAACAAATGAAAAGGGGAATACCTGGGGGGTTTTAAACCCCTAGGGTGACAAAAAAATGGGATGATTGTGTGCATGTTATGAGAAGGAGGGGGTACGCGGGTGAGAAACAAAGCATGCAATGAAAGAACACGGCAAAACTATGAAACGAAAAACTGCGAAGACTGGGCTACTCCCTTGACCGAAGGCTCATGCGGACGTAGAGAGCCTCCCTCCTTGGTGCTGGGTCGCTCAAGAATGCGGCAGGGCTTCGCCGTCGATCAAAATTTCCCCCCTTTTCGATGTCCGGCCATAGGGTCTATTTATAGAGCCTAGAAAGCCAGCCTCGAAATTGGGGTTTAGAGACATTTTCGAGTCGAATTGGCAAAAGATAATTCATAGATAATATCATGATCTCTTATCCAGTCGAAACGGCATCAAAAATGGCTGATTATCCACGGAGAAATCGTTAAAACAAATCAGGGATAAAACCATACATAAAAGGATAAAAAACTGTTAAGAACCCTCCATCGAAGGGATGAACGGTCTAACGATAGACCGCACACAACTTTGAACGGTTATGTTCAGACCGTTTAACCTGTCGGTGGAAATGGAATTAAATCAGATAATTAGCCCAATTATCGCTCGAACAGACCGAAACGTCCGCCGCTGGACCCTGAACATATGAACGGTTGTATCGAGACCGTTTTGGTTTAGGGCGGCGCTAAACCGACCGTTTCACCCTGTCGGTGATAATTCGAATCATTTGGATAATTATCTGAGAAAATGGGCGCGCGTAGGACTCTGAGATATAGGCGGTTGGAATAGGCCCGTCCATAAGCTTGAACGGCCCTAATCACACCGCATAAAAGCCTGTCGGTGAATATTCAGAAAATCCTCAGAAAATAACCAAAATGTATGAACGGTCTGGGGTCAACCGCCCTAGTCTTGAACGGCTGATGTAGGACCGTTCATGACCTTGGGTACTTGACTTTTATAAAACAATTCAATTAATCAAAGCCAAGGTCCGATAAGCCCTGAATTGATACGATCTTTACCAAGGAGGGAGGCTACCCATAAAGTGGGCCCAGGACGTGCCACAAAAATGGCCCAACAAATGATGGACAACTTAGGGCATCAATTAATAGGAGTAAGAGAAACGACTCAACTTATCGGTATAAAACGGGTGTCAACAGATGCCCCTCCTTAACGTCCTCTTTGCAGGGGAGTGAGCGGAAGTGAAACGGAAGCGACATGGAACATGGAGGTGGAGCGAAAATGCAGCGGAGTGGACCGGAAAAGCGGACGTTAAGGTAAAACGACACCCGTTTCTACCAACAAGCGATGGGAATCTTTCAGAAAACTCTGAATCAAACGTAAGGAACGATTAAACCAAAAGTGACACCAGTCTGGAGGTAACTAAACTAAATGAAACAAATCGACAAGACCAACCTCATGGGGGACACAATCCCGCGGTCCAATGAGGGGGCCACAAAAGAAAACAGGCTAAAGCTCCAGACAAGGACCTTTCAATCAACCGAACCAAGCGAATCGACCAGAGAAAACCTTCCAACTCGGAGTGGAATTAGTTCCTCTTACTCAAGCATTCAAACGCACAGCTGACCATCACTGACGGGACATTTCTTAAGCAAACCATGGGGCATGAAAGCTCAAAAGGATGCGTATGATGCATGCTGGGCTAAAACAAAAGGAAATCATCAAAACAAATGCCAAGAAAGATTAAAATATAAGATATTCGAGAGTAGTATTGTTAAGTTGGGAACATAAGAGTCAAGATACCGTCCGCAACCACAGCATGCGGGTAGAACTGTCCTCCTCGTGACATCCCAACTTAACGGCCTATCCGAAGGTTAGGTACATGAGCCTGGATCATCATCGTTTTTGTTGAAGGGGAACATCAGATCCTGGGACACCTAAGAAACCTGCCGGCTCCCGAAATAATATAACATACTACCATATAATTAATGCAATAAGGGATTTAGGGATAGAAGGCCATACCTGACTTACCTGTGTAGGCGAAACGGCAAGTTTTTGGATTTTCATTTTTCAGATTTTTATGAATTTTCATGTATAAGACGAACAAGATAAGTATAGCAATTAACAAAACGACAAACAACATGACATGTCATGACGAGTAAGATGAGCAAGCACAAAGGCAAAACATAAATAGACAATCCGTATGCATGAACATGGTGTGACAAGATAACCATTGGCAGGACAACACATGGTTGGGATAAGGACATGACAGATGACCACGGTCGGGACAGCGCATGGGACATAAAGGGGTGACTAACAACATGTGTAAGACAACTAACACCATGTGAGGGAGGAACAAAACAACGAGCGTGGAAAATCACGGAGGGACATAGACATGAGACAAGGATACGGCGGGATAAAAGACATAAACAGATACGCTCTTCAATCAAAACCTAAGATCAGAATGATGCAAAACTGCCAGGTTCATGATCATGAGGCAAAGCCCCCTCATAAAGATATGATCAGAAGAAGCGAGAGTTTAAGAAGGACATGAGCTTCAGAACATATCGAGAGAGTGGATCGAAGAAGGAAAGAACAGATCAAAGATGTGGACAGGAGGCAGAGCACAAAGATATAGCAAGGAACGTCTGAGTACTTACAACCTGCACACTTAGCAAACAGATTACGTATCCGTCCTTAAAACAAATGCAAATGTATGAAAAAGACACATTTTTAAAATTTTTGTAATGTTTTTGATTTTTTTAGATTTTCAACAGTATTTCTTTTTTTGATTTTTTGAAATATTTGATTTTTTAGGTTTTTGAAATATTTGATTTTTTTTTTTGAAATTTTGAAGTATTTGATTTTTTAGATTTTTCACAATATTTATTTTTTTAGATTTTTTTTTAAAATATTTGATTTTTTTTTTAGACTTTTGGTAATATTTGATTTTTTTTAGATTTTGACATAGCAATCCGCAGCACCTAAAGACGGGCTCAAATTACTAGCCAGGGATCGACGTTCCTATCCCTTTCACTAAAGGCTTCCCTTAAGCAGGGTGTGCATGTGAGGGTGGCTTACCACAACCAACTGCTTCTAAAGAACGGTGCCCCTACTAAGGCCATACCCGGGATACAACCCAGCCTAAGAGGGAGAAGCAGAAGATAAATTGGAGACAAGCTTCGTGCAGGATGGGAGATATCAAGGCTCGAATTCCTTCCAGGGCACTACCCCTCAAAGAGATAACCTGTTGCACCGGGGCTTTGTGTCTTTGATTTTTAGACCCATATTTATTAGGCACGCATGCGACCGGACTCATGACGTCCCACGGGGAACTGTACTGCCACTCTTGCCATGCCTTTGATTCATAATTTTACATTGATTCATTTTCTCATTTTGGTAGCCCTTATTAGCCAGATATAGTATGAAAGCTCACTTTTGAGGGTCAAGGCTGCCCCTATTTGAGACCTCTCTCGTATTAGGGAGCGCCTAGGTTGGTCATCTTATCCATCAATCTCTGGCCCCTGCACTTGGCCGAGCAGAGAAGAGAAAATGCCTTCGTGCATACCCAAAGTATGGCCAAAGCAGCAACGGTGTTGCACTAGAGGGGTCGGCTATGGCTCGCCGTGTTGTGTGTGAAAAACCCATACTCAAAGGTCACCCTCAACGATCAGGGAAGGAAACTAGACTCCCAGCGCGGAGCTATCACTGGCCTAAGGATGCTGCAGAAGATAACCTTTTTTATTTGACACAAAGACTCCTAAAGCCACTCAATCAGGTTAAGGAATTAACATTATAACCATGTGCAAAAATAATAGAAATAATGGAAATGAAAGCATGTTTCTTTGCACAAAATAAAGATACCTTTGCAAATCCATGGCGTGAAAAACCGGCATCCTTAAGCGATCTCGATCATCAAGTTTTAAGGAGCGCGAGTAGCTTTGTATCCCTTGCTTGCCAGGATAAAGGATGAAAGGAGAGCAAAGGATTGGATTCCTCGACACAGAGGAGTGGCAGACATCATACTGGACGAAGAAGGGATAAAAGGAAGAGAGACGAGGGCTAGAACTCCTTCGTTAAGGCATTGAGGCCCTGATAACAAGGAACCCGATACAGAATAAACAGGGATTAACTAAGATCAAGGTGGGCTAAAGCCTCGAAAACAGCAAGAAAAAGGGTGAGAACCCCGAAAGGGTGGAGAGGAGTAAGTAGAAAGAGGAGAATAAGAATCATCCGACATGGTCGGAGAAGGAGAGTAGCGATCACCCGCCAGAGGCTGGGAAGAAGAAGCATAAACACCCGACAAGGTTGGGGAAGTAGCGGAAAAAACACCCGACAACGTCGGGGGATAAGCACAAGGAATCCCCAACAGAGTCAGGGAAAATAGATGAGAAGTGGCATCCGGACACATTCGGAGAGGAAAGCCTTCAGATGCCCCTGGACTAGGGGAGGAGAAGGGTATAGGCCGAGGCCTAAACTGGCGCGAATAAGGGATGATAGTAGAAATATGGTTAGGCGGTGAAAGGTATACCACCCAGGGATAAGAACTGAGCAGAAGAAAAGATGAATGGATGGAAGAAAGGGAGGAAGAAGGGGACCCCCAAATGCACAACTGACGGCCTTTGAACTTACGTCGCCACCTATTCTTGGTAGAAATCTTCTTGAAACAACTCTGCCTGACGTGGACTCGGGCCTCCGGGCTTCTTGTGTTGCAATACTTTCTTAAATAACGGGCCCACCTGGCAGACGGCCTAGCCCGGTTATGAATATGCACCTTCATCGGGACGGTTGCCCCTAGCTGTGCGGTGCCAACCATAGAAAGGTATTCCAGAACAATCAACTCCTTGGGATGAACATCAGGAAGCCATGGAGTTTTGTCGTTCGGCACTAGAACATGGAGCTTTGGCATCTTCACTCGGCAGCTGGGCATGAAGAATAACTCCCTTGTCAGTAGCGCAGGACGGAACTGAGGGAGGGCGATGCGTGCCGTTGACGTGGCCGCCTTACCAATAAGACGAGGGAGATGAGACAGAAAATGTAGAACGCCCCTGGTCAATCTCGAAGACACGGCCAATCTCCCCTTGAATGCTGAATTGATTAAACTTCTGGCGGCCGTGTGAGTTAGCACCATTCGGGCGGACAACTCTGCTGGGCCAGTGCACTGAATAGCAATTAAGCGAGGGGTGATAACAACATCAATCGTGAATTCTCCGGCGAACAAAGAGATTGCCACCGGTCTCGCTTTAGAAGGAACTAGCGCCAATGCTAGAGAACTCTTCTTAGTGACCGTCTTCATAGCAAATATGGGCTCATTGCCCCTAGAATTGCCAGGGACCAGGGCTCGGACCAGCATGCGGAAAATGAAATCTTGAAGCTTGTAATGCACAGTCAAAACCTGATTCAGCTCTTTATCTCCCTGGGGACTAGACCCGAGGGGCACCAAAGGTAGCGTGTACCTGCTCCGCGAAGTGGGAAGTGATAGAGGAAGGTTAGAAGGAGGAGGTTTAAAGGGCGCTGGTGGCGATGGTGCAAGTGATGGGGGAAAAATGATGCTGATGGGCATGGGTGGAGGTAAAGGAAAAAGTGGAGGTATGGGTTTAGGGTCGGCCTGCTCGGGCTCAGAGGATGATGGCGAAAGAAGTGGCATCGGCGAAGGTGACGGAACAGGGATTATTACAAGGGTAGGTGATGAAGATAGTGGTGACGGTAATGGGGATAATGGAGAAGGTGATGATGGAGGTGTGGCCAATGGAGGCGGCGAAGGTGGAGGCGGAGACGGTGGTGGCAACGGGGGTGATATGGTTGATGGAGATGGTGAAGGGGAAGAAGGAGGTAGTGACGTAATGGCGGAAGTGGCGGGTAGTGGCGTTCTTCGGCGTATCTTTACAACACGTCGAGAGGCGTTGGGAACAGGTGTGGTGGTGGAAACGGTGGGTGAAAGAGAGGTTGCCCGGGCGGAGGCTGGAGTAGGCAAAGGTGGTGGAGGAGATGGAATAGAGGAAGAAGTGGGTAACGGAGCAGGTACCTTATCAACTAGAGAAACACCAGGGTGCCCCTGGTCTTGAGGTGGAGACGGTTGTCTAGGCGGCACGGCTTGCTGCTGCTGCTGCTTGCTGCTGAGTCCTGAAATAACTTGGCGCATGATAGCCCAATCAATCATCTTCTTATCTTCTAGACTGTAAATAATTTCCCGGAACGCGGGGCAATTCTCAATCAAATGCCCCTATTGACGATGGAATTCACAGAAATGGAGCAAATTCCCGACCACAGGTCGGCAAGGCATAACCGGAGGGAGCCGTAATGCATGGGTGGCCATCAAAGCCCTGAAGATGTCTGTAAAAGACTCCGGCAACGGGGAGTGAGAAGTCCGCTTAGGGCAAGGTAGATGCCGAGGGGTGTGAAAAGGTAATGGAGATGGTAGCGGGGGTTGCGTAGGCAAGGGGGACTGCGTAGGCAAAGGCGGAGGGTTATAATGGTGTGAAGGCATGGAGGGAGTGGGAAGGTAATGAACGGCATCTACCCGTTCTGGGTGTAGTGTTTCCTTGACCGGAGGTGGAGGGGTGTGGTGAGATGAAATAGCGGAGGGCTGACTCATGGAGGGATGTAAGGTGTAACACATGGAGGTATAGAGGTGTGTGGGGGTGGAAGACCGACCCATGGAGGGATATGTAGTGGAGGGCTGACTTGCGGTGAAGGGCGGAGGGAAAGTGTATGTAGAAGGTGACGGTGGAGGAGACTCATGGTCAAAGGAAACTAGGAGTTGTTGGCTAACGAAGCGGGCTCGATTATAAAGCTGTTGCCAGGATGTGATATCGTTCAGGGCTAAGATACATCTGAGCTCGGGCGTTGCGTTAGAAATAACCATCTTGATCTGCTCGCCCTCCGGAATATGTCCCGGGACTTGCACGGCTAGGCGACGCCAGCGGTCGACAAACACGGAAAATTCTTCGCCGGGCTTCATCTTCTCTTGGGCCAGATCAACCATAGAATATCTGGGCCCCACCTGGTCTCGGTACTGCTGAATAAACATTGCTTGGACGGCTTGAAAATTCATCATCGGCTCCTGCGGTAATGTGAAGAACCAATCCTTGGCCGAGCCCTCTAAAGATAGGCCAAACAAATAGGCCATCAGACGTGGATCATGCTGGAACTGGGCCGACTCATATAAGAACTCCTTCAAATGGGTGTAGGGGTCACCAACTCCACCATAGCTGCGATATGCAGGAATCTGTGAACGTGGTGGAAGCTGAAGACCTTGAAATGCAAATGGAATATCCAAAGAAGTTTGAGGATTAATTCGGCGTTGCAATTCATCAAGTTGGCGTTGGGCCTGAGCGATCATCTCCTCGGTAGGAAGAGTCCGAGAAGGATATGGGCCAGCTTGAGCAAGAGATGATGAATTTAGACCAGGATAATGTTGATGGGCCGGATAAGGGGATCCGACCTGTGAAGAAGGAAAGCCCGCTCCGAGAATTGAGGAATACATGGGCATGGAAGAATTACGAAGGTGGGAATGAGAATTGATTGGTCCAACAGTAGCACGGGCGGGACAAGAAGGCCCGTTAGAAGAATAGGGTCCAATGGAGGAATAAGGTGATGGGCCCGCATGGGAAGAGGAATCCACGCGGGGATCAGAAGACGAGGAGGAAGAAGGGTAATATATAGGAGAAAAATGATGCTCCATGAGGGTAAATGGAGACTTTATACAGGAAATCAGGGAAATCCAATGAGGGAAGTAAGGGCTCAAAGGAGGGGAGCTGACTCAATAATGCAAAGAAAAAGAAAAAGAAACCTAGGACAATGAGACTAGACAAATGGACACACAGAATGGACTACCCTAAATGGGCCTAACAACAAAACCTATATGGATGATGGGGGGTGCAATACAAAATAACACAAGTGGGCTTGGACAAGCCCACACAACACAAACAATATGAAGGATTTCACCCAAGTCAAACAAGTTAATATGATGGGAAATATTTTATTGTCAAAGTTTTGGGTGGGCCTTTTAATGATTTGAATTGAGATTAATTCCCTCAAGATAGGTATCCTATAGGGAGTAAGGTCCAAACTTTGGTTTGACTATGGTTAATTCCTTCAAAATGTATGCAAATGCAAGCCTAAGGGGTGGAACGGTACAACCGGCCCAGCGTCCGTGTGGGAACCCACGGCTCGCGGGGACTTACAGAGGTCCCGGATAAGATCACCTAGTCGAGCCCAAGGAATATGGGAGCGAGAGGATCACTTACCGAGGGGGAATGTAACTACAATATGCCAATATGCATGATCCTATGTGCACCGGGGTGCATGTAATTTCTAACCTAAGTCTAGCAAATCAAGACAATCATGAAATCATGCTAACATCACAAAAATGCTTGAAAAATATAAAACAATATAAATAACAATGATGCAAGGCCTAAAATAGGGACAACTAGGCACTAAAAGAAAAGAAAAATCATCAAAGGAAAACGTACCCTTATGTTTGCCCAAAATATGCCTAAGATTAGATGCACAAAATGCAAAAATAGAGGAAACTTTTAAATATGTAAATGATGTCTAAATGATGCAAACTCTATATGTATGGAAAGATAATACAAAGGACAGCACAATGCAACAAAAATCAGCTCAATCCGACATCGGGAGACAAAGTTATGCCCGAATGAACAAGGCCCCTGTGAATCTATCCTAAATCTGCCTAAGACTAGATGCACAAAATGCAAACATAGAGGTAACTTTTAAATATGCAAATGATGTCCAAATGATGTAAATGACCTATGGATGGAAAGACAATACAAAGGACAACACAATGCAATAAGAATCAGCTCAATCCGACATCGGGAGACAAAGTTATGCTCAAATGAATAAGGCCCCTCCAAATAGAAATCCTGCCCGGCCAGAACCGTTAAAAGGTCCCCGGATGACCGTTTATACCCTTTGTGCGGTCTACTAGATGACCGCCCAACTGATGGACGGTCCAGGGAGGACCGTTTATAACCCCAGAGGGTTTGGGCGGTCCTGGAGAGGCCGTTTAACGCGTTAGGCGGCCCTACGATAGACCGTACAAACCTGATAGACCCGAAAATGGACAGAATGATAGAGAAACGTGGAGAAGACTATCCAAACATGCATGAACTCCCACCCAACATGCAAGAGACTAAAAATATAACGTGATGGGCACTAGGTGTCCCACCGTGATCGCCACAAAAGGGGTGTAGATATATATTTCTCTCCTCTCTCTCTCTCCTTTCACTAAAGGGGTCAAAAGCACGCCAAGTGCATGAACAAATGAGAGACAGAAGAGAAAACAGAGAATGAAGCAAAGTACCGTGATCGCCACCAAGATGCCGTACGCGACAGGCACGCCGTACCTTGGAAAATGGGGAGACACTCACCTTGGTGCAGCGCTGGGGATGAACGGCTCGGTTAGGACCGCTCTGGGATGAGCGGTCTTACGATAGACCGCCCTGGGACGCTGCGAGGGACGCGGGAGGAACTGCTGCAGTGAGATGGACGGCGCTTGAGGGACCGCACTCCAGTGAAGGACGGCTGTTTATGCACCGCGCGGAAAGTTGAACGGCTGGAGGATGACCGCTCAATACCTTCACTCAGCAAGTTGAGAAGGGTTCGACCTCCACCCTCTCCGGCCGGCCAGAGGGGATGGGCCTCGTGCTGATTAGATGCTGACCTGCGAAACAACGTAGAGACACAAAAAAGACACCCAAATTAGACCTTAATGATGCGGTACATATTCAAACGAGAAGAATTAAGCATGAACAAATGAAAAGGGGAATACCTGGGGGGTTTTAAACCCCTAGGGTGACAAAAAACGGGATGATTGTGTGCATGTTATGAGAAGGAGGGGGTACGCGGGTGAGAAACAAAGCATGCAATGAAAGAACACGGCAAAACTATGAAACGAAAAACTGCGAAGACTGGGCTACTCCCTTGACCGAAGGCTCATGCGGACGTAGAGAGCCTCCCTCCTTGGTGCTGGGTCGCTCAAGAATGCGGCAGGGCTTCGCCGTCGATCAAAATCTCCCCCCTTTTCGACGTCCGGCCATAGGGTCTATTTATAGAGCCTAGAAAGCCAGCCTCGAAATTGGGGTTTAGAGACATTTTCGAGTCGAATTGGCAAAAGATAATTCATAGATAATATCATGATCTCTTATCCAGTCGAAACGGCATCAAAAATGGCTGATTATCCACGGAGAAATCGTTAAAACAAATCAGGGATAAAACCATACATAAAAGGATAAAAACTGTTAAGAACCCTCCATCGAAGGGATGAACGGTCTAACGATAGACCGCGCACAACTTTGAACAGTTATGTTCAGACCGTTTAACCTGTCGGTGGAAATGGAATTAAATCAGATAATTAGCCCAATCATCGCTCGAACAGACCGAAACGTCCGCCGCTGGACCCTGAACATATGAACGGTTGTATCGAGACCGTTTTGGTTTAGGGCAGCGCTAAACCGACCGTTTCACCCTGTCGGTGATAATTCGAATCATTTGGATAATTATCTGAGAAAATGGGCGCGCGTAGGACTCTGAGATATAGGCGGTTGGAATAGGCCCGTCCATAAGCTTGAACGGCCCTAATCACA
Source organism: Amorphophallus konjac (assembly GCA_022559845.1). Taxonomy (NCBI): domain Eukaryota; kingdom Viridiplantae; phylum Streptophyta; class Magnoliopsida; order Alismatales; family Araceae; genus Amorphophallus; species Amorphophallus konjac. The sequence goes on along the minus strand of CM040120.1, from coordinate 154,707,735 downwards.
CCGCACAAAAGCCTGTCGGTGAATATTCAGAAAATCCTCAGAAAATAACCAAAATGTATGAACGGTCTGGGGTCAACCGCCCTAGTCTTGAACGGCTGATGTGGGACCGTTCATGACCTTGGGTACTTGACTTTTATAAAACAATTCAATTAATCAAAGCCAAGGTCCGATAAGCCCTGAATTGATACGATCTTTACCAAGGAGGGAGGCTACCCATAAAGTGGGCCCAGGACGTGCCACAAAAATGGCCCAACAAATGATGGACAACTTAGGACATCAATTAATAGGAGTAAGAGAAACGACTCAACTTATCGGTATAAAACGGGTGTCAACAGATGGCCGCCATTGACACCCAGAACGGGTAGATGCCGTTCATTACCTTCCCACTCCCTCCATGCCTTCACACCATTATAACCCTCCGCCTTTGCCTACGCAGTTCCCCTTGCCTACGCAACCCCCGCTACCATCTCCATTACCTTTTCACACCCCTCGGCATCCACCTTGCCCTAAGCGGACTTCTCACTCCCCGTTGCCGGAGTCTTTTACAGACATCTTCAGGGCTTTGATGGCCACCCATGCATTACGGCTCCCTCCGGTTATGCCTTGCCGACCTGCGGTCAGGAATTTGCTCCATTTCTGTGAATTCCATCGTCAACAGGGGCATTTGATTGGGAATTGCCCCGAGTTCCGGGAAATTATTTACAGTCTAGAAGATAAGAAGATGATTGATTGGGCTATCATGCGCCAAGTTATTTCAGGACTCAGCAGCAAGCAGCAGCAGCAGCAAGCCGTGCCGCCTAGACAACCGTCTCCACCTCAAGACCAGGGGCACCCTGGTGTTTCTCTAGTTGATAAGGTACCTGCTCCGTTACCCACTTCTTCCTCTATTCCATCTCCTCCACCACCTTTGCCTACTCCAGCCTCCGCCCGGGCAACCTCTCTTTCACCCACCGTTTCCACCACCACACCTGTTCCCAACGCCTCTCGACGTGTTGTAAAGATACGCCGAAGAACGCCACTACCCGCCACTTCCACCATTACGTCACTACCTCCTTCTTCCCCTTCACCATCTCCATCAACCATATCACCCCCGTTGCCACCACCGTCTCCGCCTCCACCTTCGCCGCCTCCATTGGCCACACCTCCATCATCACCTTCTCCATTATCCCCATTACCGTCACCACTATCTTCATCACCTACCCTTGTAATAATCCCTGTTCCGTCACCTTCGCCGATGCCACTTCTTTCGCCATCATCTTCTGAACCCGAGCAGGCCGACCCTAAACCCATACCTCCACTTTTTCCTTTACCTCCACCCATGCCCATCAGCATCATTTTTCCCCCATCACTTGCACCATCGCCACCAGCGCCCTTTAAACCTCCTCCTTCTAACCTTCCTCTATCACTTCCCACTTCGCAGAGCAGGTACACGCTACCTTTGGTGCCCCTCGGGTCTAGTCCCCAGGGAGATAAAGAGCTGAATCAGGTTTTGACTGTGCATTACAAGCTTCAAGATTTCATTTTCCGCATGCTGGTCCGAGCCCTGGTCCCTGGCAATTCTAGGGGCAATGAGCCCATATTTGCTATGAAGACGGTCACTAAGAAGAGTTCTCTAGCATTGGCGCTAGTTCCTTCTAAAGCGAGACCGGTGGCAATCTCTTTGTTCGCCGGAGAATTCACGATTGATGTTGTTATCACCCCTCGCTTAATTGCTATTCAGTGCACTGGCCCAGCAGAGTTGTCCGCTCGAATGGTGCTAACTCACACGGCCGCCAGAAGTTTAATCAATTCAGCATTCAAGGGGAGATTGGCCGTGTCTTCGAGATTGACCAGGGGCGTTCTGCATTTTCTGTCTCATCTCCCTCGTCTTATTGGTAAGGCGGCCACGTCAACGGCACGCATCGCCCTCCCTCAGTTCCGTCCTGCGCTACTGACAAGGGAGTTATTCTTCATGCCCAGCTGCCGAGTGAAGATGCCAAAGCTCCATGTTCTAGTGCCGAACGACAAAACTCCATGGCTTCCTGATGTTCATCCCAAGGAGTTGATTGTTCTGGAATACCTTTCTATGGTTGGCACCGCACAGCTAGGGGCAACCGTCCCGATGAAGGTGCATATTCATAACCGGGCTAGGCCGTCTGCCAGGTGGGCCCGTTATTTAAGAAAGTATTGCAAGACAAGAAGCCCGGAGGCCCGAGTCCACGTCAGGCAGAGTTGTTTCAAGAAGATTTCTGCCAAGAAGAGGTGGCGACGTAAGTTCAAAGGCCGTCAGTTGTGCATTTGGGGGTCCCCTTCTTCCTCCCTTTCTTCCATCCATTCATCTTTTCTTCTGCTCAGTTCTTATCCCTGGGTGGTATACCTTTCACCGCCTAACCATATTTCTACTATCATCCCTTATTCGCGCCAGTTTAGGCCTCGGCCTATACCCTTCTCCTCCCCTAGTCCAGGGGCATCTGATGGCTTTCCTCTCCGAATGTGTCCGGATGCCACTTCTCATCTTTTTTCCCTGACTCTGTTGGGGATTCCTTGTGCTTATCCCCCGACGTTGTCGGGTGTTTTTTCCGCTACTTCCCCAACCTTGTCGGGTGTTTATGCTTCTTCTTCCCAGCCTCTGGCGGGTGATCGCTACTCTCCTTCTCCGACCATGTCGGATGATTCTTATTCTCCTCTTTCTACTTACTCCTCTCCACCCTTTCGGGGTTCTCACCCTTTTTCTTGCTGTTTTCGAGGCTTTAGCCCACCTTGATCTTAGTTAATCCCTGTTTATTCTGTATCGGGTTCCTTGTTATCAGGGCCTCAATGCCTTAACGAAGGAGTTCTAGCCCTCGTCTCTCTTCCTTTTATCCCTTCTTCGTCTAGTATGATGTCTGCCACTCCCCTGTGTCGAGGAATCCAATCCTTTGCTCTCCTTTCATCCTTTATCCTGGCAAGCAAGGGATACAAAGCTACTCGCGCTCCTTAAAACTTGATGATCGACATCGCTTAAGGATGCCGGTTTTTCACGCCATGGATTTGCAAAGGTATCTTTATTTTGTGCAAAGAAACATGCTTTCATTTCCATTATTTCTATTATTTTTGCACATGGTTATAATGTTAATTCCTTAACCTGATTGAGTGGCTTTAGGAGTCTTTGTGTCAAATAAAAAAGGTTATCTTCTGCAGCATCCTTAGGCCAGTGATAGCTCCGCGTTGGGAGTCTAGTTTCCTTCCCTGATCGTTGAGGGTGACCTTTGAGTATGGGTTTTTCACACACAACACGGCGAGCCATAGCCGACCCCTCTAGTGCAACACCGTTGCTGCTTTGGCCATACTTTGGGTATGCACGAAGGCCTTTTCTCTTCTCTGCTCGGCCAAGTGCAGGGGCAAGAGATTGATGGATAAGATGACCAACCTAGGCGCTCCCTAATACAAGAGAGGTCTCAAATAGGGGCAGTCTTGACCCTCAAAAGTGAGCTTTCATACTATATCTGGCTAATAAGGGCTACCAAAATGAGAAAATGAATCAATGTAAAATTATGAATCAAAGGCATGGCAAGAGTGGCAGTACAGTTCCCGCGGGACGTCATGAGCCCGGTCGCATGCGTGCCTAATAAATATGGGTCTAAAAATAAAGACACAAAGTCCCGGCGCAACAGGTTATCTCTTTGAGGGGTAGTGCCCTGGAAGGAATTCGAGCCTTGATATCTCCCATCCTGCACGAAGCTTGTCTCCAATTTATCTTCTGCTTCTCCCTCTTAGGCTGGGTTGTATCCCGGGTATGGCCTTAGTAGGGGCACCGTTCTTTAGAAGCAGTTGGTTGTGGTAAGCCACCCTCACATGCACACCCTGCTTAAGGGAAGCCTTTAGTGAAAGGGATAGGAACGTCGATCCCTGGCTAGTAGTTTGAGCCCGTCTTTAGGTGCTGCGGATTGCTATGTCAAAATCTAAAAAAAATCAAATATTACCAAAAGTCTAAAAAAAAAAATCTAAAAAAATAAAGATTGTCAAAAATCCAAAAAATCAAATACTTCAAAATTTCAAAAAAAAAAATCAAATATTTCAAAAACCTAAAAAATCAAATATTTCAAAAAATCAAAAAAAGAAATACTGTTGAAAATCTAAAAAATCAAAAACATTACAAAAATTTTAAAAATGTGTCTTTTTCATACATTTGCATTTGTTTTAAGGACGGATACGTAATCTGTTTGCTAAGTGTGCAGGTTGTAAGTACTCAGATGTTCCTTGCTATATCTTTGTGCTCTGCCTCCTGTCCACATCTTTGATCTGTTCTTTCCTTCTTCGATCCACTCTCTCGATATGTTCTGAAGCTCATGTCCTTCTTAAACTCTCGCTTCTTCTGATCATATCTTTATGAGGGGGCTTTGCCTCATGATCATGAACCTGGCAGTTTTGCTTCATTCTGATCTTAGGTTTTGATTGAAGAGCGTATCTGTTTATGTCTTTTATCCCGCCGTATCCTTGTCTCATGTCTATGTCCCTCCGTGATTTTCCACGCTCGTTGTTTTGTTCCTCCCCCACATGGTGTTAGTTGTCTTGCACATGTTGTTAGTCACCCCTTTATGTCCCATGCGCTGTCCCACCGTGATCGCCACAAAAGGGGTGTAGATATATATTTCCACTCCTCTCTCTCCCTCTTCACTAAAGGGGTCAAAAGCACGCCAAGTGCATGAACAAATGAGAGGTAGAAGAGGAAATAGGGAATGAAGCAAAGTACCGTGATCGCCACCAAGATACCGTACGCGACAGGCACGCCGTACCTTGGAAAATGGGGAGACACTCGCCTTGGTGCAGCACTGGGGATGAACGGCTCGGTTAGGACCGCTCTGTGGTGAGCGGTCTTACGATAGACCGCCCTGGGACGCTGCAAGGGACGCGGGAGGAACTGCTGCAGTGAGATGGACGGCGCTTGAGGGACCGCACTCCAGTGAAGGACGGTTGTTTACGCACCGCTCGAAATGTTGAACGGCTGGATGATGACCGCTCAAGACCTTCACTCAGCAAGTTGAGAAGGGTTCGACCTCCACCCTCTCCGACCGGCCAGAGGGGATGGGCCTCGTGCTGATAAGATGTTGACCTGCGAAACAACGTAGAGACACAAAAAAGACACCCAAATTAGACCTTAATGATGCGGTACATGTTCAAACAAGAAGAATTAAGCATGAACAAATGAAAAGGGGAGTACCTGGGGGGTTTTAAACCCCTAGGGTGACAAAAAACGGGATGGTTGTATGCATGTTATGAGAAGGAGGGGGGTACGCGGGTGAGAAACGAAGTATGCAATGAAAGAACACGACAAAACTTATGAACGAAAAACTACGAAGACTGGGCTACTCCCTTGACCGGAGGCTCATGCGGACGTAGAGAGCCTCCCTCCTTGGTGCTGGGTCGCTCAAGAGTGCGGCAGGGCTTCGCCGTCGATCAAAAACCTCCCCCCCCCTTTCGACGTCCGGCCAATAGGGTCTATTTATAGAGCCTAGAAAGCCAATCTCGAAATTAGGGTTTAGAGCCATTTTCGAGATGAAATTATTGAAGATAAATCGTAGATAATACAATCATCTCTCATCCAGTCGAAATGGCACTTAAAATGGTTGATTATCCACGGAGATATTGATAAAAGAAGTTGGGGATAAAACCAAGAACAAAAGGATTAAAATCTGTTAAAATTGAGCAACCGACGGGATGAACGGTCTTACGATAGACCGCTCAACCAAGTGGGCGGTTACATTCTAACCGTCCATACCCGTCGGTGGAAATTCAAATAATCAGCAAATAATCTAATTATCTCTCGAACTGGCCGAAACGTCCGCCGTGGGACCCTGACTATATGAACGGTTGGATAAGACCGTTTTATCGTAGAGCGGCACAAACGCGACCGTTTTATCCTGTCGGTGATAATTCAAGATAATTGGATAATTATCTGAGAAAACGGGCGCGCGTAGGCTCTGAGATATAGGCGGTTGTAATAGGCCCGTCCATTATCTTGAACGGTCCTTATCACACCGCACAAAATCCTGTCGGTGAATATTCAGAAAATCCTCAGAAATTAGCCAAAATGTATGAACGGTCTGGTATCAACCACCCCGGTCTTGAACGGCTGATGTGGGACCGTTCATGATCTTGGGTACCTCAGGTTTATAAAACAGTTCGATTAATCAAAGCCAAGGTCCGATAAGCCTTAAATGGATACGACCTTTACCAAGGAGGGAGGTTACACATAAAAATGGGCCCAGGATGTGCCACAAAAATGGCCCAACGGATAATGGACAACTTAGGGCATCAATCAATGGAAGTAAGAGAAACGGCTCAACTTATCGGTATAAAACGGGTGTCAACATATGCCCCTCCTTAACGTCCTCTTTGCAGGGGAGCGAGCGTAGGTGAAGCGGAGGTGACATGGAACATGGAGACGAAGCGGAAATGTAGCGGAGTGGACCGAAAAAGCGGGCGTTAAGGTAAAACGACACCCGTTCCTACCAATAAGCGATGAGAATCTTTCGGAAAACCTTGAACCGAGCGTTATGAACAATTGACCAAAAGGCGATGCCAATCTGGAGGGACTAAACCAAAGGAAATCAACCGACAAGACCAACCTCATGGGGGACACAATCCCGCGGTCCAATGAAGGGGCCACAAAAGAAAAAGATGCTAAAGCTCCAGACGGGGATCTTTCAGTCAACTGACCCCAACGAACCGACCAAAGAGAACCTTCAAACTCAGAGCGGAATTAGTTCATCTTACTTGAGCCTCTCAAACTCATAGCTGACCGTTACCGACGGGACATTTCTTAAGCAAACCATGGGGCATGAAAGCTCAAAAGAATGCGTATGATGCATGCTGGGCTAAAAAAAAAAGAAATCCTTAAAACAAATGCCAAGAAAGATTAAAATATAAGGTATTCGAGAGTAATATTGCTAAGCTGGGAACATCAGAGTCAAGATACCGTCCGCAACCACAGCGCGTGGATAGAACCGTCCTCCTCGTGACATCCCAACTTAACGGCCTATCCGAAGGTTAGATACATGAACCTGGATCATCATTGTTTTTGTTGAAGGGGAACATCAGATCCTGGGACATATAAGAAACCTGCCGGCTCTCGAAATAGTATGTATAATACCATATAATAATGCAATAAGGGATTCAGGGATAGAAGACCATACCTGACTTACCTGTGCAGGCGAAATGGTGAGACATGGTTGAAGTGATGCTGCATAAGATGATTAAGAGATGTATTTCCAAAGAAAATATTCAATATTCATGATTTAAACTCATCAACGAGATATACGGCCGTATTTAAACCGTTCTACCTTCCAAACGGCTCTATGGTAACCGTATGTATCTGTCATTCAAACAATTCTTTCAGGGCCGGTTGCCAGTGATGAACGGTTGTGTATACACCGTGTTAATCCGAACGGCTCTGTGGAAACCGCGCGTACCCAGAATTCCAACCGACATAAAATTAACGATCAGGATAGGTATACGGTTAGGACCAAACCGTGCACATAGTGAACGGTCTAACGATAGACCGTTCTTCTCTGGAGCTTCGAAAAAAGGAACCCCTTCGTCTCCCTCCACCGTAACCGACGGTGGAAGGGACGAAGGGGCAAACGATGCCCACACTCATCCTCTCTCACTCTCTCTTCTCAACTCCCCCCTTCTCCCTCTCTCAACCTCACTGCACCCCAGCCCATTCGATGACCCGGACGAAGCACCAGTCCGCCAGGCCACGGACCGCCGGTGAGGACTCGCCGCCGCCGGAGCAACCGCCACCGCCGCCGGAGGAGGAGGGCACACCCGGGGTGACGATGGAGGAGCTCGCCATCGTCGTCGCCGACGAAGAGGCCCCTGCCGACGAGGAGGAGGTGGCCGGAGGACCACCGCCCGCGGGGGCGGCCAAGAAACCACGGGATCCCGAGGTAGGTTTCCCCCTCCTTTTCTTCCATTTCAATCGTTTTTAGTTCCATGCATGTTAGTTTTAGGGGCTTAGAGGGGCCTAGTGGTTTGTTTTAGGGACCATGGAGGTCTCCCAGCCGGCTGGGAGGCCTCCACCGTCGTCGGGGATGACGATGGTAAAACGGTTTAACAGAAATCGTACCGCCAGAACAATGCGGTCCCCAAAGGACCGCCCCAAACAAACACGGTGCTAGGAGCGCCGTTTACACTCACATGGCCAACGGTTCCTTAAAAACACAATACGGTGGGATTATCACCGTTCAGAATACAGACGGGCCGTGTAGGTCCGTTCAAACATGCAACCAAGCAAAACAATACGGTCCCTAGAGGACCGTCATAAAACAATACGGCCAGAGGTGGGCCGTTATTCCTTAGGAAGACGGGCAACCGGACGGTTCAGGGTGATCCGTCCATGATAAAAATGGCTAGGCATAGCCCGTTCAAACTGGGGGATCTGAGCAACAAAACAGTTTGCGTGAAGCCGCTCATCTATGGAGCGGTTTGGGAGTAACCGTTCTTAGAATCAATAATTGGGCTTTGAGAATTTATTTATGTGAAACAAAATGTGAAACTAAATGACTAATGCAAAATAAAATGGATGAATGCAGGGGAAACGTAGGACCCGCACCTCCTGGCTACAGGTTCGGGCAGTGTACCTCGCACTGCCGGACTTCCATAGGGAGCGATTGACTGCCATGGGGTTCGCCCCCTTCCTGAGCATTGAGGTGTGTCGCTTTGACGCAGCTCTGCTCTATGCTCTGCACGACCGCTGGGACCCAGTGAGTCGGACGTTCTTGTTCCCGTGGGGGCACATGGTCCCCACGTTGGAGGACGTGGCCAGGCTCACTGGCCTACGTGTGCACGGGTCGCCGGTCAGCGGGACTACTTTTCCTGACTACCGGGGGATGGCTCGGGATCTGCTCGGCCTACAGCTGCGGCGCCCCGAGAGGCAGTCGACCCTCCTTCCCCGGGCTGCTCTCCAGGACAGCCTGGGCCTTCGACGAGCTGGCGTAGCAGTGGGCGAGCGACCAGAGGAGCACCTGGAGCGGCTGGTCGGGTTGGCGAGACCGAGGGTCGCAGCGGCACCGGGACCAGAGGCAGACCGAGTACTCTGATGATTTCTGATGCTGATGTTCGGGCGGCTTCTCTTCTCCACTCGGGCGGACGTGATGAGCTGTCGCTTCCTCCCCTTCCTCCAGGAGCTCGAGCATGTAGGTGACTATGCTTGGGGAGCGGCGGTCCTCGCCTTCCTCTTTGACACCCTCAGTTCGACGGCGCGTCGGACGATGCTTGGGGGCTTCTCCCCCTTACTCCAGGTGTGACTCTCTTCCCTAGCCTTAATTTTTGCAACTCTATATGCTGACTGAATACTGACACGACCTTGTGACACAGGTGTGGGCCTACGTGCGCCTACGCGGGTTGGGGAGAGGCGAGGAGACCCGCCCGGGGCTCTTGCCGATAGCGCGGAGGTGGACAGCACCCCGGGAGATGATGGCCCTGAGGAGGCAGGTTCGGGAGCTGCAGGACGACCTGGACTCACTACCGTACACCTCGGTACGCTTCTAAACTCAGACCTGGAGAACCTGACCGTGTGAGCAATATGATGAAGTGTGCTATAGAAAGCAAACATGATTCCATTGATACAACAAACACACAAACCTGTGAAGGGGATAGATAAAATGGAGCAATCACATAAGATACACAACCCACAACACAGGGATTTTAAGGTGGTTCGGCTGTAAACCCACAACCTACGTCCACCCCTCACCAAACCCAATGAGGCTTTCCTACTGACTCGCAGCTTGACTGGGGACACGCCCCAAAACCACAGAATGGAAATCCCTCCGTTTGTCGTCCTACACACAAAATCGGCAAGGACGGTTCTCCACAGACCAGAGCACACCTCCGTCTGTCTTCCTACACACAAACTGGTAGGGACAGTTCAAGAAGTAGCCAAAATCATAAAAGGAAAATACTGCAAGTGCAGTGGAAAAACACAAGAACAGTGGAATGTAGATAAACACCAGCTGAGTCTATAGATCAAGATTTGGAAGCTGGTGACTGCAGCAACAAAGTTCAGATCTGAAGATCTGGTTCTTCAAGCTCAGGCAGACTGCAGGGCTGCTCTCTCTCTCAAGGCTTCTCTTTTCCCTTTCTCTTACAGCACTGGACTGAGTCAAACTGGTGCTGGGCTACTCTCACACCCTTCCTTTCTTTCTCATAGGATTTCTTCTTAGAGGCTCAAGGACATGTCTCTCTCTGGGCAGTAGCAACTTCTTCTCTTGAGGAAGCTTCATATAAATAGAGGACCCCACGGAAACTTTTCCCGCCAGAAGGTCTTCTCCCCTTAAAGCATGCGCCGATGTGAGCTTGAGTGCTTTTCCAAGTCAGCCTCATGGTAGGACGGTGGCAGGTAGAAGAAGCAGACCATATCTTTCCTTTTGTTACTTTTCAGATCTCCACATAAATGGTCACTTTGACTTGCGGTCTCCTTATTGTTTGAAGTCCACTTCTGTCATGTGTACTCTGTCTGCACAAGAGTCTTCATTGGGTGACAGCAAAAAGGTGGCAAATTTTTGACGTATTCCAATAGCCTCGCCAATGCGTCCGAAATTACCGACGAAGCTATATCGTTGAAATTATGGTGGCTATTTATGTCGGTAATTAATAATACGGAAATTAATTAATCATTGCGACGGAAAATAATTTAGTTGAAAATAGGTCTAAAGTTTTCGACGTATTTTCGACAGATATATTATGTCGTCGCAAACCTATGGGTTAAATTAGTTCCGACGAAAGGTATTTTGTGGGAAATACGTCGTTAATTTTCGATGTATTTCTATCGGATAAATAATACGTTGAAAACCTGTGGGTCAAATTAGTTTCGACGAACTATTATTGTGTCGAAAATACATCGTTAATGCTCGACGAATTTGAGACGGATAATTAATACGTCAGAACTAGTGTGAATCAAATTAATTCCGACGAAACTACCTTGGGTCGAAAAGACATTGTTAATGTTCGACGTATTTGAGACGGATAATTAATACGTCAAAACTAATGTAGATCAAATTTGTTCCGACGAACATTTAGTTGGTCAAAAATACGTCTGAACCTTTCGACCGATTTGCGCTGGAAAATAAATACGTCAGGAAATAAGTGCGTGAAATTGGTTCCGACGAATTGTTAGTTGGTCGAAATTTCGTCGAAAACTTTCTCCACATTTTTTTATATATTTTAAAATTTTAAAAACCTATTTAAAGCTACAATTATACACCATAATTGACACAACTCAACATAAAACACGCAATAAACAACATATACAACACACAATAGGATGAAATCCTATTGTAAATTAGAATAAAGAATGTCCACAACACATAAATCTTTCAATAAAAAAAGTTACAGTTACATTAATTGAAATATATTATTTTTTCACAATATCATTAAAAAAATCAAGAGATATCCGCTGCATCATCCTCATTTGTCATTCATAGTATATCCACCATCACCGGCTGCAGGAGGATCCTACATCACAAAAAATTAATAATAAATAGATTTTAATAAATATAATTATTAACAAATCTAGTGAAATATCTTTTTGATTTTCTAAGGTCGAAAGTAGATAACATGAAGATGATTTCTTTCACTCTCAAAGGTGAATTCATTGAACTAAGTAGTAATGTTATTGTTGTGCCCTATGGTTTTGATGATGTCTAACACTATGAATCATATTGTGATAATGGTTTTTTATATCATGAATTTGATGTGTGCTGGCTAATGTCGATATGTTTTCTAATGTCTTGAACGGCATTTTTATATGAAGGCTTGAAGAGTTGTAATGTCAATGCTATGAATGCTTGAACTGTTATGTCTTTATGCTTGAAGAATGTCTATTTGAAGAATTGTAATATCTGAAGAATTCAGGTAAGCATAAGCATGGCAGTGTCACAGCAGCCCTAGAAGCAACTCTGCAGAAGAAGCCTCCAATTGCTAAAGAAACAAGCTGATATATCACCTTAAGATAGACTCTGTACCCGCTGAAGAATAAGGTTAAAAAATATCCCTTAAGGCTGACAAATGTGCATTACGAGTGACAGATACTACCTTAAGGGTAACAAATAGATAGACTAGGTGAATAATAGGCAACACTGGTGACAAATAGCAGTGCAAAGGTGAATAATAGGCAGCAGGTGTGAAACAGTTGAAAACCAAGAACCTCAAGCCGACTCGGAAGGGCTTACAAGTCGACTTCTGACAGAAGAATTCACAGAATGAAAGAATACTTTTTAGCTGTGGATTAAGGGTGAAAATGGGTGGAGAAAGCAGAAAAATGGATGTATAGCATTGTGAAATGGCTGTTCAGTGGTGTAAAGTGGCTCATGGCTCTGACATTTGAAGAATGATCAAACTGGTTGAAGAGAATGACTCCCTTTGTGCTTCAGAGGAAGATAGGACTGGTCCTCTGGTTGTGGGTAACTGGGTGTTACTCACGGTTCCTTCTAATTTGATCAGAAGAAGAGAGGAGAGTGTTCTTCTAGGTCAAGCTGTAAGTTAGCGTTTGTTTGCAGACTGAGTCTACAGTTATTGCTGTTGCAAAAGGAAGCCACACTCAGGTTTGAGTGTGGGGTGGACGTAGATCTGCGTGGCAGATCGAATCACCTAAAAATTTTGTGTACCGTGATTTGCATAGGTGTGATTGGCCCTTATCATCTTCCTCCATTCACAGGTTTGCGTATGAACAGATCTTCTCTATACGCTAAGTGGTTATATTGCAGTCTATTAGATCTGTCTGATCTGAGTGGATTCTGTGAGATAGCATTCTCTTAGTTAGTGCATTCTTGTCACTTTCATTTATATTGTTCTCACAGATATCATCTGAGATCGTGGTTTGATAGCTGAGTGTTAAATTATCTTAGGCTTAAAAAGTGAGGTTAAAATTTTTATAGGATCTATTCACCACCCCCGCTCTAGATCCTGCTGCGCACACATATTCATATACATGCTTCCGGCTTTGCCTATAGAGCACACAACATTGGTATCACAGATACTCCGCTATTATAACTCTAAAGTCTATGAAATTAAAAATTAAATTAAATACTGACATGAGAGGGCTATGGTGTGCTCGAGGGTGCTCCCTGAGACAAAATCCCTACCTGGGCCAGGAGGGTAGCAACCACCCGAGTAAACTGTGCCTCCATGCGTTCCTCGACTAGGTCTACCGCATGTTCGACGATGGATGTAATCTGGCTCGTAGAAGTGCCGATGGAAGGAGTAGAGAAGGAACTGCTACCGGGGTAGGACGGAGCTGAGCTCGGAGAGGATGCTAGAATCAGGCTGGTGTCCAAGCTCTGCCCAAAATCGTATACTCATCCTTTCTTCGGTGGGCCGGCTGCTGCTACCCATGCCCCAGGATCTAGTTGCGACCGCTGCGTCTCCTCGTCCCCATACTTTTCAGTCATATGCCTTGCATATGACTCCTGCAATTTGAATAAAAAATATTGTAAATGTCATATCAATCAATCATATTTAAAATAGAAAAGAAATGTGTATGTATATGTATATAATCTTACCACTACCATGCGTGATCTCTCGCTTACATACTGATCCATCCCCTTCTTTTGGTGAACTATAGCAAATAAATCACAGTACGAGACCGTACCACCCCTCTTCTTTTCCTGTTATACATGTTATAGAGAATAAATAGGGACATATAAGAAATAAATTATAATAAAATTAAGATGATTACTTACCAATTGCTCTCCTTCTGGGTCGCGAAGGAAACTGATCTAGAAGTATGGAGATGCACGTCTAGATGTAACGCACGTGTGGCTTTGGCTTTTGCAGATTTGGCCATCCAATTAGGCTCAGCCCATCTATCACAGAGGTCCTCCCAGTGCTCCCTCCTCATCCATGTGGGGCCGTGTGCCTTCCAAAGGCCACGGTCCTCCCTCCCCCCAACTAGAGCCTTGGCACGTTCCCGACAGCCAGGTAAATGATGCTTATAATTTACAGTTGATGTGGCCTCCCATACACGTCGAGCTCGTCCGGTGTCAACTCGCCTCACAAACTGATATCCTTGCTGTCAAGAATTCAAATTTTATAAGTTAGTGGATTGAAATTATGGAGTTGGAAAATATGTAATTTAAAAGATTAAATCGTGTACCATGAATTCATCATACAATCGATCGCGGATATCCTGAGGAAACTTTCGAAATGACTTATATGGGCCGGTCACATGTCACTCAATAATGTTGGTAATAAACCGAGAAGCCTCACAGGGCTCTACTTTATCCCTGGAATTAAAAATGTTAAAATGATAGCCAATAATTATATATATAGTTGATGGATAGATAACGAACATAATTCATGAGTTTAAATATTTACCCAGAGATCCAACATGGCTTGTGTCCCTCTTGCAACACCACCTGCTCGCCCTCGTGATGGCTAATAGCATCGTCTGCCTATTGTGTGCTCGGGTGGGCGGACGAGCCAACTATTGCAGGTGGTGTGCCCAACATACCTGTTATAAGTAAAATAGAAGTAGTTAATTAGCATTTAGCTCATTATTAAATAAAAATTTCAACAAGTAAACATATACAACTCGTATCATTTAACTAAGAATTTAAGTAAACGTAGCAGTAGAATGTGATGTAAGTGGTGTACTCTGTAGGCCTGATATAGAGGCACTCAAACCTGTAAACAAAAAATATCATGAGCAAAACAAAGTGCATATTCACTACTCATTTATCTAAGAATTTAAATAAACATACCCGCAGTTGTTGGCGTGGGTGGTGCACTCTGTGTAACTGGTGCGGAGACATAAAATATCGTGAGCAAAATAAAGTGCATATTCACTACTCATTTATCTAAGTGATGTGTGGAAGGATAGGATATAGAGGGGTGGTGAATATATCCCCCGATTAAAAACTATGCCCAAATTAAAATAAAAAATCTGGCGCTACCCAATTTTAAAACATAATGAACAATATATTAACAAGAGTTTGCGTAGAACATACGTCGAACACTTAAGCACTTAAGCTAATGTCTCCGTTGACACCTATTTTTTACCCTTAAGAGGGTATATGTCACCCATAGCAGTCTATTTGTCAGCCTTATGTGTGCATTTGTCATCCTTAGCTTCTTCTGCTGGCGGGTAGACACAAGTGGACTTCCCCTTCATGCAGCTCAACACTTCACACATATTCAGTGCTACAACCTATTTTTCACCCGTAGAGAGCTATTTGACAGCCTTACCTCCCTATTTGTCACCACTAATGAGTCATTTATCTGCCTTATCTTCTTGCCTTCCCTTGTATGAATCTTAATCGATTTGTTCATCATTTCTAAAGAATTCAGACTTTGACTGCCCAGACTTGGGTTGACCACTGTCTTAGCTCCATTGACTGTGCATTGACTACGTTACCACGTTGACTTTTCTTCATTTCTTGAGAAAATAACTGGCTTTCAGCCTGTTCTATGTGCAACTGTCAACCTGTTCTTCGTGCAATTTAAAAGTAAACTACACACACAAAATCATTATAGCTCCATGGATCTACATCAACAAAACACATTGACTATCCACATGAAGAGTATACATGAATCTAAATTTTGACAGCATCAAAACATGGAGCCAAAATACTAAGGATTTAAATAAACATACGCGCAACAGTTGGTGGGGGCGGTGCACTCTATGTACCTGGTGCATATATTTAAATCCACGTGAGCAAAACAAAGTGCTAAGTCACTACTCATTCATGAACGATCTTAAATAAACATACCCGCAGCAGGTGGTGGGGTCGGTGTACTCTGTGTACCTAGTGCAGAGACATATACTATCATTACCAAAATGAAATGCATATTCACAACTCATTTATCTAAGAATTTAAATAAACAAACTCGTAGCAGGTGGTGGGGGCGGTGTACTCTGTGTACCTAGTGCCATAAATATAAACTATCATTATCAAAATAAAGTGTATATTCACTACTAATTTATCTAAGAATTTAAATAAACATACCAGTAGCAGGTGGTGGGGTCAGTATACTCTATGTATCTGGTGCAGAGACATAAACTATCATTACCAAAACGAAGTGCATATTCACTACTCATTTATCTAAGAATTTAAATAAACAGACCCGCAGCAAGTGGGGGCGGTGTGCTCTATGTACCTGGTGCAGTGACATAAAATATCATTACCAAAATAAAGTGTATAGTCACTACTCATTTATCTAATAATTTAAATAAATAGACCCGCATCAGGTGGTGGGGGCGGTGTACTCTGTGTACCTGGTGCCATGAACACAAACTATCATTACCAGAATGAAGTGCATATTCACTACTCATTTATCTAAGAATTTAAATAAACATACCAGTAGCAGGTGGTGGGGTCGGTGTACTCTGTGTACCTAATGCAGAGACATAAACAATCATTACTAAAAAGAAGTGCATATTCACTACTCCTTTATCTATGAATTTAAATAAACAGACTCGCAGCAGGTGGTGGGGGCAGTTTACGCTGTGTACCTGGTATAGAGACATAAAATATCATTAACAAAACAAAGTGCATATATTCACTACTCATTTATCTAAGAATTTACATAAACATACCGATAGAACCCCTCTCGGAATCACATCTCCTCGAAGATCTGGTACGACCTCAAACCATCTAATTATTGACAACAAGAATAGTAGTGCATATTAGTCCACAACTAATTACGAGGAGAGGTGGCAATTAATAATAATAATAAGTGCATATATGTTAAATATCTTACAAAATATTCAATCATTATCTATTTCATCTTCAGATGCTGAAGATATATCAAACTCAGCCTCATCTTCATCATCTTCCTGGTTCTCACTAGATTCATATTGTCACGCCCCGAGCCTTTATTACAACGGAAGACTCGCTCGGGGAGCGCGAACAGCCGGTATGGTAAGCCTCTTGCAAGCAATAATCAATCAAAGCGCGAGACAATCACACAAGTAAATGCAATTGCACAGGATTTAATCAACTTCAACTTCATATCATAATGCTCAATATTCAAAGATACAATCACTAATTTGATTTTGATTCTACTAGACTCAAGAAATAGGAAAACTACATTGACTCAATCTAGACATTATAAACTTCCTATGTCTTCACTCTTGTAATAACAACATTCAATCGCTCTCAGACCCACTACTTGAATCACTCGAATCTGAATTCGAACTATTTCCATCTCCTGAAAAATATTAGAAATAGGTAATGAGCACACTTGCCCAGTAGGTATCTTCGCATCAACATGAAGGCACTATTAAAGTAATTAATAATTTAGCTCTAAAGAATAAGGTAAAATCATGCGAATGTGAATCGATCACGCGTTTAAACCAAAGTAACAAGATAATCATGTAAGATAGAATGATCAAGAATGAACTGGCAAGAATATAACAAGAACATGATATTGGCCTTCCATGAACAAGAATGTAACGAGATTGTACTAGCAAGCCACATATTCATCACACTAATCTCTTTTGAGTACATAGTTCGTGAATTTCTGTGGAATATCAAGCAAGAAAGTCATGTCGTGCCGTGGATCTTCACTTATTTATAGAAATAGCACTCCCAGCGCAATGCGACGCCAGTAGCATCATACCCCATCGTTTATAAAATAGTATGTTTCCGGCAATCAGCCGAGGGGACTAGCATAGAGCCCTTGAACACAATCAGTGCTCGATCGCATCTTCAGTTATAAATTAAGCTACTTCCACGCATGTAACAGTAACGTATGGCCAAGAATGTAATAAGTTTAATAATTCCATGATAACAATAATCAATGAATGAATGCTTTAATTTGAATATATGAGATCAAGAATGACATTTAAACTATGTTATGCTTATAGAATAAATCGGCAGCATAACGGTATATTTCCTTAACTTTCATCCATTACATTAAGTCTATTAAGCAATATGATAAGTTCTAGATCATCAAGTTTTGTCTAGAATCATTGAAATATCAACCCTTGGTCAAACCTTGGGTTAACATATACAAGCTATGTAACGGTCGTTTGCTGGGCCGTTACACTATGTAACGCGTCCATAATGGGCCGTTACAGTGACCAGAGTCTAGCATGTGACGGTCAGGCATTGGGCCGTTACGTGAGCCTGACGGTCCAGTACAAGGCCATTACATTACAAGATCTAGAAAACAACGATGGTGTATTCTATTTATTGGGCTTTGATGGTACAACCAACTCGGTGTCCTAGTGGGAATCTCAGGCTCGCGAAGAATTACGAAGGCCTTGAAACAATGATTTCCTAGTCCATTGGAAGGAATATCCAATAGAGAGGTCCTCATGTCCAAGATGGTGTTCCTAAAGTGCGAAGTGTGAACTAATGGCAACATACCGGAATATGTGCCATGTACTTATAGAAATGACTCTATTGACAGAGAGAGATATGTATAATCAATGTGAAATCATGATGAAAAACTCTGTCAATACAACGTTAAAAAGTCATGCTTTATAATACAAAACTATATAATTTGGCTTCATGAAATTAACATAACTCAAGTAAAAGTGAGATACCAAAATAGGCAATAACTAATATGAATAATCAAATAACCTTAAAATCACATGATCAGGTTAAAACTTAAGTAACTAGGCTTAACAATAAATAATATTGGCAAGTTATAATCTGTCTTAGGGTTGGCAGAACACAGACTCTGACGGTCTAGAGGTGGGGCGTCACAGTGAACGTGACGGTCAGGAATCCAGCTGTTACATGAACGTAACGCGTCTGTCAAAGTGCGTTAGAGACAACAATGAAAATAAAAAACAGCAGGATGTGTGACGGTCTGTCGTAGGGCCGTTATATGAGTGTGATGGTCCTACGCTGATGTGTTACAGTATCTACTGACAGAAAATGATATGAGTCCCAAGAGATCAACTCATATCATGTCTAACTCAAATTCCATGTCTATTCTAGATATGATAACAAAGTATAGGCTAACTACATGCATGGGTATCAGTGAATTAGATGAATAACATGCTTTAATTTCTCTATTAGGGTTAGGAGATGCATGACATGTATATCAACTAGTAAAACATGAAATTAATGCTCTACTATGCATGAAATTCAATCAAACAAGAGGGCTTTTAGTCCTATCAGGTTGTTTTTGCCGTTCATGAGATAACCTACCTCTTAACATATGCTGTTGCTTCTGATTTGGATTGAGAATCCTGCCCTAGATTTCCTTCTTCTGTGATTTTTTCAACAACTTCCTTGGGCTCTAACTGCACGACCTCTTGACCTAAAGATGTAAAATTTGATGGGGAGTTAGTCTAAAGTATTGTAAACAAATACTTCTAAAGAGCTTACCTGAGATAATGACTCCTTACCTTGATTCTTTACGTCCAAAAAGTAAGGGTCGCACAGTTCAGAACTATGCCCTATTTATAGAGTTTAGGCTAGGGTTTGAGGATTAGATCGATTCTAGAGTCCTTGTTTGGTCATAATCTAATCTCTAAGAGTCCTCGGTATTATTATAACTCTTCCCAAGTCGATCCTTAGTGGATAAGAGTCCAAAGTTTTAATCTTTGTACTTGTTCTTTCTTTTACGGAACTAACATGATGTAACGGTCTACGGCCAGTGCGTTAGAGGCATGTGACGGTCTCACGATAGACCGTTACATTACTCGTTCCCAGAGTTCAAAGGAAAGCAAACTCTTCAGTGTTTTGGGGTTCATAGAGTGTGACGGTCGCCGACATATGCGTTACATGGCTGTGACGGTCGTCCGATTGACCGTTACAGTCAACGTGGATAGAGTTCTAAATTGATCAAACTCTTCTATTCATTATCCGCCTAATTATCTGTATTAAGTGGTATTTATCCTTATAATTCCGAGGATATGCTTCATAACCTTCTAGAATATGGGCCAAACTAAATGGGCCTGATCTTAAAACCCTTTAGGCTTTAATTAAGTGAGTTGGGTTAATTGATTAACACCATTTGGCCTTATATTGATTAATAACTCCAAATTAGTCCATTAATTGCTAATAATGCCAGAAAATTATCAAAAAACTTCTGGGGCACTACACATACTCTTCCTCCTCAGAGGACTCCTCATGTCCAACAATTACTTCATTTAGCTCAGTTGGATCGACTTCTTACACTTCGTACTCTATAGACAACCGAAGTGGCTCGTCAGATTCGATCATATGAAGATTAGACACAACCAACTCTGCAGTGTCACCCTCGTCTGATTGAAAAAATTTGACACTAGAATCCTCTAAGACAGCTTCAATTAGATCTAACTCATCATTAGGCACAAGCCTTGGTTTTACCCTACAAACTGCCGACCAATCTTTATTCTTGGACGATGAATAACTTGAATAATATACTTACTGGGCTTGTGTGGCCAAAATGAACGGCTCATAGGTATTCAATTTTGATCTATGTTTGACATCGACTAGCCCATATATTGCGTCATTTTGAACTGAATGGGGATCAAACCAATGACACTTCAAAAGGAATATATGCTTGTCTTGTCCGAGATACTGTAATTCTATGACCTCCTCAAGAATACCATAATAATCAAGATCATTTTCATTGTATGTACTACCTTTCACCCATATGCCGCTATTCATCGTAGACATATTTCATCCATAATCTCTGGTGTGAAATCTATAACCATTCACAAAAAATCCTACATAGGCATGCGCGACCTTCGAAGGTCCATAACTTATCACCCGGACTCTTTCATCAGTAACATAACCTTCTTCAACCTATGAATATAAACCATGCTACTTTTCTTTTGATACATGCATACACCTCAAGCTTTGTGGAATTGGTAGATTGACACTTACTTGACCTTTAAGCCATCTGGCAAAAGCTCTCTCTCGTTCATTTTGAACCTCCATGTCATTTAGGTGTAGACATTGAGTAATTAATTCTGAATCAAAATGCATGTAATGATGAATGCAACATCACCGTAAATGAGAGGAAGAACGTCAAGATGCTTATAAATTTTTGGGAGCTGCGGAGTTGACGACTCACTCAACATAAGGTTCAATCTCAGCACAGTTCAGAAGAACATATATCTCTGCGGCCAATAACTATCTATCCTCTAATATGCGATTCGAACAACGTCCGAATGCACATCCTAGATACTTAAATAGGGACAACCGGTCACCTTCACCCACCTCTCCTCCATCATCATTACGTGGAGGTCGATTGAGGTGAGTTTGAATTTCGGGTTCGAAGTACATCGAATAGAAGTTCAAAATTTCTTCAATAATATACGCCCCTGTAATCTAACCCTCTACTTTAGCCTTGTTGTGAACCTTCATTTTCAGGTCATGCATACACCTATGACAACAATTCATATGACAATGGCATACAGTGACAATGACAGACACGTGTAAGTACTACCAAATAATCAGTAAATACATACTGATTACCTCTCAAATGGATACATCCATAGAAATAGTACCGGTCCTCCAACTTTGGCCTCGTATGGCAAATGCATAATCAGGTGCTCCATGGAATCAAAGAACGTAGGGGAAAATATCTTCTCCAACTTGCATACCGTTGTGACCACATTTTGTTCCATAGTTTGCACGTCCCCAAGTTTGAGTTCTAATGCACATAGAATCCTGAAAAACTGACTCAACTCAGTCAATGCTCCCCATAGAGGCTTTGGCAATATGTCATGGAATGCAATGGGTAGAAGTCTCTCCATGAACACATGGCAGTCATGACTTTTCAATCCATATATTTTTCTCTCATTGACATTCACACAACGGGCTATGTTTGACACATATCCCTCAGGGAATCTTAATTGATTCAGGCACTGGCATAGTTCATTGATCTGTGTGTCTTTCAACACGTAAGCTACTTTAGGTTGCACAACATTGTCTCGTACCGGCCGCAATTCCAACTCTGGTCGTTTGCAAAGTATCTTCAAGTCCGCTCGTGCCTTGGCATTGTCCTTTGTTTTGGCTTTCACGTTCATGATGGTGTTGAACACATTATCAAAGACATTCTTCTCAACATGCATGACATCCAGGTTGTGCCGTATCAAAAGGGCTGACCAGTAAGGTAATTCCCAGAAAATACTTTTCTTCACCCAATTGTGTTCCTCTCCAAATCCACGAAGATGTCGTGTACTACCCAACAATTGCACTATATCTGGTGAGTTTTGCACCTCTAATGCCATTTGTCGACCATACATCCGTTCTAAATCTGCTTCATCCATTTCAACTGTATTTTTAATGAATTAGTCTTTTGCCTTTGAAAAGGATGGTCATTTGGTAGAAACCATCGATGACAATCGAACCAGCATGATTTCTTACCATATTTCAGGATAAAAGATTTGGTATCAGCCATACAGTAAGGACATGCCAACCTCCCGTGTGTGCTCCAGTCAAATAGCATTCCATATGCAGGGAAGTCACTTATTGTCCACATCAATGCAGCCTTCCTAGTGAAATTTTATTTTCTGTACGCATCATAAGTAGCAACTCCATCATTCCATAATCTTGTCAACACATCAATCAGTGGCCTGAGATATATGTCCAATTTTTTTCCTGAATTTATTGGACCTGGAATAACCAAAGTTAAGAAAAGGTTCTCTCGCTTCATGCACATGCCCGGCGGAAGGTTGTACGGCGTCATGAACACTGGCCAACATGAGTAAGACGCCACTGAACCTCCAAATGGGTTGAAGTCGTCTGTGCATAAACCTAACCTAACATTGCGTGGCTCGTGAGTAAAAGTAGTATACGTACGATTGAAATGAGCCCAGGCTTCACCGTCGGCAGGATGACTGATTATATCATCTACATGACCTACTCTCTCTGTGTGCCATATCATATGCCAAGCTATCTTTGACGACATATACATCCGCTACAATCTGGGTGTGAGAGGGAAGTATCGCAGTGACTTGTAAGGCACATCCTTCTGCTTTGAATTGTCCCCTCTCTTAGGTTTAAATCTATCATACTGACAAATATCACATGATTCTTTATCTACATTATCGTCATAGCATACAGTGATTAGGGCATGCATCTATTTTTTGGTATTCAAGCCCTAACTCGTTGACCATCTTCTTTGCACGGTCAAAATTTTCAGGCAGCTTCTCATCTCGAGGCAGCATACACTTGATAAGGAGGAGCATACGGTCAAAACAACTCTCACTAAGGTGAAATTCGGATTTCAAATTCAACAACTGTGAGACAGTAGACAACCGAGTGTGATTTTCACAACCATCCCACAGCAGCTCATCAGCATCCCGAAGTAACTGATAAAATCTTTTAGCCGACTTGTTTGGTGGTTCTTCGTTGTACACGTGTTCCCCTTGTACATTAAAGTTAGGGCCAGCAGCATCGAGTACCATGTCTGCATAGGTACTTGTGCTTGCAACATTGTCGGGCTCATACGACCAGAACTCCTCACCATGACACACCCAATTCATATAACCTTTCGTGAACCCTTTTCTGTATAAATGAGCTTGCACATCCCACAACGAATGAAATCTCTTATTTTTACAACGTAAACAAGAACATCAAATGTTACCACACTGGTCCACTACTGTTGGATGCCCAATACAAACTGAATAAAACTATCAACTCCATCCTTAAACTCCTTTAACACCACTCCATCAATTACTCTACGATTCATCTATGAACGATCAATTCTAGCCATATTTACCTAACATATTAAAAAAATCATATCAATATGTCTTATCACTACATCTAAGAAAATATCGTGTACATCTCCCCTAAATATTGACTATTTTTCACACTTGTACATCCTGTTTGGTCACATATACATCCATATCCACATCCAATTTCACTTCCATATTCACACACCGTGGTTGACATCGACATCATCTTCTGGAAAAAAATTATTAACATACTCGCATTCACATACACATTTTCTTACATATTGGCATCCACACGTGTCTACCAATTTAATTCACATCCAAGTATACTAATCACATATATCATAACAATAGTCTTGAAGAGGTAAAAATGAAAAAATGGTCATATCCACATTTACGCACACACATTTATACCCACATCCCTCTTCCCACCCTCCCAATACTATTGTGACTTGGAATTTCATCTGATGTTGTAAGAGTACAGTAGGTGATAAGGAGAAAAGGTTCGTCTTGTAGATCAGGCATGAAGGTTAAAATTCTCAAAGGAGCAGTTGGTTTACTAAAAAGTAATCTCTATGCAACTCTTGAGTACATATTACTTGGGAAATAATATGTACTCAAGAAGGGGGGCCAACGGGAGAGGGAGAGAGAGGAATACCTGCGGTGGGGAAGTGTTCACCGGAAAGAATTTGACCGCCGCCGCTGTCGGAGCTCACCTCCGGCCACCCTCTCCACTCCTCCGCCCCCGAGTAAGAGATTGAGAGGTAGGTGCGATCGTGAGAGAGGAAAGGGATGCAATGGTTGAAGAAGGAAGAAGGGGGAAGGACTAAGGAGGTCAGGAGAGGGGTCGTCTGCCTGTTCTTGTCTCTTTTTATTTGGCGCCATATTTTCATTTGGCGCCATATTTTCATTCATTCATTCGTGATTTTTTGTCATTCATTCATTTCTTCCTATAAAAGGATAAAATCTCCCTCATTAAAAAATATCATTAGATCTGCAAAAATTATTATTTAATATTTTGAGATATGTAATTTAGAAATTTTCATCTTTTTTATGGTCGATAAGTCGATTCCCGTAAAAAGAAGAGAGAGCGTGTTGAAAAGCCTAGCTATCCTGAAAGCAGGGTTTGTAGCCTCGACCGACCCGCCCGTCCCGATCACGGCCCAGGACGGGTCGGGTCGGTGCATATTCACTCCGTGTCGGTCCATCTCATAAAATGTTATAATAAAAAAAGACTCTTTATATATATACTACATAAAAAATAATACAACAAAGTAAAAAAAGATGCTATATATATAATATATATAAATAAAATATTAAAATAATGAAGCGTCCTGGTCACGACCCACAACCAGGGTGTCCTGCCTCCACTTGGTTGGGGTCGGGGCGTGGGCTGGTCCAGGCATCCCGGAGCGGGACGTCAAACCCTGCTTGATCGACAAGTCGATTCCTATAAAAGGAAGAGACGACGTGTTGAAAAGCCTAGCTACCTTGAAAGGCCCACATCGGGGTGCGAAAAGGTACTCAGAGCCGTATCGGTCACATGTTGACTGTTTCCTTATTGTTCCGTGCCCCCGTAAAACTTATGTGTTTTGAATTTACCGTCACGAAAATTATTCATTTTCGGGAGCTAGGACTCCTCGCGGGGAATGCCACGTGGAAGCACTTAGGTGCCATAATCAAATATCATCGTATCTTTTATCGGTTTTACTCACGATAGGGCATGCCAATCTCTTGTGTGTGACAATGTGTTCAGGTTCCAAGACTAGAATGGTCTGGACTAACCGAAGATGGGCTCCTTCTGTTCACTAAGCAGACGATGGTGGGCATCGGGTCGAGACTGGCACCCGCAATGCCATAAAGGTCGATCACGGCGATAAGAGGGGAAAACGTTTGATTAATCACCAAGCAATGGGCCTGCATGGCCGATAAGTCGATTCCTATAAAAGGAAGAGATAGCGTGTTGAAAAGCCTAGCTACCTTGAAAGGCCCACATCGGGGTGCGAAAAGGTACTCAGAGGTGTATCGGTCACATGCTGACCATTTCCTTATTGCTCTGTGCCCCCGTCAAACTCATGTGTTTTGAATTTACCGTCACAAAAATTATTCATTTTTGGGAGCTAGGGCTCCTCGCGGGGAATGCCACGTGGAAGCACTCAGGTGCCATAATCAAATATCATTGTATCTTTTATCAGTTTTAGTCACAATAGGGCGTGCCAATCACTTGTGTGTGACAATATGTTCATGTTCCAAGACTGGAATGGTCTGGACTAACCGAAGGTGCGCTCCTTCTGATCACTAAGCAGACGATGGTGGGCATCGGGTCGGGACTGGTGAACCGCCATGCCATACATTGAAGATCACGGCGATAAGAGGGAAAAACGTTTGATTAATCGCCAAGCAATGGGCCTACATGGCCGATAAGTTGATTCCTATAAAAGGAAGAGAGCGTGTTGAAAAGCCTAGCTACCTTGAAAGGCCCACATCAGGATGCGAAAAGGTACTCAGAGAAGTATAGGTCACATGTTGACCATTTCCTTATTGCTATGTGCCCCTGCCAAACTCATGTGTTTTGAATTTACCGTCACAAAAATTATTCATTTTCGGGAGCTAGGGCTCCTAGCGGGGAATGCCATGTGGAAGCACTCAGGATAATAATCAACGTCGCCCTTGAGTCACGTGCACATCATTCGGGACAGGTGTGCCCGTCCATGCCGAATCGGTGGCCACGGCTCGAGACTGGATTGGACATTGCGTATTGATATAGAAAACTATAATATATATATATATATAATGGAATAAAGAAATTGAAATGACATGTTGTATCATTTCGTTTATTGTTCTACCATTTGAACGGGTTTCTCCGGGTTCGAATCTTAGCTTCAGCTTAAGGTTTACTTAAGTTTTTTTAATATAACTTATTTGAAAATGTAAATGAAAACACGACACAACGTTGTTTCGATCCCGGCACCTAACGATTAACAGTGATACACTGACGTCCAATTATTTGTTACTCCAGTTGTGCATTTGTCACCCACACTCACCTAATTGTCACCACTAAAGTCTACAAGACGTCGCCCTTACTCTTACACTGTCTTGAAAGCTGCACGTCAGCCTTGTCTCTATTGAGCCCTATTTGTCACCGTTAGCAAGGTATTTTTCACCCTCACTAATGCATTTGTCACCCGTGTAGACACATTTGTCGCCCTTAAGCTCCAAACTACCACGTGGAAAACGGGACATGTCGGCCACATGTGGGTGTTGTTCTCGTATTGCCACCGATCCAATGCCACAGGCCACATCAATAGAAATGATGACGCCGAACTAGATCCTCAAAATTAAAAATTCCCAATTACTTATTTACCCTTCCCGCCATGTCTTGGCTCTTACGTAACCTACCAGAAGCTGGTTCATCTCTCCATCATGCTCAGCGTCTCATCTTCCTCGCGGTGCCATTTGCGACCTCTCTGTCATTTGCTATTCGAGCACTCCTGAATTGCGAGCTCTCCTTCATCACTGACAACCATGGAGCCGAAGGAGACACCCATGCAACGCTCCATCCGCCGTAAACTAGATGTCCCACCTGCATCTCAGGAAATTGTACCGGTTCCTACGGCCGAAGAAGAAACGTTTCACATACGTTGGGTTTCTAAGGCCTCCACTTCAGGATGACAAGTTAAAGGTAGTGTGGTTCCTTATCTCCCTTACATAGCTATTTGCCCCCCTTATCGACCTATTTATTTGTCACGCTTATATCTACCTATTTGTTTTAGATTTAGACCTACCTGTCTCCGAATTTCATACGTTTGTCACCCTTAAGCACCTATTTGCCACACCTAAACTCCCTTGTCTATACATTTGTCACCCTTGTCTTACTCTTAATATTTTTTGTATTTCTTTATCAGTCAATTAACTGAATTTCTTGTTTACACATTTTTTTGAATCTAGTGAACACAAGGGTCATCTCCGCCCGGTGTTCTATGGAAATTTACATGAAGGACAGGAATCAGATGGCATTTTGGGAATGCCACAAGTCATTGATGAGAACCACACCCTTTTGTCCATATGTTGACAATGCTTCTCTCGTCACCTTCACCATGACACTATTGGAGGAGATTATTTGCGCCCATAGTGGAGGAAATTACTTCCGTTTGGGTAGTAAGGAGGTCACATTCAGTGTGGAAGATGTGGTCATAATTTTACGATTACCTTGCTCCGGTCAGCCGATTCAACATTATGGATCCGCAAAACAGAAGTCGAAGTTGCAGCATCGATTTCGATTTGCAGCAACATTTGATCAGAAGAAAGTGTGCTCTCTCATCCAGCAAATTGTTGGGTCTGATAAAGAGCAGGATGTGGCCGACACTGTCCGGGTGTGGATTGTACTCTTACTGTCCACTTTCCTTTGCCCACGGTCGACACATTCTTGTCCACAACAGATGTTGTCATGCTTAGATGACATTGGCAGAGTTTCAGATTACAACTGGGCAGCCGCCGTGCAACAGGTAACGATGCACAAGTTTGAGCAATTAGTGTTGGCGGTCCAGAAATGACGGTCAGGTACAATTGACCGTGCTAAGAGAAGAGCCGGGGATGCATCCCAGGCCCATACATTTATATTTGGTTGTTTTGTCGCACTTGCTGTAAGTTTTTTTATTTTTGGTGTGTAATAATTAATGTGTCAATCATTAATTTTATTGCATTGTAAAATAACTTGATATATTTCATATTACAGGTCTGGTTTTTTGAGCACACGCGGGTGCGGCAGCCACTAAGGCAGGTGACATTCCCCCAACTATTTAGGTGGGGGCCATTCCTAGATAGAAAATTAAAATTCTCCATTGGATCCTTGCGAGGCCAACAGGTATTATGAGTACTAAAAACTTCTTCTTTGTCATTCAACATTAATGAATAACCGAAGTGATGTGGTTTGAAATGTAGGTGATCGAAGGGCTCCTTGTTGAGCCAAGTGAAAGGGACACGAGGTACGGTGGTCAGATGATGACCCGACCCAATGCTCAGTACATTCTTTCATCAGCTCCATGCATGCCTGTGCTACAGGATATTGCCACTACATTAAAGATCCAGCAGCGGCTACTTGAGGAAATGAGGGCCTTCTTTCTGGCTAGGGTGCAAGAGGCTCACATTACCACTGATGCAGCACCTCCTAGGCCCGTCAAACAGGTGACGATTGATGTCATGCCACCTCTGGAAGCCCCTGTCAAGGAAGTGCAAGAGGCTAAAAATGTTGAGCAAAGTATATGTCAAACCTCTGAAATGAACATTGTCGCCGATGTCCCACCTCCAAGGCCCCCTCAACAAAGTACGGATGATACCGTGCCATCTAAGGCATCCCTTGAAGAGGATGTGCAACGCGATATCCAAGATCAGATGGAGGCGACCAATGGGCATGGTGACCGTCGTGAAGGTGTCTTTTCTCAGTCCCTTCATCAATAGGATGAGAAGCCCGTGAGGAAAAGGCGGGCACCTACTAAGAAAACTGCAGGACGGGGGAAGAAGAAGGTGAGTCTGCGTTGTTCCTACTTCTTATAGTATAGGATCTAAGACTGGTATATTGGCATAAATGTAGAAGGTAGATGAAGCCGACCCTTACAGAAAGATCATACAGAGTACTGATTGGATCTGCAAAGGCCTGCTGAAGCCGACAGATAACACGATTGTGAATGAATTCATTTATGCTTGTGCCTCTGGGGATATTGAGTAAGTTCTCCTCTTATAGTTTATATAATTATTCTGATCCGCCTTAATCTGACTACCATGAAAATTTTTGTCCAATATACTGGCCCCATATTTCGATTACAGAACGGGATTGTTTTGAACCGTTGTCATGTCATTAATCTATTATATAGCCAGATGATAGATGATACTGGAATTTTTTTGAAAAATTGGGAATTTTTTTATCACTGGCCCTACCCTGAACTTGTGTTTCTACTGCTAATAGAATCGTGATTGTTAATTTGCAGGTGATGGATGCCATGATGTACTTCCACCACTCACGATTCAATGAATCTGACACCTTTCATCCGTGGGTTTGTTTTCCCACCACTTTAGTGAATCACATAAATGGCAGGACATCGACCAACTCCAAAAAATCCAACAAATTGTTGGAGTGCGCCTATGAGAATGTTGAATTATCAGAACTGCAGAGGAACAAATATTTATTCTTCGTGTTACACTTTGGAGGTCACTGGCATCTACTTGCTGTTGACACGGAGAATCGCCGCTTTGTCTCATACAATTACATGAGAGGCATGGCCATCCATGATGCCACTACAAGAAATTATGTACTTTTTCTTATCCATGTACCCGAAATCATAGATATTTATATTAACTTTTAATTATTACTTAATAATTTACAACCTTTCATTTGCAGGCTGCAGTTGTATGGGCGTCTCTGAAGCCCTATGGGACATTCGAGGGAGTTGAGAAATGGGATCTTGTATTCGACAACGAATGTCCCCAACAGGTAGCTGGAAGCCTCAACTGTGACATTTATGTATTGAAATATGTTCAAGAATTGTCGAGGAAGGGGGAGACATCATGGACATTTAATGAGGGTGATTGTAATATGTTTAGAGCTCGGTTAGGGGCCGACCTCATTACCTTTAGAAATACAACATCTTAAATATTTCACGTCTCAAACCTAGAATGTGGCATACCTGTCTTCATTGATATTTCTTTTGTCATACATTTTGATCTTCAAAGTTTTATATATTTTAATGTTGTTAATGTGTGTGCTTGATAATGTTAATTCATGAATATCAATGAGTTTTCTGAAGACATATTCAATTTTTGTTAAGGAACTAGGCTGAAGTGTGAAAAGATGAAGGCTTTACTTGCACAAGTGTCGACTAGAGTCGACCGTGGAGCCGACTCCAGTTCAGACTACTGAAGAGAAATACCCAAGTCACCCGCTGGATGAAAAGGGCTTTGGGTACGCTTTAAGGGTGACAAATAGGTGGCCAATGGTGAAAAATAGGCCTTATTGGTGTAAAAGAGGCGACAAAGGGTGAATAATAGATGATCAGGCTGAAATATGAAAATATCTTTATCCCATGAGAGAAAATATATCTCCGACAGGGTAGCCTCAGATCACGTGCAAAGCCTGTGCCCTTGGCCTTCGAGTTGAACGTGTGCCAGACACACCGAGCCAATGATTCACCCTTTCAACCCATTTGTCAGCCTTACTAGCTAATTTACATGCTTATCATTCATTTGTCAGTCATACGGGCTATTTGTCACCCTTACTGCATATATATGACTCTTATCTTACCACATGACCAGTCGTTGCCTTCTTCTCTCCATTAGGTGCTTGTCTTTGACCTGGATCACTATAGCTGACTAATCTATTCATTAACCTTTGACTTTGACTGGGACCTCATGACTGTAGTCAAGAAAAAGTTGAGCTTTCTTGAGTCCTCTTTGACTGGCGTTGACCTTGATGAGTCGACATTGACTGTCTTGGCATTGACCAAGTCCCTTCCTTCTTCGATCTTCTGGTTGCTCTATAAACTCTTGATACACTGTTCACATTTTTGTCCTCTTGTGAACTTGACACCTCCTTTCAGCTCCTTCTGCTTCTCATTGGTTAGTTCGAAGGATCTATTTTTCACTCTTACCATTGTGTTTGTCTACTCTATAGATCTAGTTGTCGCCACTAATAGGTATTTTTACCCTTATCCAGTGTATTTGCAAACACCCTCTCTTGTCCAATCACCTTTGCAATATGCTTCGATCGAGCGATGATCGTTCGGCTAGGGTTCCTGACATTCCCCTTTTTTCTGCTCCCGAGGGGCTGCGTTACCACCTCCATTGCAGCGATGTGTTAAATCGACACACCGATCCCGCTCGTGACCCTACATTGACACCCGCTCTTCTATTTTAAGTTATTAAGGCTCCTCCACTGTGTCATCCCCTTCATCAGTGTGCGTAGCAGTGGCTTCCTAGCAGAAGAGCCGATCTCCTCTACGTCCTCCTCGGTCCCTTGTCGTCATTGGTTCCTGCTTTCATATTAAACGGATGCAGTGGTAGTTTCATTTTACATGCTTTCTGATCTATAAACTTGCTCTTATGGATTGGACTTCATATTAAATTTGCTGCAATTATTATGTCTGTCATACCTATTATCTTTTATAACACCTTACATGTAGAGAATTGATGTTTAGAAAATGGGAAGGTATAAATGCTATGTAGTGTGGGTTGGTCGCGAACCCGGTGTATATTATAGTTGGCCCGAATGCTTTGTCCAAGTGAATGGATACCCTGGAGCTCGTTATAAGGGTTTTCACTCGGTAGAGGAAGCACATGCTGCTATAAATGGGGTTGGCAATAGCAGGCATACGTATGTTGATCATCCTCAATTACAGGAAAGGCCCATGCCTACATATCATGCAAGTCCTGGGCCTGACTATGATTAAAGGAACCAGGCACTACGCCAACAGACTACACAAATGTTAAATGTGCCTTGTATTGTTGTTGCTCTATTATGTACGATGGTAGTGTTGAGCCCCTTCATATTACTTGCGTTGTTATTACTATTGTTGTAGGTAAGGAAGTGTACTACGCTTGGTCTGCATAGGGAAATAATGTACTGGACATTTTACTCGTTGACACCGTTAAATCCTTCAAACAAATTTGAGTTTCTTCAAGTTTCACTGCCATGAGCTATTTGTCACCGTTATAGAGCTATTTGTCACTTCTAATGGCTATTTATCACTCATAATGAGCTATTTGTCACCCTTATTACTCGCTAGGCGTTGCCTTTGTTTCGCTTCATCACATATTTTGACTTCTATTATCGATTTATCACCATTACGAGACATTTGTCAGCCTTGAAGCCTATTTGTCACCACTGATGACTATTTGTCACCACTATGCGGTGTTAGCCGTTGCAGTATCTCTCTCCGGCCTCTCATCTACTATGTGGCTGATGTATCCGAATGAAAGGAGCCTCGGTCCAAGCGATCTCATGACCGATAAAAAGGAAGGACCGAGAGTCAAAAAAGTTGGGGGAGATGGAACGATCTTTGCGGTCCCGTCGTGTAGCACCCCGGAAAAAAAAGAGCGAAATAGACCTTTTCCCGAATAAATAAAACCTTAAATAACTCTATAAGAAGGCCAAAATAAAAGGTTGGAATGCCCATTGAGGGCCACTATATAATATACACCCCTTTACCTCATATAAATCCCATATACCGAGGTTTTCCTTTTCAAAACACAAGAGAGACGGGTGCCTCCTTACTAGGGCGCCATTCACCTAAATGAAGCCCTTGTATAAGGGCGCTATTTCCCAGGGCCACACTGTCACCAAGCATCCCACTGTATACATATAGATATACTTAGATATATCTCCCTTAAGACCCCACCAACCAACCAATGATACTAACTAATTGACTATATAAACATATATCCTGTTTGGGGTTGACCAACACATGGTGGATACACATTGTTAAGGGGCCCAGATGTCTGCCAGCCAAAATGAAATAGCGCCCCTGACCTGGGTGCTATTCCCAATGGGGTGCCCTAACCCCAGGTGCCATTTCCTTTTTGGAAATATTTATATATATATGATATATATATGTAAGAATCAAAAGATGTAACACCCACTTGCATCAGCGTTATTTCCCTAAATAGAGACTGCATGTAAGGCGCCATTTCCCTGAGGGGAATGCTTCTAGAAAAGTTGAAACACTAATGGGTTATGTTTGCTGGCAATGGACCCTTCTCTGGCCATGGACAACAAGGTTTTCAGATCTGGTTCCCCATGGACTCTTAACGATTTAGTTCCTATAAACAATTCCCTCCATACAACGTAGAAGACCTTACCGTGAACCTACCATTCCTACCACAGAAGAGAAGGTTGTTCGTGCCTTTTCTATTCTACACATGCAGAAGAGAAATCTTAGCCTTTTCTCTTCATGTGCAGGCTACGTATCACATCTTCCGGCTGGGAGCTTGGCTACAGAGAGTGTAGAAGGCTAGGATTCCACAGTTCTACAAGTTAATCCCCTCAACACGTAGGTGTTCTCAAGATCTAGCTTAACTAGTAGTTAATATAGGTTAACATGCATGCTAGTTAAACCTTTTATAGCAACAATCTGGTCACCTGAGTCAGGGGTATATCAAAAGATTTAGTGGGAAGGTTAGGCTATGCCTATCTGAAACACTAGCTCTTGCGTGAGTATATCTATGACCTTACCTCCGTCAAGTACCCCATGTACATACTTAGTATATAGTTGTCGTTACTCATAATCTGTCTCAATTTCTTGTAAATTGATCCATGTTTAAAAGTTAATATCTATGACATTAAAATCGAAAACTATTGCATTAGCATGACCTTGCAATCCTGCTATTTTTCCATGTATATCTATGTCTCTACTTCCTGATTCTGTGAACATGTTATAAATTATGAACAGTAAAGCTACGTGATTAGTAGCCATCATGTTCAGGGATTTATATCTATTGAACCAAATCATGAAACTCCTGCATAAGCATGACCTTGGAATCCCCAGATTTTTCTCTATTTTACCATGTCCTCATTCCTGGATTTCATGAAATTTCGCATGATGAACAGTGTTTTGAGTCTTATGGAGCACCCTGGTGAAGGGCGCCCCTAACCAGGGCTCCATTTCACCTTGGGTCACCCCTGGCCAGGGCGCCATTCTCCAGTGTGGATTAAAACCCCCTGATCCCGTGATTAGCCTTTTAAACCCTATCGATTAGCCTGTTAAACATGTTATCTATTAAACCCTACTGATTAGCCTGTTAAACCTGTTACCTGTTAAACCATGGTGATTAGCCCTTTAAACCTGTTACCTACTACAGCATGTGTAAACCTGTTATACTGTTAGAAACCTGTGATTGTTAACCTTCTGAAATAGAGTCCCTCCGGAAAGTCTCTATTTTCTGAAATAGAGACTCTCCGGGGAGACTCTATTTTAACCTTCTGAAATAGAGACCCTCCGGGAAGTCTCTATTTCTGAATCCTGTTAAACCTGTCACATGTTAAACAAGTTACCTGTTAAACCTGACACCTATTAACCTGGTAATTACTTACCTTGTTAAGCCTATTAGCTGTTAAACTTGTTAATTATAGAGCCTGGTAATTACATATCCTGTCAAACCTTGTTAATTACATAACCGTCCTTAAGCCTTGTTAATCCTATAGCATGTTAATCACATTGCCTGCTAAACCTGGTTACATAACGTCTAAACCTGTTATCCTGTTAAATACACAGTTATTGTTAATACTCGGAAATAGAGACTCCCTGAGAAGTCTCTATTTTCTAAAATAGAGACCCTCTGAGAAGACTTTATTTTAGCATTAAAATAGAGACCATTTGGGAAGACTCCATTTTCTGAAATAAAGACCCTCCGAGAAGACCCTATTTCAGCATTGAAATAGAGACTCCCTAAGAAGACCTTATTTACTGAAATAGAGACCCTCTGGGAAGACTCTATTTCAGCATTGAAATAGAGACTCTCCGAGAAGACTCTATTTACTGAAATAGAGACCCTCTACAAGGGCGCCATATCCCTTCAACCTAAAATTTTTGGGTTTCTATCTAGCCCTTACCCAATGATCCCTGGCCATCTCCTTAACCCTAATTGGCCTATGCGTCCTGCATTTTAAGTAGATAGTCATAATTCATTATTTACACTTGATATTATACTTGAATTCTATTCCTGAAAATCTACCTTATGTTCCTACAATGTGTAAACTTCTTGAAATTCTTTATTGGCTATTACTGGCCTAGACTAGATGGCGGACAAGAAGGGGGGTTGAATTGTCCCCTTGCCGCGATGGCAGATTTTAAAAACTTTCTAGACTAAACACATCGGATTTAAAATTAACTACGTTGATTAGCCTAAACAGACATGAGATAGAAGCATTCGCTCAAACTTTCCGATCTCACTCGAATAATCTATGCAATGAATGATAGAACCTACGCCAAACACGGACAGTGGATGAAGTGATGTGCGATGATGCAGTGAATAAAAATCTATTAGTTTGACTTGTGAAGGGAGGTAGATGAAATGAACAATCACATAGGCATTCACACGAGACACAAAGATTTTTAGGTGGTTCGAGACCACGACGAGCTCTCTACATCCACCCCTCACCGAACCCTGGTGAGGCTTCACTAAACGCTACAAAATATAGCAACACGGGGACGAAGCCCAACACAACACACGCTGCTTCTGCAGCAATACACAACCACGGGGACTAGCCCCAAGCCGATGCCACTGCAGCACACACACACGTAGTCGGAGAACACACCCCGGATGCAAAAACCACATGGAGACACAGCTCCGTCAAGACATGGATTCGGGGAAAAACTACCCCACAATAATTCCACACACGTGGAGACACAGCTCCGCCCACACACGATGTATTCTCAGTTTAACAAAAAGAAAGGATATACAATGAACCTCCAAACTTTCAATCTATTCTCAAATAAAGGAGTAGAAATGAGAGAAGAAAGATTCCCCCTCAAATCCGCAATGAAAGCTCGTAGACGGGATGAGTGCGCTGAGGATATCCGATCACGGAGAGGAAGCCGTCTTAGACCGATGTAGACACCCAGGTGGAATCTGGAGCTACCGCACTTCAGATTAAAATCAGATCGGTAGGTTTTCTCGTAGATGGCCATCTCCCCTTCTTCCTTCTCCTTCAAGGTGCGCAACACTTCCTCCACGTTCTTCTTTCTCTTGCAAAGAATAAAAAAGATTAGCGCAAGAGATATCTCCTTCGATGGAGATCGCATGATATAAATAAGGCTAGAATATAGAGCAAAAGACCACAAAAGCCCTTGTAAAAACCTCTCAAAGCTACACCCATACCATACAAGAAACCCTAAGGGTAATGGTGTAAAAGACCAAGTCAATCGGATCTTTAAATGGGCATTTTGAAACTAAAACGGAAATCACGATCTGGACAAACACAGTGTCGACACCTTTCACTAGGGGTTCTGTTTACGTAAAGGACAGACCCCAATATGCAAAAGAGTTGAAATGTGCTTCAACTAGTGTCGACCTCAAGACCACTAGCACCGACCCTATATGCATTGAGTTGTGCTGCAACTAGCGTCGACCTCAGTCTTCTGGCAGGAGGTGCACCGACCTTAAATGAAATATGCTCTGACTTCTACATGCGATAGACAAGAAATGCACCGACTATTGTATGCAGAGTGCATGAATGTGCAAACAATGCACCGACCCTAGTAAGACTAAGGATATGCACCGACTCTTGTAACATAAAACTAACATGTGCACTGACCTATATCTATATGCAAACACAAATGTGCACTGACCTATGAAAGCATGTGCACCGAATTTTGTATGTGCAAGATGCAAAGGATGCACCGATGCAAAGGATGCATCGACCCTGTTAAACTAACATGTGCAGCGACCTAGAACATGCACCGACATGATTTGTGCAAGGGGTTGCACCGACTTGGAGACTCAAGTGCACAAGAACTGCACCGACGTGTATTCTATAGAAGAATGTGCACCGACCTGTGTTGGCAAGTGCACAGACTTTATGCATAGAAGAAGGCATGCATTGACGTATATGGAATGCACTGCACTGACCTATGTATGTGAATGGCAAATCATGCATAGACGTAGGGTGCATTTCAACAGAACCTTGCACCGACCTACATATGCATGAAGGCAACTAGCATCGAGTATGTGTGACACAAGCACCGACATGTACAATAACTGCTTCAACCTTAGCTTCATGAAGACCAGAACTAGCACCGACCTTGGTGCAACTAGCATCGACCCTAGTTGTGTCCAAGGCACAACTAACACCGACCTTCATGTAACAAGCATCGACCCAGTGCTGGCCGTATATGAAGATACGCAAACTATGCACTGACCTTACCGAGCAGAGGAATATATATATGCAGCACAGCCAGAACAAAGAGAAATAGGTGTTGACTCTGTGAGTCGACACTTTCTCTTACATGAATCAAAACTCACATAAACTTAGTTGAAACCCCAAAAATCCTTTTCCAAACATTAGAAACAAATTACCATGAAATGTAACAAGGTGTTGGCATATATTAAACTGCATTCCAACAAATGCCAATGGATGTGTTAATCATCATGAAAGCATTAGCACTCCTAGAATTGTATGCGTACAAAACACTGTCAAACCATACAATCCTCAACAAGTAGCAAGCCAAATTGAAATGCATTAAAATATAAAATCTTACCATGACTCCAGTGGATTGAGAGCAACATCCATATTAAACCTGCACTAGAACAATCAATCATTTATACTAAAGACATTTCATATCAATCTTCTAACAACTCAATTGAAGAACCAACTTCAATTCATTTCATATGGAAGCAATGCAGCTACATACTCAAATGATTCAGAAATCATTAGGCCATATCTATCACAAGCTCTCATGACAAATGTGATTCAATCAAACCATTGTGAAAAGGAGTTCAACCAACCACTCATGAATCCAAGTTCAATCCTAAACGGCTCAAAGAGCCAAGGGTCAACCCATGGTGAATATGGAAGAACCAAATGACCTTTTTCACAACACATACACACAATATATTGTTATCATCAAGACCATTATCAAAGATAAAGAGGGAGCGCAACGAACCCAACAATCTCCCCCTTTTTGATGATGATAATATATTGTGGCCACAAAGATTCTCTCCCCCTTTGACATTATCAAAAAGCGGGGGTCATGAATAGATGAAATTTAAAAGGCAATGGCGCAAGAACCCAGCAATAACCTACCATAAAAAGAAGGTATGTTCAGATGCTTAGATGTGTCCAAGATGATTGAGATATGTGAATGTGCAATATTCAAGATGTTTGTAATATGTCCAGATGCTCAGTTTATGAATTATATGCAGTATGTATGATTAAACTATGCACAAGGGTATTAAGAGACTAAACTATATGCAAAAGTTGCGCTGAACAACACATTATTTTGATCCTGAAGATTTTCTATTTCTTCAGCAAGCTTTTCATTTTGAACTAGCTCATTGAGCAATATCTGATCACTATCTGAATAGTTCAATTTTCCTCTTAGATCTTTTTCAATGTTATCAAGTTCTAAAATCTTAGCCAATAAAGATTCATTTTCCTTCCTTAAACATGAGATGGTTTTTTTATGGCTATCAACCTCATACTCATGTGACTCAATTGACTTTTCAAATTCAATGTATTTATCACAAGAGAAATCTTCAACATGAGTGTTTTCAATTTATTTATCCAATTTCCTATTTTCAGATTTAATCTCTTTGTATCTGTCAAACAATTCATCATAAGCATTCATCAATTAATCATAGCTAAGCTCATCTCCATCATTAGAATCGGAGTTTACCTTTGAGCTCTCCTCACTTTGATGATCATTGCCGTCCTTTGCCGCGAGGCACTCATCAACACTATTTTCTTGGGCTTCGCTTAGCCCATTCCAGATTTCTTTGGCTGACCTACAAGATGAAACAAAAGGATATATGTCAGTGTTCACAGTAGCCTTAAGAACATTCAAAACAAACAAGTTATCAGAATTCTTTCTCTTATGTTCATCAGTCCATCTTAACTCATTCTTTGGAAGACTGTAAGGACCATGAGTGATTAGACTCATAAGCTTCGGATTAGTATTAGTAATCCACACACAGAATTTTCCAAGCCATAGAGGAAAGTCGAAACCATCAAAGACAGGAACTGAATTCACACTAGCCATCTTAAAGGATCTTTTCTCCTAGACCGTGAGGTCTGCGAATGAAAATCAGAGACTAGGCTCTGATACCAATTTTTAGCCCAGACTAGATGGAGGACAAGAAGGGGGGTTGAATTGTCCCATTACCGAGATGGCAGATTTTAAAAACTTTCTAGACTAAACACAGTGGAATTAAAATTAACTACGTTGATTAGCCTAAACAGACGTGAGATAGAAGCGTTCTCTCAAACTTTCTGATCTCACTCGAATAATCTATGCAATGAATAATAGAACCTATGCCAAACACGGATAGCGGATGAAGCGATGTGTGATGATGCAGTGAATGAAAATCTATTAGTTTGACCTGTGAAAGGAGGTAGATGAAATGAACAATCACACATGCCTTCATACGAGACACAAAGATTTTTAGGTGGTTCGGGACCATGACGGGCTCCCTACGTCCACCCCTCACCGAACCCTAGTGAGGCTTCACTACACGCAACAAAATATAGCAACACGGGGATGATCCCCAACACCACACACGCTGCTTCCGCAGCAATACACAACCACGGGGACTAGCCCCAAGCCGCTGTCACTGCTACACACACACATGCAGTCGGGGAACACACCCCAGATGCAAAAAACACAAGGAGACACAGCTCCGTCAAGACACAGATTCGGGGAAAAACTACCCCGCAATAAATCCACACACGTGGAGACACAGCTCCGCCCACACACGATGTATTCTCAGTTTAACAAAAAGAAAGGATATACAATGAACCTCCAAACTTTCAATCTATTCTCAAATAAAGGAGTAGAAATGAGAGACGAAAGATTCCCCCTCAAATCTGCAATGAAAGCTCGTAGACGGGACGGATGAGTGCGATGAGGATATCCGATCATGGAGATGAAGCCGTCTATGACCGATGGAGATGCCCAGGCAGAATCTGGAGCTATGCGCTTTAGATTGAAATCAGATTGGCAGGTTTTCTCGTAGATGGCCCTCTCCCCTTCTTCCTTCTCCTTCAAGGTGCTCAGCACTTCCTCCATGTTCTTCTTTCTCCTGCAAAGAATAGAAAAGATTAGCGCAAGGGATATCTTCTTCGATGGAGATCGCAGGATATAAATAGGGCTAGAATATAGAACAAAAGACCACAAAAGCCCTTGTAAAAACCTCTCAAAGCTACACCCATACCATAGGAGAAACCCTAAGGGTAATGGTGTAAAAGACCAATTCAATTGGATCTTTAAATGGGCATTTCAAAACCAAAACGGAAATCACGATCCGAACAAACCCAGTGTCGACACCTTTCACTAGGGGTTCTATTTACGTAAAGGACAGACCCCAATATGCAAAAGAGTTGAAATGTGCTTCAACTAGCGTCGACCTTAAGACCACTAGCACCGACCCTATATGCATTGAGTTGTGCTGCAACTAGCGTCGACCTTAGTCTTCTGGCAGGAGGTGCACCGACCTTAAATGAAATATGATCTAACTTCTGCATGCGATAGACAAGAAATGCACCGATTATTGTATGCAAAGTGCATGAACGTGCAAACAATGCACCGACCCTAGTAAGACTAAGCATATGCACCGACTCTTGTAACATAAAACTAACATGTTCACTGACCTATAGCATCGACCCTAGTTGTGTCCAAGGCACAACTAACACTGACCTTCATGTAACAAGCACTGACCTAGTGCTGGCCTTATATCAAGGTACGCAAACTATGCACTGACCTTACCGAGCAGAGGAATATATATATGCAGCACAGCCAGACCAGAGAGAAATAAGTGTTGACTCCGTGAGTCGACACTTTTTCTGACAGGAATCAAAACTCACATAAACTCAGTTGAAACCCCAAAAATCCTTTTCCAAACATTAGAAACAAATTACCATGCAATGTAATAAGGTGTTGGCATATATTAAACTGCATTCCAACAAATGCCAATGGATGTGTTAATCATCATGAAAGCATTAGCACTCCTAGAATTATATGCGTACAAAACACTGTCAAACCATACAATCCTCAACAAGTAGCAAGCCAAATTGAAATGCATTGAAATATAAAATCTTACCATGACTCCAGTGGATTTAGAGCAACATCCATATTAAACCTGCACTAGAACAATCAGTCATTTATACCAAAGACATTTCATATCAATCTTCTAACAACTCAATTGAATAACCAACTTCAATTCATTTCATATGGAAGCAATGCAGCTACATACTCAAATGATTCAGAAATCATTAGGCCATATCTATGACAAGCTCTCATGACAAATGTGATTCAATCAAACCATTGTGAAAAGGAGTTGAACCAACCACTCATGAATCCAAGTTCAGTCCTAAAAGGCTCAAAGAGCCATGTGTCGACCCATGGTGAATATGGAAGAACCAAATGACATTTCTCACAACACATACACACAACATATTGTTATCATCAAAACCATTATCAAAGATAAAGAGGGCGCGCAACGAAACCAACATATATAAATGAGAGTGGATGTCTAAAAATATGCATGAAATGTTGTGCATCATATAGGGCCCGGTCTAGTCCTGGGAGGAGCACCCGAAGGTACTTGTGCCCATGGGAGTTTATTGACCATGGTGTTTGGTATTGCATCGAAGTACTTGCTTGCTTGACTTGACTTGAGACATTCCCACTCACTCTCTCGTGACATGCTAGACTTGCTTGAAATGAATTACTTGGCCCGAAAAAGGGCAATTACTTGCTTGAATGAAATGAATGAAATAGCCAATTCTATTACACTACTTGTTATTACACGAGCTTGAGATCACTTGCTTGAATACTGACTATCCCCTTCTTGGAAGGACTTGCTCGAATGTTAAATTGTTGGAAATACTTGCTTAAATACTAATTTCTTGAGAATACTTTTGCGATTACTTGCAAATTACTTGCTAGTCCCTTATTGATACATCTTATTGAAATTCATGTGATACTCTCTTGATACAATTCTTGATATTCTTGCTTATTCCAACATGCATCATTATACCTGCACAGAACATGTAATTAACTTAAAGATTGCTAGAACTTGAGATATAAATCCTACTGAGTGATTCGCACATCCAGTTGCAATTTAACATTTTTTAGGAAATTTGGATAGCGACCACCACCCGGATGAGAATAATACCAAGTGATGAGTGGTAGAGTCACCGATTGGTGTACTGTCAGCTAGTCTTGTGTCTTACCTTGTATTTTCCACGTTGTTGAGGCTTGTAATCGTATGGTACATTTTGGTCAGTTATGATTCAGTTGGATTGGATTATGCCAAAATATGTAGCATTATGAATTAATTTGGGATATTACTATTCTGGTTAAATAATTGTCATCTTGGACTATGGATAATATGTCAAATTCTAAATTAGTGATAAATTACCGAGTACTATGCGCACTCTGACTCTACGTGAATGACACGATCTATATAGACGCGTCACGCATCCGAGTATCTTCCGCACCCGGGGCTTGACATTCTTCGTGATATCAGAGCCTAGGTTTTCAAACCTAGCAATTAGAAGTCATGATCGAAACATAGGTAAAACTTAAGTCCAAGGATAGATTTATTCTATACCCGGTGAGATGGGTAAAGCCATGGGTTAAGTTTTACAATGACATTCGACCTTATAATTAAACCCGATCTTTATTATGCTTAAACCCGTTTGTAGGATCATGGTCGCTGAAAGAGTACAATGGCACGAGATGCAGCGCACCGTGCAAGGCCTTACACAGGCGCTATAGCAAGTGGCGCAAGGCAGTGTTAACTGTGTAGCGGGTGATCTCCACAGGGGTTTCTGTAATATGAACCCACCAAGGTTCACAGGTTCGTCTGACCCCG
This sequence comes from Amorphophallus konjac, assembly GCA_022559845.1. Taxonomy (NCBI): domain Eukaryota; kingdom Viridiplantae; phylum Streptophyta; class Magnoliopsida; order Alismatales; family Araceae; genus Amorphophallus; species Amorphophallus konjac. The sequence goes on along the minus strand of CM040120.1, from coordinate 154,664,567 downwards.
AGGATGCCGAAAATTGGTTAAAGGAAATGGAACGAATTTTTCGTGTGTTGCAATGCGCGGACGGGGAGAAGGTTCTATTGGCTATAATCCAACTGGAGCGGGACGCTCGGTGTTGGTGGGAATCCATAGAAGCAACATTGCTCGATGACCATGTCACATGGGATGAATTCACTGAGCATTTCAACAACAAGTACTTCTCCGACCATATCCAGGAAAAGAAAGCCGCAGAATTTGCTACATTGAAACAACGGGCCTTGGAAGTGGTCGAGTATGAGGCCCAATTCTCAAGACTATCCAAGTATGCACCCCACTTGGTGTGTACGAAGAAGATGAAGGCTAAAAGGTTCCTTAATGGGCTTCGGCTCTATTATATTACACAACTTGCACCGATGGACATCCAAGTCTATTCAGAAATGGTTCAGCATGCGCAGTTGCTCGAGGACGCCACCAAATTATCAGAGAGGATCCGAGGAAGGGACAAGAAGGAACCTGTCACAAGCCTGAGAAATTTTAAAGCATCATTCAACAAAAAGCGGTACTATAGTGGAGGGAAGTCCTCCAAAGGAAAGAAATTCCAAAAGAATTGATGTGACACAACCTAAGACTCAACAAGCAAGCACAATTAAGCATTCAAAAACGGACCGATAATAGCAACCGCTCACCCGATGCTCACTAAGACCCGGGGTAACTTGGCAATGCCAAAGGGAGGTTGTGTGGGCTAGGCCCTTGCTGGTAGAGGGCCAGCAAGGCCAAGGTTTGATTCCCCAAGGGTACGGCTGCCCAAATCAAGGGTCCGACGAAGTGCCAAAGGGCACGGGTTCCACTCTCTTCCCATGATGATCACTTATAGCAAATGAGCTTAAGGATCGGGCTCTCGTCACGGCCAGCGGAGTTTATGAACTAATATTGAAAGAACAAGCATGAATTAGAGCAAAGTTTTGGAGCACTCACTCGACCGGTTTGAAGAAACCGGTCCCGCTCGGAGACGAAGGCGAGCGGGGAAGCGTGCGTTCTCACACGCCGCGCCGGGGTAGCTTGACATGTTTAAGCTATTACAACACTACACCCCATGCAAGGGGGGGATCGTGGGGAAGGGAAGATGATAGTTACATCCAAACACTACCTCCACACAGGGAGGGGCCTTCAGTCGGCCAAGCGGGGAGGGGAAACTAGTGCTAAGAGTGATGAAGAAGTGATGACACCGAATCAGCCTTCTCTTTGTAATAGCTGATAGACAGAGGGTGTGGTGGCCGCAGAACTCTCTCTGGAATTTCGCTGAGGGTGAGACCAGTGGGGATCTGTCGTCTCTGGAACAGGAGTGCCTCTGAATTTTGCCAATTTCTTCAGGGGTCGCTGGCGGCCTGGGCGGGAGTACGAACAGGGTTGCTGAATCTCGGACTGTCTGCAACAGACTATCAACAGCAGGAAGACGCGGCTGCCCTGACCATTCCCGAACTCCGAATCAGTCGCCGTTGTAATCGTTGGAACCATGGGTGAGTCCTCTTTACATCAGAATAAACGGGGATGCCAAAAGATGCCGGTGAAGATCAGAGGACTCAGAAAAGTGAGGAGTGGTCGATGTAGACAGTGGAAAGCAAAGTCAAACGCCTGAGGAAGAAAATTGGTAACTTCTACTGCAAGATGCCGAACGGAGTTCCGCTTCTTGGTTCTGAAAGTAGACAGGGAGAGGAAGAACTTTGCAGCAAAGCTTGTGGCCTGATTCCTCCGAGGTTTGTCGTGGTGAAGCTTTCTCTCCAGATCAGGATCTCTGCAGAGCTAGCTCCTGGTTTCCAACAGCAGGTTGCAGAGGATGCCCCGACAGCTCCCGAACTCGGAATCGAGCACCGTCGGAGTCGTTGGAACCGTGGACAAGTCCTCTTCGCATAAAAACTAAAGGGGAGGCAAATGATGTCGGAGAGGACCAGGGAACTCTGAACACTGTTGATAGGTCATTGCAGACTATAGGTAATAGGACTGTGAAGCTGAGGGAGAAAATTGATAACGCCTACTACGGGATGCCGAATGGAGTTATGCTTCTTGATTCTGAAAGTAGACAGGAAGGGGAAGAACTTTGTAGAAGAGCTCGTGGCCTGATTCCTCCTGGGTTCATCGTGGCCTGATTCCTCTCCGGCTCAGAACCTTTGCCGGGGCAGATCTGAGTAGTCGTGGAAGAATGGGCTTCCTGGGCAGCACAGAGCTCCGATGGGGACGAGACCACTGCCGTTGCGAAGAAGACAGGCAGACGCTTCCAACGATGGCTCCTGGGTTTCTAGGAACGTCCGGAGGAGGTCGGGGTCGCTGCTGCAAGCTTCAGGTCTTCTACAGGTCCTCTTACTCTTGATGGTGGAAGGTGGGGGTGATGGAGGGGAACAAGGGAAGATGGAGAGGATGAGAGGGGGCCGCCCCTAACCAAAGGGGAGGGGTCTTGGGCGCCCTAGGGCTATGGAGGGAAGGGGATTTTTGAATTCAAATGGCCTAGGGAAGTGGAGGGTTGCATGGGGGAGAGGGAAGGGTGCTTGGGAAAGGGATGAGGTGGTTGGATGGTGGCTTAGTGATTGAGGATGCTCCCTTGGGACTAGGGGGTGGAGTAATGGGATGTGTGGGGAAGGGGAGTGGCCTTTAATGGGGGTAGGTGGGAGAGTGGTGGTTGGGAAGGGAGGAGAGAGAAAATTTTCGAAATTGGGTGTGGAGGAGAGAGAAAGTGGAGTGAAAAAGAGAGATTAAGAGAGGGAAGGGTGCTTGGGAAAGGGATGAGGTGGTTGGAGGGTGGCTTAGTGATTGGGGATGCTCCCTTGGGACTAGGGGGTGGAGTAATGGGATGTGTGGGGAAGGGGAGTGGCCTTTAATGGGGGTAGGTGGGAGAGTGGTGGTTGGGAAGGGAGGAGAGAGAAAATTTTCGAAATTGGATGTGGAGGAGAGAGAAAGTGGAGTGAAAGAGAGAGATTAAGAGAGGGATGGGTGGGATTCTCTCCCTAAGGGTTCTCACCTCACTAATGGATTCACTCCACCATAAAAATAAAGATAGAACTCACAAAATGGTAATTTTTCATTGATTGATTCATTAAGTTGAAATGGGGGGAATGGGGTCCTATATATAGGAAACCCACATTTCTACAAAAGTCCCTGACAATTGACTCAATGACAAATAACCGAGGGGGTAGGGGAGAGCCCTTGGGCCAAGCCCAATGAATTGGGCCCAATAGCTAACTAGACAACCTAATGACACACAAACTTAGGGAAATGAACACAAGACCTAGGAACATGACTCAAATAAAGGGAAAAATACATCAAATGACTCAAATAAAAATTACATAGGACTCAAAATTAAATGACTAGAACATGCCGGATGCAACCGGGGCGAGGAGACGAGCTGTGAACGTGGGCATGGGAGGTGATGTCCCCATCGTACTCTCGGGGTGCGGAGAACTCGACTCCGTCGAGTAAGTGTCCTTCCCTCCTTGGAGGGTGTAGAAGTGGTACTGCCCTCAAGTCTTCCGAACGAGACCGATCCATCCACCTGCCGAGATAGCGCTCGTATACCTTGCTCCTGGTGGTAGTGACATGTTCATCCAATATTCGTTCAATGCGCTCACGCTGGGCTCTATTGGCTGGTGGACTCTCCTCACGGGTGGGTGCTCTCTCAACGGAGGGAATAGGCTCAATATCCTCACTAGGTACCACCGTGGGTCCCTTGTATGGCACTAGGTCGGTGACACTGAATGTGGGACTTATCCCATATTCCTCGGGGAGATCTAACTCATAGGTATTCGCACCAATGCGCCTCAGGACCTGGAAGGGACAAGCCCCACGTGGCCTCGATTTGGAGATGGCTCCCGGGGAGAGCCTCTCCGTCCTTACCATCACAAAGTCACCCTCATGGAATTCTTGGTGACGTCGATGAGAGTTGGCTCACCTTTTATAAGTCACATTCTTCTTGCTAATGTGCTTGCAGATCTCTTTATGCAATGTTGTGAATGCAGACATTCTAGGGGTGATGGGTGGACCTGGGCAAGTAAAAGTAGACCTATCGTGTAATGATGCAGTGTAGACTTTGGTTAGCCTAGGTGGGCCGGGGCACCCGTAGGTGGCCCTATCATGAAAATTGGTGATAAATATTGGGGGACCCGGACATCCGTAGATGCCTTTGACATGCTTAAGACCCATGATGAATGAAGGTGGACCATGACATCCGAATATGGACCACTCATACTTTCTACTTGACATGTGGGTGATATGAATGAATGGACCCAACATAGTGTTCATGCCAAGGGGTATGGTAAGCCTAGACACATGCATGCTTTTCCCAAAGGTGACTTCCATGTGTATAGGTGTGGGACAACCTTTGAACTCCCATTGGAAAGGATCGAATGGATCTAAGAAGGTGGTCATCATGGGGTGGGGCACAACCTTATTACCTGGGGATATGTGGCCCAAGGTCATGGCTCCCAAGGTGTAACCCGGGTCTAGGATGGGGTGGATTGGATCAAACATGGTGGGTTGGGATAGGGAAAGGTGGATGGTGGATAAGGTGGTTGGGCCCCATGGGTTCTTTGACCCCCATTGAAAGGGATCAAAGGGATCATAAAAAGGGTTATCGAGGGGGAGGGGCCCTATGTCCTCAAGATCCTCAAGTGGTGGTGGGTCATCCTCCTCTAATGAGACAATTGGGCCGAAGTTCTTTGTGAGTGGGTCGACCATGAGGGAAGGGCTTGACTTTCCACCCGATATAAGAAGCTCCAAATTGAGGAGAAGGTCGGGCTCCTCGTGTATGGGGAGGAATAGAAGGAGGTCACTAGTGTAGCATCCAATGGTGCAAACCGAGGTGATAGACCCGACAAAAAGGTGTAGGAGGTCAAGGCTCCTAGATTGGTGGGCCATGGGGGTCAACAAGTTGGTCAACTCATATTGCCAAGCTAAGCCCTTGAGAAGGTCCTCTAAGGTTTCCACTTGGTAGGATGTTTGGATTATGGTGTGATAGGAGGAGATGTGCACTATGGGAAGGTTTTCCTTTATGGGAAGGCAATCGTGGGCCGTGATCTCTCTTATTGGGCTCTTCTTTAGCCAACTAATAAGGGACTCTTCCAAGATGAATTCGGTCTTATCTAGAGGGGGTGGTGGAGGGTGAAGATCCTCGTGCGAGGCTTCCTCTTCAATCGGGGCATGGGTGCTCTCCATGGAGGGGATAGGTTCCCGAGAGGTATTTGTCTTCATGTGGTAAAGTGGGTGGACTACTTCTTCCAAAGCTAATGGAGTGGGAAGGTTCTTTGATGGTGGGGTGATGATGGCCGGAGTATGGTGCACCCGGGGTAGTGAACAAGGGCGGGATTCCCGCGGGTGGGAGAATACAAGGTTGTTGAATTTAAAGGTTCCCGAATGGTGTGGCGGATGCACTAGGCAATTCCGACGTGTTGGGTCTATGTCGGCATTCCTTTCATCTAACCATTTCTTACCTAGGATTATACATGGACCCACCAATGTTCCCTTTTGACACCAAGCCCCATCCAAATACTTAGTTTTCCTGAACCATTTATGGAATTCAATAAAGACTTGGTCTCCATTGTGCACAATTTGTCCGGTCCTACAAAGAGAGGTAATGATATCGGGGGACACCCAATTTTCAGATTCTAGGTCAATGAAATCAATTTCTACGGGCTCTCCATTAGGTAAGCATGCATGGGATATGATTGGGAGAGGGGCCATGTGACCCAAGACTCAATGTTAACAATGATGGGTTTGACAATGCACGGTTCGGACAAGAATGCAAGCATGCCCTAGGACTTGACATGTAGAGATAAGTCAATGACTTGCTCTGATACCAATTGATGTGACACAACCTAGGACTCAACAAGCAAGCACAATTAAGCATTCAAAAACGGACCGATAATAGCAACCGCTCACCCGATGCTCACTAAGACCCAGGGTAACATGGCAATGCCAAAGGGAGGTTGTGTGGGCTAGGCCCTTGCTGGTAGAGGGCCAGCAAGGCCAAGGTTTGATTCCCCAAGGGTACGGCTGCCCAAATCAAGGGTCCGACGAAGTGCCAAAGGGCACGGGTTCCACTCTCTTCCCACGATGATCACTTATAGCAAATGAGCTTAAGGATCGGGCTCTCGTCATGGCCAGCGGAGTTTATGAACTAATATTGAAAGAACAAGCATGAATTAGAGCAAAGTTTTGAAGCACTCACTCGACCGATTTGAAGAAACCGGTCCTGCTCGGAGACGAGGGCGAGCGGGGAAGCGTGGGTTCCCCACACGCCGCGCCGGGGTAGCTTGACCTGTTTAAGCTATTACAACACTACACCCCATGCAAGGGGGGGATCGTGGGGAAGGGAAGATGATAGTTACATCCAAACACTACCTCCACACAGGGAGGGGCCTTCAGCCGGCCAAGCGGGGAGGGGAAACTACTGCTAAGAGTGATGAAGAAGTGATGACACCGAATCAGCTTTCTCTCTGTAATAGCTGACAGACAGAGGGTGTGGAGGCCGCAGAACTCTCTCTGGAATTTCGCTGAGGGTGAGACCAGTGGGGATCTCTTCGTCTATGGAACAGGAGTGCCTCTGAATTTTTCCAATTTCTTCAGGGGTCACTGGCGGCCTGGGCGGGAGTACGAACAGAGTTGCTGAATCTCGGACTGTCTGCAACAAACTATCAACAGTAGGAAGACGCAGTTGCCCCGACTGTTCCCGAACTCCGAATCAGTCGCCGTTGGAACCGTGGGTGAGTCCTCTTTACAGAGGAATAAACGGGGATGCCAAAAGATATTGGTGAAGATCAAAGGACTCAGAAAAGTGAGGAGTGGTCGATGCAGATAGTGGGAAGCAGAGTCGAACGCCTGAGGAAGAAAATTGGTAACTTTTTCTGTATGATGCTGAACAGAGTTCCGCTTCTTGGTTCTGAAAGTAGACAGGGAGAGGAAGAACTTTACAGAAGAGCTCGTGGCCTGATTCCTCCGGGGTTTGTCGTGGTGAAGCTTTCTCTCCGGATCAGGATCTCTGCAGAGCTAGCTCCTGGTTTCCAACAGCAGGTTGCAGAGGATGCCCCGACAGCTCCCGAACTCGGAATCGAGCACCGTCGGAGTCGTTGGAACTATGGACGAGTCCTCTTCGCAGAAAAACTAAAGGGGAGGCCAAATGATGTTGGAGAGGACCAGGGAACTCTGAACACTGTTGACAGGTCGGTGCAGACTGTGGGTAATAGGACTATGAATCTGAGGGAGAAAATTGATAACGCCTGCTATAGGATGCCGAATGGAGTTCCGCTTCTTAATTCTGAAAGTAGACAGGAAGGGGAAGAACTTTGTAGAAGAGCTCGTGGGCTGATTCCTCTTGGGTTCGTCGTGGTGAAGCTCTTTCTCCGGCTCAGAACCTCTGCCGGGGCAGATCTGAGTAGTCGTGGAAGAATGGGCTTCCTGAGCAGCACCAAGCTCCGATGGGGACGAGACCACTGCCGTTGTGAAGAAGACAGGCAGACGCTTCCAACGATGGCTCTTGGGCTTCTAGGAACCTCCGGAGGAGATCAGGGTCGCTGCTGCAAGCTTCAGGTCTTCTGCAGGTCCTCTTACTCTAGATGGTAGAAGGTGGGGTGATGGAGGGGAACAAGGGAAGATGGAGAGGATGAGAGGGGGCCGCCCCTAACCAAAGGGGAGGGGTCTTGGGCGCCCTAGGGCTGTGGAGGGAAGGGGATTTTTGAATTCAAATGGCCTAGGGAAGTGGAGGGTTGCATGGGGGAGAGGGAAGGGTGCTTCGGAAAGGGATGAGGCGGTTGGAGGGTGGCTTAGTGATTGGGGATGCTCCCTTGGGACTAGGGGGTGGAGTAATGGGATGTGTGGGGAAGGGGAGTGGCCTTTAATGGGGGTAGGTGGGAGAGTGGTGGTTGGGAAGGGAGGAGAGAGAAAATTTTCGAAATTAGGTGTGGAGGAGAGAGAAAGTGGAGTGAAAAAGAGAGATTAAGAGAGGGAAGGGTGCTTGGGAAAGGGATGAGGTGGTTGGAGGGTGGCTTAGTGATTGGGGATGCTCCCTTGGGACTCGGGGTGGAGTAATGGGATGTATGGGGAAGGGGAGTGGCCTTTAATGGGGGTAGGTGGGAGAGTGGTTGTTGGGAAGGGAGGAGAGAGAAAATTTTTAAAATTGGGTGTGGAGGAGAGAGAAAGTGGAGTGAAAGAGAGAGATTAAGAGAGGGATGGGTGGGATTCTCTCCCTAAGGGTTCTCACCTCACTAATGGATTCACTCCACCATAAAAATAAAGATAGAGCTCACAAAATGGCAATTTTTCATTGATTGATTCATTAAGTTGAAATGGGGGGGAATGGAGTCCTATATATAGGAAACCCACATTTCTACAAAAGTCCCTGACAATTGACTCAATGACAAATAACCGAGGGGGTAGGGGAGAGCCCTTGGGCCAAGCCCAATGAATTGGGCCCAATAGCTAACTAGACAACCTAATGACACTCAAACTTAGGAAAATGAACACAAGACCTAGGAACATGACTCAAATAAAAGGGAAAATACATCAAATGACTCAAATAAAAATTATATAGGACTCAAAATTAAATGACTAGACCATGCCGGATGCAACCGGGGCGAGGAGACGAGCTGTGAACGTGGGCATGGGAGGTGATGTCCCCATCAAGAATGTCAAGCCATTCTCCACCGCCACACCTTCCAAGAAAGTTTGTAAGTACTGTGACAAAGCTGGTCATAGGACCGAAGAATGCTGGAGGAAGCTAGGAGCATGTCTCCGATGTGGAAGCCGAGAACATCGGATCCCTAATTTCCCACTGATGAATGAGCGAGCCATTAAAGACGAGAAGCTCCCGACAAAGAAATAAGGCCGTCTACAAGCTCTCCAAGAGACGGAACCAATGGAAGGAGGAATCATGGAAGGTACACTAATTGTTTGCTCTAAGACTGCTAAAGTTTTATTTGATACTGGAGCAACACATTCATTTATTTCTAAAAATTTTGCTGTTGCTTTTACTAAGGAGCCTAAATGGTTAGACTTTGTCATATCTACACCTATCAAGAACAAGGCCGACCTCACACATCATTACCCAAACTGTGAGATTATGGTTAAAGGAAATAATCTACCTGCCGACCTAATTTGCTTAGATATGGAAGTGTATGATGTCATACTAGGTGCTGATTGGTTATCCACATACCAAGCAACTATAGATTGTCGGAATGGCAAGATAACTTTTATGGATTACTTGAAACTGATATACATTAGCCCTCGGGATAAATCCCCTCTTGTATCATCTCTCCGAGCTAGCAAACTTGTAAGTAAAGGATGTAGGGCTTTCATTGCATTTGTAACTACCACGAACATCGAGGAGTCTAAGCTTGAAGACATCCGTGTAGTTCGAGATTTTTTTGACATTTTTCCAGAAGAATTACCCGGCTGTCGTTCACCATCGACCTTGTCCCTGGTGCTGAACCTGTTTCCAAGGCACCTTACATAATGTCTCCTACTTAGCTGAAAGAGCTAAAGGAACAACTAATGGAGTTATTAAACAAGGGTTTCATCCGGTCGAGTACTTCCCATGGGGAGCGACTATGCTATTCGTCAAGAAGAAGGACGGATCGATGAGACTCTACATCGACTATCGGCAATTAAACCACCTTACAATCAAGAACAAGTACCCACTGCCGAGGATTGATGAATTGTTCGACCAAATATCTGAAGCTAAATATTTCTCCAAGAATGATCTTCGGTCTGGTTATCATCAGCTGAAGATTAAAGAAGAAGACATCCATAAAACTGCATTCCAAAGTAGGTATGGGCATTACGAATTCACTGTTATGCCTTTCAGACTAACTAATGTCCCCGCAGCTTTCATGCAGTTAATGAACAACATATTCAGGCCTCACTTAGACCAGTTCATTGTGGTCTTTATCGATGATATTTTGATTTATTCAAAGTCTGAAGAAGACCATGAAGAACACCTCAAGCAAGCATTGCAGATATTGAGGGAACACAAATTATTTGCCAAATTCAGTAAGTGCAAGTTTTGGCTCGAGGAAGTATCCTTCTTGGGCCATATAATTTGATGAACGGAATTTCCGTGGACCCATCAAAGGTCGAAGTCGTGGAGAATTGGGAGCGACCAACAAATGCAATGGAGATTCAAAGTTTCTTGGGGCTAGCTGGTTATTACCGGCGTTTCATCAAGGACTTCTCAAGAATTGTTGTTCCTCTCACCCGATTGACTCGCAAGGAAATACTTTATGAGTGGAAGGAAGACTGTGAGAAGACTTTCCAAGCATTGAAAGATCTCTTGACCACTACTCTAGGCTTATAATTGCCAATTGAAGGAGAGAAGTATGAGGTATATACCGATATATGCTTCTGGTATTGGCCTCGGGTGTGTATTGATGCAAAATGAGAGAGTCATTGCATACTCTTCCCGGCAACTGAAGAAGCATGAAGAGAACTACCCAGTTCATGATTTAGAGCTAGCCGCAGTGGTTTTTGCCTTAAAGATCTGGAGACACTATCTCTATGGAGAACAATTCACAGTATACTCCGATCACAAAAGCCTCAAATATCTATTTTCCCATAAGGAACTAAACATGCAACAAAGGCGTTGGGTCGAGTATCTCAAGGATTTTGATTTCACTATACAGTACCATCCCAGTAAGAGTAATTATGTAGCTGATGCCCTCAGTCGAAAGTCGAGACTAATATTGGCCAGTTACATGATTCAAGAATGAAAGTTGCTAGAGAAATTCTCTGAGCTTGGTATTAGTACATATGAGAAGAACGGGTGTATTATTCTATCCCATATGAGTCTACATCCGGATTTGCTATCCAAGATTAAGAAGCTGCAAGAGGAAGATCCTACACTAGTGGAGATAAGGGACAAGCTGGATGAGAGACTCAAGCTGGCACCCGATAGAAGACTTTTATTCCATGAACGGACAAGTGTACCCGACTGTCCCAAGTTGAGGAAGAAGGTTCTTGAAGAAGCTCATCGATCGAGATACACAATTCACCCTGGAGCCACCAAGATGTACCAAGACTTGAAAAGGACCTTCTGGTGGCCTAATATGAAAAAGGAGGTAGCGGACTTCGTATCTCGCTGCCTGACATGTCAACAAGTGAAGGCGAAACATCAGAAACCCGCCGGAAAGTTACATCCACTAGATATTCCCAAGTGGAAGTGGGAAGACATTGACATGGATTTTATTATTAGCTTGCGCAAGTCTAGAGGCGGACATGATGGAATATGCGTAATTATCGACCGCCTAACTAAATCGGCTCATTTCTTGCCTATCAAAAACCGATGGTCGGTTGATGTCCTTACTGCCTTGTATATCAAGGAGACGGTTAGATTGCATGGAGTTCCCGTGTCGATCATATCCGACCGAGACCCACGCTTCACCTCTCATTTCTGGAAGAGTCTACAACACTCTCTGGGGACGAAACTCAACTTCAGCACTGCTTTCCATCCCCAGACAGATGGACAGACAGAAAGGACAAATCAAGTTGTTTAAGACATGTTAATAGCCTGCATTATAGATTTCGGCGGTAGTTGGCACGACCATTTACCCCTAGCCGAGTTTGACTATAATAATAGCTATCAAGCCAGTATCCAAATGGCACCTTTCGAGGCACTCTATGGAAGAAATTGTCGATCTCCAATATGCTGGGATGAAGTCGGTGAAAAGCGAATTCTAAGCCCATATATGGTAAGAGATTCAACTGAAAAGATACACCTCATTCGGGAAAGGCTAAAGATAGCACAGTTCAGGTAGAAGTCATCTGCTGATAATAGGAGAAGAGATCTGGAATTCCAAGTTGGAGACCATGTTTTTCTCAAGGTCTCTCCTGGCCGAGGTATTAGAAGATTCGGTGTTAAGGGCAAACTTACACCGAGGTTCATTGGTCCATTCAAGATATTGGAAGGAGTGGGCGAGATAGCTTACCGCGTTGCCTTGCCTCCCCAACTATCAGAGGTGCACAATGTATTTCATATTTCTATGCTGAAGAAGTATGTGCACGATCCTCTCCACGTCATTGACCACACTGACCTGGTGATACAGAAGGACATTACCTATAAGCAGAAGCCAGTGAAGATCCTCGACCGAGAAGTTTGAGTTTTAAGGAACAAGACGATCCCGATGGTAAAAATCCAATGGAATCGATGCTTAGAGCAAGAAGCTACATGGGAAATCGAGGACTCTATGATAAGAAGATTTTCAGAACTATTCTAGTCTGTAAGTACTTCTCACCCTCCATGTCTCCATATATGCAATTGAATTTGGGGACCAAATTCTTTTAAGTGGGGGAGGGTGTAGCACCCCGAAAAAAAAGAGCGAAATAGACCTTTTCTCGAATAAATAAAACCTTAAATAACTCTATAAGAAGGATAAAATAAAAAGTTGGAATGCCCATTGAGGGCCACTATATAATATACACCCCTTTACCTCATATAAACCCCACGTATAGAGGTTTTCCTTTTCAAAACACAAGAGAGAAGGGCGCCCCCTTACTAGGGCGCCATTCACCTAAATGAAGCCCTTGTATAAGGGTGCTATTTCCCAGGGCCACAGTGCCACCAAGCATCCCACTGTATACATATAGATATACTTAGATATATCTCCCTTAAAACCCCACCAACCAACCAATGATACTAACTAATTGACTATATAAACATACATCCTATTTGGGGTTGACCAACTCATGGTGGATACACGTTGTTAAGGGGCCCAGGTGTCTGCCAGTCAGAATGAAATAGCGCCCCTGACCTAGGCGCTATTCCCAATGGGGCGCCCTAACCCCAGGTGCCATTTCCTTTTTGGAAATATTTATATATATATGATATATATGTGTAAGAATCAAAGGATGTAATGCCCACATGCATGGGCGTGATTTCCCAAAATAGAGACTGCCTGTAAGGCGCCATTTCCCTGAGGGGAAAGCTTCTAGAAAAGTTGAAACACTAACGGGTTATGTTTGCTGGCAATGGACCCTTCTCTAGCTATGGATAGCAACGTATTCAGATCTGGTTCCCCATGGACTCTTAACGATTTAGTTCCTATAAACAATTCCTTCCATGCAACGTAGAAGGCCTTAATGTCAACTTGCCATTCTTGCCACAGAAGAGAAGGTTGTTCGTGCCTGTTCTATTGTACACCTGCAGAACAGAAATCTTAGCCTTTTCTCTTCATGTGCAGGCTACATACCACATCTTGCGGCTGGGAGCATGGCTGCAGTGAACGTGGAGGGCTAGGATTCCACGGTTCTACAAGTTAACCACCTCAACAGGTAGGTGTTCTCAAGATCTGGCTTAACTAGTAGTTAATATAGGTTAACATGCATGCTAGTTAAACCTTTTATAGCCGTGATCTGGTCACCTGAGTAAGGGGTATATCAAAAGATTTAGTGGGAAGGTTAGGCTACGCCTATCTGAAACACTAGCTCTTGCATGAGTAGATCTATGATCTTACCTCCGTCAAGTACCCCATGTACATATTGACTATATAGTTGTCGTTACACATAATCTATCCCAATTTCTTGTAAATTGATCCATGTTTAAAAGTTAATATCTATGAAATTAAAATCAAAAACTGTTGCATGAGCATAACCTTGCAATCGTGCTATTTTTCCATGTATATCTATGTCTCTACTTCCTGATTATGTGAACATGTTATAAATTATGAACAGTAAAGCTACGTGATTAGTAGCCACCATGTTCAGGGATTTATATCTATTGAACCATCTCATGAAACTCCTGCATGAGCATGACCTTGGAATCCCCAGATTTTTCCTTATTTTACCATGTCCTCATTTCTAGATTTCATGAAATTTCGCATGATGAACAGTGTTTTGAGTCTTGTGGAGCACCCTGGTGTAGGGTGCCCCTAACCAAGGTGACATTCAATAGGGCGCCCCTAACCAGGGTGCCATTCAATAGGGCACCCCTGGCCCGGGTGCCATTTCACCTTGGGGCACCCCTGGCCAGGGCGCCATTCTCCAGTGTGGATTAAAACCCCCCGATCCCGTGATTAGTCTGTTAAACCCTATCGATTAGCCTGTTAAACCTGTTATATGTTAAACCGTACTGATTAGCCTATTAAACATTTTAAACTTGTTACATGTTCAACCTGTTACCTGTTAAACCCTGCTGATTAGCCTGTTAAACTTGTTAAACCTGTTACCTGTTAAACCATGGTGACTAGCCCGTTAAACCTGTTACCTACTACACCACGTGTAAACCTGTTATACTGTTAGAAACCTGTGATTGTTAACCTTCTGAAATAGAGACCCTCCGAGAAGTCTCTATTTTCTGAAATAGAGACTCTCCGGGGAGACTCTATTTTAACCTTCTGAAATAGAGACCCTCCGGGAAGTCTCTATTACTGAATCCCGTTAAACCTGTCACATGTTAAACCAATTTCCTGTTAAACCTGATCCTGTTAAACCTGACACCTATTAACCTGGTAATTACTTACCTTGTTAAGCATGTTAGCTGTTAAACTTGTTAATTACAGAGCCTGGTAATTACATATCATGTCAAACCTTGTTAATTACATAGCCGTCGTTAAGCCTTGTTAATCCTATAGCATGTTAATCACATAGCCTGCTAAACCTGGTTACATAACGTGTAAACCTGTTATCCTGTTAAATACACAGTTATTGTTAACACTCTGAAATAGAGACTCCCTGAGAAGTCTCTATTTTCTGAAATAGAGACCCTCCGGGAAGACTTTATTTCAGCATTGAAATAGAGACCCTTTGGGAAGACTCTATTTTCTGAAATAAAGACCCTCCGGGAAGACTCTATTTCAGCATTGAAATAGAGACTCTCCGAGAAGACTCTATTTACTGAAATAGAGACCCTCCGGGAAGACTCTATTTCAGCATTGAAATAGAGACTCTCCGAGAAGACTCTATTTACTGAAATAGATACCCTGTGCAAGGGCGCCATTTCCCTGCAACCTGGAATTTTTGGGCTTCTGTCCAACCCTTACCCAATGATCACTGGCCATCTCCTTAACCCTGATTGGCCTATGTGTCCTGCATTTTAAGTAGATAGTCAAAATTCATCATTTACACTTGATATTATCCTTGAATTCTATTTCTGGAAATCTACCTTATGTTCCTACAATGTGTAAAGTTCTTGAAATTCTTTATTAGCTATATAAATGAGAGTGGATGACAAAAAGTATACATAAAATGTTGTGCAACATATAGGGCCTGGTCTAGTCCTGGGAGGAGCATCCGAAGGTACTTGTGCCCATGAGAGTTTATTGACCATGGTGTTTGGCATTGCACCGAAGTACTTACTTGCTTGACTTGACTTGAGACATTCCCACTCACTCTCTCGTGACATACTTGACTTGCTTGAAATGAATTGCTTGGCCCGAAAAAGGGCAATTACTTGCTTGAATGAAATGAATGAAATAGCCAACTCTATTACACTACTTGTTATTACACGAGCTTGAGATCACTTGCTTGAATACTGACTATCCCCTTCTTGGAAGGACTTGCTCGAATGTTAAATTCTTGGAAATACTTGCTTAAATACTAATTTCTTGGAAATACTTGCGCAATTACTTGCAAATTACTTGCTAGTCCCTTGTTGATACATCTTATTGAAATTCATGTGATACTCTCTTGATACAATTCTTGATATTCTTGCTTGTTCCAACATGGATCATTATACCTGTACTAAACATGTAATTAACTTGAAGATTGTTAGAACTTGAGATATAAATCTTACTGAGCGATTCGCTCATCCAGTTACAATTTAACATCTTTCAAGAAATTTAGATAGCGACCACCACCCGGATGGGAATGACACCAAGTGATGAGTGCTAGAGTCACCGATTGGTGTACTGTCAGCTAGTCTTGTGTCTTACCTTGTATTTTCCAAGTTATTGTTGAGGCTTGAAATCGTATGGTACATTTCGGTCAGTTATGATTAAGTTGGATTGGATTATGCCAACATATGTAGCATTATGAATTAATCTGGGATATTACTATGCTGGTCAAATAATTGTCATCTTGGACTATGTATAATATGTCAAATTCTAAATTAGTGATAAATTATTGAGTACTATGCGCACTCTGACTCTACGTGAATGACACGATCTATATAGACGCGTCACACATCCGAGTATCTTCCGCTCTCGGGGTGTAGCGACCCAGATTCCGGATACCCGGTGCACCCGGTAGGACTACTGAATACACGTGATACCGCTTGGAACCCGCGAGGCCTCCCAAGAGCGGGAAAGCTCTGAAGGGATAAAGGCATGTGTAGAGTACATTGAAGCCATAGAGATATAACAGAAGCAATTAAATTTCATTAGATGGGTTTGCTAAAGTAGCAGAAATAAAATTACTTTTTAATTAACATATTCAAATTAACAATTATATCCCAGAGTCAGTCCAAAACTAAAGATAACAAGTCTAGCACAGTACAGTCGACAGAAAGGAAAGACGTACCAAGAAGTCGGGGGAGACCCGACGCAGGTACCAGCTGGCGGCAACGGCACGCAACAAGCACACACACCAGGAACCACGCGGAAGCAGAACGAACAACGTCACCCCACCTGAAAAGCAGGGGTGAGCCACGTGTCACTAGCTCAGTAGGGGTCACGCGTATCCCCACTGAAAAACACGCAGTAACACGGAACAACAACAACAATGAAAACAGCAGGTGTAGTAAAGCAGGAAACTACACTACAAAGCTGTAAAACTACGCTACAAACAGTAGTAGGCAGACGGGAAGTAGGAATAGGGAACAAGTAAGGAAGGGGAAGAACTCGTGCCAGACAAGCGGCGATCGAACTAAACTCGGCACCCCATACTACTCCAAGCAGCAACAGAAGGGCGACTCTGATCTAACAAAGTCATAAGTTACCGATTTGCCGACCCAACACCAGGTCCAAGATAAAGACCTGCAAGAACAGACAAAAAGGTCTAGAAAAGACCACACAGATGACCGACAGACTCGATCACACAAACACGACTAGAATGTCATGCACACTGTCCCACGCACGACCATGACATCATGCATGTGACAGGACACTAACCTCGGTGCAGCCACGGAAAGGCCAACCCAAAAAGGTCACGACGCGCAAGAAACGTGAAGAGCAGTGGAGAGCCACGCGCCACACGCGGACGAACCTCCCCACTAGAGCAACGGCCATCTGCGTCCACAGACGTCTTATGCTGCGCCACGAGTGTCTCGCCTGTAATACCGCTTAAGGCACGGTAGAGTCGCAGACACCCGCACAGAACCAAACAGCATCAAGTAACCAGTCAGGGTCACGCCCGTCGACGTAAGTCCTCAGTCCCTGACCCCGTGTGCACACACTGGCTCTAGCCTAAGCCAAGTACTCCCGCTAGTTTTCTCCCTCGGTAGGACGCTACCGTTGACTGGGAGCCCACGGAACTATCTTACAAACCGTGTCTCGGGAACACCCCTCCGCCATCACCAGGCGAGTCGGCACTCAAAGGCCTAGGGCAAAAACAATCGGAGGCATACAAAACACAAAACTCCGAGCACAAGTGCTAGAGTACTGACAGGCAGACACGCTGTCACACGTACTACGAAGCACCACCGGCAGTACTACAACTGCCAACAGACTTAATACTAGGCAACTAGACCTACCACGCAACGATCCCGAGTCGAACGACTCAAAGGCAAGATCGTCACAGATAGCGGAACAGGCCGCCAATCGGTCTAATCCTAAGCCACGAGAAACGACACTCCGCAGGAAATGACTCACGGAGACCCGAGGGAACACCAAAGACCCTCAGACACACCTGGACACACGGATCGAGGTAACAACACCTCAAGGCATCCTGAGCCAGCATCTCGGACTGGACGAAACCGCTAAGACACCCACACACAAGGTCGCCCATCAACCGCTGGGTCACCCTGGGTTGACCGGAACCCGACCAAAGACACACACAAGAGTAGGATAGAGAATCCTACCACAAGCAAGAAGACTCCTGGCTACCTTACAACGTAGTCTTAGCCCCCATAGGATATCAGGAGACATCCACGGGACAGCGGGCAGACCACAAGGACAAGCCAAGACAAGCAGAAACCAAAATGATGGCAATCGGGGCAGAAGGATTGTCACGCACCACCCCTAGACCGTTACACGAACGTGACGGTCTAGCTCAGGCCGTTACACTCCAACCGTGACGGTCCAACGCAACGCGTCACACACACGTGACGGTCACAGGAGAGCTGTCACACACACCGCCCTAACCGACACCTAGAACACAGAAGGCTAGTAACAGCCTACACCAGGCGCGTTACACAGCTCTGATGCGCCCGACCCGGGCCGTCAGGGCCAACAAACCTCAAACATAAAACCACACTCGAGGCACGTAACGCACGAGACCAAGCGCGTTACAGCGCCTAACGCATCAGGGCAGACGCGTCAGGGCCAACAAAACCCAGAACAAACCAGAGCTCGAACCACCTAACGTGCTAGGCCAAATGCGTTACAAAACCTAACGCGGCCAGGCAGACGCGTCAGGGCAACCTAACGCACTGGAGCAGGCGCGTCAGGGCCAACTAGCTCAAAGCAAGAAACAACTGGCTGAGAGGCATGTAATGGTCCCGACCGGACGCGTTACAAACACCTAACGAACGGGGGCGAGGCCGTTAGAGACAACGACACAACCACCCCAAACTCAGCCAAAACAGCATGTAACGGCCCGGGGCAGGCGCGTTACGACGCTGTGACGCACGGGGACACCACCGTTACACAAACCGACTCACGGTTAAACACAAAGTCAAACAGAATGTAACGGCCTACACCGGGCGCGTTACACCCACCTGACGCACAGGGGCAGGCGCGTCAGGGGAACCGACTTAACCAAAGCACTAAACGACAAGATAGGTGTAACGTGTCTCACGGGACGCGTTAGAGGGTTGTGACGCGCCACCCCTGGGCCGTCACACCCACAACGTCACGAAAACTAAAAATTCCCAGACACTATGACGGTCTATCGTGGGGCCGTCAGGGCATGTGACGGTCCCTGGAACGACGGCCACACCAGTCACGGCGGGAAAACAGAGAGTTGGCCAAATCGGCCCGTTCCACACCCCATTCACGCCGAAGCGCAGGGGAAACAACCCTTGACGATGAAAGACCACTCTAGGAGGCTAAAAAGCCCACGTGCACGGGTTAAAACGCTAGATCGGGGTGATTTTATCAAAACGACCCTAAAAGAGTCAACGAGGTTCCTGGGCTCCTACCGGCCTCGAATGACCTCCGATCGGCACGAAACAAACATGGATGGGATCCTAACGTCCCATCGGTCAGTTAGACACTAACCGAGCTACAAATGGTTGCCATTCTCCGGCGAACCCTACAAAACCCGAAAATCACAGTTTAGGATAAACAAGCCCAAATTCGGTCGTTTCCGCGCCAAACGATGTGCAAGGGCAGGGAAAACGGAGAGGAAGAAGTGAGGAACCATCACCCTACCTCCACCAAAGAAACCGTTCCCCGAAGGGACTAAACCGCGTCGAAAACCACGCCGCGAGCTCAAACACCGGCTTTGAATCCACCGATCGGGATCGCGCCAAAACCACTCCGATCCTCGTTCCGTCGCGCACCCAGCCAGCTCCACAGCATCCCCAGCACGTGCCTCTAGGTACCCCGTCTGCAGCCGGAGCCGAGGAGGCTCGAGAGGAGAGAAACGAAGAGAGAGAGACGACGGCGGCGAATGAGAAGGAGGAGAGAGGAAAAGGAAAGAAAAAGGAAAAGAAATTAGGAATTTTCCTAATTTCTGAAAAATCTGATTTCTGGCCCTATCTCCGAAAAATACGTAAAAATAGTCAAAACGACCGGCTCGCCGAGTACATCGTCGCTGTAGCATCCACGAGTCGAGGAACTGAGAAACAAACTCACCGTATGGTTCCGTAGCTAGTACGTGAGAAAAACCCACACGGCTCGTAAAACTTAACTCGGAGGCCACAAAAGCGAACCGAAACTCAACGAAACAAATCCAAAAGATCCAATGAAGATCCAGCAAGACCTACCAAGGATCCAGGGTATTACATCCTCCCCTCCTTAAGAAATTTCGCCCTTGAAATTAAGGACTAGCAAAGGAGAAGCAGGGAAGAACAACCCAACAACACAATCACAGAAACAACACAAATCTCGAGAAACACAGCTCCGAGGAACACCATCAGATTATAATTACGAGCACACGCTCTCGATCGAGCAGGACACAAGTGAACACAAGTCTGACACCTCCGAAACAAGGGCAACGTCGCTTACGTCTCAACAAAAATAGAGACATGACTGCCACAACAACAAACAACCAACCTAGAAACACAACGACAGCACGGCAAGAAACGGCATACACAAGGAGACATAGTCCTGTCAGCTGACAGCTCGACCACATCATCGACTCTAGTGCCAAAGGCAACAGGGAACACCTGGCACACAGGATGCCAATGACAACACCATTGAACCACAAGCACAATCGAGTCAGTCCTCACTCAGATATTTCATCTGATCGAGTCGCGAGCTAACTCTAAGGAAAAGAGTACAGCAAAGCTAACCGACAAGACCATGGTCCAAAACAGAGACACAAAATCATAGAGAAACAGCGCCAAAACAACTACAACAATCTCGGGGAACGCACCTCAAGGACTACAAACACGCCTCGAGAGCACAATACCCAAGAGAAGAAACGCATACTAGAGGGTACTCAATCAGCAGGAATGCCAAAAAATTCCTCAATACTCGTAAATGCCAATGCCAACACCAGACAGACACCAGCAACAACACGGTAACAGACGAAGTCAAAGCACAAGAAGCCAGGACGAAGTCCCATCGAGAAGAAGCAAACCTCTCGACCAGTGAGTAGCCAACCCACACGCTTTCGCTGCACTCTCAACAACGCGCACAGGCAACAGAACAACCTCGGTAGTCGCACCTCAGCACACACCAGGCGCCATCGTAATCAGCAAAGATCACAATTAACACGCCACGAGTACCGATCCAGCGAGCAACCGATCACAAGGAGCCTAAGTGCAATAGGAGAAGAGTACCAGCTTTAGCACAAAGCACAATGAAAGCATCAATCTCAGCTTACCTTCACGTCCTAAAAATGGTAAATGAGCCTTCACGATACATCGGCCGCTGGACACGGCACGACAACCACGGTGCACAGCAGCTCTTAACACCATCATGGAGTCCAAAGCCAAGCAACCGTATCGCAGAGAGCAGATCAGGCTCAAAACAAAGCTGTCCACACTTAAGCAGACACAGAACAAAGGCATCACCAAGACAGTAATTCCAAGGCAACACTTGAAAAAGATTCCACCAGAAGGGACGAGAAGCAATAAGCTCAACCACGCAAGCTCGCCAGGAAGGAAAATCCTAGCTTGCCTGAGCAACTTCTCAAACACGGAATCTAATCGAGCACTTCAACAGAAGCGAAACACATCTGGAGCTGAACAGACTCAAGCCGGGATGACCAAGACAACGTGAGAACGTGTACGGTCATCAGACCAAGGCTAAAGGCCAACAGCAACCTGAACGACATACGGAGAAAACCTCGAACAACGTACTACAGATTCAAGCCTTCCGGCGAACACTACCAAGTACAACATGATCGAAACAAACACAACGACGAAAAAGAAACACCTCGTCACATCCTGACGAGCGCAGAACCATCTCGTGCAGTGCCAGAACAGCACGCACAAGACAACACACCAAAAACAACGCGACAAAAAATCACAAACCGAAGCCAGCTGAAGACTGTACTGGACTTTCACGACTCTGGATACAGTATATCTCGGATTCCCATGTACTTCACACGACAATGATCTGATAGCTCCGAAAAGAACTCCGAACATCTCAGAACACTGCTCTGATACCAAGCTGTAGCGACCCGGATTCCGGATACCCGGTGCACCTGGTAGGACTACCGAATACACGTGATACCGCTTGGAACCAGCGAGGCCTCCCAAGAGCGGGAAAGCTCCGAAGGGATAAAGGCATGTGTAGAGTACATTGAAGCCATAGAGATATAACAGAAGTAATTAAATTTCATTAGATGGGTTTGCTAAAGTAGCAGAAATAAAATTACTTTTTAATTAACAGATTCAAATTAACAATTATATCCCAGAGTCAGTCCAAAGCTAAAGACAACAAGTCTAGCACAGTACAGTCGACAGAAAGGAAAGACGTACCAAGAAGTCGGGGGAGACCCGACGCAGGTACCAGCTGGCGGCAACGGCACGCAACGAGCACGCACACCAGGAACCACGCTGAAGCAGAACGAACAACGTCACCCCACCTGAAAAGCAGGGGTGAGCCAAGTGTCACTGGCTCAATAGGGGTCACGCGGATCCCCACTGAAAAATACGCAGTAACACGGAACAACAACAACAACGAAAATAGCACGTGTAGTAAAGCAGGAAACTACACTACAAAGCTGTAAAACTACGCTACAAGCAGTAGTAAGCAGACGGGAAGTAGGAGTAGGGAACAAGTAAGGAAGGGGAAGAACCCGCACCAGACAAGCGGAGGCCGAACTAAACTCGGCACACCAGACTACTCCAAGCAGCAATAGAAGGGTGACTCTGATCTAACAAAGTCATAAGTTACCGATCTACCGACCCAACACCAGGTCCAAGACAAAGACCTGCAAGAACAGATAAAAAGGTCTAGAAAAGACCAGACAGACGACCGACAGACTCGATCACACAAACACGACTAGAACGTCGTGCACACTGTCCCACGCACGACCATGACATCATGCATGTGACAGGACACTGACCTCGGGTGCAGCCACAGAAAGGCCAACCCAGAAAGGTCACGACGCACAAGAAACGCGAAGAGCAGTGGAGAGCCACGCGCCACACGCAGACGCACCTCCCCACCAGAGCAACGGCCAGCTGCGTCCACAGACGTCTTATGCTGCGCCACGAGTGTCTCGCCTGCAATACCGCTTAAGCCACGGTAGAGTCGCAGACACCCGCACAGAACCAAACAGCATCAAGTAACCAGTCAGGGTCACGCCCGTCGAGGTAAGTCCTCAGTCCCTGACCACGTGTGCACACACTGGCTCTAGCCTAAGCCAGGTACTCCAGCTAGTTTTCTCCCTCGGTAGGACGCTACCGTTGGCTGGGAGCCCACGGAACTAGCTTACAAACCGTATCTCGGGAACACCCCTCCGCCATCACCAGGCGAGTCGGCACTCAAAGGCCTAGGGCAAAAATAATCGGAGGCGTACAAAACATAAAACTCCGAGCACAAGTGCTAGAGTACTGACAGGCAGACACGCTGTCACACGTACTACGAAGCACCACCGGCAATCTTGCAACTGCCAACAGACTCAGGACTAGGCAACTAGACCTACCACGCAACGATCCCAAGTCGAACAACTCAAAGGCAAGATCGTCACAGACAGCGGAACAAGCCGCCAATCGGTCTAATCCTAAGCCACGAGAAACGACACTCCGCAGGAAACGACTCACGGAGACCGAGGGAACACCGAAGACCCTCAGACACACCTGGACACATGGACCGAGGTAACAACACCTCGAGGCATCCAGAGCCAGCATCTCAGACTAGACGAAACCGCCAAGACACCCACACAAAAGGTCGCCCGTCAACCGCTGGGACACCCCGGGTTGACCGGAACACGACCAAAGATACACACAAGAGTAGGATAGAGAATCCTACCACAAGCGAGAAGACTCCTGGCTGCCTTACAACATAGTCTTAACCCTCATAGGATATCAGGAGACATCCACGGGACAGTGGGCATACCACAAGGACAAGCCAAGACAAGCAGAAACCAAAACGACGGCAATCGGGGCAGAAGGATTGTAACGCACCACCCCTAGACCGTTACACGAACGTGACGGTCTAGCTCAGGCTGTTACACTCCAACCGTGACGGTCCAACGCAGACGCGTCACACACACGTGACGGTCACAGGGGAGCCGTCACACACACCGCCCTAACCGACACATAGAACACAGAAGGCACGTAACGGCCTACACCTGGCGCGTTACACAGCTCTGGCACGCCCAACCCGGGCCGTCAGGGCCAACAAACCTCAAACATAAAACCACACTCGAGGCACGTAACGCAAGAGACCAAGCGCGTTACAGCGCCTAATGCATCAGGGCAGACGCGTCAGGGCCAACAAAACCCAGAACAAACCAGAGCTCGAACCACCTAACGTGCTCGGCCAAACGCGTTACACAACCTAACGCGGCCAGGCAGACGCGTCAGGGCAACCTAACGCACGGGAGCAAGCACGTCAGGGCCAACTGGCTCAAAGCAAGAAACAACTGGCTGAGAGGCATGTAACGGTCCCGACCGGACGCGTTACAAACACCTAACGAACGAGGGTGAGGCCGTTAGACACAACGACACAGCCACCCCAAACTCAGGCAAAACAGCATGTAACGACCTAGGACAGGCGCGTTACGACGCTGTGACGCACGGGGACACCACCGTTACACAAATCGACTCACGGTCAAACACAAAGTCAAACAGAACGTAACGGTCTACACCGGGCGCGTTACACCCACCTGACGCACAGGGGCAGGCGCATCAAGGGAACCGAATTAACCAAAGCACTAAATGACAAGATAGGCGTAACGCGTCTCACGGGACACGTCAGAGGGCTGTGACACGGCACCCCTGGGCCGTCACACGCACAACGCCACGAAGACTAAAAATTCCTAGACACTGTGATGGCCTATCGTGGGGCCGTCAGGGCATGTGACGGTCCCTGGAACGACCGCCACACCAGTCATGGCGGGAAAATAGAGGGTTGGCCAAATCGGCCCGTTCCATGCCCCATTCACGCCGAAGCACAGGGGAAACAACCCTCGATGATGAAAGACCACTCTAGGAGGCTAAAAAGCCCACATGCACGGGTTAAAACGCTAGATCGGGGCGATTTTATCAAATCGACCCTAAAAGAGTGAACGAGGTTCCTGAGCTCCTACCTGCCTCGAATGACCTCCGATCGGCACGAAACAAACATGGATGGGATCCTAACGTCCCATCGGTCAGTTAGACACTAACCGAGCTACAAATGGTTGCCATTCTCCGGCGAACCCTACAAAACCCGAAAATCACGGTTTAGGCTAAACAAGCCCAAACTCGGCCGTTTCTGCACCAAACGATGTGCAAGGACAGGGAAAATGGAGAGGAAAAAGTGAGGAACCATCACCCTACCTCCACCGAAGAAACCGTGCCCCAAAGGGACTAAACTGCGCCAAAAACCACGCCGTGAGCTCAAACACCGGCTTTGAATCCACCGATCGGATCGCGCCAAAACCACTCCGATCCTCGTTCCGTCGTGCACCCAGCCAGCTCCACAGCATCCCCAGCACGTGCCTCTAGGTACCCCGTCTGCAGCCGGAGCCGAGGAGGCTCGAGAGGAGATAACGAAGAGAGAGAGACGACGGCGGCGAATGAGAAGGAGGAGAGAGGAAAAGGAAAGAAAAAGGAAAAGAAATTAGAATTTTCCTAATTTTTGAAAAATCTGATTTCTGGCCCTATCTCCGAAAAATACGCAAAAATAGTCGAAACGATCGGCTCGACGAGTACATCATCGTTGTAGCATCCACGAGTCGAGGAACTGAGAAACAAACTCACCGTAGGGTTCCATAGCTAGTACGTGAGAAAAACCCACACGGCTTGTAAAACTCAACTCGGAGGTCACAAAAGCGAACCGAAACTCAACGAAACAAATCCAAAAGATCCAATGAAGATCCAGCAATACCTACCAAAGATACAGGGCATTACACGGGACGTGACACGTCGCTTCGATTTCCATAAAGTTGGGGAGGCACGAAGACTCTTTTTCCGTATGGGGGTTTTGTCTCCTTCCTATAAATAGAGACTCTATGGGGAACCCTAAGGACATCCTGTTTTCCTTTGACTCTCATGAGGATGTCGTCGCATGAGAAGTCAGATTCTTCGTCAGAGCAGGTTCCCGCCAAAAGGCTGTGCTTCCGAAAGGAAGCCCTGTCGGTGTCGGACCAGCCATCAGGGGAAAGCAGCGGCGGCGACATTTCGGAGGAATACAAGTAGGGGTACCTGCAAGGGTGGCAGGACACCTTAGCAAAGGTGGATCGCCTATTTTGTAACAAGGTGGTGTTGAGCCTCCAACCTGACAGGTTCCGTCCCAAAGAGGACGAGCAACCGCTTGTACCCTCTTCCCCTATCAATATAATTTCTTTTTCTGCAACCTTTCTTTGCATGATGGATGCTTGATCTTTGTGTGATGTGGTTGCCGTCAAATGAAGGATACCATCCATCGCAGGTAGGGGTTACCTTTACTAAGGGGAGTTCTTCCCCTATAAGTAGCAGGGTTTGTCGATGGTTCTAATATTAGTAGGGCTTATCTTCATGCTCATAGCTCATCGTTAGGATCCATTTGCCACCCTTCATGCGCATTTGCCACCTCTGTTGATCTATTTGTCACCACTAATAGGCATCCTTTACTCTTATAGCTTGCAGGAGTCGTCCGCCTTTGCCCCTGGGAGCTGTCGCCTTTGTGCATTTTTTCACCGTGAAGAGCCTTTTGTCACCCCGCATGCGTATTTGTCACCCCTGTCAACCTATTTGTCACCACTAATGTGCATTTGTTACCTCTATCAACTTATTTGTCACCAATAATATGCATCATCAACCTTATCATTCATTTTACTCGCTTCTCTCACATACGGAAGGTGAACCCAAAAGAGAAAACAAATATAATAATTAAAAAATCCATAAAAATTGATAATCAATAAATAAAGTAATTTGTCACATAGGCAAGAAAATAACAAACAAATCATGAATCATTCCGACGTATTTCCGACGAAAACTTTTTAGTCGGATAATACTGTCGGTATTTCCCATTTTTCTGAGCAATTTGTCACCGTTACAGAGTTATTTGTCACTGCTAACAGCTATTTGTCACTCATAAGATCTATTTGTCACCTTTATCGCTAGCCTGCTGTCGCCTATGTTTCGCTTCAAAACATATCTTTTACTTATATTATCCATTTATCACCCTTAGGAGACATTTATCAGTCCTGAAACCTATTTCTCACCAATGATGACTATTTCCCACCACTATGCGGTGTTAGCCGTCGCGCTTGATTTTGGCTTATCTGACTTACTGGCTCCAAAACTTCAAAACTTGTTCTTCTTTCTGTCAAATAGTGATAATTAATAAATATAATATTGTAATTATAATAAAATAAATAAAAATACCAAAAAACCATACAAATCGAAAATTCATAAGTATAACAGAATAATAATCATAAAATAATTATGAAAAAGATAAAAACCATATAAAATGATAATTAGAAAATGTAATATCATACTAATAGTTAAATAATTGTCAAAATGATAAAAACTAAAAAAATTGAAAATGATAATTAATAAATGTAACGGTAAAATAATAATGAAATAACTAAAAATGAGAAAAAACATAAAAATGATAATTAATAAATATAACAACATAATAATAGTACAATAATTATGAAAATGACAAAGACCATAAAAATGATAATTAACAAATGTACCAGTATAATAATAAATATATTATAAAATTGAGAAAAAACATAAAATTGATAATTAATAAATGTAACACTATAACAATAATATAAAATCACCTAATTGTGAAATGTGATAGAAATATAATATAAACATTTCGCTTCATTTAATTAGTGTCGTTTGATGACTAGGAAAGCCTCAGGTCTGTGTTGGTAGAGTTAGGAAACTCATACACGGTTAAACCCTTCAAACGAACTTGAGTTTCTTCAAATTTCACTGTCATGAGATATTTGTCACCGTTATAGAGTTATTTGTCACTGTTAACGGCTATTTGTCACTCACAATATTTATTTGTCACCCTTATCGCTAGCCAGCCGTCGCCTATGTTTCGCTTCAAAATATATCTTTTACTTTTGTTATCCATTTATCACCCTTGGGAGACATTTGTCAACCCTAAAATCTATTTCTCACCACTGATGACTATTTATCACCACTATGCGGTGTTAGCCGTGGCGCTTGATTTTGGCTTATCTGACTTATTGGCTCCAAAATTACAAAACTTGTTCGTCCTTCTGTCTAACAGCGATAATTAATAAATATAATACTGTAATTATAATAAAATAAATAAAAATATCAAAAAATTATACAACTTGAAAATTTATAAATATAACAAAATAATAATAATAAAATAATTATGAAAAAGATAAAAACCATATAAAATGATAATTAATAAATATAACATCATAATATTAGTTAAATAATTGTGAAAATGACAAAAATTAAAAAAAATTGAAAATGATAATTAATAAATGTAACGGTACAATAATAATGAAGTAATTTAAAATGAGAAAAAACATAAAAATGATAATTAATAAATGTAACGGTAAAATAATAATGAAATAACTGAAAATGAGAAAAAACATAAAAATGATAATTAATAAATGTAACAACATAATAATAGTAAAATAATTATGAAAATGACAAAGACCATAAAATGATAATTAATAAATGTAACGGTATAATAATAAATTAATTATAAAATTGATAAAAAGTATATAATTGAAAATTAATAAATGTAACACTATAACAATAATATAAAACCACCTAATTGTGAAATATGATAGAAAAATAATATAAACGTTTCGCTTCATTTAATCAGTGTCGTTTGATGACTAGGAAAGCTTCAGATCTGTGTTGGTAGAGTTAGGAAACCCATATACGGTTAAACCCTTCAAACGAACTTGAGTTTCTTCAAGTTTCACTGCCATGAGATATTTGTCACCGTTACAGAGCTATTTGTCACTGCTAACGGCTATTTGTCACTCACAACATCTATTTGTCACCATTATCGCTCGCCAGCCATCTCCTTTGTTTCGCTTCAAAATATATCTTTTACTTTTGTTATCCATTTATCACCCTTAGGAGACATTTGTGAGCGCTGAAATCTATTTCTCACCACTGATGACTATTTATCACCACTATGCGGTGTTAGCCGTGGTGCTTGATTTTCGCTTATCAGACTTACTAGCTCCAAAATTACAAAACTTGTTCTTCTTTCTGTCTAACAATGATAATTAATAAATATAATAATGTAATTATAATAAAATAAATAAAAATGTAAAAAAACTATACTAATTAAAAATTTATAAATATAACAAAATAATAATAATAAAATAATTATGAAAAAGATAAACACCATATAAAATGATAATTAATAAATGTAACATCATAATAATAGTTAAATAATTATGAAAATGACAAAAATTTAAAAAAAATGAAAATGATAATTAATAAATGTAACGGTAAAATAATAATGAAATTGCTGAAAATGAGAAAAAGCATAAAAATGATAATTAAAAAATGTAACGGTAAAATAATAATGAAATAACTAAAAATGAGAAAAAACATAAAAATGATAATTAATAAATGTAACAACATAATAATAGTACAATAATTGTGAAAATGACAAAGACCAGAAAATGATAATTAATAAATGTACCGGTATAATAATAAATTAATTATAAAATTAACAAAAAGTATATAATTGAAAATTAATGAATGTAACACTATAACAATAATATAAAACCACCTAACTGTGAAATATGATAGAAAAATAATATAAACGTTTCACTTCATTTAATCAGTGTCGTTTGATGACTAGGAAAGCTTCAGATCCGTGTTGGTAGAGTTAGGAAACCCATACACGGCTAAACCCTTCAAACGAACTTGAGTTTCTTCAAGTTTCACTGCCATGAGATATTTGTCACCGTTACAGAGCTATTTGTCACTGCTAACGGCTATTTGTCACTCACAACATCTATTTGTCACCCTTATCGCTCACCAGCCATCTCCTTTGTTTCGCTTCAAAACATATCTTTTACCTCTGTTATCCATTTGTCACCCTTTAAAACTACAATTATACACACAACCTACACAACTCAACATAAAACACACATCCACCGATAAAATCCATACAACATATAACTCAATGAATAAAAGAAATTACAATTATATTAATTCAAATGTGTCATTTTTCACAATTACAATTACAAATCAATAGATATCCGTTGGATCATTGATGTGACATGACCTTGGACTTAAGCAAGCAAGCACTTTCGCAATCTAAATGGGCCAATTTGGGCCGCCGCTCTCTCGTCGCTCACCCAAGCCCGGGGTAACTTGGCAATGCCAAGGTGAGGTTGAGGGGTTGGGCCCTTGCTGGTAGAGGGCCAGCAAGGCCAAGACTTGATTCCCAATGGATGTGGAAGCCCAAGACAATGGGGCCGACCAAGTGCCAAAGGCACCGGTTTCTCTCTTTTCCCACGATGATCACTTATAGCAAATGAGCTTCAGGATCGGGCTCTCGTCACGGCCAGCGGAGTTTATGAACTAATATTGAAAGAACAAGCATGAATTAGAGCAAAGTTTTGGAGCACTCACTCGACCGGTTTGAAGAAACCGGTCCCGCTCGGAGACGAGGGCGAGCGGGGAAGCGTGGGTTCCCCACACGCCGCGCCGGGGTAGCTTGACCTATTTAAGCTATTACAACACTACACCCCATGCAAGGGGGGGATCGTGGGGAAGGGAAGATGATAGTTACATCCAAACACTACCCCCACACAGGGAGGGGCCTTCAGCCGGCCAAGCGGGGAGGGGAAACTAGTGCTAAGAGTGATGAAGATGTGATGACACCGAATCAATCTTCCCTCTGTAATAGCTGACAGACAGAGGGTGTGGAGGCTACAGAACTCTCTCTGGAATTTCACTGAGGGTGAGACCAGTGGGGATCTCTTCGTCTCTGGAACAGGAGTGCCTCTGAATTTTGCCAATTTCTTCAGGGGTCGCTGGCGGCCTGGGCGGGAGTACGAACAGGGTTGCTGAATCTCAGACTGTCTGCAACAGACTATCAACAGCAGGAAGACATGGCTGCCCCGACCGTTCCCGAACTCCGAATCAGTTGCCGTTGGAACCGTTGGAACCGTTGGAACCGTGGGTGAGTCCTCTTTACAGCAGAACAAACGGGGATGCCAAAAGATGCCGGTGAAGATCATACGACTCAGAAAAGTGAGGAGTGGTCGATGTAGATAGTGGGAAGCAGAGTCGAATGCCTGAGGAAGAAAATTGGTAACTTCTGCTGCAAGATGCCGAACAGAGTTCCGCTTCTTGGTTCTGAAAGTAGACAGGGAGAGGAAGAACTTTGCAGAAGAGCTCGTGGCCTGATTCCTCCCGGGATTGTCGTGGTGAAGCTTTCTCTCCGGATCAGAATCTGCAGCTCCTGGTTTCCAACAGCAGGTTGCAGAGGATGCCCCGGCAGCTCCCGACCTTGGAATCAAGCGACGTTAGAGTCGTTGGAATCGTGGATGAGTCCTCTTCGCAGTAAAACTGACGGGGAAGCCGTGTCTTCCTACTGTTGATAGTCTGTTGCAGACAGTCTGAGATTCAGCAACCCTATTCGTACTCCCGCCCAGGCCGCCAGCGACCCTTGAAGAAATTGGCAAAATTCAGAGGCACTCCTGTTCCAGAGACGAAGAGATCCCCACTGGTATCACCCTCAGTGAAATTCCAGAGAGAGTTCTGCAGCCTCCACACCCTCTGTCTATCAGCTATTACAGAGGGAAGATTGATTCGGTGTCATCACTTCTTCATCACTCTTAGCACTAGTTTCCCCTCCCCGCTTGGCCGGCTGAAGGCCTCTCCCTGTGTGGGGGTAGTGTTTGGATGTAACTATCATCTTCCCTTCCCCACGATCCCCCCCTTGCATGGGGTGTAGTGTTGTAATAGCTTAAACAGGTCAAGCTACCCCGACGCGGCGTGTGGGGAACCCACGCTTCCCCGCTCGCCCTCGTCTCCGAGCGGGACCGGTTTCTTCAAACCGGTCGAGTGAGTGCTCCAAAACTTTGCTCTAATTCATGCTTGTTCTTTCAGTATTAGTTCATAAACTCCGCTGGCCGTGACGAGAGCCCGATCCTGAAGCTCATTTGCTATAAGTGATCATCGTGGGAAAAGAGAGAAATCGGTGCCTTTGGCACTTGGTCGGCCCCATTGTCTTGGGCTTCCACATCCATTGGGAATCAAGTCTTGGCCTTGCTGGCCCTCTACCAGCAAGGGCCCAACCCCTCAACCTCACCTTGGCGTTGCCAAGTTACCCCGGGCTTAGGTGAGCGACGAGAGAGCGGAGGCCCAAATTGGCCCATTTAGATTGCGAAAGTGCTTGCTTGCTTAAGTCCAAGGTTGTGTCACATCAATTGGTACCAGAGCAAGTTCTAGACTTGTCTCTACTAAGTCTTGTCCTAGGGCCATTGCATTTATCACTCGATCATCATGGCCACTTCCTACTTAGCCTACTCGTCTCGCT
The DNA here is from genome assembly GCA_022559845.1 of Amorphophallus konjac. Classification (NCBI taxonomy): domain Eukaryota; kingdom Viridiplantae; phylum Streptophyta; class Magnoliopsida; order Alismatales; family Araceae; genus Amorphophallus; species Amorphophallus konjac. Next base: position 154,632,192 of record CM040120.1, on the reverse strand, counting down.
TGGACCCAATAGATGCCTTTGTGTTTGATGGATCCCACCCTAGTTTATATCTAGAATGGGAAAGCTCCATAGATCACCACTTTGGGAGGTTCACCCTGTCAGGGTCTATGCAAGTCAACTATGCCAAAAGTTTGCTATGGCGCCAAGCTAGGAATGAATGGCAAAACATTATCGGCTTAAGGGAAGTTGGAAGGCAAGAGCCAATCGACTCTTGGGTTGAGATGAGAAATGAACTTAGGAAGATTTATGCCCATATGGACCCTCCTATCATCATAGAGGAAGCCCAAGCTCCCACCAATAAAGAAGAAGAGCCTCAATCTTCCCCCACCCCTCATGGTCCGGATCCTCAAAGGCCATGCACCGTCACACATGGCACCCTCACCATAGATGAGTCCATACTCCAATGGCTCAAGCAATGTCCCACCCTCCCTAGCTCACTACCATTGGGATATAAATCCCAAATTGTTCCCACCCGACCTCCCCATGTCACTTATCAAAACTTCTACTCTGTGGAAGACTTGGGAGACCTTGTGGATTGCCTACATTGGAAAGCCCACTTAACCGGCCTACTAGCCATGGGACCATTGGAGCCTAGCACCGTCAACTTTGTCCACCCACCCATCGGTTCCATCACCTCCCTTTGCACAAGTGGGCATTGTACTAGTGAGATCCTCCTATTTCTCCCCTTGGAGGAAGAACCCATCCCGGTCTACTCCCCACCCCTTGAGATCCCAAGTACCTTGAACGGTCAACCCACTAGAGACCTTGGACCAACTACTTGGGAGGAGGATGACTCACCACCTTGTAAGGACCCTGGGGACATAGAGTTCCTCTCTCTAGGTAGCCCTTACCATGATCCCTTTGACCCATTCCAATGGGAGTACGGATACCCATGTGGCCCAACCACCTTATCCACCACCCACCTTCCCCTACTCCAACCCACCGTGATGGATCAAACCCACCCCTTCCTAGACTCGGGTTACACCTTGGGAGCCATGACCTTGGGCCACATATCCCTAGGTAATAAGGTTGTGCCCCACCCCATGATGACCACCTTCTTAGATCCATTCGATCCTTTCCAATGGGAGTCCAAAGATTGTCCCACACCTATACACATGGAAGTCACCTTTGGGAAAAGCACGCATGTGTCTAGGTTTACCATACCCCTTGGCATGAACACTATGTCGGGTCCATTCATTCATATCACCCACATGTCAAGTAGAAAGTATGAGTGGTCCATATTCGGATGTCATGGTCCACCTTCATTCATCATGGGTATTAACCATGTCAAAGGCATCTACGGATGTCTGGGTCCCCCTATATTTATCACCAATATGCATGATAGGGCCACCTACGGGTGCCCTGGCCCACCTAGGCCCACCAAAGTCTACATGACAACATTACATGATAAGTCCACATATGGTTGCCCCGGCCCACCAAGGTTCATCAAGGTCCATATGGCATCATGGCATGATAAGTCCATCTATGGTTGTCCAGGTCCACCCATAACCACTAAAAGGACAGCATTCACAAAATTGCATGAAATCCTTTGCAAGCACATTCGCAAGAAAAATGTGACTTATAAAAGGCGAGCCGACTCTCATCGACGTCACCAAGAATTCCATGAGGGTGACTTTGTGATGGTAAGGACTGAGAGGCTCTCCCCGGGAGCCATCTCCAAATTGAGGCCACGTGGGGCTGGTCCCTTCCAGGTCCTGAGGCGCATTGATGCAAATGCCTATGAGTTAGATCTCCCTGAAGAATATGGGGTAAGAGAATCGCACATTCAGTGTCGCCGACCTAGTGCCATCCAAGGGACCCACGGTGGTACCTAGTGAGGATATTGAGCCTATTCCCTCCGTTGAGAGAGCACCCACCCGAGAGGAGAGTCCACCAGCCAAGAGAGCCCAGCGTGAGCGCATTGAACGAATATTGGATGAACAAGTCACTACCACCAAGAGCAAGGTATACAAGCGCTATCTCGACCGGTGGATGGAACGGTCTCGTTCGGAAGACTTGAGGACAGTACCACTTCTATACCCTCCAAGGAGGGAAGGACACTTACTCGACAGAGTCGAGTTCTCCGCACCCTGGGAGTATGATAGAGACATCACCTCCCATTGCATCCGGTATGGTCTAGTTATTTAATTTTGAGTCATATGTAATTTTTATTTGAGTCATTTGATGTATTTTCCCTTTTATTTGAGTCATGTTCCTAGGTCTTGTGTTTATTTCCCTAAGTTTGAGTGTCATTAGGTTGTCTAGTTAGCTATTGGACCCAATTCATTGGGCTTGGCCCAAGGGCTCCCCCCTACCCCCTCGGTTATTTGTCATTGAGTCATTTGTCAGGGACTTTTGTAGAAATGTGGGTTTCCTATATATAGGACCCCATTCCCCCCATTTCAACTTAATGAATCAATGAATGAAAAACTTGCCATTTTGAGAGTTTACACTTCTTATCTAGTGGAGAGATTCTATTTTTTGGGTGAGAAACCCTAGGGGAGAGATTCCCCACCCTTCCCTCTCTTAATCTCTCTTTTTCACTCCACTTTCTCTCTCCTCAACACCCAAATTCAAATTTTCTTCTCTCTCCTCCCTTCCCAACCACCTCCACTCCCCACCTACCCTATTTAAGCCACTTCCCATTCCCCACAACCCTCATCAATACTCCATCCCTTCCCAAGACCCCCTCCACCAATCCTCTCCTCACCATCCAACCCCCAACTACCCCTCCCACTTTCCCAAGCACCCTTCACACTTTCCCAAGCACCCATTCCCTTCCCCAACACAACCCCCCCATTCCCAAGACAAACAAATTAACCCCACCCTTAAACCCATTTTCAAATACCCTTTCCCTCTCACCCACCTTCCCAAATTCGCAGCCCCCACTACCACCATCTATTGGACCCTCTTCCAGACCTTATTCTCCACCTTCCACACCTTAGAACACCCCCTCCAAGACCCCCTTACAACCAGGGGTCACTCCCACACTCATCTACCCCCTTCCCCTTCTTCTTTCTTGGTCATTGGAAGCTACTTCGAAGTTGCAGTTTGCTGTCCAGAGGTTATAGATGAACTAGCAACTTGCAGCTGCCACTATGACTTCCTCTGGACGAGTTTGAAGACCCAAGAGCCATCGTCAGAAGCGTCTACCAGTCTCCTTCGCAACAGAAGTGGTTTCATCTTCTTCCGATCTTCGAGCTGTCCAGGAGGTCCATTCTCCCACAACTGCGCAGTTCTGCCTTGGCTGAGAACCTAAGCCAGATGAGAAGCTCTGCCACGACGAACCCCGGAGGAATCAGCCCACGAGTTCTTCTTAAACATTCTTCATCGCCCAGTCTACTTCCAGAATCAAGAAACAGAACTTCATTCGGCATTCGTGATCCAGAGTTCTCATTTTTCTCCCTCAGCTACGCAGATCTGCTACCCACAGTCTGCACCGACCAGTCGCCATTGTTATGCATCCCCTAGTCTTCTCCGACATTGGTTGGCTTCCCCGTCAGTTTTTCTGCGAATAGGACTCGTCCACGATTCCAACGACTCTGACGGCGCTTGATTCCGAGGTCGGGTGCTATCGGGACATTCTCTGTAATCTGCTGTTAGAAGTCTACAGCTGCCGGTCTGAGAATCTGAGGCTCTGTTCAAACCTCCATCCCGGCCAGCAGCGACTCCAGAAGAAATTAAATAAATTCTGAAGCATTCCCTTCTCAGCTACGAAGATTTTCCCACCAGTCTCACCACCAGAAAAATTCTTGAGCGGGTTCTACAGCAGCAACACCGACTATCTATCCCTGTTCGCAGACAGCAAGCAGATTCGGTGCCATTACTTAGTCATCCCTCTTTAGTCTAATTTCCCCGCCCCGCTTGGCCGGCTGAAGGCCCCTCCCTGCGTGGAGGTAGTATTGTTTGTAATCTCATTAACCCCCACCCCAAGATCCCCCTCCTGCGAGAGGTGTAGTGGTGTAACTTGTTTGGGCAGGTCAAGCTACCCGGACGCGGTGTGTGGGGATCCACTCGCCTCCCCGCTCGCCCTCGTCTCCGACCGGGACCGGTTTCTTCAAACCGGTCGAGTAAGTGCTCAATCCTTCACTCCATTTAGTGCTTGTCTTTCAATATTTGTTCTAGTTCCGCTGGTTATGCGAGTGAGAGCTCTATCCTCAAGCCCCGTTATCTTGAGTGATCACCGTGGGAAGAGAGTGGAACCCGTGCCCTTTGGCACTTCGTCGGACCCTTGATTTGGGCAGCCGTACCCTTGGGGAATCAAACATTGGCCTTGCTAGCCCTCTACCAGCAAGGGCCTAGCCCACACAACCTCCCCTTGGCATTGCCAAGTTATCCCGGGTCTTAGTGAGCATCGGGTGAGCGGTTTCTATTATCGGTCCATTTTTGAATGCTTAATTGCGCTTGCTTGTTGAGTCCTAGGTTGTGTCACATCAATCATCCTCCACCATCACCAGTTGCAAAAGAATCCCCTCTCTCAGATGACTCCTCCTGCCCAACAATTGCTTCATTTTGCTCAGTTGGATCAACTTCTTCCACTTCATCCTCTATACAGGACCGAAGTGGCTCGGCAGATTCGATCAGATGAAGATTAGAAGCAACCAACTCTGTAGTGTCACCCTCGTCTGATTGCAAAGTTTCGGCACTAGAATCCTCTGAGACACCAATTTTTTAGAATACTCGCTCCATTCAAACCACAATTTTGAAAGAAGCTCTTTTCTGAAGCCGGTATCATGATCTCTCTCTTCTGGAGAATCAGCATCGACCAGCCTGTATGTGTAAACCTTCCTTCTCTGTCATGGTCTAAAAGTACGAACAATAGCTTTGATATCTTGCCAAGCAATTGGTCCTGCTTTTATACCAGGACAGATGAGGAAGGTTTACACATATAGGCTGGTCACTACAGATTCTCCAGAAGAGAGAGATCATGATATCTGCTTCAGAAAAGAGCTTATTTCAAAATTATGGTTTGAATGGAGCGAGTATTCTAAAAAATTTCGACAGCATCTCCCTTAAAAATTGATAATTTTCCACTTTTGTACATCCTGAAAAATTATATTAAACAAAATAAAAATACATCTAACATATGAATTGAGAGATGAAATTAGGAATCATGACATGAGGGATTAAACCATGGCAGTGACACCTTGGATGTGATGTTATAGAGGCCCTGCGCGGGCGACGGTGGCGGAATGGCGATGGGTGGCCGAGGACGACTGCTGCAGCGGTGCTGGACGGCAGTCGGTGGGCAGGTTCGGCTGGAATAGCGGCCGACTGCCCCGGCACGGCACTGGAGGGGCAGCGGTGCTCTACCGGAGTGGCTGTAAGTGGGAGCGCGATGGTGGGCTAGTCGGCACTCATGGCAGTGCTGGTTCGCGGAGGAGAGGGAGGGTGCGCAGGACACCCATGGACACACGGGGACAAGGTGGCGATGGTCTGCGACGAGGGGAGTAAAGCAAGGGATGGGGGAAAATCAAATGACTTCTAACTTTTTAAGGGTAAGAAATACATCGTAAGGGTGACAAATGCTTCTAAGGATAACAAATGGGTCCTAAGGGTGACAAATAGCTTCTAAGGGTAACAAATGGGTGTCTAAACATGAAAAATAGTTGTAGTGGTGACAAATGAAAGAGAGAGAGAGGGGGGCATTAACAAACAGAAAAAATGGTGGCTCCTGGCATACGTCTCTCCCTCCTGCAGTCCTGTTGTCCCGCACTCCTGTTGCTGGTAAAGTATTCGTATTTGTTTACTAAAGTCGGTGGAAGACGAATGGTGTCTCCCAACTTATGCCAACTACTCATGACTCATAAGTTGAGGTTTTTAAAGACGAAGGGTCTCACTACGGCTGGTTTAATTTTAGAAGTCAAATAGTTAAAATGGTGTAGTTATTATAATTTCGGGAAGTGTAACAATCTTCCATCTTATCATATTTTTTTATATTTTATATATTATATTATATTTTCATAATATATTATTTTCAAAATATATATTATATGATATATATACTATTATGAACATATATTTTATGAAACGAATATTATAATATCCGTATCCGGTCCGATTCAAATTCTAATATTATCCATATCCGAAATAATAAATATGATTTAGACTATTATCCTTTAATTAATACGGATTCGAATTCGAATATTATCTAGCTAAACTATTGATATATTTATATTTATTTTTGTTATTTATTACATATATGTATTACGATTAAACATAAGCTATTCCAAGAGTTTCCGATAGAATCTTATTCAATCGGAAATAAACCAAAATTTACATACATATTTCTTTTCATTTATGATAATTATTACATAAATATATGTAAATACTAGTGACAGAAACTTTCTTGTCGAAAATCAGTGGGTAATTACTAACATAATTCCGACGAAATTTAAGTTGTCTCAAAGTTGTCTCTTTTTAGAGACAGATTTCTGCCCGAAATAATAGGTCAAAAATATATCCATATTTATCGATGGATTTGCGACAGAATATTTTCTGTTGAAAAGTTATAATAGTTCCGACGTCTTTCCGATGGATATATTGCCGTCAAAAAATTACGTCGGTATTTCCCATTTTTCTTGTAGTGACAGGCCTTGTAGTTTTGAAAGCGAAATATGCACCGACCTTGTTGAACTAAAATGAACATGTGCACCGACCTTAGTGACAAATGCAATATGTGCACTGACCTCAGAACATGCATGACCTATATGCACATACTTAATACATGCGTAGGCCTTAGCCTAGCACAAGATGAAAACATGCATCGACCTTGTAAATGACTAAGGGAAATGTTCATCGACCTTAGTTAACTAAAGTTCCAATGTGCATCGACCTTAGTATGCACAATGCCAGATGTGCGTCGACCTTAGTATGCAACAAGGGGAATGTGGATCGACCTGATAATGCTATAATGTAAATGTGCATCGACCTTATATGCAGGACTTCTAAACATGCATCGACCTGATATGCCATCATGCAGATGTGTATCGACCTTAATATGCACGATGCAAGATGTGCGTCGATCTTAGTATGCAAAATGCAAATGTGCATCGACCTTCTAAATGAACAAGGAAGATGTTCACCGACTTTCTATATGCACAAGGCAAAAGTGCGTCAACCTTCATTCTGCATAGGCCCGATGTGCATCGACCTTAGTTCTTCAAACCAAGAATGTGCATCAACCTTAGTTCTTGAATTGCAGCATGTGCAACGACCTTACTTCTATGATGACTAAGGTAGTATCGACCTTCAACAGTAGTTGCATCGACCTGAATAGTAGCTGCCTCGACCTTTCTTGCTGGATGGCTAAAGGTGCATCGACTTGTATAGTAACTGCATCGACCTTTCTTTGGAGGTAGCTGATGTGCCAAGAGGTGCTCCGACCTTGACAGTAAAGTAGCATCATCCTTGGCTGGTGCTGGCAAGAGGTGCTCCGACCTTCGCTCGTGCTAGCAAAAATGTGCTCTGACCTTGGCTGCGTGCTAGCAAAAGGTGCTCTAACCTTGCTTCTTATCTGAAAGTGATATGCATCGACCTTACTCCTTAAATCACTAAGGTGCATCGACCTTAGTGTCTGGAGCTTTGATAGCTTGTACTGTCTGGAACTTTGACTGGCCAACCAAGACTATTGACTTTTCTTGTTGACTGTGCGTTGACTTCATTGACTTCTGTGCACCTATCAATATAGTGACCTACCTTGACTTCTGTGCAGCCAAATACCTCATTTTCTGTGTCTTGATTTCTTTCTATCTTTGCAGACACATTTTGTTGCCAATGCTGGCTTGACCTGAAATGCATGAATGTTGACATTATCAAATGCAGGTCAAACTCATCAATGAGTCATAATCAGAAGTCATCAAAACAATAGAATTAAGCATGTTACATACATGCCCAACAACGCGGTCAAGGGATGGCCGCACAATTAGAAAACGGTCACGCGATAAACTGTCATTTTAGGGTTAAAACGGTCTGAGATAAACCGCATCATAGATTAAAACGGTCTGAAAGTTGTCCGCCAGAGTAACTTGCGGTTCCTAGCGGGCCGCCTTCTGTCTGGGGACAAAAGCTATAGAATAGTAAAATAAAATACTAACCTAGGTCATGTTATGCATGGAAACAACGTAAAACACGTAGTAAAACGTGCTAGAAGAAGATTAGGCCAAGAATATGCATAGGAGAATATGATTTAGACAATAATTTCAACTTAGTTGAATTAAGGCTAAGTTCATGCATGAAGATACACCAGTTGCGCAGTCTAAATAAAACATCAAATTTTCAACGTATAATGCATGAAACCAACTAGAAATAGAGGACTTTTACTCCTAACATCAAGTTTAAGCCATTCACGAGATAACCTACCTCTGGATAGAACTCTAAACTTCGAATTTAGGGCTGGAAGTTGATCCTAGTTCCTATTTGTTCTTAACCAAACCAACAACTTTGTGGCCTTCTAACTTCTTATCCCCTTCACCTATGACCCTGAAATTTTAAGGGTGAGAAGATGGTATTAACAAGAATAAATAACTCTAAAGAACCTATATCAATTTACCTTGTTTAGGGCTTCTATCATGCTGCTCAAATTGGCCCGGTCACACAAGTTCCTGGGTTGCATGTACCGAACCAGCGACTTTGCAAGCTTCTACCTCCCTGATGACTTGATCTCCTAAGATGAAATTCGGAGAGAAGTTAGACCTTACTACAATAAACAAATTCCTAGAAAGAGCTTACCTCTAATTTTTCCTCTTTACTTTAGTTCCACGCGAGCCAAAAGTAAGGGCCGTGCATGTTGGACTTAAGGCCTATTTATAGGGTTTAGCTAGGGTTTCACGGATTAGAACGAACCTAGAGTCCTAATTAGGCCACCAATTCGATCTTAATGCGTTCTAGAGTCCTCTAGCCTATAGATAGGATTGATCACAGGTGATTTGGATGCCAAAGTTCCCAGCTTTTCATGCCTTCTTCTATTCACGGAATCTGGAGAGAGTAGCGGTAGTATGGAGACCGTTTTATGCTTCAGGCGGTGCCTCGATAGACCGTTTTTATCTTTGGGCGCCGAATTTGAATTATTTCAAACTCTTTGTTGATTTATCCGATAATTGGTATATTTATCCCTTAATTTTTGTAAATAGCCTATTTTAAGCATCTAGAATATGGGCCAAGTCTTGTGGGCTTGGATTTAGGTCTTTTGGGCTTAATTAAAAGCGCCAGGTCCATCAATGAATACAAGGGTTTTTTTCATGGAAACCATTGTTATATGTGAAATTGCAAAAAAAAACACTCTTAGAAACATAGTATCATACATATTACTATATAAATTCTAATTATGTGCATGTATCATCGGAGTAACCGCGCGTGACCAGCCGTGGGTTTAACTACGCTTAACGTTGACTAGGCTTAGGATTTGTCCATACTACCCCTGGTTAAAGACCGAACCGTGGCACTCTTCGCAGTTCTTTCTCCCTCCATCCCACCTTCAACCCGCTTCCGTCCCCATCCCCAATCCACCACCTGAAAACCCTAGGTAAAAGAGAATGACATTGCGGTTCACGAATCTTTGTCCTTGCCTCCCACCTTCAACCCGCTCCCATCCCCAATCCCAATCCACCTGAAAAACCCTAGGTAAAAGGGAAGGACACTGTCGTTGGCCTTGGAGCATCGCCCGGCTCGGGGAAGAAGTTCTTTTCTACATTTAAAAGGTAACAGGAGCCGAAGGGTGTGCATTTAAAAGTTCCTGATAAACTATCTACCAGGTAAAACTTCCTGATCCCTAATCCCAATCTCAATTTCCGGAGACCTCTCCTATCTGCATGGTAAAAGGCGAAAGGAGGAGTTTTTATAATGCCGTAGAGCACTAAACAAGATTTTTTGTGGGTTTAGGTCTAGAGGGAAGGTTGTGCATTTAAAAGGCATCCAGCGCCATCTGATTTGAGTGGGAGGGTGAAATCTAGAGGACCCTTTTCAGATAGACAGAAAGGTGAAGATTGTGGGCCCGGTTAGTTTCTTAGTCTAATTTATACACCTCATGATTCTACACATGTGGGGCACAGTATGGGGTGATGAAAATAAATGTTGGATGCATTGTCAGATGCCTATTTTTAAATGTGCAGGGTAGTGGGGCTTACTAGTAATTTGTCTTCTTGTATATGTTTGCATAATCTTGGACACCGGTGCTTTTAAATGTGTTCTTGTTAATTAGGAAAATTTGTCTATGCATGTGTGTTTTTTGTCGTATTATATTTCTCTTTTGTCATATTAGGATGGATGAAGAGGCAGACCTCTACACTTTGCTCGTCAAGTATGGGGGATATTGGAAGACTGATAAGGATGATCTTCTACACTACGTCACCGTCTGATGAAGCAAAAAAATTTTATGATATATAGGGATTATGCTAATCTTAATGATTTGTTAGAACTTGTCTGCACATTGATAAAGTGGGAGAAAGATGATATAGTGAATATCATGTGGAGGGTCCTCAAATGTCGACCTAAGAAGTACAAGAACATTGTGACTGATGCAGATGTTCTCATAATGTTTGATCATTGTGAGCCGAAAGGGACTATAGAGATTGTCATCACAATAGAGTCTCTGTCTATTCATGCACAGTCATAAGGTGACCCTGGAAAGAATGCAAGGAAGCTACCTGCTACAAGAAAAACAAAGGAGAAGCAACCTGAGGTTGAAACAGAAGCTGACTTTGTAGACTTAGATGCTGCTGATTCTCCCTATGATATCAGAGAGTACCTGTCAGTTGGGGATGAATTAAACACACAATTTGCATAGTCTGTAACTGTTAAAAAGCCTACAGAACAGAGTGACATGGGTGATGTGGGGCAAAGAACTAGTGTCTCCAATCAACAAACATGCAGGCAGGAAGAGGCTGAGACCCAGTATGAAAGCAACAGACAGAAAGATGATGCGGATGATGATTCAGACTCTGATTTTGAAGTAGAATCTGAGAATAGCTATCATAGTCTCCCATCAAGTGATGAAGATGATGATTCTTTCTATGTACATGAAGACAGGGAATATGGCATTGAGATATTAGAAAGTAATGATGAGTGCCCTAACATAGAGGTGGGTGCCAGATTTCAGAATAGAGAAGCACTTAAGTTAGCAATTCAGCAATACTGTGTTAAGACTGAATGCTATTTGAGGACTTACAGGAGTGATCTTACAAGACTTATACTAGAATGTGGCCATAGCAAGTGCCAATGAAGATTGCATGTATCTAGGTTGCCCGATGGGGTAACTTTTGAAATCAAAACAATAAGAGGGGAGCATACATGTCCCGGGAATAACATGGTCGGGAACAAGATGGCCACACAAAAATGGGTGGCAGTCAAGGTGAAGGCATGGTTAAGTGTTGAAGGGGACATTGCCCCTGGAGAGCTGCACAGAAGACTGAAGGACAAGTACCATATTAACCTGCCATACCATAGGCTTTGGAGAGGAAAAGAGCTAGCATTGAGACATATTCATGGTTCATGGGAAGAAATATATGGCCGGGTCCAAGATTTAGCAAATGAGCTTCTTACTAAGAACCGCGGAAGTAGAGTTCAGTTTGTCACTGATGATGAACATAGATTTCTCAGGTTTTTTGTTGCCTTTAAGGCTTGCACATTTGGATTTGTCAATGGTTGTAGACCATTAATTGGGTTAGATGGGTGCCATATTAAGAATAGATTTCTTGGAGCTATTTTGAACTGCTTTAGATGGGAATGATGGTCTCTTCTCAATTGCTTTTGCTATTGTAGAGTCTGAGAGTGAGTCTAGTTGTAGCTGGTTTCTGAATAACTTAAAAGAATCCATTGGAGATGATAGGCAGGGCCTTGTTCTAATTTCAGACAGACAGAAAGGTCTTGAAGAGGCTATCAAGCTGTATTTTCCAAATTATGAGCACAGAACATGTGTAAGACATTTATACAAAAATTTCAAAAAGAAATTTCCAGGAAAGTTTCTCGAATGGTTAGTCTGGAATGCAGCTAGATGCTTTACACAGCAAGGCTTTGAGGAGTACATGCGACAAATAAAGGAAGTAAGTTTGATGCATATAACTACCTAAACTCAGCTACTACTAAGGGGGAGAAATGGAGCAGATGTATGTTTGGAAGGCAGGGTAAGTGCCATTATCTCACTAACAATCTTTTTGAGTCTTTTAATGCATTCATTGGGCAGGCTAGATATAAGGTGATTTTGGATTGCATTGACTCCATCCGGCAACAAATAATGAAGACAATGGAGGCTAAGAGGAGGAAATCAAGAAAATGGAAGGATTTCCTAGTGCCAAAAGTCGGGACTCATATTGTGGAAATAAGCAGAGGTTTAGGGTACTCCCAGGATTTCCTAGTGCTAATGCCTATTTACTTTGTTTCCTTCAAAGATAATTTATGTTTGCCTACTCAATTTGTATCAGTTAGCCATTTCATGATGCTTCTTCCATTCATATTGTCATTGACCATAGGGCCCCTGGCCGTCCAAGGAAGGATGGTAGGTCTTCAGATACCGCTCCTCAATCCAGTCAACCTCCTAGTGCCATTCATCATAGACCACTGGGAAGATCAAGGAAAGATGGTGGCTCTTCCATACTGCCAGTAGCAGAGTGGCTCAAAGTGGACGACCGTCAACCAGGTTCATTCTAAATTTTTAATATCAACTTGTACTACCAATAGCGCACTCAAGTGCAATGGCAATCTAACTTTTTTCGTTGCATTGTCACATGTCAGCAACTATTCCAAATAGAAGATTGGATTTGCCAAGCATGGCTGTTTTTGCCCAAGGTTCCTCTTCTGTGGCCAGTTTGAATGTTCCTGTTACGGACACACAGGGAAACACTTCTGCGAGCAATGCCAATCTACCTAGTCCAGGGTTTTGATAATGTGCATTTTAATGTAATGAATTCTTAGCACAATGTGTATTTTGATGTAATGAATTCTATCCGAAATGAGCTCAAAGGAATGTTATCCGGAATGAGCTCTTACGATGTAATGACTTTTAACTAGATGTTATGAGTTTTTATGAATTCTTACGATGCTATCCAGAATGAGGTCTTATGATGTAATGACTTTTAAAGTTTATGTTATGAGTTTTTATGATGTAATGATATTGTGTATAGCATCTTATGAGTTCTTATGAGTTCTTACTATTGGACCCCTTGGTGAGTTTATTCGTTCAGTTTGAATTTATGGTTTTCAAGGATCTCTGAGAGTCGACACTCTTAAGTGGTTTATAAATCTTGCACCGACCTACCTTGAATGTGCACCGACTGTCTTTTGAAGCTTTACATGTTTGCACCGACCTATCTCTATGTTTCAAAAACTTGCACCGAGTTTCATATCCGGAATGAGCTGGTCCTTGTAGTTTCTACATAATGTGCACCGACCTTCTTGGCATCTTTCAAACTTGCACCGAGTCTCATAAACGTGCACCGACCTCTTTCTTGTGTTGAACTCAATGTGCACTGACTTGTGTTTTATGAGTTTCTGAATGTGCACAGACTTTGGCCTTATATGCACCGAGCCTTCTCAATTGTGCACTGACCAGAGATTGTTTCTTGCTGCAAACAGAACGTTTGAAAGAAGGGGGGGTTGGAGGCTGCCATGTGTGCCCGAAATTTGTCTTCAGATCTTTGTATTTTTTCTGAAGGACATGAGTCTCCCCATGAATACCATCTCTTTCTACATGTAATAAGCTCATTCCTATTTTCATGTCATTGATGCAAACACTCTTTGAGTCTGATTCTCTTTTGACCTCAGGGTGTTCAAGTTGCAAATGGGAACGAGCAGAATTAAACTCTTCCTTAGGAAGTAAGTTACAACACTTGTCTTCATGTAGTTTGAATGTGTAAATGAAATGTGCATGTGCAATTGCCCCTCAGAACTAGTATTAGATTATCTCTACTACACTTGAAACTTTATGTTGATCAATTTGTAGCATGTTCAACTAGTTCACCAGTTAGCTTTCTTGACAGCTTGCCAACCAGTTTGATAAAGTAATGACAGTAAGCCAGTAAGCTGTAGTCCTGTTGTTGAGATAGTTAAGCAGTTTAGTTTCTCAGTGAAGAGGTTGTCTAATATGGAATGAGTCTAAAGAAGTCAGTTGAAGTTGGACAATTAGCAAGTCTTCGCCTTTTCTGCTGACTTATGTATTATCTCCTAATCTTCATATCTTCTTTTTTTTGTTTCTTCTGTCCAGATTTGGTTAGTAACCCAATTAGCCTGTACTTAGTTCATTGCATTTGGGTATCCAATAATTATGAAAAAGGTACTAAAAATATCTATCATTAAGCAATAGGCAATACATTTGGAAGAGACAAATATATGTCATTAACCAAGAGGATCAATGCCTCAGTACAAAACATTTAAACTCTCGTGAAACGATACATTAAAAATAAAAATATGAAGACTACTATAATGATACATCTCTTGAGTAAATCTCTTATACATTCTATCTGCTTCTATAAAGCTTCATTTTGCTTTTCAATAAGTTCTTGCAAAGCTTGAACTTGATACTTCACATCCACAGTGGAATGGTGAAAATCATCAACCCAGTTGAAAAAATCGCAAGCATTTGCAGCCTAAACAAAAATCAGAAATGTAGTGATCAGTTATAAAAAATGTATCAAAATAGCACCCTTAAATTAAGAAAATAAATATGAAAATTGGTGTTTATGTTACCCCCCATCTAGAGCATCCATAAAATCACCGCCCTTTACTTCTTTCCTGGGTAGAGTTGAAGGTCCGACATGGCCGGTGGCAGAAACACATCGGAGGTTCAACTTGTACATGGGGTGGTCGGAAAGAAGTGCCAATAGATGAACTCTGGCTCATGTTCACGTTTAGAGTAGAATCTGGTGCAAGGAAAACTAGAGTGGGTAAAGAGAAGATTAGAGGGTGGCGGAGTTGCGAATATGGTACAAGGAAAAAGAAACCATCCCGCCGGAGTAGAACGATGAAGAACCTATTGGCTGCTTCCTCTTTTATCGCCCGAGCTTCACCTACCAACCGGAGCGACCAGGCTGTGTGGAGGGGAAGAGAGAAAAGCTCCTTCTACGGAACGTTTGACGACGGTAGATCCAATGACCTTGCCCATCGGAGATGAAGATCCTGCTGGCCGGTGATGAAGAACCCACTGGCCGCTTCCACGTTTATCACGGGCGAGCTTCATCTGCAACTACCTCTGTAGGGGAGAGGATGAGAGGAAACCCCCCTCTCATGAACCCTAAATGATGGCTGTCAGTTTGAATGAGGGACATTTGGGTCATTTAACACCACTTTAACGAGAATATTAGAATCTCCGTCGAATATTCGATTATCTGCAGACGGAAGTTAACTCCGATGATACTTGCACATAATTAGAATTTACATATTGATATGTATGATAATACATTTCTAAGAGTGGTTTTTTTGCAATTTCACATATAAGAATGGTTTCCATGCAAAAAAACATAAATACAAAGCCTTAATATTTGGCTTTAATTAATTTAGTTTAATTTAATGATCCATTTATTTCTAGAAAAAAATCTTAGAAAATCTTATAAAAATTCTAGAAAATTCTAAAATACCTTACACAAATTTTGGGGTATTACACACTCCCCCACGTAAGGGAATTTGGTCCCCAAATTCAATATATATATTTTATGGAGTGTGTACTTACAATTGAATAGCTCGGGAAATCTCCTGCGCATAGCTTCTTCCATATCCCATGTAGCATCTTGATTCGATCCCTTGTTCCACCAAACTTTTACCATGGGAATGGTTTTATTTCAAAGCTGACGTACCTCTCCTTCAATGAGTTTGTAAGGCTTTTGTTCGTACATCAAATCTTTTTGAATTTCCAAATTATCATAGGAGATAATGTGGAATGGATCATAGACATATTTCATCAACATAGAGACATGGAATACATCATGAACTCCTGTCAGTTGTGGAGGTAATGCTAGATGATACGCCACTTCACCCACTCTTTCAAGAATTTCAAAAGGGCCAATGAATCTTGGCGTAAGCTTGCCTTTAATACCAAACCTGTGAATACCATGACCAGGGGAAACCTTGAGAAATACATGATCTCCTACCTAAGTTCCATGTCTAACCTTCGGTTATCAGCATATGACTTTTGCCTATCTTGGGCCACCTTAAGTCTTTCTCTTATCACCTTCACTTTGTCGGGTGTATCTCGAACAAGATCAGGGCCTAGAATTTGTCTTTCACCGACCTCGTCCCAGCATACAAGTGTATGACAATTCCTCTAATATAATACCTCAAACGGTGCCATTTGAATGCTAACTTGGTAGCTGTTGTTGTAGGTAAATTCCACAAGAGGTAAATGGTCATGCCAGCTTCCACCGAAGTCTATAACACATGCCCTTAACATATCTTCCACTACCTGATTAGTCCTTTCAGTTTGTCGATCAGTTTATGGATGAAACGCGGTACTAAAATTCAACCGGGTTCCCAAAGAATATTGTAGCCCCTTCCAAAATTATGAAGTAAATCGAGGGTCTCGATCAGAAATAATGGTGACAGGGACACCATGTAATTTAATTATCTCTTTTATATATAAAGCAGCCAAGATATCTACAGACCATCGACTTTTAATAGGTAGAAAATGAGCCGATTTTGTTAGACGGTCTATGATCACCCATATCCCATCATGTCCACCTCTTGATTTAAGCAGTCCCATGATAAAATCCATCCCTATACTGTCCCATTTCCATTCCAGGATTTCAAAGGGATGTAGCTTTCCAACATGCTTTTGATGTTCTTCCTTAACTTGTTGACAAGTAAGGTAACGTGGCACATAGTCTGCTATCTCTCTCTTCATATTGGGCCACTAATAATTTCTTTTAAGATCTTGATACATCTTGGTAGCACCAGGATATATATTTTATTTCGATTTATGAGCTTCTTCTAAGATCATCCTCTTAGTATCATCATGATCCGGAATACATGTATGACCCCAAAACAATAACCTTCCTTCATTTGTAATAGATAAATCTGGTCGTTGTTCCATATCAGCCTTAATCTCTAATAACATAGGGTCATTTTCTTGCAACATGACTAGATCTTCAATCAATGTAGGTTGAGTCCGAATATTGGCTATAAAGTAATCTTCTTTCTTCACATCAACATCTACATTTAACTGAGCAAATTTAGAAATAAGATTTGTCAAACCTTTCATAAGACTTGATAGCTTCCCCATCGATTTCCGACTGAGTGCATCGGCAACAACATTTGCTTTGCCTGGATGATATTGAATAGAAAAATCAAAGTCCTTGAGATATTCCAGCCATTGCCTTTGCCTCATATTCAATTCTTTTTGAGAAAAGAGGTATTTCAGGCTCTTGTGATCTGGATATACAGTAAATTTCTCTCCATAAAGATAATGATGCCAAATCTTCAAGGCAAATATGACAGCAGCTAGCTCCAGGTCATGAACATGATAATTTTCCTCATGTCGTTTCAATTGTCTTGAAGCATAACAAATCAACTTGCCCTTTTGCATGAGTACGCACCCTAGGCCAATACCAGATGCATCGGTATAAACTTCAAATCTGCCACCTTCAACAGGCAATGCCAGTACAGGTGCCGTGATAAGATGTTCTTTAAGAGCTAAGAAGTTTTCTTCACATTCTTTTGTCCACTCGAAAGGATTGTCTTTTCTAGTGAGTCTTGTCAATGGAGCGGCGATCTTGGAGAAATCTTTGATAAATCACCTATAGTATCTAGCCAGCCCAATGAAACTTCAAACTTCTGATACGGTATTTGGTCGGCTCTAGTTCTTAACAGCCTCAACTTTAGAAGGATCTACTGCAATGCCTTCTTTAGAAATAATGTGGCAAAGGAAAGAGACCTCCTTAAGTCAAAACTCACATTTATTCAATTTAGCATAGAGTTGATGTTCATGTAAGGTTAGCAACACAACTGTAAGATGTTCCTCGTGTTCCTCCTTTGTTTTAGAATAGATAAGGATATCTTCAATGAAGACGACCACAAATTGATCAAGATATGGTCGGAACACATTGTTCATTAGTTGCATGAATGCAACAGGTGCATTAGTTAAACCGAACGGCATAACCAAAAATTCATAGTGTCCATATCTGCTTCGAAATGTAGTCTTGTGAATGTCTTCTTCCTTGATCCTCAGCTGATGATAGCCCGACCTGAGGTCAATCTGGGAGAAGTACTCCGTGCAGAAAGTTGGTCAAATAGCTCATCAATACGCGGCAGTGGGTATTTGTTCTTGATGGTAAGTTGATTCAACTGCCGGTAGTCATTGCACAACCTGAGGGAACCGTCCTTCTTCTTAACAAATAAGACCGGTGCACCCCAAGGGGATGTGCTAGGTCGAATGAAACCTTTGTCCAGTAGCTCTTGAAGTTACTTCTTTAATTCCATCAACTCCGTGGGGGACATCTTGTAAGAAGCTATTGACAAAGGTGCTGCTCCAGGTGTAAGTTCAATGGTGAAGTTAACCTCCCTGTCGGAAGGTAAACCAGGCAACTCAGAAAGAAAAACGTCAGGAAACTCCTTAACTACGGGGATTTCATCTATCAGAATTTCCTTAGACTCAGTAACTACTACGGAGGTAAGGAAAGCTTCACATCCTTGCGAGATAAGTCTGCAGGCGTGAAGAGAACATATGAGAGCATGATTCTTCCTATATTTGATGCCAAGGAAGAAAAATCGCGGAAGACCTAGTTTTTGAAAAGAGAATTTATATAGGCGTCGTGGTCCACAAGCCAATCAACTCCTAATATGGCATCGTAGCCTTCCATATCAAGGCATACGAGATTAGTAGGAAGATTATGGCCTTCTATAGTCACCTTCA
Source organism: Amorphophallus konjac (assembly GCA_022559845.1). Classification (NCBI taxonomy): domain Eukaryota; kingdom Viridiplantae; phylum Streptophyta; class Magnoliopsida; order Alismatales; family Araceae; genus Amorphophallus; species Amorphophallus konjac. The sequence continues at coordinate 154,613,363 of CM040120.1, read as the reverse complement.
CTAGTAAGGAAATAGGTTTTCAATTCCGTTCCCGAACCTAAAGGGGTTACTATGGTTAGATCTAATGGTAAGGGAACAGGTGCGATTGGTAATGTTTTGGCAAAGGAACTAGAACTAAAAGAATGAGTAGCACCAGTATCAAATAGTATGAAAGCCGGATGTGAATGAATGTGAATGGTACCTTCAATAAGCTCCCCTTCTTTAGTTGGTTCTTCATCCAGAACGACATTCAATCTAGCTTGCCGTTTTCTTCCACCATTGTTCCTAGTATATTGTTGCTCCTTCATGAGGGGACAGCCAGGCATGCGGTGCTCCCGACTTCCACATCGTAGGCATGCACCCAAGCGCTTCCAACATTCCTCGGCTGAATGACCGAATTTCTCGCAGAAAGAGCAAGCAGTTGTCAGAGACTTTTCTTCTTGTTTAACCTTCTTGTTCCAGCGATCATCCTTGCCGTTCCTATTCGAGATCTCTTCTTGTTATCCCGAGAGTTGTATGTAATGCTGAACTTTTTCTCTTTTCTTCCTTGCTGATCAGACTTTCGGCTCGGCTCCTCCCCGTTGCCTTTGAGTTTATCAACCTTCTCCAAGGTCCATTCATAGAAGTGTGCCCGTTGGACCATCTCTGCATAGGTCCGAATATTTTGTGGTCCAAGTTGCTGAATGAAGATGGGACGTAGCCTGTCCATGAAGTAATTGGCCTTTAGAAGGTCAGTGCTCACTAAATGTTGAGCATATGGTGCCAAGCGAGAAAATTGTAGTTCATATTCCGCTATCGACATCATGCCTTGGTGTAGAGATGAGAATTCTGCCACCTTCCTCTCCTTGACATGTTCAGAGAAATATTTGGCTCAGAAAAGAGCAAGAAATCCCTCCCATGTGTGTGGAGCATTCAGAGGCGGTGCCGGAATAGACTTCCACCAAGTCCGTGCATCTTTGTTGAGTTGGAACGTGGCTAGACGAACCTTTTCTTGACTGGTGCACTACATAACGTCGAATATCCGGTTCATCTTGTTGATCCAGTTCTCTACTTCATCTTGGTTAGAAGATCCAGAGAACCGTTGATGATTTAAACTCCAAAAATTATCGTGCAAGCTACCTGCGCCAGCCGTTGCACCAGCTTAGGCCACGGTTTGTAGGGCTTGGGTAAGACTTGCAATAGTTTACTACATCTCGTCCCAGTTCACAATCAAAGTACATGAGAAAGTGGGCATTTAGTTATTTTCCTTAGGATCAGGAAGATTTACCCTAACATTATTTCTATAAAACTATCTCGCCCTGGGTTCTACCCAATTCTCACATGGGTTCGGAATTTCTTCCTAATTCATAGGTACGGGTCCTTAACCTTGGACTTTAGCCTATGACATGATATTTTCTTAGGACTTTCTTAGGTCTAGGCTCTGATACCACTTTAATTGTCACGCCCCGAGCTTTTTAATACAGTGGAAGGAATTTCAAGAACGTGAACAGCCGGCATGGTAAGCCTCTTGCAAGCAAGAAAATCAGAGCGCAAGACAATCACATAAAGGTAATTGCCCAAATAAATTTCTCAAAACTACAATTTTATTTCATCAATAATCAAAAGAACACAAGACCAATAATATTTGACAACCTTCTATCATACGACTCAAGAAATCAAAAATTACAATGTGACTTGAGTAGATACTAGATAACTAAGGCTTCTCTCATTCCAATGGACCATCAATCGCTCTCGGACCCGCTACTAGCATAATCTGAATCCGACTCACTAGTATTTCCTGAAAAGATGAGAAAATAGTATGAGCACACATGCCTAGTAGGTATCTTTGTATCAACATGAAGGTAATATTTAAGTGATTAATGCTTTAGCTCTAGAATTAAGGAAAAATGAGAATGCGGTAAATCATACATCATAAACCAAATAACCAAGAGTATAGAGTCATGAGATATCTGAGCAAGTAGACATGACCGAGTATGTGAACAAGCAAGAGATAATCATGTAGATATATATTTGGCCTTTCATGAACAAGAAAGTACTTACACAACCTTATAATGGTTATGTACTAGAATGTCATTAACAAGCATGTAATTTCCATAACAAGTCTCGTGATTTTTCACTCATTTATAAGAGAAAGTACTCCCATCGCAATGCGACGCCAGTATCATCGTACCCCATGGTTTATAGCATGTTTCCGACCATCGGCTGTTGGTGTTAGCATAGAGCCCTTGGACACAATCTGTGTCCGATCTTACATCTTCAAGTTATAAATCCAGCTACTTCCACGAGATATAATAAAGTGTGGCCAATAATGTAACGAGTTCAATGATAGTTTCATGATAATAATATCAAGGTAAGAATGCTTCAATTAAGAACATGAGATTTCAAAGAATGATTTAAATAGACATTATGCTACGGAGGTATTCCGGCAGCATAACGGTACATTCCTTAGCTTCCATAATTCATTAATGACTTATTTAAAATAGAGTCTTATGTTCCAGATAATCAGAACTCATCTAAGAACACAATTAGCACAACCCTTAGGTCAATCCTCGGGTTAAAACATGACAGGATTAACCGGTCGTCTATTGGGCCATTTCAAGAATAAAACAGTCATAGCCAGGCCGCTTAATTGATAATAACGGTCCAGGTAAGGTCACATTTAAACTGTGTCAACCAGAATCAAGAAGAAAGTCGACACTTGAAGAATTCTAGAGAATAACGGTCGCCAGGGGGCCGTTTTGTGAACAAAGATGGTCTGATTAGAACCACTAAGTAATAGTAACGGTCTCCTATTGGGCCGCAATTAACCAGAGTATAGAAATTAAAACACCGGTCATATGAGTACATTCTAGACCAGCTCGACGTCTTAGTGTGAATCCCAGGCTCGCGGAGGCTTACGGAGGCCTTGAAATATAATCCTCTAGTCCGACAGAAGGAATATCTGGTGGAGAGGTTCATAAGTCCAAGAGAGTGTGCTATAAGTGCAAAGTGTAACTAATGGTCGCATACCGTAGCAAACGCCATGTACTTATGAAAATGACTCAAGAGATGAGAGTGATACGGTGAAACCAATGGTAAGAACCATGATAGTAACATCACATAAATCATGTGCATATCATAGAAAATCCTTTAGTTACAAAAGTATAACATTTGTCATGAAATTACATGATAATGAAAACATAGGTTCTAAAACATGCCCATGCTGTAACAGGGTGTCTAGCAGGAAAATAAAATCGGGTTACGTGAGAAATAACATAAATTTAGTACTAAATATGTGATATACTAAATTTGGGCTTGGGCTGGTTCACAGAACCAGGACGCGGTCAAGGATGGCCGCACAATTAGAAAACGGTCACGCGATAAACCGTCATTTTAGGGTTAAAACGGTCTGAGATAAACCACATCATAGATTAAAATAGTCTTAAAGTTGGCCGCCAGAGTAACTTGGGGTTCTTGGAGGGCCGCCTTCTGTCTGGGGACAGAAGCTATAGAATAGTGAAATAAAATGCTAACCTAGGTCATGTTATGCATGGAAACAACGTAAAACACGTAGTAAAACATGCTAGAAGAAGATTAGGCCAAGAATATGCATAAGAGAATATGATTTAGACAAGAATTTCAACTTAGTTGAATTAAGGCTAAGTTCATGCATGAAGATACACTAGTTTCGCTGTCTAAATAAAACATCGAATTCTCTCCGTATAGTGCATGAAATCAACTGGAAATAGAGGGCTTTTACTCCTAACATCAAATTTAAGCCGTTCACGAGATAACCTATCTCTGGATAGAACTCTAAACTTCGAATTTAGGGCTGGAAGTTGATCCTAGTTCCTATTTGTTCTGAACCGAACCAGCAACTTCGTGGCCTTCTAACTTCCGATCCCCTTCACCTATGACCACGAAATTTTAAGGGTGAGAAGATGGTATTAATAGAAATAAGTAACTCCAAAGAACCTCTATCTAATTACCTTGTTTAGGGATTCTATCTTGCTACTCAAACTAGCTCGATCGCACAGGTTCCTGGGTTGCTTGTACCGAACCAGCGACTTTGCAAGCTTTTACCTCCCTGATGACTTGATCTCCTAAGGTGAAATTCGGAGGAAAGTTAGACCTTACTACAATAAAAAAATTCCTTTAAAGAGCTTACCTCTAATTCTGCCTCTTTACCTTAGTTCCACGCGAGCCAAAAGTAAGGGTCGCGCATGTTGACTTAAGACCTATTTATAGGGTTTTGCTAGGGTTTCACGGATTAGAATGAACCTAGAGTCCTAATTAGGTCACCAAATCGATCTAACAATCGATCCTAGGTGATTTGGATGCAAAAGTTTCTAGCTTTTCATGTCTTCTTCCATTCACGGAATCTACAGAGAGTAGCGGTCGTATGGAGACCATTTTATGCTTCAAGCGGTCCCTTGATAGACCGTTTTTAGCTTTGGGTGCCGAATTTGAATTATTTCCAACTCTTTTTCGATTTATCCAATAATTGGTATATTTATCCCTTAATTTTCGTAAATAGCCTATTTTAAGCTTCTAGAATATGGGCCAAGTCTTGTGGGCTTGGATTTAGGTCTTTTGGGCTTAATTAAAAGGGCCAGGTCCATCAATAAATACAAAGCCTTAATATTTGGCTTTAATTAATTAAGTTTCATTTAATGATCCATTTATTTCTAGAAAAAAAATCTTAGAAAATCTTATAAAAATTCTAGAAAATTCTAAAATACCTTACACAAATTTTACGGTATTACAGCCCCCTCTCTCTCTCTCTCTCTCTCTCTCTAACACACGCACACAGGTATAGAGTGGGGGTGATCCCCTCTATCTCCCTCTTCCTTACTCTGTCTCCACTCTCTAACTCTCTCTCTGACACACGCACACATAGAGATGGAGGGGCCAAGCCCCTCTGTCTCCCTCTCCCTTACTTAATCACCCTCTCTTACTCTCTCGCTCACTGTCGCACACACGCACACAGAGAGGGGCAAGGCCCCCCTCCCATTCATTTACCCTGTCTCTTTATGTCTCTCACAGTGATGAAATTTTCATACAGGGCTATTAGCATCGGGTACGACAACGGCGTTCATTCTATCTTTCTGACAAATTTTCACCAATAAACGGTCAGTAAAATATATTTTTTGAAAATATATTGTTTGATTTCAGTTTATTTTAGTTTATTTAATTTTATTGTTTATTATTATTATGTGGGTGTGTGTTTAAATTTATTATAATGTTGGTGTGTGTTTGGGAAAGGGAGGGCGGCCCATCCGATGGGGAGGGGAGGGGGGTACAGTGGGGCGGGCGGGGGTGGGGGGTTTGGGAGACGGAGGGGGGCACATTCGGGAGGGGAGGGGAGAGTGGGGGGGGGTAGGTGGGGGACGGGAGGGGACGGGAGAGGAAGGGAGGGGGGTTTGGGAGAGGGAGGGTGGGAGGGGACGGGAGGGTGGGGGGCACATTCGGGAGGGGAGGGGAGGGTGGGGGACGGGAGGGGACAAGAGAGGAAGGGAGGTGGTTCGGGAGAGGGAGGGGGCACAATGGGGAGGGGACGGTTGGTGGGGGTGGGAGGGGACAGGAGAGGACTATGGGGGGCACGGAGGGGACGGGACGGGAGGGTACAGGGGTCAATGGGGGACGGGAGAGGAGGGGCGGGGGGTAGGGAGGGGATGGGAGAGTAGGGGAAAATATGGGGAGGGGATGGGAGAGTAGGGGAAAAATATGGGGAGGGGAGGGGGACACATTGGGTGATTGAGGAGGGGGTGTCGGTGGGGTATGGGAGAGGAGGGGGCACAGGGGGGAGGGGAGGGGAGGGTGGGGGTGGGAGGGTATGGGACAGGACTAAGGGGGTCACGGAGGGGAGGGGAAGAGAGGGTGGGGGGTCGATGGGGGACGGAAGAGGAGGGGAGGGGGGTAGGGAGGGGACGGAAGAGGAGGGGAAAATATGTGGAGGGGAGGGGGACACATTTGGTGATTGAGGAGGGGGGTCGGGGTACGGGAGAGGAGGGGGCCCACGACCACTGGCTCAAAACCACCAAAAGCAAGAATTTGAGCAAGGAAACACCGCCCATTATTTTTGGTGGGGATGGGAAGCTTTGGAGGGAGACGGAGGGGGCGGGTCTAGGTGGGTGGAGTGGAGGGGAGGCGGGGTCCTGTGGGAGATTGGAGGGGGTACAGTGTGGGTGGGTGTTCGGTGCGAGAGGGAAGGGGAGGGGGTTCCATCCAAGGGAGGGGAGGGGGTATGATTTTTTTTTGGGTTTGGGGAGGATTTCTTTGTGTCCTCTCCTTGGCTATTTTTTCTATTTACATTATTTCGATTTAATGTTCTTCATTTGAATGTTTTTTAGAATAGATGTTCTTTAATTTGATGTATGCATAATGATAAGTGAGATGCTATTTAATTTTATGTTATTTAATTACATGGGATATTTCCTGTGAGTCGAGGTGCGTGGGTGTGACCTAAGATTACATGCACCTCAAGAGAGCGTGTTAAACCCGTGTCAATGAACCTTCTAGTTTAAAACTTTGGGATTGATGTGTATGTTCTCATTTTTTTTCTGAGAATGTATATATCTACCTCAAAGTCTTGAATTGTCCCGTTTGGACAGTCTATGAATGTTTAATCACACTTGGCTCGGGGCTGCCTTCCTACTGACGTTGCCATCCGGGCTTGTGGTATTCCATTGTGTTCTAAGGGCTCTTGTTGTCCATTGCCTCACATCGAGTCTGATCTTCACCTTTTCTTCCAATGGCACATAGCTAATGATGTTTGGATAGAATTACATGCTTTCTTAAGGTTTCATAACCTCTCCGTTCTAACTGTGGCAAATGGTGTTCTTGATTTCCTCATGGATTGCCACCCCTCCTCCTTGGCTTGGTGTATCTCCACATGCCTTTTTATGGCTGTGCTCTGGGAGTTGTGGTATTGCCGAAATGTGGCTCGTCATGGTGATTCGCCCATGCACTCTGGTCATGTCCTCCGTCGGATCAGGCTTGCAATCTGCCCTATTATTCGTTCCCTTAAGATTAAAGGGAGAGATTTCTCCCGTTCCCAGCGGATGTTCTTGGCTTCTTGGGGTATGGTCCTTCCCCCTGCTTACCATGCCCCTCCCAAGTTGGTTTGGTGGGTTGCTCCCCCCCCCCAGGTCGGCTGAAGCTTAATGTTGATGGAGCATTTAAACACAACACCGGCACTGCAGGTGGTGGGGCATTGTTCGCAATCTTGTGGTGATTTTTTATTTGCTTTTATTGCTGCTTATCATGGGGTATTTTCTAGCCTTGAAGCTGAGGCCTTGGCTCTTCGTGATGGATTATTCTTCTGCTACTCCAAAGGTTTCTCTATAGTATCCGTCGAATCGGATTCCCTTGTCCTTGTGCAGACAGTTAAGGGTGGCTGCTATCGGCTATGGTGACTCACCTACATCCTTCATGAGATTGCTGCCCTTTCACAGTTGCTCTAGGCCTTGTTCTCTCATATCTTCAGGGAGGCCAATCAGGTGGCGGATTGTCTTGCTGGTTTGGGTTGTGGCTTGTCCTCATCTCCTTCTTTATGTGTTTCTTGGCCTGATCTGCCAACTGTTGTAAAGGGCCCCTATCACCTTGATAAGATAGGGTGCCCCTCTATTAGGGCATAATCTCTGGGTTCTTGTCTTGCTTGTTCCTTTTCTTTTTTGCATTTTATCAATAAAATTGCCTGGTAGGTGTGTGGTGGTGTAGTGGCCAACTCATCCCCACTCTGAGGGGGTGAGCGCTTTCCTGCTTCCCCTATCAGGTACTGCTTTATTAAAAAAAATATTTAATCGCACTTAGACAGTCATTTACTATATGTGTTTGTATGGTTTGTTGAGAATTTCAGTTGTGTCTTCTCACTCTTCTCTTCTATACCTTTATTGATTTTGAATATTTTCTTAACCACTTACTTAAGTGTTCAAGATAATATCATAATGAATAAATATTTTTGGTATATCGGAGAACTGTGAGGAGATGCTGCTAAATTTTTTAGCAAATCGTACAACACATATAGTAAGTGATTGTGCGATCAAACCTTCATGGATGGGTTAAAAAGTAATAATCTAAATAATACACCCTTCCTCTGCAAATGGTCTATGGCGAACGATGTGAGAAAAGGGTCGGGCTTATTTTCAGGAGTAATGATTTCAAAGTTATTTGTGTATTAACATTTAGTGGGTGCAGGTAAAATGTTGACAGATCGTTCATGGATGTATCGTAGAATAGTTGACCGGGTGGTGTCTGTTAGTTTAAGCATGGAGTTGAGAGTTTCATTCATTTTGCATTGGGGAATCCAAATGCAGTAATAGACCATGATGGTCACATTCGATGCCCTTGTTCAGGTTGTAGAAACTTGAGGTGGCATTCACCATGGGATGTGCAATATCATTTGTACAAGAAAGGGTTTGTGGATGGTTATGTGAATTGGACGTGTCATGGTGAGGATGTCTTGTCGTATGAGCTCGACAATATTACAGGCACAAGTGCTTACATGGATATGGTTGTTTATGCTACTGGTCCTAGTTTTAATGTTCATGAGGAACAAGCATACATGGAAGAAGCGTCGAATAAGACAGCCGAAAGATTTTATCAACTACTTAGGGATGTTGATGTGTCGCTGTGGAATGGTTTTGAAAAGCACACTCGGTTGTCGACAGTCTCATAGTTGTTGAACTTGAAATCTAAATTTCACATCAGTGAGACTTGTTTTAACCGTCTCCTCCTCTTGATCAAGAGTATGTTACCTCGAGACGAGAAGTTGCTATAAACTTTTTACCGTTCAAAAAAATGTCAAAGAGCTGGGGCTTAGATATGTGAAACTAAATGCATACCGGAATCACTGTATGTTATATTACAAAGAGGATGCATATAAAATATCATGTTCTATTTGTCGTCATGAAAAATTCAAACCTAAGAGAGGGGACAATTCAAAGCAAAAATGTGTACCTTACAAGGCATTGCGATGCTTCCCTCTTACGCCTAGGTTGCACGGGTGTATATGTCCTCAAAGATGGCTTGACATATGACATGACAGACCGAAAGAGTATGCCGTGCCGATGATATAATCAGTCATCCTGCCGATGGTGAAGCTTGGACTCACTTCAGCCGTACTCATCTTGCTTTCTTACGGGAGCCACGTAATATTAGGTTGGGTTTATGCACAGATGGTTTTAATCCATTCGGTGGTTCAGTGGCGTCATACTCTTGTTCGCCAGTGTCATGACACCGTACAACCTTCTGCCAGACATGTGCATGAAGTGAGAAAATCTATTTTTATCCTTTCTAATTCCAGGTCCAAAAAGTCTGGGAAAATATTTGGGCATATATCTCAGACCATTGATTGATGAACTAAACTTTTTATGGACTAATAGAGTTATTACTTATGATGCATGTAAGAAGTAAAATTTTATTATGAAGCCTACACTAAAGTGGATACTAAGTGACTTCCTTGCATATGGAATGCTATCTGGTTGGAGCACACATGGGAGGTTAGCATGTCCTTACTGTATGGAAGATACTAAATCATTTGTATTGAAACATGGTGGGAAAGCATGCTGGTTTGATTGCCATCGTCGGTTTCTACAAAGGGACCATCCTTTCCAAAGAGAAAGGGACTTATTTAAGGAAAACGCTATTAAAATGGATGAAGCAGACTTACAACGGGTGTCTGGTCGACATATGGCGACATAGGTGCAAAATTTACCAAATGTAGAACAGCTGCCCAATAGCACATGACAACTCCCTCAATTTGGAAAGGATCACAACTGGAACAAAAAAAGCATTTTGATGCGGGACGAGACCACGGACACGACAAGCTCGTGATTGTCCCTTAAGGAGGGAAGCATTGGATGTGCGCGGTTGAGAAACCGGCAATGAGCTAGCGTGATCGGCTCTCTTTTGTGCCCAGATCGGGTCACGGGACGGTCACGTACTCTCTCGCAGCAGCAGTAATGAACATATAAAGCGAGCTAGATATCCCTACACATGCTCTCTAGCAGCGGCATAAACAAATATATATGAAGTAAGCAAAATGCCGAGAAGGGAGCGGAAACGATACCTCCACGCTACTGAGCGTGGGGAAGACGGACCCGGTCGAAACACGTACTCCCGGACAATTACTACACCAATGTTACAGCAATGGACTACGGCCCACTCCACGCAGGGAGGTAAAAGGCTACACAAATGGGCCCGGGAGGACCAAATTCGGGTTGACGGGCGACTTCTCGCGTAGCTTCGGCAGCATCCAAACTTGTGACGGTGGGGCCCACGTGCTGTCCGAAGGGGCCGTGTGGGACCCGGTGGCACCGCTGCAATGGGGAATGCCTGGATGAGCGCTCCCTGGAGTGGAGGCTCGCTGGTTCGCCGGCTGGAGGCCGGGCGACTCCGATCGGCACCGGTCGGAATAACCGGCCACGGATCTGCCGGTTCTATTTTCCGGCGCGCGCTCCGGCGAGAACAGACGCTGCGATCAGTCCCGATGTCGGAATGCAACGAAACCAGCGCCGTTGGAAAGCTGCTTCATAGGAATTCAACCCTATGGGATTACAAAAAAATAACCAGGCCTGTAATCCTAAGTGGCGAATTTTGAAGGTTGCTGTTGTATAGTACCCGGACTTTTAGATCAACAGAGAATTTGTCTGAGAACTTCCGTTGACCGCTAGGAAGACCTCGGATTCAGAAATTGTGTTCTTCATGAAAGTTGTAGGTATTTCAACAAGAAAAAAGGAAATTATTTTTGAGACAAGTTTGGAGGTGGTTACGAATTGTTATGATGTTTCTACTGTCAGTGGGTCGGATCTGGAAATTGGCTGACAACACTGTAGCAGAAGAAGAACATGATTTTTATAAAATAGATTGGAGGCTGATAAAAAATTAATAAAATGCATGGAGTGAGGGGTTGATGGATAGAACTCCCAGTAAAATTGGGAGGGTTTGGAAAAATCAAGAAGGTGGTCGGAGATGGGAAACTCAGAGCTACTGTCACTGTAGACAGAGACAAGAAAGATCTGGGAGTGAAAGATGAAAGAAAATTAAAAATTACTAAATAAATGAATTTGGACGTGAAAATTTAGGTGGAGGTGGGGATTTAAGATAGGAACACACCATAAAAGTTTCAGAGCAAGAAGGTGTCGTGGCTGATAGCAGGAATTCTGAGAAGGAGCTTATGTTGGCTGAAGACAGAACTTCGACGGTGGCTCGATGGCGGCTTGTTGGCGGCACGAACGGCGACGGCGGCGGCACCGGTGAAGATCAGAGGTTGAGAGGGGGAGATAGAAGGTATATCCACTCTAGAATGGGGGTTGGGGATGAAGAAACTAGAGGGAGAGAGAGGGGAGGTCAAAATTCACTCAAGGGGGGGGCTCATGCATAATGCTTTTTCTCATTTCATTAATTCTAGAATAATTGAAATACATGACTTATATAATAAATAAAAAAAGACCATGAATACCCTTAGATCTAGGATCTGGAGGGACATTTAAGGGACTTCATATTTGATCCAAATAAAATAAAAAAATGAAATTCCTAATTAATTCTAATGGGGGGACAAGGTAGGAAAGGTAGGTAGCCTACCTTTGAAATTTTTAACCACTTGTCTACCATGTGGTCAATTGGCATTCCAACCTTCTAGACGGCCACCTAGGATGGTTGACCAGCCCCACATGGTCTAGGTGGACCAATGGGAAAGGGGTGAGGGTCCCCTTGCTTGGGCCTACGGGAATTTTACATATAAACCCACTAAGACTTACAATTGCGTACCCATATAACACAAGGGTATACATACAATGATGAAAGGACATAAATGTAAACAAAATGCGGACGGTCTTGTCTCGATGTCCCCATCACATTTTCTGGGAAATGCCTTATTGGTCAACTCTTCTAGTACGACACAATCTAGATGTCATGCATATCGAGAAGAATGTTTTTGACAATGTGTTCAACACGATCCTCAACATAAAAGGCAAAACAAAGGACAATGCCAAAGCGCGTATGGACTTGAAGATGCTTTGTAAACGTCCAAAACTAGAACTACAGAATGTACATGGAAAAACTGTGCAACCTAAAATAACTTATGTGCTTTGTGATACATAGATCAAGGAAGTGTGCCAGTGGTTGAAACAGTTGAGATTTTTAGATGGATATGTGTCCAACATAGCCCGTTGTGTGAATGTTAATGAGGGAAAAATATATGGACTAAAAAGTCATGACTGTCATGTGTTCATAGAGAGGTTGGTGTTCATTGCATTCCGTCACTTATTTCCAAAGCCTGTATGGGAAGCACAGACCGAGCTGAGTCAGTTTTTCAAAATTTTATGTGCATCAGAACTCAAACTTCGGGATGTACAAACTATTGAAGAAAATGTGGTCACGATTGTTTGCAAGCAAGAGAAGATATTTCCTCTGACATTCTTCGATTCGATGGAGCACCTGATTATCCATTTGCCATACGAGGCTATAGTCAGAGGGCCAGTATAATTTCGATAGATGTATCCATTTGAGAGGTATGTGAGAATTATTTTTCTTTTGGCTGCTACATGTGTAGGATATGTATGTCATTGCCATCTGAATTGTTGTTGTAGGTGCATGCATGAATTAAAAATGAAAGTTTACAACAAGGCAAAGGTGGAGGGTTCGATTACTCAGGCATATATTATTGAAGAAATTTTAAACTTCTGTTCGATGTACTTTGAGCCATAGATTCAAACTCGTCATACTTGACCTCCACGTAAAGATGATGTGGGAGTTGTTGATTCATCCGATCGACTCTCTATATTTAAGCATCTTGGACGTGCGTTCGGACATTGCTTGACTCGGACACTCGAAGATAGAGAGTTGTACGCCGCAGAGATATATATTCTTCTGAATTATACTAAGATTGAACCCTATGTTGAGTAAGAATCCTGGTAACATTTCCTTATGTACATAAGTTATTTATCTTTCTTCTTGCCATTTAAGGTAGTAGTGTATTCATATTGCAGATAATTTGATTCAGAATTAGTACAAGAATACCCAAATATCCAGGATGTGGAGGTTGAAAAAAAACGCGAGAAGTTTTTTGCCATTTGGCTAAGATATCGAGTTAGTGTCGATCGTTGAATTTATACGTTCCTATTTACTTTGTGGAGGTAAATGTTAATATTTTAACTACTCTGATTTACATATAGGTTGAACAAGGTCTTATTACTGATGAAAGAGTACTCGAGATAAGTTATGGCCCCTCGAAAGTTGCACGTGCCTATCCAGAATATATTGTGAATGGATACAGATTTCACATGAGAGATTATGGATGAAATAAGTCTATGATGAACAGCGGTGTATGTGTTAAGGGAAGTGCATACAATGAAAATGAACTGGACTACCATGGTATTCTTGAGGAAGTCATAGAATTGCAGTATCTGGGACAAGACAATCATGTATTCCTATTTAAGTGTCATTGGTTTGATCCTAACTCTGTTCGACATGACACAACATATGAGATTATCGATGTCAAACATAGGTCTAAACTTAATACATATGAACCGTTCATTTTGGATGCGCAAGCCCAACAAGTGTATTATTAAAGCTATTCATCGTCCAAGAATAAAGATTGGTGGGTAGTTTGTAGGGTTAAAGCAAGACTTTTTCTCACTTATGAGTTGAATCTGAGTGAAACTGTCTTAGAGGATGCTAATGCCGAATATTTTTAATCAAACGAAGTTGACGCTGTAGGTTCCACACATCTTCATTTGGACGAATCTGATGAGCCATTGTCGTTACATGCGGGAAATGGAGTGGAAGAAGTCGATCCGATGGACCTAAATGTTTATGTTATAGGGGAGGAGGAGTTCGATGAAGATGAAGAGTTTGAATCTCATGAGACTACTATGGATGATGAAGATGAGGCTGAGTTAGATATATCATTAGCATCTGAAGAGGAATTAGATAATATTTGATAATTTACTAAGATATTATTACATTTTTGCATAATTGTTAATGATATTTTTAAATCTTATATAATTGTGGATTAATATGCATTAATTTTATTATTCTTATTAATAAAGAGATGGTCCGAGGAGGTCGTAGGGGGATTGGGAGGAGACAGGGCAGTGGGCAGCGCTCTACTCCCTCCTCTTTGGCGTCTACTTCGGGCACAAGTATATCTATTCTCTGATTTAGCTATATAAGTGTATTAATTATATATTAGCTTAAAATATTTATTTATTACATGTTCGAGTGTCGGCTCACTCCCAGCACATGAGACACCGCCCCCACCATAGCTGACAGGTATGTCTATTTTGAAAATACAATGAAATGTTGTGTGATTATATGTTATGCTTATGATATCTAATTCTTACAGGTCCCAGTGCCCTCCCACCAGCTGTGCAGAGCACACCCCCACCACCTCCCACTTCAGGTATGTATATTTTAATCTCCAGCAAAATATTCTTTGATTATATTCCATTTGCTTATGACATCTAATTCTCATAGGTCCTAGTGTCCTTCCACCAGTTGTGCAGGGCACACCCCACCACCTCCCGCTTTAGGTATGTATATTTTAATCTCTAGCAAAATATTCTTTGATTATATTCCATTTGCTTATGACACTTAATTCTTACAGGTCCCAGTGTCCTTCCACCAGCTATGCAGGGCACACCCCTACCACCCCCCACTTCAGATATGTATATTTTAATTTCTAGTAAAATATTCTTTGATTATATCATTTGCTTATGACATTTAATTCTTATAGGTCACAATGCCCTCCCACTAGCTATGCAGAGCACACCCCCCACCTCCCGCTACAGGTATGTCTCTTTCAATTTATAGCCAAATATTCTTTGGTTAAATGTCATGCTTATGTGATTTAATTCTTACAGGCCGTAGTGCCCCTGTCGGCTCCTCCACTTAGCCGCTACACTCTCTCGGCAATACTTACGAGGGCGAGGGAGGCGGGGCGCGTGATGGACGTCTGACGTGCTGGGTCTCTAGGTAAATTTATATGGTTATGAATTACATTCATTATTTATCCTTTAGCTGTCTAATGCCAACTATTTTAACATTTGTAATTGCAGTGATAAGTTAGAACCTGGTGAGGCTATCCGTTATTCTATGAGACTAGTAATTGCACATGTTCCCAGGCCGACAATGTCTTTCAAAGAATTTCCGATGGGCATCTGGGATTTATTGTTCGACATGTTCACAGTAAGTAATTTAATCATTTAATTCACGTATTTCCCCAACTTAATTCAGAACAGTATACTAACCCATATAACTTAATTTATTTACAGCGGACTTATCAGTTCTGGAGTGGACAGGACGTGACGAGAAGTCATTCTGCCTAGGAGGCTATTGTGCAGACGAAAAATTACCGAAAGACATTGCATGAAGCCCAAGCAAGGGCTAAGAAAAAAGCTGGTGGGAGTCAAGATCGACAGTTGTGGAAGGAGCACCAACCTCCTTGGATGAGGAAGGAGTATTGGGATGCTATATGTGACAAATGGGCCGAGCCCAAGTGGATAGAAAAGTCCCAAAAAGCCACAGCAAACAGGGCGTCACAACCAGACATAAATGTGCATACTAGTGGGTCTGTCTCTTTCGCGACTCATAAATAAAAATTGGTAAGTAATCTTTCAAATTATCTTCTTATATTTTATTCATATATATAACATTTTTTTACAATGAATTGTAAAATAGGCTGTGGAGCTCAATCGAGCTCCATCGTTCCTAGAGGTGTTCGACAAAACACACAAAACGAAGGGGACAGACCAGTTTGTTAATGAGAGAGCCCGCTTAGTAGCGGTAAGTTTATATCTCTGGGCAAGTTTTTCTTTAAGTTTTTCTTTTAATTTAAATATGATTGATTCATATGAAATTTACAAGTTTTTTAATCAATTTATAGGAAACATATAGCATATAGTTGACAGAGAAGTACGGGGAGGGAGACGCATAGCAGCCGGAGTTAGATCCGATGGCATGGGTGGCAGTAGCTGGTGTACCGAAGAAAGGCCGACTATATGGTTTTGGGCAGAGCTTGGAGACTGGCCTGGTGATATCATCATGTGCGAGTTCAAGCGCTACCCCGACCAGTAGCAGTGCCTTTAGTACAACCCCACCCGGCACCATTACTTCTCCCAGTGACGTCAGAAACATCGTCCGAGCGGAGATGTCTTATTTGCAATGGCAGTTGCAGCAGTAGATGAGGACAGAGATGTCGAGCAAGGAGGGGCGCATCTTGCAGTCACTCGCTGGCCTCCTCTCCCAGTTGGGAATTCTCCCTCATGGATCCACGACCACGGCACGTCCCCCTTAGGTGAGTGTTTATTATATTTTTATTTTGGCAGAACTACTCAATTCGAAAATCAATGAATATACATGAATTTACAATGAAAGTAACAAGACCCAATTTGATATTGGAATAAATCAAGTTAAGATGGTTTATGTATGATAGAATGAGTAATTTTTGTTTAGCCGATAGAATCCAAATCGGATACCTAGTTTGGGTTTGGCGCTCAAATTACTCAATTCAAAACTAAGTTAGTTTTCAAAGCTAACTTAGTTTAAAACAATTAAGATAACTAGGGAATCGACAGTCCAAAATGTAAAATACTAGCGTGATCGACGTTCCGATCAATCCAACGCAACTTGGGAGATGAGAGTGACTTGGGAGAGCTGACGCAATCCAAATCAGATACAGGATTTGTGCTTGACGCTCAAATTACTCAGTTCAGAACTAAGTCAGTTTTCAAAACTAACTTAGTTTAAAAACAATTCACATAACCAGGGGTTCGGGGGTCCAAAATGTAAAAAACTAGCCAGATTAACGTGTCAATCAATCCAACATGACCTGGGTGATGAGAGTGACTTGGGAGAGTTGACGAAACCCAATTTGGATACCCGATTTGGGCTCGGCACTTAAATTACTCAATTCAGAACTAAGTTAGTTTTCAAAGCTAACTTAGTTGAAAATAATTCAGATAACTCGGGGTTCGAGGGTCCAAAATGTAAAATACTTGCATGATCGGCGTGCCGATCAATCCAACGCGACGTAGGTGATGCGTATGAGTTGGGAGAGCTGACGGAATCTAAATCGGATAGCCGATTTGGGCGTGGCGCTCAAATTACTCAATTCAGAACTAAGTTAGTTTTCAAAGCTAACTTAGTTTAAAATAATTCAGATAACAAGGGGTTCAAGGGTCCAAAATTTAAAATACTGGCATGATTGGCGTGCCGATCAATCAAACGGGACCTGGGTGAAGAGAGTGACTTGGTAGAGATGACAGAATCCAAATCGGATACCCGGTTTGGGGTCGGCGCATAATTTACTAATTTCAGAACTATGTTAGTTTTCAAAGCTAACATGGTTTAAACCAATTCAGATAATTAGGGGTACGGGGGTCCAAAATACAAAATACTACCCTGATCGGCGTGCCGATCAATCCAACACAACCTGGGTGATGAGAGTGATTTGGAAGAGTTGACAGAATCTAAATCGAAAAACCGATTTTGGCTCGGCCCTCAAATTACTCAATTCAGAACTAAGTTAGTTTTCAAAGTTAACGCAGTTTAAAATAATTATGATAAATAGGGATTCGAGGGTGCAAAATGTAAAATACTAGCCTGATCGGCGTGCCGATCAATCCAACGCGACCTAGGTGATGAGAGTGACTTGGGTGAGCTGACGAGAACCAAATCGGATACCCGGTTTGGACTCGACGCTCAAATTACTTAATTCAGAACTAAGTTAGTTTTTAAAGCTAACTTAGTTTAAAATAATTCAGACAACTAGGGGTTTGGGGGTCCAAAATATAAAATATTGGCCTGATCGGCGTGCCGATCAATCAAACGCGACCTAGGTCAAGAGAGTGACTTGGTAGAGATGACGGAATCCAAATCGGATACCCGGTTTGGGGTCGGCGCTCAATTTACTAATTTCAGAACAAAGTTAGTTTTAAAAGCTAACTTAGTTTAAAGCAATTCATATAATTAGGGATACAGGGTCCAAAATTTAAAATGCGGGCCTGATCGGTGTGCCGATCAATCCAACGCGACCTGGGTGATGAGAGTGACTTGGGAGAGCTGACGGAATGTAAATCAAAAAATCGGTTTAGGCTCGGCGCTCAAATTACTCAATTCAGAACTAAGTTGGTTCTCAAAGTTAACGTAGTTTAAAATTATTCAGATAAATAGGGGTTCGAGGGTGCAACATGTAAAATACTGGCCTGATTGGCAAGCTGATCAATCCAACGCGACCTAGGTGATGAGAGTGACTTGGGTGAGCTGATAAAATCCAAATCGGATACCCAGTTTGGGCTCGACGCTCAAATTACTCAATTCAGAACTAAGTTAGTTTTTAAAGCTAACTTAGTTTAAAATAATTCAGACAACTAAGGGTTTGGGGGTCCAAAATAAAAAATACTGGCCTAATTGGCGTGCCGATCAATCAAACGCGACCTGGGTGAAGAGAGTGACTTGGTAGAGATGACGAAATCCAAATCGGATACCTAGTTTGGACTCAATTTACTAATTTTAGAATTAAGTTAGTTTTCAAAGCACTCATACTTTCCTAGGACTAAAATGACCTTGACTAAAAAACTAATGAGCAAAGTAGTCCAAGGGAGGGCGCCCTTGGGCCAAGCCCACTAGTTGGGCCTAATAGACAACTTAATATACCCCATGACTCAAGACTTAAGTAAATTACCCTTATACCTAGGTAACAGACTCAAATAAAGGGAAAATTACATAGTTTATGACTCAAATATAATATAAAAATTACATGGACAGACTCGGAAAAATGTGAAGAACACAATGGCGTAAACCGTCGATCCATCAAAGCTTCGCAAAATGTGGAGGGGTAAGTGATGCCCCCATCATACCCCCGGGGTGGGGAGAACTCGAATCCATCGAGTATGGGTCCACCGGGGAAGTGGTACACCAAATACAGCTCCGAGCGAGCCACGATCTCCAAACTCAACCCCGCATCCATGGCCGGGGGATGGTGCTTCAGCTTCACAAAGTGGCACTGACACATCCTCATGCTGGCAATGATACCTTGCTTGCCTAGTATTGTCTCCATGTGCACACATCGGGCTCTCAGGCTGATTTGTGGTAGCTCTCCGGGGGTGTCCCTCTTAATGGAAGGTATAGGCTCAAAGCACTCACTAGGATCCACCGCGGTGCCCATATAGGGTGCCGGATCGGCCACGTGGGAAATGGGGTGAATCCCAAAACCCATCGGTAAGTCCAACCCGTAAGCCGGGTTGCCAAAGCCACTCGGAACTTGGCAAGGTCCAAGTCCTCGTGCCCTCAAATTGGAGGTGACCCTAGGGTAGAGCCACTCCAAAGTCATCATCGCCAAGTTGCCAACTTGAATTCCAAGTGGCGCTCGCGACCTTTTGCCCGCTTCTTATGATTCTCACCGCTCGTTGCTTGATGCTTGCTTGGATGCATATGCCATGCACTATGATGCAGTGTGAGTGGGAAATGTGTGGTATGCAAAGGTGGCCCAGGACAACCACATATAGACCTATCGTGCATTGATGTTATAAAGACTTTGAGTGATTTGGGAGGACCGAGGCATCCATAGGTGTCCCTCTTATGTGCGGGTGTGATGAATGCTGGAGGACCCAGACATCCATGAAGGCTCCTAGCATACATAAGACCAATGCTGAATTGATGAGGACCGTTGCACCCAAATAGGGACCACTCATGCTTCCTACTTGACATGTGGGTGATGTGAATGAATGGACCTGACTTTCTAATCATACCAAGTAGTGTGTTGTGCCAAGACTTATGCACTCCTATCCCAAAGATGACTTCGATGTGTATGGGTGTGGGACAGCCTTTGAACTTCCATGTGAAAGGGTCGAAGGGATCTAGGAAGGTGGGCATTATGGAGAGGAGCTCCTCCTTGCTTCCTAGGCATATGTTGCCTATGGCGATGGTTCTCTTTGTGTGGCCCGAGTCTTGGAAGAGGTGGACTTAGTCCAACATGGTTGGTTGGGGTAGGGAAAGGTGGGTTGTGGGTAAGGTGGGTGGGTCACATGGGTAACTAGGCTCCCATTGGAAGGGATCAAAGGGGTCATGGATTAGGGTTCTTAGAGGAAGGAACTCTATGTCCACAAGGTCCATACAAGGTGGGTCATCCTCCCCTAATGAAATAATTGGGCCGAAATCTTTGGTGGGATGGTCGGCCATGAATGGAGGGCTTGACGTTCTACCCGAGATAAGCAACTCTAATTTGTGGATAGCATCGGGCTCATCGGGTGTAGGGAGGAATAGAAGGAGGTCGCTAGTGTAGCAACCCACAGTGTAAACCGCGGTGATAGATCCGACACATAAGTGTTGGAGGTCAAGGCTCCTAGGGCGGTCGGCCACTGTCGTCAACATGCCAGTCAACTCCATTTGTCATGCTAAGCCCTTAAGAAGATCCCCTAAGGTCTCCACTTGGTAAGATGATTGGATTGTGGTGTGATAGGAGGAGAAGGGTATTATGGGGAGGTCTATCTCCATGGGAGGGTAGGCATGGGATGTGGTGGGAGGGATCGGTCTCTCCTTTAGCCATGTAGCTAGGGGCCCATTTATGATTATGGTGCCATTTGTAAAGGTTTGTGGTTCTTGAGGATCCGGACTATTTGGAGTGGTGAAGGCTTAAGGCTCTTCCTCATCATTGGTGTGAACTTGGGTTCTTCATGGGTGGGGAGAGGGTCCAGGCTAGCATCTTCTCCTATGTGAGTGGGTGTGGCCTCCTTTCCCAAGGGAATGGGAAGGTCTTTTGGGGATGGGGTGATGGTGGTTGGTGCATGGTGCACCCGGGGTGGTGGGTAAAGGGAGACTTGGGTTAGGATAGGGAGGGGAAGTAGTGGAGGCCTAGGACATGGTAGAGTTGGGGTCGGGAGTGGGAGATTGGTTGGGTGAGGAGGCTTGGTTTGGTAGGTCTTGGGAGGTTTGCCCTTTATGGGGGAAGATGGAGCGACGGAGGCAGGGGCCAAAGGGGTTTGAGTAGCTAGTGTAGGTTGGTTGAGGGGGTTTAGGTTGGGGTGTGGGGGCTCTCATGGGGGTCGATGGAGAGGTAGAGGCCGGGACCACTTGGATTTTAGTGGGAACGGTTTGGACGGGTGGGGTTGGAGGAGTGGGAGTGCTCCTCGGGTTATGGTGACCCGAGTAGAAGGGAAAAGGTCGGGGAGTGTAGACTTTCCTAAGTTTGACTTTCATGTTTTCCCATGTGTTAATAGGTTCTTGGCTCATAACCTTCCTTAAGCGTTCAATGAGCTGCCACCTATCCTTGGCATGACGCACAAGCCGACTCTTGGCAAGGTAAATTCTCATGGGTTCAGTCATTGGAGTCCTCTTAAAGTATTTGTCCATGTTTTCCTCCCTCTCTAGATATGCACTAGGGTGGTACCCGTCAAAGATAAGGTCCTCAAATATGACTATGTCCAAAGGGGTGTCAATCAGACCCTTGTGGAGGGCCGAATGGGATAGATGTGGCCAATATGAAGTAGCCATGCTAGTGGGCAAGGTTGATGCACTGGGAGACTCTAAATGCATATACGCGCCCTAGGACCAACTTATGGAGAGACAAGTTGTGAACTTTCTCTGATATCACTTGATGTGAAACCACCTTGGGGGTGATAATCAGAAGACCGAAGACCCCTCGGACCTAGCAAGCAAGCGATGCAACAGACTGGTAACTTCCCTCGAGCGGACTCACCCGCGTAGCACACACCCGGGTCTGTAGGTGGACTGACGATGGGGATGAGGGTCCGAGGTTGGCTAGCATAAGATTTCACACCCCCAAGGGTCCCGGGATGCCCACTCTCGCAGGCGGCCAGCACGCCAAGGGCGTGGGTTGTAGGGTCGCTCTCTCAACTCACTCCGCGGTGGTCGCTCAATTATAAGCAAATTCGGGATTTGGCACTCTCTCACCGCCGACGGCACTAAGATGCAATACTAATTAAGCAAATGAAACCAGCCAAGAGAAGTGTTCAGTAGCTCACCTGGTCGGCATGAAGACGCCGACCCCAGCCGAAGATGAGAGCTAGCGGGGAGGCGTGGGTACGCACCAGCACGCCGCGTTGATGCCGCTTGACCAGAAAATTTATAGAGTACACCACCACTTCTCGCATAGGAGAGTTGGACAAGGGGTTGGGGATAATGTGATACAGTCAAATACTACCTCCACGCAGGGAGGGGCTGTAAGCCGGCCAGGTGGGGTGGGGAAACTACGATAGAAAAACCGAGTTGCTGAGCTTCATCGGTTCTGTCGGCTTTAGGAACAGCTTGACTGGTAGTTGATGTCGGCGCCGCCACGGGCTCAGCTGAGCTCAGAATTAGTCAAACCTGGTGCCAAAACTTTCCAGACCGACCCAGGATGTAGCCTGAATTTTCTTGGAATTTCATGACAACGTCGCTGGCCGAAGCAGAGCCTGGAACAGGGCTAGTCTTCACTAGTTCTGGTTGCTCCCAGGGTGATACTACTGGAAGACGGGGGCGCCACGAACTGTCCCATACTCTGTTGGAAGCAAGAATGGTATCATTACGATCGTGGTCGAGTCTTCTTACCTTTGGGACCAACGGCACTGTCGGCAGATATCGGAGCTGATCGTGAAGGCCCGAACAACAAGGATGTGTCGGTTCTGGCTCGGGAAAACTGACCTGACGCACATGGAATGGAAAATTTGTAACTTTTGATGCCGAGGTCCAAACTTAGCTCTGCTTCTTGGGAATGGAAGAGGACTTAAAGGAGAAGTCCTCAGCCAAGTTTCGCACCCAGAACTACAAGGGACTGGCCGTGGTCGATGGTGAGGACACGCGCCACACTTCACGACGGAGTACACGGATCTCGCCGGCATCCCTTTGGCTCGGCGATCACTTGGCGGACGAGCAGAGTTATCTTTAGTTATTTATGCTTTAGGCCATGCTGGGCCTTGGTTTAGTCCCTGCGTGGACACTTTTATTAGTTGTGTGGACCTTTGTAGGCCAATTGGGGCCAATTAGGCTTTAGTTGGGTCTTTTTATGCTTATTAGGTAGGAGATAGGGCTATTGGGCCACTTTCTTGGTTCAAGCCTTGGCCCATTTGGCATGGCTGCCTAACCCAAGGCTTGGCCCACCTAGGGTTAGGGTTTTGGGTGCCCCCACCTCTTTCCCTCCTCTTGGAAGGTGGCAGCCGCCACTCTCCTAGATTATAGGAAGAGGGGTGCGGCCCCCCCCATTTCCCTTCCCCATCCAATTCCCCCTCCCTCCTTTGGCCGCCCCCATCCCCCAATCCACTCCTACAATCAAGAGTGGTGTGCACCCCCTCTTTCCCCCCTTGCCATGTTGCGCACCCTCCCTTTCCCCCATGCCATGTGCGCACCCCCCTCCCCTCCCTCTTGGCTAGGGTTTCACCCTAGCATCTCCCCTCCCCATATAAAAGCTTGTAATTTTCTTTGAGAAAGATAATGAAGAATATTATTGAGCAAGACTCTATGGTGACTGCACCCCCCTCTGTTCCTCCTTTTTCCTGCGACGGGAGCAAACCCGGGGTGCGACTCCCCATCCCTCGGTGCGACGCCGAGGGCCCCTTTCTCTTCTATCCCTTCTCAAGTTCTAGTTCGGTGCGCCCGGACTTCTCCTCCAAGAGCAGCGACGATCACCCCCTGTTCGTGAAGACCTTGGGCGACCAGCCCATTTTTGGGTGACTCTTATGCGAGTCGGCAACGCGTGCGAGGTGGTTTCGCCTCATTTGGAGATCGGCATCACCCGTGGCGATTTTCTTCGTGAGCACGCGCAGGACCCCCTCTCCCTGCGAGCCAGATTCTGTCCGCCCCCTTGCAAAAATCCCACAGGACGTACGTCTGCGAGTTTGGACGTGGGATCTTCACTGGTCGTACCTCTCTTCGTCCTCTGTCCAACGCCGCTGACCTCGCCTCGTTCCGACGTCCGAGCTGTTCGTGGCGTCCATTCCCGTGAGGTCGCGCAGGTCTGCCCTGTCCACCCGGCGCCAGGACCACCGGCGGATTCCAGAGCCTACTGCTCTCAGCCACGACCAGATCTGATCGAACCCTTCGATCGGGACCTGCTGCTCTGCGTCCTCTTTGTCCTCCAACAAGCGGAGCTCCGTTCGCTCTTCGGATCTAATTCTTCTTAATTTTCCCGCTCGAGCGCGCAGTTCTGGGAGTAGAATCCAGTCGCAACTTGCATGTGCGCCCCCGGCCTCCACGGACGGAATCTGCGCGCCCACTTTGGCCGAGACTTCCTCCCGTGACCCAGCTACGCGCCATGGCTGACGGTGCCTCATTCGGACGCCGGATCAGGTCGTGGGAGCTTTCACCGCTGAGTCACGCATTGCTGCGAATCTGCCGACCACTGTTCGGATCCTCCTCGCGGCCAACCCTTCACCGAGTGCTGTCCGTCAGCCCGTACATTGGCAGCCCCGAATCTCTTTGTGTAGCCTGTTATCTCCCTGCGAGGAGTGGGCATTTGTGGTTGGGTTGTACTATTGTTCGTCCTTGTGTATCGGGGTTGTCGATCTCGGTCGGGGTTCCTTCCCCACGCCTAGGCGTGGAGGTACGTGCGAAGCTCCTCACTGTTGGCATTTTGCTTTACTAGTATACTTTCTAGCATGCCGCGTGAAGTGTGTATAAGTTCCTAGCTATTTTTTGCTATTCACCGCGTGGTTGAGAGTTGAGAGCACCCATTCCGTGGCCCTAGTCGAGTGCCGAGCTCGGACTAGATTCCCATAGGCGCACGGCGGCTTCTTAGCCGCTGAGATCCCTACGCTTCCCTCATAGGGACGGCTGTGGGCTTGGATTTCTTGTTGAGAGACGCCTCCACCCGGAGGAACGCTACGGAGGTCAGCCGCCCGGCTTGCCTTTGGCGTGCGAGTGCCTGCCGCACTTCATTACATTCGTAGGTCCTAGCTCATTTCAATCCCGTCCCGCATCAAAGTGGTATCAGAGCTTAGGGAACCAGTTTGTTCTAACAAATTGGGGTCTTAGGTCATTTGAGTCTTTAGGTTGTCTAGGGTGCAATTGAGGCATTAGATGTGTCTAAGTTGCATGTGAGTCATTAGGTTTGTTTTGGGTGCATTTGAGTCCACTTTCTTCCCCTTTTTCCATCGCCATTTTGAGTCGTGTCTAGTCCCATCCCTTAGTTGTCCTACATGTCCCTTCCATAGTCCTAGGGCGAGCATGTGTATTTAGAGTCCTCAGGTGCATCATCATGGCTATCCCTACTTGGTCAACTCCATACAACTCGGCCCTCCACAAGGGTCCGACCGACCCTCTATTCCTGGACATCATTCTAGATGAGGACCTTCGCTTTGATGGATCGAGCCCTAGAGCCTATCTAAGGTGGGAGGCTAGCATGGGAAAATACTTTGAGAAGAATTGGATATATGGTGCCGCGAGAGTCAACATTACCGAGGGACAACTTTCACCTCAAGCCATGGAAGCGTGGAATCACATAGTGAGTCTTAGGGCAGGTTGGAGGCAAGAGCCCATACACTCATGGGAGCAGATGAAGGTAGAACTTAGGAAGATCTACACTCCCCAACGCTCCCCCTCCTACTCGGAGACCCATAGCTCGAGGAGCACTACCACTCCTCCTTTCTCTCTCGGCCAGTCTAAGGCCACTATAAGGGCTCAACCTCTGCAACGCCCATCACCTCTTACCCCCAACCGAGCACATCATAGTTGGAGGAGCAAGGTGCCACCTGTGTGTGAGTCTAGGCCCGAGACTAAATCTCATGATTACCAGCAAGTCTCCCCGAATGCCCTTAACTTGAGAGATCTCCCCCTCGCAGAACTCCTGCAACTCTTTAGGGAGAAACTTGAAAGAATGGGCACTCCTATGGGATCACCGACTTCCCCTGGCCCACCCTCGAGCCAGGACGAAGTCGTGCCAGAACCTACAAGGGTTAGGGTCGACACTCTTAGCCCAACACCCATGATCGAGAGTCAAGGTCCCATCTACTTCATAGAGGATTCCCTTTCCCCACCTGAGGGAGATGCTTCGCCCTTCGACCCTCATCTAGGGCCTTTCTTGTCTCCTGAGGGCAAACTTGTCATGGGAGAGCCTCTAGCTAGCTGGTTAAGGAAGGGTCCCACTCTAGATGCTTCGATTCCTTGTTACCCACCCATGGAACCAACTCTACCGGTAGTACCCCTTAACTCCTTTCACACCACTTTTCGATCCTTCTGCTTTCTTGAAAATGTGAAGGACTTCCATAGGAGTTTAGATTATCAATGGGAGTTGACTTATATGTTGACCTTAGGGTCTGACCAACCCTATAGTCATAGCTTTACGCACCCTGCTTTGGGGTCTATTACCTCGGTCTACACCATAGGACATATCACCTCCGAGATCCTTTTATTCTTTCCCATACCCGTGGAGGTTGATTTTGTCCCCTCTTATGGTGTCACGGTCCCGAGGGAGGAACCTAGCTTTCCTTGCCTCCCTTGTGAGCCCCTTGCCCCATATATTAGAGCGCCTGAAGGTGATCCTCTGCACCTGGGCGAATGTCGCACATGGGCAAGTATAGTGAAGGGACCTGTCGGGAGGGGTCATCATTTCTTTGATCCATTCGATCCCCTCCCTAGTGAGCCTCTCGACTCATATTCTCTTCCCCACCTAGTCGAGGAGGTATATCATCACACCCTATCCAAACCTGCTAGCCAACACCTCACCTTGCATACTTCCAGACGCCAGAGTTTAGGAGGCCAGGGACACATGTCTCACTCTCATGTTTCTCCATGTCCCTCATCATATAGGGGTAATGTCATGTGTGAGTTTGAGCAATCTAGTCCCCATGAGTCTACCACATTCAGTAGGACACCCATGCATGATAGATACAACTTTGGTTGTCCAGGTCCTCCCCGTGTTGACCAATCAAGTAGGAGTCATAGGCATGCTAGGTCTGTGTTTGGATGTCCAGGACCACCACTGCATTCACATAGGTATGAGTCAACACAGCTAGTTCGGAGTCTGCATCATCACCACCTCGAGGCCAGCAACGCACGTTATAAGGAGTTAGCTGATGCGCATCGACGCACCCGTGAGTTCCGAGAGGGAGAGTACGTCATGATCAGGGTCAGACCTGAACGGTTTCCTTCGGGGGCCGTGAAGAAACTCCAGGCCCGCGGTGCTGGACCCTTTCGAGTCTTGAAGCGAATCGGGTCGAATGCGTATGAGATTGAGCTGCCAGACGACTATGGGATCTGTTCGACGTTCAATGTCTCAGATCTGGTGGCATATCGGGATCCCGCGGTGATTCCCAGTGAGCTTTTTGGGCCCTCCCCTCCTGTTGAGAGTATTACAGCTTCTGAGCGTCCACCTCTTCCAGCCCCATTACAGAAACGCTAGCATATAGATTGTATACTGGATGAGCAGGTGACCACGACCAGGAGCGGAGCCTACCAATGCTTCCTAGTGTGTTGGAGATGGCGCCCTGCGACAGACGACGCCTGGATCACACGTGGAGAGCTGGAGAGGATCGACCCGGACCTGCTGGAGCGCTACTGGAGCGACCAGGACCCGTACTTGACAAGGTCGAGTTCTTCCCACCCGGGGAGAATTGGTGAGGACACGCGCCACACTTCACGACGGAGTACACGGATCTCGCCGGCATCCCTTTGGCTCGGTGATCACTTGGCGGACGAGCAGAGTTATCTTTAGTTATTTATGCTTTAGGCCATGATGGGCCTTGGTTTAGTCCCTGCGTGGACACTTTTATTAGTTGTGTGGACCTTTGTAGGCCAATTGGGGCCAATTAGGCTTTCGTTGGGTCTTTTTATGCTTATTAGGTAGGAGATAGGGCTATTGGGCCACTTTCTTGGTTCAAGCCTTGGCCCATTTGGCATGGCTGCCTAACCCAAGGCTTGGCCCACCTAGGGTTAGGGTTTTGGGCGCCCCCACCTCTTTCCCTCCTCTTGGAAGGTGGCAGCCGCCCCTCTCCTAGATTATAGGAAGAGGGGTGCGGCCCCCCCCCTTTCCCTTCCCCATCCGATTCCCCCTCCCTCCTTTGGCCGCCCCCATCCCCCAATCCACTCCTACAATCAAGGAGTGGTGCGCACCCCCCCTTTCCCCCCTTGCCATGTTGTGCACCCCCCCTTTCCCCCATGCCATGTGCGCACCCCCCTCCCCTCCCTCTTGGCTAGGGTTTCACCCTAGCATCTCCCCTCCCCATATAAAAGCTTGTAATTTTCTTTGAGAAAGATAATGAAGAATATTATTGAGCAAGACTCTATGGTGGCTGCGCCCCCCTCTGTTCCCCCTTGTTCCTGCGACGGGAGCAAACCCGGGGTGCGACTCCCCATCCCTCGGTGCGACGTCGAGGGCCCTTTTCTCTTCTATCCCTTCTCAAGTTCTAGTTCGGTGCGCCCGGACTTCTCCTCCAAGAGCAGCGACGATCACCCCCTGTTCGTGAAGACCTTGGGTGACCAGCCCATTTTTGGGTGACTCTTCTGCGAGTCGCCAATGCGTGCGAGGTGGTTTCGCCTCATTTGGAGATCGGCATCACCCGTGGCGATTTTCTTCGTGAGCACGCGCAGGACCCCCTCTCCCTGCGAGCCAGATTCTGTCCGCCCCCTTGCAAAAATTCCACAGGATGGACGTCTGCGAGTTTGGACGTGGGATCTTCACTGGTCGTACCTCTCTTCGTCCTCTGTCCAACGCCGCCGACCTCGCCTCGTTCCGACGTCCGAGCTGTTCGTGGCGTCCATTCCCGTGAGGTCGCGCAGGTCTGCCCTGTCCACCCGGCGCCAGGACCACCGGCGGATTCCAGAGCCTACTGCTCTCAGCCACGACCAGATCTGATCGAACCCTTCGATCGGGACCTGCTGCTCTGCGTCCTCTTCGTCCTCCAACAAGCGGAGCTCCGTTCGCTCTTTGGATCTAATTCTTCTTAATTTTCCCGCTTGAGCGCGCAGTTCTGGGAGCAGAATCCAGTCGCAACTTGCAGGTGTGCCCCCGGCCTCCACGGACGGAATCTGCATGCCCACTTTGGCCGAGACTTCCTCCCGTCACCCAGCTACGCGCCATCACTGACGGCTCCTCATTCGGACGCCGGATCAGGTC
Organism: Amorphophallus konjac; assembly: GCA_022559845.1. Classification (NCBI taxonomy): domain Eukaryota; kingdom Viridiplantae; phylum Streptophyta; class Magnoliopsida; order Alismatales; family Araceae; genus Amorphophallus; species Amorphophallus konjac. The sequence goes on along the minus strand of CM040120.1, from coordinate 154,584,358 downwards.
GTGGGAGCTTTCACCGCCGAGTCACGCATTGCTGCGAATCTGCCGACCACTGTTCGGATCCTCCTCGCGGCCAACCCTTCACCGAGTGCTGCCCGTCAGCCCGTACATCGGCAGCCCCGAATCTCTTTGTGTAGCCTGTTATCTCCCTGCGAGGAGTGGGCATTTGTGGTTGGGTTGTACTATTGTTCGTCCTTGTGTATCGGGGTTGTCGATCTCGGCCGGGGTTCCTTCCCCACGCCTAGGCGTGGAGGTACGTGTGAAGCTCCTCACTGTTGGCATTTTGCTTTACTAGTATACTTTCTAGCATGCCACGTGAAGTGTGTATAAGTTCCTAGCTATTTTTTGCTATTCACCGCGTGGTTGAGAGTTGAGAGCACCCATTCTGTGGCCCTAGTCGAGTGCCGAGCTCGGACTAGATTCCCATAGGCGCACGGCGGCTTCTTAGCCGCTGAGATCCCTACGCTTCCCTCATAGGGACGGCTGTGGGCTTGGATTTCTTGTTGAGAGACGCCTCCACCCGGAGGAACGCTACGGAGGTCAGCCGCCCGGCTTGCCTTTGGCGTGCGAGTGCTGGCCGCACTTCATTGCATTCGTAGGTCCTAGCTCATTTCAATCCCGTCCTGCATCACTCGAACTTTATATGGAGCTCTGGTTCTCTGCCTTGGTGGTTCTACGTAGTCGAGGAAGAATCGCCCTCACGGGCAGCTCGGTGCTTGGACGAAGATGAAACCACCTCGGCTGCGAATCTGACTGGATGACGATTCAAACGGTATGTGGTACGCCTCCTGAAGCTTCACGATCACACCGTGGCCGCTGCTGCAAGTTGCTGGTACACTATTGCCTGCGAACTGGCCTGTGCAGATTGGTGATAGGTGATGGGAAATGGGGGTAGATGCGAGGGGAAATGAGGTGGATGTGTGTGGGGGCAACCCCTGGCTATGAGGGGGTCTAGGAGGGGGTGTTCCAAGGTGTGGGAGTGGCAGAATGGGGGCTAGAAGGAGGTCTAGCAGGTGGAGGGAGGGAGAGCTACGAATTTTGTTGGAAGGGAGAGAGGGAAAGGGTATTTGAAAATGGGTTTAAGGGTGGGATTAATTTTTGGTCTTAGGGATGGGAAGAGGTGTGTGGGAATGTAAACGGGTGGGGGACTTGGGGAATGGGGAATTCTCCCTTGGTAGATGAGAGGGTGCTTGGGGATGGGGAGTGGGTGGTTGGTGGTTGGAGGGTGGAGTGGGGAGTGGTGGAATCTCCCTTGGGGATGGGGTGGAGTTAAGGTGGGGAGGTGGGGAGTTGGGGATGAGTTATTGGAGGGGGGGAAGAGAGAGAAAGGTGGTTGGGAGGGGAGGAGAGAGAATGGGGTGCACCCCTCTTTAGAGAGAGAAAGAAGAGAGAGATAAGAGAGAGAGAAGGGGAATCCACCCCAATAGAGAGAGAGAGAGAGAGAGAGAGAGAGAGAAGTGGAGAATCCTCTCTAATATTACACTAATTCACTCAATTTTTTGATTGATCAAAGATTACATATGAGGGAGTGGGGTGGCCTATTTATAGGCACTCATACTTTCCTAGGACTAAAATGACCCTGACTAAACAACTAATGACCAAAGTAGTCCAAGGGAGGGTGCCCCTCGGCCAAGCCCACTAGTTGGGCCCAATAGACAACTTAATTAACCACATGACTCAAGACTTAAGTAAATGACCCTTATACCTAGGTACCAGACTCAAATAAAGAGAAAATCTCATAGTTTATGACTCAAATAAAATATAAAAATTACATGGATAGACTCAGAAAAATGTGAAGAACATAATGGCACAAACCGTCGATCCATCAAAGCTTCGTAAAATGTGGAGGGGTAAGTGATGCCCCCATCAACCTGGGTGATGAGAGTGACTTAGGATAGTTGACGGAATCTAAATCGGATGCCCAGTTTGAGCTCGACGATCAAATTACTCAATTCATAACTAAGTTAGTTTTCAAAGCTAACTTAGTTTAAATCCATTCAGATAACTAGGTGTTCGGAGGTCCAAAATGTAAAATATTGGCCAGATCGGCATGCCGATCAATCCAACATGACCTGGGTGATGAGAGTGACATGAGAGATCTGATGGAATCCAAGTCGGATACCCGGTTTGGGCTCGGCGCTCAAATTACTCAATTCAGAACTAAGTTAGTTTTCAAAACTAACTTAGTTTAAAAAAATTCAGATAGCTCGGGGTTCGGGGGTCCAAAATGTAAAATATTGACCTCATCGGTGTGCCGATCAATCCAACACGACCTGGGTGATGAGAGTGACTTGGGTGAGCTGATGGAATTTAAATCGGATACCCGGTTTAGGCTTGGCACTGAAACTACTCAATTTAAAACTAAGTTAGTTTTCAGAGCTAACTTAGTTTAAAATAATTCAGATAACTAGGGGTTAGGGGGTCCAAAATGTAAAATACTGGCCTGATCGGCATGCCGATCAATCCAACCTGACCTGGGTGATGAGAGTGACTTGAGAGAGCTGACTGAATCCAAATCGGATACCTAATTTACGCTTGGCGCTCAAATTACTCAATTCAGAATTAAGTTAGTTTTCAAAGCTAACTTAGTTTAAAACAATTCAGATAACTAGGGGTTCGGGGTCCAAAATGTAAAATACTGGCCTTTTCGGCGTGTCGATCAATCCAACACGACCTGGGTGATGATAGTGACTTGGAAGAGCTGACAGAATCTAAATTGGATACCCAATTTGGACTCAGCGCTAAAATTACTCAATTCAGAACTAAGTTAGTTTTCAAAGCTAACTTAGTTTAAAACAATTCAGATAACTAGGGGTTCGAGTTTTCAAAATGTAAAATACTAGTCTGATCGGCGTGTCCATCAATCCAACGCGACCTCGGTGATGAGAGTGACTTGGGAGAGCTGACAGAATCCAAATCGGATACCCAGTTTGGGCTCGGCGCTCAAATTACTCAATTTAGAACTAAGTTAGTTTTGAAAGCTACCTTAGTTTAAAATAATTCAGACAACTAGGGGTTTGTGGGTCCAAAATGTAAAATACTGCCCTGATCGGCATGCCGATCAATCAAACGCGACCTGGGTGAAGAGGGTGACATGGTAGAGATGATGAAACCTAAATCGGATACCCAATTTAGGCTCGGCGCTCAATTTACTAATTTCAGAACTAAGTTAGTTTTCAAAGCAAACTTAGTTTAAAACAATTCAGATAATTAGGGGTCCGGGGGTCCAAAATATAAAATACTGACCTGGTCGGCGTGTCGATCAATCCAACGCGACCTGGGTGATGAGAGTGACTTTGGAGAGCTGACGGAATCTAAATCGAATACCTGGATTGGGCTCGACGCTCAAATTACTCAATTTTGAACTAAGTTAGTTTTCAAAGCCAACTTAGCTTAAAATAATTTAGATAACTAGGGGTTGGGGTGTCCAAAATGAAAAATACTAGCCTGGTCGATGTTCCGATCAATCCAACACGACCTGGGAGGTAAAAGTGACTTGGGAGAGCTGACGGAATCTAAATCGGATATCCAGTTTGAGCGCGGCATGTTGTGCCCCTGTGCTTCAATTCTTTAAATATGTTTTAATGATGCTTAAACTACGAGTCATACATATTGTTGATCATACTTTTGAAAATGGCATTTCAAATGTGTTGATGATTCATGAATTTCACATGTCATTGAACCTTAAGTTTCATACGTTTTTTTGCTCTTTGAGTTTCATACGTCTTGATTCTTGAGATTCATATAGTGTTTTTGATAACTATAATCAATGAAGATCCATGAGTTCAATATACCTTTAAAGGTCAACGTAGGTCAACGCCACTGTTCAAGAACTGACAGCAGGTCAACACCATTGATCATAAGTGAGTCAGCTCTTTGACAGATAAGGTCAATGCACATCTTAGATTCTGAGGCATAAAGGTCGATGCACCTTAGTTAGTTCAGGAAATAGGTTGGTGCAACATTTGCCTTCAACATAGAAAAGGTCGGTGCACATGTTACTGCTCACAAGACCAAGGTTAATGCATATCTCACTAGCCTGAAGACCAAGGTCTAAGCATGTCATTGTTCACTAGATCAAGGTCGGTGCAGGTTTTGCTTTAGTACACAAAGTCTGAGCACATGTGATTTCCAAGGTCGGTGCACATTTTGCTGGCACAAGACCAAGGTCGGTGCAAGTTTTGCTTCAGTACACAAAGTCTGAGCACATGTGATTTCCAAGGTCGGTGCACATTTTTCCAGTGCAAGACTAAGGTCGGTGCAGGTTTTGCTTCAACATACCAAGGTCTGTACATGAGAAATGAAGCTCGATGCACATTTGCCCTCATGCGCTACAAGGTCTGTGCATGTTTACCTTCTAGCAAGATAAGGCTGGTGCACATATGAAGACAAGGTCTGAGCACATTGCTAAAAGTCTGTGCAATGTCTGCCTTCTCCAGTCTAAGGTCGATGCATTCAAAACATGCATTTCATCAAACAGTCTGGAGATCCAAATCTCAGTATTGGTTAAACTTAAAGACTGACCCATTCAGATATCTGTCTCCAGCAAAAGAATGGCACGTGATCCAAGATGAAGTGGCACGGTCTTCCAAAGAGTTCCAGAGAAGAACCTTAAGTGCCCGGTGGACCAATCAAAGCTCATTTGGTCATGCCTCATCATCTATACGGAGGCCCTGTTTTTCTTAAAGGGTGCTTGCTCCTTTGAAAGTACAAGTTATGGAAGATCAGTTGGCAGAAGAGATTCCCACTTTCCAGGTGGACCAATGGCAAATCATCTAGAAAGGGTCTGCATCCGAAAAGAGGTCATACCTTGAGGAGATAGTCTTGTACTTGATGAAGATATGCTGGCTAGCTAATGGGAACTGTTGTGTACTGCGTGAAGCAGTCTGGGCAGCCAATGAGAACCCACTGCACCTTATCACTTCTAGTCCAATCAGAGGTCACCCAGCTCTGGCTTTTTGTCCTCTTCGATGAAAATAGATGGTTCAGATTACCTCTTACCATATCTGGGGCTACCAACCTTGTATGTTGCATGGAAACAGAGAAGATTGTCTGAACCAAAAGTATACCAGCTGGGAGACATACTCTGATGAAGAAGGTTGAACAACAAGTCCAAGGAATAAAGGGGCTTTGTTCAAAGATGGAAAGAAAGGCTTGGAAGAATGAAGAGACATCAAGCGCATGAAATAATGAAGATAAGGGGCTGAGCTTAAAAAGGAGTAGAATAAGCTGCGGCAAAAGAAGACAAACAGTAGAGAGAGAGCTAGGAGCCAGCAGTAGTAGGAAAGAGCGATGAAGCTGGAGAGCTCGTGAGAAGCCTGCAGCAGCAGGTAGAAGAAGCCTTGCGACGTGAAGGCCCTAGCTGCACCTGTGAAGCATCTGAAGACAGATGTCTTCATATCCTCTCTTCATCCTGCAAGAAGAAGAGGAAGAAGCTTCCACTTCCTACGAAGGAGAACATGCTCCTTCCAAGAAGCAGATCATTTGGAAGAAGCGAGGATCACCATCTAGATTCCAGACAGGGCCTTGTGTTACCATCCTCTAGTGTCATACATCTTGTCTGGGTTTTCTTTTACATCATCTTTTTTATCTTTGAACACTTCACTTGATGCTTTGTTCGGTCCCTATAGGGAGCTATAGGAAGACATATAGAAGGTAGTTTTGGTCTGTAGGTTGGCTTTGTGAAGCCCGTAAGCTGTGTGTCAGCAATGCCTTTGTGAAGCCTGTAAGCTGTGTGTTAGCAATGCGTTTGTGAAGCATGTAAGCTGTGTGTCAGCAGTGTTCAGTGCGGTTGCACTAGGGAAGCCTCACTCGTTTGAGTGAGGGGTGGACGTAAAACTCTGGGTTGAGTCCGAACCACCTTAAAAACCTTGCCTTGTGTGGCTTGCTTGTGTGTTTGTTCTACGGTAGATGTATGCGTAGGCCGTCTATATAGCTGTCTTTGTTTCCACTCTTGTGGATTCTCCTATGTACTAGCATCATTTATATTCTGTTGTGCTTATTTTGAAAAAAAAGGGCAGATCTATTCACCCCTCCCCTCTAGATCCGCCATTCCCACACATCACGTGGTATCAGAGCCAATCTGTCATGCAAGGGTCCAAGTCCAACGACCTTGAGAGAAATGGTGGAATGGCATCAAGGGGTCAAACGTCCGTGGTCATTCTATTAACAGGCCACCCTTCTTCACAGGTACAAATTATCCTTACTAGAAAAATCGCATGCAAGTGTTTATTCAGGCACAAGACTATGAGATGTGGAAGGTGGTGAGCAAAGGTCCCTTCGAGCTACCTCCGGATGAAGAGCTTTTGACTCAAGAGTAGATAAGAAGATCTACACTCAACTGGGGCGCCCAGCATTTAATGCAGTGCTCTCTATATCCTACGGAGTTCTCAAGAGTGTCTACATGTACCACTGCCAAAGAGATGTGGGACTGATTAGATGTAATCTATGAAGGCACAGCTCATGTACGTGAGACAAAGGCCAACCTGCTCATTACAGAATATGAGATGTTTAGGATGAAGCCTGAAGAATCTATTTCAGATATGTACACTCGTCTATCTCTGCTCATTAACAGTCTGACTGGTTTAGGAAGGACATACTCGGAACAGGAGATTGTAAGAAAAATTTTAAGGTCACTACCTCCAGCCTGGCACACAAAGGCAACTGTTGTAGAAGAGTCAAAAGACCTCTCAACAACCAAGGTGGATGAACTCATAGGGTCCCTTGTGACCTATGAGATAAACTTGAAAAATAGGGAACCCGAGGTGAGTAAGAAAAAGCCTCTGGCTTTAAAGTCTGGACCCAGCACTCAAGCTACTTCTGAGGAAGGTTAGACCTCTTGCAGTGATCAAGATGAAGATTAAGTCACCTTGCTCACTCGTAAGTACAGAAGTTTTTTGAAAAATGAAGGTAAAGGCTTCAGGAAATGGAAGCCTCAGGTAAAGAAAGCTTACAAATCTAAACCTAGAAATGTAAACAAATCTGACAGAGTTGTTTGCTATTCTTGCAACAAATCAGGGCATATCCGAACTGACTATCCTGAAAGAGTGAAGAAAGCCTCCAAGAAATTGAAAGGGAAGAAGAAGAACAAAGCTATGGTATGTACATGGTGTGATGAGGAAGAAGAGGAAGATGGAACAAGCTCCTTAAAGGATGAAATAGAAGACATTTACCTCATGGCAAATGGGGATGAAGAATCTGAGGTACGCTCCCCTTTTGAGCATTTTTCAGTTGCTAATTGGGAAGAAGCCTACATTCAGCTTATAGAAAAATATGACATGTACAGAAAGGAAAATAAGGCTTTAAAAAAAAATTAATCAAACTGGGCATGATCATAGCTTAAGTGATACAACTGCTTCACTAAAATATGAAATTAAAGATCTAAAGGAAATGATTGAGGACATGGAATAAGGGAGAAATGAAATGAGAGATCTGGAAGTTGAAAATGAAAGTTTGAGGGATGAAATTGATGAGCTGAAAATAAAAACGCAAAGTTATGAAAAAGACAGCAAATTGAGTAATGAAAAATATGAGGCTGTCAAACAAGTAAACTCTAAACTACTTGAAGATGCTGAAAACTTTAAAAGGAGCTGAAAGATAAACAAAGTTCTTTGGAGAAATTTGTAGATGGCAGGGAAAACCTAGATGCATTGCTAGGTACAAAAATGAATTTCAACAAGGAAGGGTTGGGTTTCAATCCCACAAATAAAAAGAAGATTGGCTTAAAAACTGTCACTTTTGTGTCTTCAGTAGGTGCTTGAAGTTCTAACACTAAACATGCTCAAAACAAAGGAAAAGAAAAGGTGGGAGAACCCATAAAGAAAAATCTTGAGATTCCCAAAAAATCTCCTTAAAAATCCTTGCCAAATCACCAGACATCTAAATCCAAGCCAGTCTACACCAAGGGTAGAGGTGGTCAGAAAGGGAGTTCAAGTCCATATCAACCTCAGCAAGGGTAAAGGCATCCCTGGTCTTCATACAGTCAGGAAGGTAGAAATTCGTCTATGCATCAACGCACAAACTACCATAGGTCTATGCAGTCATACAGTTGGCCCTACTATAGGTCGGTGCAGTCATACACAGTCCCTATACTTACAGACCTAGCCCAACCTATTATACCTTATGAACCACCAAAATTTCTATCAGCCCAGGACAAGCTATAGGAACCTCAAACAACCCTTCTCCAACTTCTATCAAAAACCAAAGGGTAACAAGGTTCCTAAACAGAATAGAAAAATGAAAATAGAAAACAGAAACTCTCCATCAAGCAAGAAAATAAAAAATATAAAGAAAATATGGCTTCCTAAATCCGTTTTATCTTGCTTTGCTGAAATGAAAGGTTTAATGGGACCCAATTGTCCTTGGGTTCCAAACATTGTTACTTGATTCCTTGTGCAGGAGTGTCTTGCAGCTGTGCACAATAAATGGTATCTTGACAGTGGCTGCTCAAGACACATGACTGGGGACAGAATAAAATTCTATCTCTTGGTGGAGAAAGAAGTTGGGCATGTAACCTTTGGAGGGAACAATACAGGTAAAATCATTGGTTCAGGTAAAGTTGGCAAAACTCCCTCCAATTCTATTGAAAATGTTTTGTTAGTTGAAGGGTTGGAATATAATCTTTTGAGTATAAGTCAATTATGTGATAAAGGATATAGAGTAGTATTTGACTCTTCTGAATGCAAAATTTTAAAACCAAAATATGAAGAAACAAAATTTTCAGAAAAAACAATCAACAATGTATACATAATTGACTTAGATGATCCAGACCACTTAAATCTTTGTCTTGCTGCACCTCAATCTGAAATTACATGTTTGTGGCATCGTAGACTAGGACATGCTAGCTTTAATATTTTACACAAACTCTTGAAACACTCTATGGTGAAAGGATTGCCTGAGCTTAAGTTTAAGCAAAATAACAAAATCTATGAGGCATGCACCCTAGGAAAACAGACTAGGAAATCTTTCTCTAGCAGAACTGAAAGCCTATCATCCAAACCTCTTGAACAAATCTATATGAACTTGTTCGGACCAACAAGAACTGCTAGCTTAAGTAGAAGGAGATATGGGTATGTTTTAGTAGGTGATTTCTCTAGGTTCACATGAGTGTTTCCTCTTGTGCATAAAAATGATGCTTTTGATGAGTTCCAGGCACTCTACATGAAGGTGAAGCAAGATGGTAAGTTTAAAAATTCTAACATATTTTTAGATCATGGTGGTGAATTCGATAATGCTGATTTTGAAAATCTTTACAAGACTGAAGGGATAAATCATATGTTTTCATCACCAAGAACCCCTGAACAAAATGGGATGGTCGAGAGAAGAAACAGAACTCTTATAGAAATGGCTAGGACCATGCTTGCTGACAAGCAACTACCAAGGAGGTTTTGGGCAGAAGCGGTAAACACTGCTTGCTATATCATCAACCGCTCAATGGTAAAACCATTCACCAAAATGACTCCTTGTGAGATGTACAAAGCTAAGAAGCCATCTCTCGCTCACATAAAAGTATTTGTTCAAAGTGTTTTGTTCATAACAATGAAAAAGAGATTTAGACAAGTTTCCAGACTTGCCGGCTGCTCATGCTAGTCTTGTTGGCCTCGCCCCTCCTCCGGGTCGTGGTGCCTGCCCTCCGGCACCGACTGTGGGCATCGCGCCCATCCCCCGGGGTGCTCACCCTTCAGGGAAGGGGATCCCCCTTCCGTGTGCTGCTGTGCCCGCGGGTGTCCCTCCTGCATCTCGGGCGTCCTCCTCTGTGATCCCCGGCCTCCCGGCACCGGATGCTCACCCCCTGGGCGGCCCCCCCTTGCCGCAAGCGGGGCTTAATGCCGATGCGGTAGCTTGGTCTCCTGGGGCGCTGCCCTCTCCCCAGGAGGCTGCTGTTGAGCGTCCCTTGGCTTCCTCCTCTGCTCCGACGGCTGCCCCTCGTCTCTCCTTCGCCCAAGCTTTGAAGCAGAAAATCAACCGGGCCCCGCCCGGGCCGATCGTCGATTCCGCCCCGCCTCCTGCTCCGGTATCCCCCGTGGGTCTTGTCCCCCCCCCGGATCTTGGCATGCCTCTCAGGTTTCCCTTACTCGTCCAGCCGCTTCATGTTCCCGGTGTTGTGCCTGCTTCGACGGGGCTCGGGGACACGGCGGCTCATGTGGCTTTTGTGGGTACCTCCGGCCTGGTCCGCTCTCGGCAGCCCTCCAGGATGGATAGCGGAGCTACTCGGCGTACCTTCCGGCGGTCCAACTCCACTTCTCCTTGCGTGATCGTCAGTGCATGTTTGAGGACGCTGCTCTTCCTCCCCGTCGTTCTCTTCGGCTCCAGTCTTCCTCGATGGCGCCCCCGCCCCCGGCCTACTCGTCCTTCACGGAGGTGCTCGATACAGACGGCTCAGAGGTTGACCCCTTCTCTCCGGGTCGTCTGCGCGGCGTCCGTTCTGTGTTCTCTTCCGATTCAGAAGGGGTCTTCGATGAAGATTCCTATCTGTAGGGGCCGTGTTACATCTGTGGGCTTTTGGGCTTTTGTTTCTACCCTCGCTTGGGTCCTCTTGGCCGCTTTTCACTTTCTTGGGCCTATGGCCTTGTACGCTTATTGCCCCCCTTATTTTTGGGCGTTCCCCCCCCCTCCACCCCCCTGTACCGCCTTCTCTTTTATGCTCTCATATATGAAAATCGCTTGCCTGGTGGCCGGGATAGTGTTTTCATCTCCTTCCGCAATGAAGAGATGAACCCCCTCTCCCGTCTCCCCCCTTGCAAGTATCAACTTTAGTTAAAAAAAGTTTGAGCTCAAGAGTGAAGAAGAGATATTTCTTGGATATTCTGATAGGTCCAGGGCTTATAGGGTCTATAATCTCAAAAGTTTAACTGTGGAAGAGTCACCCCAGGTCACATTTAATGAAACTCATGATGACAGGTGCAACAGGAAAAATGATGATGATGAGGAGTTCTAGACTCCAAGGAAAAGGATGACATTTCACAGGAGGAGACAAAAGCAAATGAAGATGTGACAGAACCAAGTAGTTCAAGGGTCATTGCAATAGGTGCAGGTAACAATCCTATTTATATTAGAGTGCTTAAAGACCATCCTCTAGAAAATATCATAGGCAGCTTACTTGATCCTCCTAGAACTAGGTCTCATTTCAGAATTGTTGATGAATTAGAACAACTTGCTCTTGTCTCCCAAATTGAACCAAAGAATGTTGAAAAAGCTTTAAAAGATGAAAACTAGATAAATTCCGTGCAAGATGAATTAAACCAATTTCAAAGAAATTGTGTGTGGCATCTAGTTCCTAGACCCTCATCAAAAACTATCATAGGTACTAAATGGGTTTTTAGGAACAAGCTTAGTGTAGATGGAACAATAATAAGGAATAAAGCTAGATTAGTGGCTCAAGGGTATGCTCAAGAATTTGGAATTGATTTTAAAGAATCTTTGCCCCTGTAGCCCGATTAGAAGCAATTAGGATTTTGCTTACTCTTGCTTGTGCACATAAAATAAAATTACAACAAATGGATGTAAAAAGTGCTTTTTTAAATGGCTTAATAAAAGAAGAGGTTTATGTTGAACAACCCCCTAGTTTTGAATGTTCTTATCATGAAGACTATGTGTTCAAGCTGGACAGGGCACTCTATGGTCTGAAGCAAGCACCCCGAGTTTGGTATGATAGGCTAAGCTCATTCCTCACTGAAAAAGGTTACATTATAGGTAATGTAGACAAAACACTCTGAACAAAAACACAAGGTAAGGACATCTTGATAGTTCAAATTTATGTTGATGATATTGTGTTTGGTTCTAAAAAGCCCAAAATGTGTGAGGAGTTTGCTGATCTTACGACTAGTGAATTTGAGATGAGCCTAATGGGTGAGCTTCATTTTTTTCTTGGCTTGCAGATCTGTCAAAGTGATGAAGGATGCTTGATAAGTCAAAAGATTTGATATGGCAAATTGCAAAACCATTGCAACTCCTATGGGAACAACTACATCATTGGATGCAGATGAGAAAGGAAAATTGATGGATGCAAAGAACTATAGAGGTATGATTAGATCATTACTCTATTTAACAGCATCTAGACCAGACATCCAGTTTAGTGTTTGTCTTTGTGCTAGATTCCAAGCTAGTCCAAGAGAATCTCACTTGACTGCTGTCAAGCGTATCTTTAGATACCTTGCTAGCACTCAAGACTTGAGATAATGGTTTCCAATATCTTGTGAATTTTCACTCATTGCCTATTCAGATGTTGACTATGCAGGATGCAAACTGGATCGCGAGAGCACTAGTGGCTATTGCCAATTCTTGGGCGGATGTTTAGTCTCTTGGGCTTCCAAGAAACAACACTTGGTGGGACTCTCTACTGCAGAGACAGAATATGTTACTGTAGGGATTTGTGGCATCCAAGTGTTGTGGATTAAACATCAACTCCAAGACTACATAGTAGATCTTGGATGTGTCCCTATTCTATGTGATAACACTAGTGCGATAAATCTGGCCAAAAATCCAGTCCTGCACTCTAGAACCAAGCACATAGATATAAGGCATCACTTTATTAGAGATGAAGTTTTCAAGAAAAATTTTGAGCAACATTTTGTCCAATCAGAAAATCAGGTTGCAGATATCTTCACCAAGCCATTATGCACATATAGGTTTTCAACACTAAGAAGGGAGTTAGGTCTATGTAGACCTCAATCACATCAGGTTTGAATTTGGTTGATTAACTCTCTAACGGTGTTCCCAGCATAATGACTATAAGTACTTGTTTTCTAATATAATCTGCTGAATTGATGATATGTTGATCACAAATATCTTCTAAGGGAGTTTGACTATTTTTGGACTACAATATAACAAAAAAAATCACATGCACATCTGAATTGATCTAGCTTATAACAATGTGCATTCTCATTGAATAATCTGAGTGATCATTGTTCATAGTGCATTTTACTGTAACTAGTCGACTGCATATTCATAAAGCATTGCATTGGTGATTGGTTGCTTGGCTAGTTTTTGTTTAACCTTGGTATATAAAATATTAAGTTGTGGAAAGGCAGGTTATGATTGCCTAAAAGCACTCACTATGCGTGAGGTGGTCTTAGGACCTATGTTCTCCGCCAGGTACCAAAGGTCAAGGTATCATTTAGAACAGTCTAGACACTCATGAGCAAAATTCATTTAACTCACTGCATATATGCTGCATTCAGAGTTAATCATACGCAGCATGCAAATAGGGGGAGCATATGTCAAACTTGAATTGTCATGCATACTTTCAGGGGGAGCATATGTGTCAAACTTAAAATTGCATATGTCATCATATCAACTCTTGAAGTAACCTTATGCTTTTGCTCAGTTGAACTTACTGCAAATTGCCATATCTTTGAACTGCCTTCGATTCAAAATGTTGCCAATCTACTCAATTATTCATTACAATTGAGCAAATCATTTATAGGAATCTTCTAACAAGTAGGCTCTCTAATTGAACTTGAATAATTCTACTGGTTTAAGTCAAATACATTTCAAGAGTTTGGGAGATAAATCTCCTCAAATCAGGTTATATTCGGGTTTAATAGACCTCAACCTCTTTCTACGAAATGCTGTGTCCCTATACAATCTCACAGAATCCAAAAATTTAAGGTCACTAGCAACCTTGGTTGAGGAACTATGATTAAGTGTTGTCCTTAAACATTGCATAGTCTGAAATTCTCTATAGGACAACACATGTCAAATGTTTTATCAATGCTCATGGTAGATCAATGGCTATATGCATCGAGAAACTGGGTCCTTCATCAAAGATATAGGGACCAACCTATGTCATGAAGTGCTATTGCTATCTCTGTTCAAAATAAGACAGAATAGTTAGTCTTACTGAGTAACTAGGGGTGCAGACGTCTAATCAACGTCCATCCTTACATAAAAAGGTGTGGGCTAAACTTAACTGTTCAAACAAAAATATGATGAGCCCAAAACAAAAGTGTGAACATGATCAAAGGTCAGACATAATGCTGTAATCCTACAGTAAGCTCAGATATGTTCATCATGTTTATCTTCAATACCTATCAGTAGTAACTCCTAGGGGAGTCATTGATTTTACTCGAGTAAGATAAAAGGAGCTAAACTTGGATATGGTTTTGTAGACTTGGTTTATTTCTATTACATCTGACTGCAAACTAATTCAAACTCTACTTCTATTACTCTTAAACTAAGCAGATAATGAGGATCACTCATGGGAGTTCTTATTACAGAAGAATCTGAAAAACTAATGAATAATGTTTTAGATTGACTGCTCTGATAAATCTTTCTATGACAACCATTCATTTGACCTCAAGCTTGAAGCTCCCATCCCCGTTACTTTTTGATGTTGTCAAAGGGGGAGAGTAAGAGTGATCCAAGCTCTGTCTGAGCTTTGATGAGAGTGATCCAAGCTCTGTCTGAGCTTTGTAGCTTTGTCTGATCTCAAGAAATTCATGCCAAGAAATGACTCATGTTCATGTGTTCTTATGTGTTCTCATGATTTTTTGACATATGAGTTGTTCATGTCTTTGAATGCCATTTCTTTGATTATTCTTGATTATCATGACTCACAGTGTTGCCATCATCGAAAAGGGGGAGAATGTTGTGCCCCGGTGCTTTAATTCTTTAAATATGTTTTAATGATGCTTAAACTATGAGTCATACATATTGTTGATCATACTATTGAAAATGACATTTCAAATGTGTTGATGATTCATGAATTTCACATGTCATTGAACCTTAGGTTTCATACGTTTTTTTGGTCTTTAAGTTTCATACGTCTTGATTCTTGAGCTTCATATAGTGTTTTTGATAACCATAATCAATGAAGATCCATGAGTTCAAAATGCTTTTATAGGTCAACGCAGGTCAATGCCACTGTTCAAGAACTGAAAGCAGGTCAACGCCACTAATCAGAAGTGAGTCAGCTCTTTGACAGATAAGGTCAATGCACATCTCAGATTCTAAGGCATAAAGGTTGATGTACCTTAGTTAGTTCAGTAAATAGGTCGGTGCAACATTTGCCTTCAACGTACCAAAGGACTGTGCACATGTTACTATTCACTAGACCAAGGTCGACGCACATCTCGCTAGCCTGAAGACCAATGTTTGAGCATGTCACTATTCACTAGACCAAGGTCGGTGCAGGTTTTGCTTCAGTACACAAAGTCTGAGCACATGTGATTTCCAAGGTTGGTGCAGGTTTTGCTTCAGTACACAAAGTCAGTACACAAAGTCTGAGCACATGTGATTTTCAAGGTCGGTGCAGGTTTTGCTTCAGTACACAAAGTCTGAGCACATGTGATTTCCAAGGTCGGTGCATAATTTTCTGGAGCAAAACCAAGGTCAGTGCAGGTTTTGCTTCAGTACACAAAGTCTGAGCACATGTGATTTCCAAGGTCGGTGCACATTTTGCCAGCGCAAGACCAAGGTCGGTGCTGGTTTTGCTTTAACATACCAAGTTCTGTGCACATGAGAACTCAAGGTCGATGCACGTTTGCCCTCATGCACTACAAGGTCTGTGCATGTTTACCTTCTCGCAAGATATGGCTGGTGCACATATGAAGACAAGGTCTGAGCAAGTTGCTGAAAGTCTGTGCAATGTCTACCTTCTCTAGTCAAAGGTCAATGCATTCAAAACAGGCATTCATCAAACAGTTTGGAGATCCAAATCTCAGTATTGGTTAAACTTAAAGACTGACCCATTCGGATATCTATCTCTAATGAAAGAATGGCGCGTAATCCAAGATGAAGTGGCACGGTCTTCCGAAGTGTTCCAGAGAAGAACCTTAAGTGCCAGGTGGACCAATCAAAGCTCATTTGGTCTTGCCTCGTCATCTTTACGGAGGCCCTATTTTTCTTAAAGGGTGCCTGCTCCATTGAAAGTACAAGTTCGGGAAGATCAGTTGGCATAAGAGATTCCCACTTTCTAGGTGGACCAATGGCAAATCATCTAGAAAGGGTCTCCATCCGAAAAGAGGTCATACCTTGAGGAGATAGTCTTGTACTTGATGATGATATGCTGGCTAGCTAATGGCAACTATTGTGTACTGTATGAAGTAGTCTGGGCAACCAATGAGAACCCACTACACCTTATCACTTCTAGGCCAATCAGAGGTCACCCAGTTCTAGCTTTTCGTCCTCTTCGATGAAAATAGATGGTTCAGATTACCTCTTACCATATTTGGGGCTACCAACCTTATACGTTGCATGGAAAAAGAGAAGATTGTCTGAACCAAAAGCATAACAGCTGGGAGACATACTCTGATGAAGAAGGTTTAACAGCATGTCCAAGGAATAGAGGGGCTTTGTTCAAAGATGGAAAGAAAGGCTTGGAAGAATGAAGAGACATCAAGTGAACGAAGGAATGAAGATAAGGGGCTGAGCCTAAAAAGGAGTAGAATAAGCTGCGGTAAAATAAGATAAGCAGCAGAGATAGGGCTAGGAGCCAGTAGCAGAAGGAAAGAGCGAAGAAGCTGGAGAGCTCATGAGAAGCCAGCAGCAACAGGTAGAAGAAGCCTTACGACGTGATGGCCCTAGCTGCAACTGTGAAGCATCTGAAGATATACATCTTCATATCCTCTATTCATCCTGCGAGAAGAAGAGGAAGAAGCTTCTACTTTTTACGAAGGAGAACCTGCTCCTTCTAGGAAGCAGATCATATGGAAGAAGCGAGGATCGCCATCCAGATTCTAGACAGGGCCTTTTATTACCATCCTCTAGTGTCATACATTTGTCTGGGTTTTCTTTTACATCATCTTTTCTTGTCTTTGAATACTTCACTTGATACTTTGTTCGGTCCCTATAGGGAGCTGTAGGAAGACATATAGAAGGTAGTTCTGGTCTGTGGGTTGACTTTATGAAGCCCGTAAGATGTGTTTCAGCAATGGCTTTGTGAAGCCCATAAGCTGTGTGTCAGCAGTGTTCAGTGCAGTTGCACTAGGGAAGCCTCACTCGTTTGAGTGAGGGGTTGTAGCAACCCTGGTAAAATAAAAGGAAGATTTCAAGAAAGATTAAGTAAGTAAATGATAAGAACCAAAATGAATAAATAATAAGTCAAAATGTAAATAACGCCTCTCAACAAGGCGCGATTTAAATAAGAAACGCCTTCACCTGAGGCGTTAATTCAAAAAGTGACGCCTATACCGAAGGTCGTCAAATTTCAAACGTCCAAAACGAATAAAAGGAAAGAGAAAGAAACGCCCTCTTCTTGGGCGTGAATTGTAAAAGAAACGGTACAGGTCAAGGGTCAATTAAAATGCACGCCCTAACCTAAGGCGTTAATTGCATTTGTGTTCCATTCGAACCAGGAGACTATCCAGGGTAAGTTTTAGGATTAGTACGTGTTTGATTGAATATAGAAGGACTCTATCAAGGAAATATATCTTCCCATCGAATTCCAACTCTATTAGGATTCCAAAAATCCTATAAATACCTTTCTAATCGAACCTGTTCGCTATTTTTGGCGAACCGTTCTGTTGCTACTGTACGTGAAGAACAGGTCGTTCTTCTTCCTCTACCTTCGGTTATGGGTATGGAGAATATTAATGTTCTTCATCTTCTTCTTCTGTAGGTTGCCTGCAGCAAGTAGTAACTCTCTTGTCTAGCTGAAGAACGTGGGTTCTTCATCGACATCGTTTTCCCAGAAGACTCTGTTCAGAACAGAGTACCGTTTTCTCTTCACAACCTTCACGTATCATCACCCAGATCATCATCAGGTAGGTTTTCTCAAGAACTGTAGCCCAAACTAGCATAAAATGTATGATAATATCATCTGTTAATTCATGCATATAGTGTTACTGCGTTTTCGAAGTTTTCTGTGAAATTTTGGAAAGAGGCGACCCTCTCTAGGGCGCTAATTCAAGTTCTGACGACTGACAGAAGAGTCGTCAATTCCACATAATTAATAAATACCCATGTTTAAAATTTAATATCTATGAAACCATGAATTTGTTGTAAAGCATGATCATATATCTCGAATCCTGATATTTTTCTTGTCCTGACCATGTACTTTGTTTCTTGAAAATTATTATCTTGGAAATTACCACTGTTCATGATAAATCCTGGAAAAGAATGAATTAACGACCTCCAGTGGGTCGTCTTTTATGAAAGTGACGCCCCTGGCTAAGGCGCTTTTTTATCAAAAATCTAGAATTTAGAAAATTTCAGCAAAATAGAAATTTATAATGGACGACTGTTCCTGAAGTCGTCAAATTGAAAATAAACGACCCCGTGTAGGGCGTTAATTTATTGGGTAGTGACTTATGTTAAGTCGCTAATTTTCTGTATCATTATTTTATACTGTTTTCTATGAACCGAGGGTTTATATATATATATATATATATATATATATATATATATATATATATATACCGGCACTATATTCCATTCCGTGAGTATAGTCCTATGTTTTCACGATGATTTATCGCATTACCCACTAACTCTCGGTGACATTCAAGCTCTCCATTGGACATTTCGTTCCTTTGGACTGGCAAGTTAGTCATTGGGACCTCCGTAAGTCTCCTCGTAGCCTTGGATTCCCTCAAGGCCGACTGAGCAGGTTGTACCATAAAAAACCCTTTACACTATTTTGCCATGTCACTCCATAGAAACATAGTATACCGGCCCTCATGATATGCTATGTGGATATCATGAGAATATTCTTAATGGGATGTGGAAATCATGCCATTATTATGATGTTCTTGTGGACCTCAATTCTATATTAAGTGGGTGACCATCTATATATGGACACTTAATGGTCATGGTACCCAATTAGGGAACCAATTCCACTCGATTTTTATCGATATTCGTGAGTATATCGTTATTATCGTCCTTATACATCAAGTTCAATTTTCGAACTCTACTCTATCTTGAATTTCCCCAAGCTTTTCCTTGAAAATTCCATATTGGCTATACATAAAGTGGATGTCAATATACATGATCAATGCCTGTGCATATAGGGCCCGATCTGGTCCTGGGAGGAACACCCGAAAGTACTAGTGCCCATGGGAGTTGTAATGATCATGGTATGACATTTTACCGAAGTGCATGACTAGCTTGATTGGACATTCCACAATTCTTGTACTTGACTCGTACTTGACATGACATGACTTGCGTGACCCGATAAAGGGTATTTATATACTTGCTTACTTGAAACGTGATAGCCAAACTTTCAACATGACATGATGAATATACTTGTTTGAACGTCTTGACATCTATTTGATACAAATTCTTGAAAGTTCATGAATAGTTCATTTTATACTCTCTATCTTGTTGTTTTACGCAAGCATGCATAACCATAGTGCATTCATGGAAAATGTAATTACTTAAGCCCATTGCTAGTTCTTGAGATATACTTGCCTACTGAGCGTTCGCTCACTCAGTGTTTCCCTACTTTTCAGGTAAGTCCGACGACGAGACTCAATCGGACAGGGAAGGTCAAGAGTGAAAGAGATTAGAGCTTCTCAAAGCGTCAACTCGTCTTGTCTTTTTTATATCTTCTTGAGTCAATTTTGTACTTTTCTTTTTATTAAGTTTAGCATTTTCAAGGGATTGTAATAGAAATACTTTTGTGAAGGAATAAAAGGTTTGGGTTATCTTTACTCTTGCGCATCTCTGATTTGGTGTCGAATACACTAATACTCTGATTGACATGATCGATATAAACTCATCACGCGTCTCCGGGTATCTTCCGCGCTCGGGGCGTGATAGTTTTTGTGATATCAGAGCCTAGGGTATTCAATTCCTAGGAAACCCAAGTCCAAGGATAAGTCTGAACCTCTAACTAGTGAGATTGGGTAGAACCCAGGGTTAAAGTCAACATAGAATTTAAAGTCTTTTAACGCAATCACATACTAATATAGCTATTGTAATTATAGGACAATGGCTGCCGAACGTGCTCAATGGCGCAACATGCAACGCACTCTTCAAGGCATGACCCAGGCACTTCAACAAGTGGCACACGGAGGTGCACATCGTGGAGCAGGAAGTCTCCACCAAAACTTCAAGAACATGAATCCTCCTAAGTTCATGGGATCCACTGATCCATATGATGCCAAGCACTGGATCCGAGATACGGAACGTGTTTTTAGAGTCATGCAATGTTCGGACCAAGAGAAGGTCCTGTTAGCCACATTTCAACTAGAAAGAGACGCCCGATGCTGGTGGGAGTCGGTAGAAGCCACATTAGATCAAGGACAAGTTACTTGGGAGGAGTTTGTTGAACATTTCAACAATAAATATTTCTCAGATCGAGTTCAAGAGAAGAAAGCCGCTGAATTTGCCGCACTTAAGCAACGATCTTTGTCGGTGGCTGAATATGAAGCGCAGTTCTCAAGGCTGTCTCGGTACGCTAAACACTTAGTTAGTACTGAGAAGATGAAAGCTCAAAGATTCCTTAATGGGCTCAGGCCCCAATATATCACACAACTGGCACCGATGGACATACAAGTCTATTCGGAGATGGTTCGATGAGCCCAATTACTAGAAGATGCCACGGAACTATCTGATAGGATCCGTGGGAAAGACAAGAAGGAGAATGTTACTAGCTCCGACACCTTCAAACCCAATTTCAAGAAGAGGCCAAGTAATGGAGGTACTCCCTCCCAGGAGCAAAAGTTCAAGAAGACCAAACCTTTCTCCATCACCACTACACCTTTTAAGGTGGTATGTAAGCACTGTGATAAGGCCGGGCACAAGGCCGAAGAATGTTGGAGGAAACTTGGAGCGTGTCTCCGTTGTGGGTGCCGTGATCATCGGATTCCCGACTGTCCCCTACTCAATGATCAAGCCGGTGACGGAAAGCGCCCGGTGACAAAGAATGCTCGTCTCCAAGCTATTAAGGAGGCAGAACAAGACGAAGGCGGACTAGTAGAAGGTACACTGAAAGTTTGTTCCAAGTATGCACATGTCTTATTTGATACGGGTGCATCACATTCTTTTATTTCAAGAAGTTTGCTGACCCACTACCTATGGAACCGGAATGGATGAAAATATTTTTATCTACTCCTCTCGGAAACGAAACCGATATTACTCACCATTATCAAAACTGTGATGTCTTGGTAAAAGGAAGAAATCTTCCTATCAACCTCATATGTTTAGACCTAAAGGAATATGATGTCATATTGGGAGCAGACTGGTTATCTAGGTATCAGGCAACTGTGGATTTCCGTAACAGTAAAGTTACTTTCAAGGACTTTCGAGAACTAGTCTATTCTAGCCCTAAGAGTCGGAGCAAGTCACCTCTTATTTCGGCTCTCCGATCTAGCAAGCTAATAAGGAAAGGATGTGTATCTTTCCTTGCTTTTGTCACCATTAAGGAGACTAAGCTAGAAGACATCCCGGTTGTGCAAGAATTTCGGACGTATTTCTGGAGGATTTGCCTGGATTACCTCCACAAAGAGAAGTGGCCTTCACCATCGACTTGGTCCCTGGTTCTGGACTAGTTTCTAAGGCACCATATAGGATGTCCCCTGCCGAACTCAAGGAGCTGAAGGAGCAATTGATGGAACTTCTCAAGAAGGGATTTATTAGACCAAGCACTTCCCCGTGGGGAGCACCTGTGCTATTTGTAAAGAAGAAAGATGGATCCATGAGGTTATGCATCGACTATCGACAGTTGAATCATCTCACTATCAATAACAAGTATCCACTGCCGAGAATCGATGAGTTATTTGATCAAATATCTGGATCCATGTATTTTTTAAAGATTGATCTCAGGTCGGGATATCACCAACTAAGGATCAAAGATGAGGATATTTATAAGACCGCGTTCAGAAGCAGGTATGGGCACTATGAATTTGTTGTTATACCTTTTGGACTAACAAATGCCCCTGCTGCCTTTATGCAGTTGATGAATAGTATATTCAGGCCTCATCTATATCAATTCATAGTGGTTTTCATTGATGATATACTGATCTATTCAAAGACCAAGGAAGAGCACGAGGAGCATTTGAGAATAGCATTACAAATATTGAGGATGAATCAGTTATATGCAAAGCTCAGCAAATGTGAATTTTGGTTAGGAGAAGTAGCTTTCTTGGGGCATGTTATATCAAAAGACGGTTTATCCGTAGATCCATCAAAGGTTGAAGCTGTAAGGAATTGGGAAAGACCGACCAATGCTAGCGAGATCCGTAGTTTCTTGGGTCTTGCGGGCTACTATCGGTGATTCATCAAGGATTTCTCCAAGATAGCCGTACCACTCACTAGGCTAACTATCAAGGAGATACGTTATGAATGGAGTAAGGAATGTGAAAGAAGCTTCCAAGCTCTCAAAGATCATCTAACTACTGCCCCAGTTTTAGCTTTACCAATTGAAGGTGAGAGATTCGAAATATACACCGATGCATCTGGCACTGGCCTCGGATGTGTTTTAATGCAACAAGGGAAGGTTATAGCCTACTCTTCTCGCCAATTGAAGAAGCACGAGGAGAACTACCCAGTTCATGATTTAGAATTGGCTGCGGTAGTATTTACACTGAAAATATGGAGACATTATCTGTATGGAGTGCAGTTTATTGTATACTCTGACCATAAAAGTCTTAAATATCTCTTCTCTCAGAAGGAATTGAATATGAGGTAAAGACGTTGGCTAGAATATCTTAAGGACTTCGACTTCACTATACAATGTCATCCTGGAAAGGGTAATCCTATAGCCGATGCCCTCAGTCGAAAGCCGAGAGCACTATTAGCCAATTGTATGATTCAGGAGTGGAAGTTGCTAGAACAATTCTCTAAACTTAATATAAGCATGGACAAGGACAGTAGGTGTGTCACCTTATCCCATATGAGCATACAGCCAAACTTGCTATCCGAAATACAAGGACTTCAAGGTAGTGACCCCGTACTAGTGGAAATCAAGGGCAAAATGGAAGAACAACCTGATTTCAAATTAGCTTCAGATGGAAGGTTGTTATTCAGAAATGAAACATGTATACCGAATTGCCCAGAGCTAAAGAAGAAAATCTTAGATGAAGCTCACAGATCAAGGTACACAATTCATCCAGGATCAACTAAGATGTACCAAGATGTGAAAAGGACCTTTTGGTGGCCCAATATGAAAAGAAAAATAGCGAATTTTGTGTTTCGCTGTCTCACATGTCAACAAGTCAAGGCAGAACACCAAAAGCCTGCCGGTAAGCTACATCCTCTAGATATTCCCAAGTGGAAGTGGGAGGATATCGGTATGGACTTCATTATGGGTCTGTCCAAATCAAAGGGAGGATATGACGGAATATGGGTTATCATCGACCGATTGACCAAATCGGCACACTTCTTGCCAATCAAGAGTCGATGGTCAGTTGATGTTCTTGCTGCAATATACCTTAAAGAGATAGTCAGGTTACATGGAGTACCTGTCTCAATCGTGTCTGACAGAGACCCCCGTTTTACTTCTCACTTTTGGAAGGGTTTACAACATTCACTGGGGACGAGACTTAACTTTAGTACAACTTTTCATCCGTAAACGGATGGTCAGACCGAGAGAACTAATCAGGTGGTTGAAGATATGCTCATAGCTTGCATCATTGATTTTGGTGGAAGCTGGCATGATCACTTGCCTTTGGTTGAATTTGCATACAACAACAGCTACCAGGCAAGTATACAAATGGCACCTTTCGAAGCTTTATAGGGAAGGAGTTGCCGATCGCCTTTGTGCTGGGACGAAGTTGGCAAAAAATAACTATTAGGTCCAGACATGGTAAGGGATGCCACTGAAAAGATTCAGTTGATTAGAGAAAGACTTCAAGTTGCTCAGTCTAGACAGAAGGCTTATGCGGACACAAGAAGGAGAGATCTCGAATTCCAAGTCAGAGATCATGTTTTTCTTAAGATATCACCTGGACGTGGAATAAGGAGATTTGGTGTTAAGGGCAAGCTTACACCAAGGTTTATCGGACCTTTTGAGATACTAGAAAGAGTTGGCGAGGTTGCTTACCGCGTCGCTTTACCCCCTCAATTGTCCGAAGTTCATAATGTATTCCACATATCAATGTTGAAGAAATATGTGCATGATCCGTCACATATCATTGATCATGGAGACATGGTGATTCAAAGGGATCTCACTTATGAACAAAAGCCCATGAAGATCCTCGATCGCGAGGTACGAACCTTAAAGAATAAAATTATTCCCATGGTTAAGGTGCAATGGAGTAAATGTTCAGAACACGAAGCCACATGGGAGACCGAGGAGTCTATGAGGAAACGATTCCCAGACTTATTCTAAAAAGGTATGTATTCTACACTCTCTACGTTTATATGTGATTGAATTTGTGGACCAAATTCTTTTAAGTGGGGGAAGGTGTAGCAACCCTTGTAAAATAAAAGGAAGATTTCAAGAAAGATTAAGTAAGTAAATGATAAGAACCAAAATGAATAAATAATAAGTCAAAATGTAAATAACGCCTCTCAACAAGGCGCGATTTAAATAAGAAACGCCTTCACCTGAGGCGTTAAATCAAAAAGTGACGCCTATACCGAAGGTCATCAAATTTCAAACGTCCAAAACGAATAAAAGGAAAGAGAAAGAAACGCCCTCTTCTTGGGCGCGAATTGTAAAAGAAACGGTACAGGTCAAGACGTCAATTAAAATGCACGCCCTAACCTAAGGCGTTAATTGCATTTGTGTTCCATTCAAACCAGGAGACTATCCAGGGTAAGTTTTAGGATTAGTATGTGTTTGATTGAATATAGAGGGACTCTATCAAGGAAATATATCTTCCCATCGAATTCTAACTCTATTAGGATTCCAAAAATCCTACAAATACCTTTCTAATCGAACCTGTTCGCTATTTTTGGCGAACCATTCTGTTGCTGCTGTACGTGAAGAACAAGTCGTTCTTCTTCCTCTACCTTCAGTTATGGGTATGGAGATTATTAATGTTCTTCATCTTCTTCTTCTGTAGGTTGCCTGCAGCAAGTAGTAACTCTCTTGTCTAGCTGAAGAACGTGGGTTCTTCATCGACATCGTTTTCCCAGAAGACTCTGTTCAGAACAGAGTACCGTTTTCTCTTCACAACCTTCACGTATCATCACCCAGATCATCATCAGGTAGGTTTTCTCTAGAACTATAGCCCAAACTAGCATAAAATATATGATAATATCATCTGTTAATTCATGCATATAGTGTTACTGCGTTTTCGAAGTTTTCTGTGAAATTTTGGAAAGAGGCGACCCTCTCTAGGGCGCTAATTCAAGTTCTGACGACTGACAGAAGAGTCGTCAATTCCACATAATTAATAAATACACATGTTTAAAATTTAATATCTATGAAACCATGAATTTGTTGTATAGCATGATCATATATCTCGAATCCTGATATTTTTCTTGTCCTGACCATGTACTTTGTTTCTTGAAAATTATTATCTTGGAAATTACCACTGTTCATGATAAATCCTGGAAAAGAATGAATTAACGACCTCCAGTGGGTCATCTTTTATGAAAGTGACGCCCCTGGCTAAGGCGCGTTTTTATCAAAAATCTAGAATTTAGAAAATTTCAGCAAAATAGAAATTTATAATGGACGACTGTTCCTGAAGTCGTCAAATTGAAAATAAACGACCCCGTGTAGGGCGTTAATTTCTTAAGTAGTGACTTATGTTAAGTCGCTAATTTTTTGTATCATTATTTTATACTGTTTACTGTGAACCGAGGGTTTTTATATATATATATATATATACCGGCACTATATTCCATTCCGTGAGTATAGTCCCATGTTTTCACGATGATTTATCGCATTACCCACTAACTCTCGGTGACATACAAGCTCTCCATTGGACATTCCGTTCCTTTGGGCTGGCAAGTTAGTCATTGGGACCTCCGTAAGTCTCCTCGTAGCCTTGGATTCCCTCAAGACCGACTGAGCAGGTTGTACCATAAAAAACCCTTTACACTATTTTGCCATGTCACTCTATAGAAACATAGTATACCGGCCCTCATGATATGCTATGTGGATATCATGAGAATATTCTAAATGGGATGTGGAAATCATGCCATTATTATGATGTTCTTGTGGACCTCAATTCTATATTAAGTGGGTGACCATCTATATATGGACACTTAATGGTCATGGTACCCAATTAGGGAACCAATTCCACTCGATTTTTATCGATATTCGTGAGTATATCGTTATTATCATCCTTATACATCAAGTTCAATTTTTGAACTCTACTCTATCTTGAATTTCCCCAAGCTTTTCCTTGAAAATTCCATATTGGCTATACATAAAGTGGATGTCAAAATACATGATCAATGCCTGCGCATATAGGGCCCGATCTGGTCCTAGGAGGAGCACCCGAAAGTACTGTGCCCATGGGAGTTGTAATGATCACGGTATGGCATTTTACCGAAGTGCATGACTAGCTTGATTGGACATTTCACAATTCTTGTACTTGACTCGTACTTGACATGACATGACTTGCGTGACCCGATAAAGGGTATTTATATACTTGCTTACTTGAAACGTGATAGCCAAACTTTCAACATGACATGATGAATATACTTGTTTGAACGTCTTGACATCTATTTGATACAAATTCTTGAAAGTTCATGAATAGTTCATTTTATACTCTCTATCTTGTCGTTTTACGCAAGCATGCATAACCATAGTGCATTCATGGAAAATGTAATTACTTAAACCCATTGCTAGTTCTTGAGATATAATTTGCCTACTGAGCATTCGCTCACTCAGTGTTTCCCTACTTTTCAGGTAAGTCCGACGACGAGACTCAATCGGACAGGGAAGGTCAAGAGTGAAAGAGATTAGAGCTTCTCAAAGCGTCAACTCGTCTTGTCTTTTTTATATCTTCTTGAGTCAATGTTGTACTTTTCTTTTTATTAAGTTTAGCATTTTCAAGGAATTGTAATAGAAATACTTTTGTGAAGGAATAAAAGGATTGGGTTATCTTTACTCTTGCGCATCTCTGATTTGGTGTCGAATACACTAATACTCTGATTGACATGATCGATATAAACTCGTCACACGTCTCCGGGTATCTTCCGTGCTCAGGGCGTGACAGGGGTGGACGTAGGACTCTGGGTTGAGTCCGAACCACCTTAAAAATCTTATCTTGTGTGGCTTGCTTGTGTGTTTGTCCTACGGTAGATGTATGTGTAGGCCATCTATATAGATGTCTTTGTTTCCACTCTTGTGGATTCTCCTATGTACTAGCATCGTTTATATTCCGCTGTGTTTATTTCAAAAAATAGGGCAGATCTATTCACCCCTCCTCTCTAGATCCGCCATTCCCACACATCACGGCGCTCAGAAGTGCATTCTTCAAATGCACTTAGTTTAAAATTAAAGAAGTCATGTAGCACCCCTGATAAAATAGTAGGGAATAAAATTTTCCTAAATGAATTAAACATAATAAATTCCCTAAATAAATTAAACAAAGGACCAACATGAATAAAAGTCTAGTAAAGCCCAACACCTACAACAAAATGTGCTTAGCATTTGAAACCCAAGCCATACACAATAAAGGCCTTAACCCATATATGGGCCTCATGTACACAAGAGTAAGGGAGTGGGCCTTATGCTTAAGCAATATAACGGGTGTTAGCAAGATATTAAACCCCTAGGACTCTATTTCGAATAGGGACGATCCGTGCATGGAAGGCTTTAGGGTTTCACGGGTTAATAGAGAGGCGGCTGAGGTTTTGGCAAGAGGATTTGCATGGGAAACTTTAGACCAACTAGGATTCTTATGTGGGAAACTTAATTCCCATTAGGAAAGGTGATATTAAATCTCTATCTATACATGGCCCCTACGAATGGTAGAGCATCTTGCTGTTGCGTTCCTGAAGGGAGCCCTACTGCTGCTGCTGCTAGTACGTGCGGACGAGAGGGAGCTTCTTCATCCTCTTCTTCCTTTGTTGTTTTGAGCGTGGGCTGTGGCTATCTCCTTCCTCTGTTGCTGCTACTGGTGCATGAGGACATGAGGGGACTACCACCTTCGCCTTCCTCCTACAACTGTTGCCGTGAAGAAGCACCTGCTTCTTCTCACCTTCTTCTTCTTCCCCTTCATCCCGTGTCTCTCTTCCTTTGTACAAGAGGTAGGTTGTCACAAGTTCTTAGTGCAAGACGATAGTAAAAGGAGCCATGCATGCATATGCGATCATGATAGCATCTCTATATCTTGAATCCATGATTCTTGTGTATGACTTTACGTAGTTTTAGCATTTCTATTTGCATGAAAAATAGCGACCAGAGCAATGGACGCTTATTAATGAACGACCGTGTAGAAGGCTGCCAATTCTTGAATTTGTGACAGTCTTCTGGCCACCAATTAATGAGCGACCATTACACTAAGGCTATTCCTTTTAGTGCACATAATAATTAACCCATGCTTAAAAATTAATAATTATGGAATCTGGCTCTGATAATTCTACATGAGTATATTTTTAGCATCTCCATAATTTTGTCTACCTTTCCATGTCTTTAGTTTCCTCAAATTCCCCGTACACATCACTATGCTACTGTTCATGTTAGTTTGAAAGAAATAGGCAGTGTTTTGTGCCTAGCAACGTTCTTGCCTAATGCTTTATAACATGTACACAGTAAAGAATGGGCGACTGTTCAGACAGTCGCTAATTATAAAAATAGTGCCTCTATACAGAGATGCATATTCCTGTTAATTATTTTAAAATGTTAATAATTCTAAAAACCATATATTGACGTCCAAGACATTGACGCTATTTATAGATCTGGCGCCTTCATGAAAGGTCACCAATTTAATGTAACATTATATAAATTTAGTTAATTATTGATTTAGCGACCCTTTGGAGAGATGCTAATTTTTTAATTGACGCCCTCTGTATTGACGCTATTCCATATCTCTCATGTTTTATCGGGTTTTTGACCCATATCCCGTGTCTTTTGGCACTCTTATCTCATGTGCGAAGATAGAGTCCCTGTTTCACGTTGTTTCATGCTTACACCTCAACTCTTGGTGATGATTGGACTCTCCGCGGGATATTCCTTCCTTCGGACTGGTACTTTCTTCATTGAGACCTCCATAAGTCTACGCTAGCCTTGGATTCTCTCAAGGCAGCCGAGCAGGTTGTACCCTCAAAACCATAGAACCATGTCTGTCTTGTCACTCTGAATAAATATGACGCCCTAGCCATCATAGAGCGTTGTTTATAGTGTTCTATGTGAAGTCTGTCTCTGTCTGGAATTAGGGACCAGGAAGTGCACGCCAATTGAATTAGCGACCACTTAAAGTGACACTATTTCTTCGTGCCAGTGCTATTCCCAGAATTAGCGGCCACGTCAATGGGCGCCAATTCTGGAATTGATGGCGGTCTGTGTGGACGCCAATTACCCACTTTCATGAATTATCATTGTTCTTACGAGAGACTTGTCGGTATGTCATACCTGTCCAAAGTTCTATCCATGAACTCATTATTCCGTGGATCTACCTTACTCTCCTACAATGACTTATTCCTTTGGAATTCTATTGGCTATAAACTATAGTGGATGTCGAAATATTTACATGACTCAATGTTGACATTAATGAGGCCCGATCTGGTCTTGGGAGGAGCACTCCAAAAGTACTTGTGCCCATGGGAGCTATATTGATCACGGTGTGGCATTGCACCGAAGTGCATGACTTTCACGATTCTGACATTCCACGATCCCGTGCTTCACTTGACTTGACATGACATGACCTGCATGGCCCAGAATGGATATTTACTTGCTACATTAAATAGTCAATTCTCATGACATGACTTGATACTGTAGATAGGTTTTATTTCTGATCTAAAGGAAAAGAAGGAATGGAGTGTGAGTGAATGGATGTGACTAATATGGCATCAAACTAAACATAGAAGGACACAAAATGCAATGAAATCAAACATCCACACACGCTATCAAGTTGTGATCGCCACCAAGATGTATAGTGCAAAGAAGGATGCACTACGTACCTTGGAAAGGGGAGAGGATGATGACACTCGCCAAAAAAAAAGATGCAGCGCCGATACAGGATGAAGACGGTCTAGAGATGACCGCTAAAAGGTGAAGACGGCCGGTCAATAGGTCTCTTTTAGCGCTGGAACAGTACGCAGAAAGAAGACACAGGCGCCGGAGTCAAACAGTTTCTAGTCGGCCGCATACACCAGATAGACGGTCTGAGGAAGACCGCTTTCCCAAGTGAACGGTGAGAGGTAGACCGCAGTAGCTTCCAGCTCCCAAGTCGGGTAACTTGATCCTCCACCCCTTCCGGCCATCCAGGAGGGATGGGCCTCGCATTTAAGCACTTGCTGACCTGCAAAACAACACAAATGACAGACAACATTGACCCCAAATTAGTTTATTAAAGTGTAGTATCTATAATTGGGAACTATTAAGAGAGCACATGATTGAAAAGGGAAGTACCTGAGGGTTGGGTTTTTTAACCCATATGGGGCGTGAAAAACAATGGGAGGTTGTGGAAATGATCGAATGCCAGTGAAAAATGTAGAAAAAATGAGGGAGAATGATGAAGAAATGACTAGAACAGTTGCCAAAAAAGAACTTAAGCTATGACTCAAAACGTGATGGAAATATACTACTCCCTGAACCAAAGGCTCAGAGGATGTAGAAAGCCTTTCTCCCTGGCTGGACTTCACTCAAGAAAGTGATAGCACCTCGACATCGACTTAGATCTGCCCCCCTCGCAGCCATGACTCAAGGGTTCTATTTATAGACCCTTGAAACCCTAGCTCAAATTGAGGGCTTTTTGGGTGGGAATTAGACTTGGACTATGTTGAATAAAATGGAGATAATACTCCCAAGTTTTATCAGGATCAAATGGCGCTTGATTTGGCTGAGAATCCGTGGAGAAATCCATGGATCAAGCAAGGGGTCTGACCACGGATAGAGAGAGAAACTGCCCGTCGCCGCAGGAATCTCGGCTGAAAGAAACGGTCCATCAATTGACCGCCCAGTGTGCTAAGCGGCCTATCAAATGACCGTTACGCATCTGGCCCATAGAAAATAAAAATAAGATAAATGTGCCCATTTCTCCGAAGACAAAGTCAAAAGGAATTCCCGCCAAGTAGAAATAGTCTTTTGACAGACCGCCTCTTGGCTCAACAATCTATTGCCTGACCACTTTTACCCTGGTCGTTGAAAGATAAAACAAGATTAATCCACTTAATTATCCACTGACCGAGTCAAATGGGTATTCCCGCCAAGTAGACACGGATCTCGAAAGACCGCCACAATAACGGGATGGTCTATCGTGAGACCGTTTATAAAAGTAACAGGTCGAGTCAGAAAATGACAGTTCAACGCAGGGAGCGCAAACGGTCACTCAACAGACTGCCACCTTATTGAAAACGGCATATCGCGGAACCGTTATTTAAGGTGATCATTGGAAAAGAGCAAATAAGAGGCAAATAGGCACACTCAATCCAAAGACCTAGTCGAACCAAATTTCACTAAGTCCAAACTCGAGAAAACGTAGGAGCAAATCCCAGCCAGAGAGAAAGTGGCCCATAGAATAGGCCCAAAACCATCTGAAAAATGGCCCAATGAGTAATGGACAACCTTGGGACATCATGAATAAAGGTAAGAAAATAGCCCAACTCAAAGGTAAAAAATGGGTGTCAACAGATGCCCCTCTTTAACGTCCTCTTTGAGGGGGAGCGAGCGGAGTTGAAGCGAAGGCGAGATGGAAACATGGAGATGAAGCGGAGATGGAGTGGAGCAGACTGAAAAGCGGGCGTTAAGGTAAACGACACATGTTCCTAACCAATGAGCGACAGGAATCTTCCAGAAAACTCCTAACCAAACACACGGAATAGTCAGACCAAAATGACACCAATCTGGAGGAACTAATAAAATAAACGGAAGGAGAAAACACGGCCAACCACATCGAGGGACACAATCCACAGACCAATGAGGGGATTGGAATAAACAATAACGGAAAAAAGAAAGAGAGCAGACTAAACTCCAGACAAGGACCATAAGTCGATTGAACCAAGTGAATAGACCAAAAAAGACCTTCTATGACGACCCGGACTCCGGATACCGGATATACCCGATAGGACTACCGAGTAGACCCGATACCATTTGGAACCCGTGAAGCCTCCTAAGAGATGTAAAGCTCCGAAGGGGAAAAGGATTGTCGTGTAGTATATTGAAGTCACAGATATAACAGTAAGCAATTAAATTATTAATCGGGTTTGCTAAAGCAGCAGAAATAAAATTACTTTTTAATTAATAGTTAACATTAACAATTATACCAGAGTCTAGTTCAAAGGAAAGACAAGTACAGTCCAACAGAAAGAAAAATGTACACTAAGGTCAAGGGAAGCCCGACGCACGTACCACTGGCAACTACGAACACGCCACTCCAGGAACCGCGAAGGAAGAAGAGCGCCACACTTGAAAAGCAGGGGTGAGCCTCATGTCACTGGCTCAGTAGGGGTCACGCGGATCCCCACTGAAAAACAACGCAGTAACACGGAACAACAGCTAAAACAACAGTAGTAGTAAAGTGAGAAAAGCTAAACTACAACTAGAAAGCTGTAAAATAAAATCGTAACAGTAGGAGTAGAACAGCTAAACGAAAAGGGGAAAAGCAAAGCCGCAAAGAAAGGAACACGGCCACCGAGAGAAGGTTGGCTCCCTAAGCTACTCCAACAACGACAGAAGGGCGAACCCTGATCTCACAAAGTCAGGAGTTATCGATCCATCGGCAGCCACAAGGCCCGAATTGAAGGTCCTATAAAACTAGGCAAAAACCCTAGAAAAGACCTAGACAGACGAGAGACGCTAATGCATACACGACTAGATCGTCGTGCACGTAACACCAAGCTGATCTTGGGCGAAGCCAAGAACAGACCAACTCGGAAGGGGAACATGGACTCCGAGAAACACGAGAGTCACGCGCCAAGTGACGGAAGCACCTCCTCACTAGAAGAATAGCCAAATGCGTCCACTGACGTCTTACACTGCACCACAAGTATCTCGCTACGGACGCCGAGAACGACAGAGACTGAGATACTCACAGAACTAAACCAGGAACTACAATAACCAATGACTAGTCAGGGTCACACCCATTGGCGTTCATCCAAAACGCCCCTGACCACGTGTGCACACATAAGCTCAATGCCTTGAGCCAGGCCTCTAGCTAGTTTTCTCCCCCAGTAGGACGCTACTGCAAGGTAAGGGAGCCCACGGAAACTAGCCTACAAACCGTATCTCGAGAACTGCCCCACCACCAACTCCCAGGTGGGCCGACACTCGAGGACGTTGGGCTACGACTAGTTGAGGCTCACTAGACACATAGACTCTGAAACATGAGTGTTGGAGTATAGACAGGCTAAGCACACACGGTAACCCGTACTACGAAGCACAAAGGCAGTACACAAACTGCCAACAGACTCAGGACAGGGCAACTAGACCTACCAACACAACGATCCTTGAGTCTCATGACTTAGAACCAAGATCATCGCATAATGGCGATGACAAGCTGCCAATCAGCCTAATCCTAAGCCGAGGAAAACGACACTAGATCATCAGGTCTACACAACTATATAAAATGACACATTGAGACCTGAGGGAGCATCAAGACCCTCAAAGCACTTGGACACCCAACCCGAGGTAAGATAGCACCTCAAGGTGTCCAGAACCATGTCTCGAGCGGGACAGATGCTGAGACACTCACAAGGTCACCTGTCAACCATTGGGTCTCACCGGGTTGACCAGAAACCTAAATAACGACTCTGAAGCAGTACAGAAACCTAACCAATAATAGGGTACACTCGGCTATCTCATTACATGGTTATAGCCCTCATAGGACATCAAAAGACGTCCACGGGATAGTGGGCAAACCACGAGGTCAATCCGAGGCACTTGGAAACTAACACATCGGGAAACAACACGCAAGAGTTAAACGGAGGAACATACACTGGCGGTCATAGAATGGGCCGCTTGGGGACTGTAGCGGTCAAGTATTTCGCCGCTAAACCCAGTCAACCCTGAACCGACCTATTCGGACAAACCACCAAAGTGGTCTAATATAGACCTGCCACACAGACTTGGCGGTCTATAAGTGAACCGCCACACTAACCGCCCTAAAACATTGACCTAAGTCAAACGAATTGTAGCGGCTAAAGAAAGGGGCGCTACAACAAAGAGACGCACAAAGGTTCGGCCGCCAAGGCCAACTGACTTAGAACCTTGACCCGGTCAAATGAACCGTAGCGGCCTAAGGAAGGCGCGCTACAGAACTCCTGGCGGTTGGAGCTAGAATCGCTAGCTCGAACCGACCTACACTAAAATTGAGAAACGACGCCAGTTGGCGCACCACTATAAGGCCGCCAGAGGCAAGAGGCTGTCCATGTTTAGGCTGCCAGCCTAAACCGACCAGAACTAACCGACACACTACGAAGTGTGGCAGTCTATCGTTGGGCCGCTAGAGACAATAAACGGTCTCTTAAACGACCGCTAGCACGATACGGCGAGAAAACCAGGGGAATGGCCGGATCCGGCCAATCCACGCCCCAATCGCGTCTAAACGACGGGGAAACAACCCTAATCGACGAAAAACACCTTCCACAGCTCGGAAGGGACACAGGCAATAGCTCAATCGTATGAAACGGGCGATTCCATCGAATCGACCCTAATTGGGTCACCGGGGTTCCCGGACTTGTACTGGCCCCAAATGATGACCAATCGCTATAAAAATAGCAGACCTGGAATGCTAACATGCTGGGGGTCACAATGAATCTAATTAGGCGGAAAACCATCGTCGTTTTCTGGCGAACCTGACGCACACCCCCCGAGCATGCTTTTCTCGAAACTGAACGAAACCCACTCGTACGCACACCGTTCGGCATGAAACTGCGAGGGAACGTAGAGAAGAAGTAGGTGATCCATCTCCCTACCTCCACCGAGGATTACGAGCACCGAAGCGACTAAACCACGTCGAAAATCGTCAAACCAACGAACCGCGTTGACTTTGAATCCACCGAGGGATCGCGCCGCGCCACGCTCAATCTGCCACTCCATCACGCTCCAGGTTCACTCCATCGCATTCCCGCCTCAACCAGCTCGCCACGGTCGCGCGCCCCGCGTCGAGAGGACCAGAGAGGAGAGAGAACGAGAGAGAGAACTTGAGGGTAAGAAATGAGGGAGGAGAGAGGGTGAAAGAAGAATAAATAGAAAAGAAATTAGGAATTTTCCTAATTTCTGAAAAATCTGATTTTTACGTCAAAAATCAACTAATTCAGAAAAATACGGAAAAATAGCCGAAACGATCCTCTCAAAGAGTACATTGCAACTGTAGCATCCTCGAGTCAATGAACTAAGAAATAAACTCTCCACTGGGTTCCATAACTTGTACGAGAGAAAAACCCATGTGGATTGTAAAACTCAACTCAGGACCCACAAAAGCGATCCGAAAGCACTCCGATAAGGATCCGAAAGATCCGATAAGAATCCAAGGTATTACAGCCTCCCCTCCTTCAAGAAATTTCATCCTCGAATTTAAGGAGCGAACAGGAAGAAGCAGGGAAGAACAAACCCCCAAGACACAACTCGAAACAGCATGAATCTTGAAAAACACAATTTAGAGGGACACTGCCAGACCATAATCACAAGCACACGCTCTGGATCTCAAAGCAAGTCGATCCACAGAACGAGCATGGCACACCAGTAAACACAAGTCTGACACCTCCGAAACAAGGCAACGTCGCTTACGTCTCACAGGAAAGGAGACACGACTCATGCCACGACAATATCTATCGGGAAAGCAAAATGACAGACACGATAAGCATCATCTTAAACAAGGAAGCATATTCCTCTCAGTTGACAGCTCAACATCATCGGCTCCAGTGCCAAAGGCAACAACGGAAGCCTGGCACATAGGACGCCAATGACAGCACTGGACCACAAACACAATCAAGGTAGTCCTCACTCAGATATTACATCTGATCGAGTCGCATGCTAACTCTACCAGGAAAGAAGAGTACATCACAACTAAACGATAAGATCATGGTCCACACTATGCTAAGACAGAATCACAGGAAACAACGACAAAATGACAACGATAGTAGCATCAACACTTGCAGAATCCCGGCTCCGTACTGAACAGAGAACCATGGAACACAACCGCAAGCTGGGTCACAACAAGGCACAATAACAGTTGAACACACGACTACAATGGACTAGTCATGCGTCGAGCAGCTACCAAGGGAAGACCCACGATAACAAGAAGGACAATCTTGGGGAAACACATCTCAAGAACCACGATCACGTCCCGAGAGCACAACACCCAAGAAAGAATTACAGAGCAGAGGGTACTCAACTAGCAGAAATGCCAACAGATTCCCCAATACTCACAAATGCCAGTGCCAACACCATAATGCCTTCAAGAACAATGGCACGACAACAAACAACATCAAGGCACACGAAGCCATGATGAAGTCACATCGAGAAAAATAATTTTGTAGACTGGCCAGAATCTTACAACCAACAATCCTCGACCTGTGGGTTATCAGCCCACACGCTCCCGCTGCGCACTCATACAACGTACACAGGTGTCAAAAATATCTCAGTATCCGCATCTCAGCACACACTCGGCGTCATCGCAATTCATGAAAATCGTAATATAACATGTCACGAGTACTAACCCTTTTAATCAACCGATCACAAGTCGCCTAAGTGCAAACGAAGGAGAGTACTAGCTTCAGCACAAAACACGAAGAAAGGCTAATCTCAGTTTACCCTTACGTCCTGAAACAATTATTGGGCCTTCACAACACGTCAGCCGTCAGACACGGCACGATGAACACGGTGCATAACGGCTCTTAACACAAAATTGTGTCCAAAGCCAAGCAACCGTAGAACAGAGAGGCACATTAGGCTCAGCATGAACACAGTCCACACTTCAGGATAGCAATTCCAAGGCTTACCTCGAAAAGACTCCACCAAACGGGATGAGAAGCATCAGGCTCACTAACAGTAGCTCATCAGGAAGGAGAATCCTAGGTTCGCTTGAGCATCTTCTCAATCGAGGCAACCAAGTAACCACTTCAATAGAAGCAAAACACCTCAGGAGCTGCACAGACTTAAGCTGGGACAACCAAACCAATGTAAGAATGTGTACGGCCATCACACCAACTCGAAAAGTCACCAGGCACCTGAACAAACCATGAAAAAATCTTGAACAATGTACTGCAGATTCAAGCCTATCGGCGAACTCTGTCGAGTACAGCACGATCAGGACAAACACCGTGACAAAAAAGAACGTCCTGTCACATCCTGACGAGGGCAAAATCATCTCGCACAGTGCTAACACAGTACGCACAGAACAACACACGGAAACAAAGCGACAAAGAATCGCGAAACCTAAGCCAACGAAAGGCTGTACTGGACTTTTAGGACTCTGGACACTGTAACATATCTCAGATTCCCATGTACTTCACACAACAATGCTCTGATACCACCTGTGACGACCTGGACTCCCGATACCAGATATACCCGATAGGACTACCGAGTAGACCCAATACCACTTGGAACCCGTGAAGCCTCCCAAGAGCTGTAAAGCTCCGAAGGGAAAAAGGATTGTCGTATAGTACATTGAAGTCGCAGATATAACAGTAAGTAATTAAATTTCATTAATCAGGTTTGCTAAAGTAGCAGAAATAAGATTACTTTTCAATTAATAGTTAACATTAACAATTATACAAGAGTCCAGTCCAAAGGAAAGATAAGTACAGTTCAACAGAAAGAAAAACGTACGCTGAGGTTGGGGGAAGCCCGACGTAGGTACCGTTGGCAACTACGAACACGCCACTCCAGGAACCGCGAAGGAAGAAGAGCGCTACACCTGAAAAGCAACGGTGAGCACCGTGTCATTGGCTCAATAGGGGTCACACGGATCCCCACTAAAAAACAACGTAGTAATACAGAACAACAGCTAAAACAATAGTAGTAGTAAAGTAGGAAAAGCTTACCTTCCAATTCTGAGTGGAATACCCTTCCTTACCAAAGACCATGGACGCACGAATGTCTAGCACCGATGAGATATTTTAAGACAGATTAGGGACATGAATGCTCAAAAATGTGTATCATGTATGCTGGGCTAAAATAAAAGAAATCGTTAAAACGAATGCAAAGAAAGATAAAATAGAAAATACTCGAGACTAATATTGCTAGAACGAAGAAATCAGGGTCAGGACACTACCTGCAACCATGGCGTATAGGATAGAACCATCGTCCCCTAATTCTTCCAACCTAACGGCCTAACCAACGATTAAACAGGTGCACCGAGATCATCATTATTTTCGTAAAGGGGAACATCAAATCCCAAAACACATGAATGACCAGCCGGTTCTCGAGATAATATAACATAGATAACATATAGTAATGCATTAAGGGATAGAGGGATATGAAATACTTACCTGCCTTACCTGCCTGGCCAAAATATGTAGCAATGCTGCAAGAGATCATAAGAAGGTTTTGCAATATAGGATAAACCAATCAAGCCATAACAATTGTCAATCAGGCACATCATGCAACCAAACGTTTGGATTTAGATAATAAGTAACATATGTTCTTTTTAGAACAAATAGGCTAATTAGAAACGGTCTTGTTCAGACCGCCCATGAAATAAACGGTCGCAAATCAGACCGCTCAGGCTAGCCAGACTTGAACTTCAAACATCAGCACTTAAACGGTCAATGGGGGGACCGTCTGACAAAGTAATGGTCAGAAATAGACCATTTCATGAAATGTGATTCAACACATAAATGGGGCTATGATTGCAAAGATGGTCTCCATATGACCGCCTATAAACTAAAAACGGCCAGTCGCGAGACCGCCGTAGAGCTATCGGTTTCAAAAAATGAAACCGTTCTCTTTCGTCTCCCTCATCTTCCCCACTCCCACACGAACACCTACGAACGAATCCTTCTCACCGAGCCTCACCCCCCAAATTCTCCTCCCCTCCTAGCTACCCCCTAGCCCTGCTTACGAGCGCCAATGAGGCTGAAGAAGCAAGTGTTGATGAGGTTGAAGCGCCGAACGGCCCGAGAGAGGGAGGCCTAACCGCCGGCGAACCCTCCGGAGGAGGTGGCGCCGCCGCCGGCCATGGCCACGGAAGAAGGAGCTCCCGGGTTTACCGGGGCACCGGAGGAGGTAGAAGCAATGTCGGAAGGTGGAGCGCCCGTTGCGGAGGCAGAGGAACCACCCCGAAGGGCTTCCATGTCCGAGGTGGGCCACGGACCCAAAACTCAATTTTTAATTTTTAAATGGATGCATGGGGGTTTGGATGGGACAATAGGGGTCACCCCCACCCCTAGGGATGATTGTAGGGCACATAGGGCCATTTTCAAAGAATGGGCGGCGGGATGAAAATGGTCCTAGCAGGGGCCACTAGGGTGTCAAGACAGTCCTCCTGTGGCCGCTAGATATGAACCGACATTAGGGGGGCAGAAACGGTCTGAACTATACTGTATAGAATTAAAGTGGTCTCTAAAAGACCGCAACGTGAGGAAAAACTCACGAAGGGTGAAATGGTCCTGACTGGGCCACTTAGAGAACAACACGGTCTCCAACAGACCGCCACTTAGAAAAAAAATGGTCATGGGATGACCATTAAAACCTAGATTAGCGAAGTGATAAACGGTCTGTTGGGGACCGCAGGAGAACTAAAATGGTCGACAAATGTCACGCCCCGAGCGCGGAAGATACCCGGAGATGCGCGACGAGTTTATATCAATCATGTCAATCAGAGTAGTAGTGTATTCAACACAAAGGCAGAGTGCGCAAATATAAAGATAACCCAATCCATTAATTCCTTTAATAAGAATATGTCTATTACAAACCCTTGCAAATACTAGACTCAATAAAAATAAAAGAAAGGTACAATTCTGACTCAAGAAAATATAGATAAGACAGGACTGATGGACACTTGAATAGCTCTAACTCTTTCACTCTTGACCATCCCCTTCAGATTGAGTTCCCTCATCATCGGACTTACCTGAAAAGTATGGAAACACTGAGTGAGCGAACGCTCAGTAGGAAATTATATCTCAAGAACTAGCAAGGGGTTCAAGTAATTACACTTTCCATGAATGCACTATAGCTATGCATGCTCGCAAAATGACAAGATAGAGAGAGCGTATAACAATAAGATAGCAAGAAGAACTAGTCATGAACTTTCAAGAACTTATCAAGCAGATATCAAGACTTTGAAGCAAGTGTATTCATCATGTCATGTTGGAATTTTGGCTATCACGTTCAAGCACGCAAGTATGAAATTACCCTTTTTCGGGCCACGCAAGTCATGTAATATCAAGTCAAGTACAAGTACAAGATTTGTGGAATGTTCAATTAAGCTAGTCATGCACTTCGGTATAATGCCAATACCGTGATCAATCAACTCCCATGGGCACAAGTACTTTCGGGTGCTCCTCCCAAGACCAGATCGGGCCCTATATGCGCAGGCATTAATCATGTATTTTTAACATCCACTTTTGTATATAGCCAATATGGAATTTCAAGGATAAAGCTTGTAGACACGTAGGATAGACTTTGATAGAATAGAGTCGAAAATATGACACTTGACATAGATAGGCGATAATAACGGTACAATCACGATTATCGATAAAAACTAGGTGGAATTGGTTCCCTAACTTGGGTACCATGACAAACAAGTATGGACATTCTTTATATAGAATTGAGGTCCACAAGAATATCAAGTTTAATATAGAATTGGGGTCTACAAGAACATCATAACAATGTTATTATAGAATTGGGGTTTACAAGAACATCATAACAATGTCATGCTTACCCCGTTCATTAAGATAATTCTCCTATCATACACATGGCATGACATGAGGGCCGGTATACCATGTTTCTATAGAGTGACATGGCAAAGATTGTGTAATGGGTTTTTATGGTACAACCAGCTCAGTCGGCCTTGAGGGAATCCAAGGCTCGAGGAGTCTTACGGAGGTCTCTATAACTAACTCGCTAGTCCAAAGGAACGGAATGTCCAATGGAGGGCTTGTATGTCACCGAGAATTAGTGGGTAAACGATAAAACATCATAAAACATGGGACTATATTCACGGACTGGAATATAGTGCCGATATATATATATATATA
This sequence comes from Amorphophallus konjac, assembly GCA_022559845.1. Classification (NCBI taxonomy): domain Eukaryota; kingdom Viridiplantae; phylum Streptophyta; class Magnoliopsida; order Alismatales; family Araceae; genus Amorphophallus; species Amorphophallus konjac. Next base: position 154,543,273 of record CM040120.1, on the reverse strand, counting down.
TCAAACTCTCGGTTAACAGAAACAAGGGAAAACAATAATACAGAAAATAGCGACTTTAGCCAAGTCATTAATTATCCAATTAACGCCTTACAGAGGGGCGTTTATTTACAAATTTGACGACTTATACATTAGTCGTCCCTTCAATGTTTCTATTCTGCAGAAAATTAATATTCTGGAATTTTAACAAAAATGCGCCTTGGACAGGGGCCTTACTTTTCAATTAGCGCCCTGGTCTGGGGCGTCAGCTTAATAAGAGACGACCTAGACAAGGTCGTAAATTCAAGAATTTACCAATTTTCAGATAATAAAATTTCAGGAAACGAGGTACATGGTCATGACAAGATAAATAACAGGATTTCACAGGTATACTCATGCAACATATTATATTCATGGTTACATAGCTTTTAAATTTTAAACGTGGGTATTTATTAATTACATGAAATTGACGACTTCTGGCAGGGCGTCAAAACAATAGTTAGCGCCCTAGTGTGGGTCGCTTCTTTAAATTAGCGCCCTGGCCAAGGGCGTTTCTTTTAATTTTTAGAGAAAACTTTTGAAATCGCAATAAAACTATATGCATGGATGACTGATGGTATTTATTAAAGATCTTATGCTAGTTTGGGCTACGTTCCTGAGAAAACCTACCTTGATTAAGACTAACTGGTGAACGGATGAAGGTTTGGAGGAGAAAATGATGCTCTGTTCGTAACAGAGTCTTCTTGATCACCGGAAGAAGAAGAACTTCACGTCCTTTAATCTATATGAGAGCCCTTTCTCGATGTAGGCAACCTACAAGAGAATAAGATGAAGAAAAATTAACATTCTTCATGAGTTGATCGAAAGCAGAGGCAGGAAGAAGAACATAAACCTGTTCTTCACGCACAGTAGCAGAGCAAAACTTCCTTCGACCAAATAGCTTTTAGGGTTCGATGGACAAGGTTATTTATAGGATTTTTGGGATCCTAATAGGGTTAGAGTTGTATTGGAAGTAATACTTCCATGATAGAGTCATTACCCTACTCAATCTTCCTCGTAGTTATCCAGAAACTTACTCTGGATAGTCTCCTGGGTCGAACGAAACTCGAACTGAATTCACGCCTTAGGCTAGGTCGTGTGTTTTAATTGACGACGTTGTCGTAGTCGCTTCTTATTAAAAACGCGCCCAAGGTGAGGGCGTTTCCTTTCCTTTCCTTAATTTTATTTCCCGTCGTTTGAAATTTGACGCCCTCTTGTGTAGGCGTCCTTTTTAAATTAACGCCTTAGACAAAGGCATTTCCTTTTGAATCAGCGCCTTGATAAAAGGCGTTATTTTCCTCTTGATTAATGATTTACTCATTTAGGCTCTTCGTCATCTATTTACTTATCTTTTCTTTTAATTTGATTTATTTAAAAATATTATTTTTTCCAGGGTTGCTACAACAAAAGACCGTTAGGAGTATGAAAACGGTCCTGTGATGACCGCTTATTTAACAGACTACATTTTTATTTTATCTTTTCTTTTAATTTTATGCAATGCATGACTCATGAGAATGAATGACCAACCTAGAATGCAAAATGTACATAGGGAAAACGCCGGACCTAGATCTCATGGCTCCAGGTCCGGGCGGTGTACCTAGCACTACCCAACTTTCAGAGGGAGTCCTTGGCGACCATGGGGTTCGCGGAGTTTCTGGGCATGGAGGTAACGAGGATCGACACCGCCCTCCTGTATGCGCTACATGATCGATGTGATCTGGTCAGCTGGGCTTTTGTATTCCCATGGGGGCATATGATCCCGATGCTAGAGGACGTAACGTGCATCACCAGACTGCGGGTTGTTGCATCCCTACAGTTTTAATGATGTCTCACACTATAAATCAATCTTCTATCTCTAGATTAATTCATGTTTCACCATGTAATTGAGTGCAGCACATATGATTGTCAGATAATATGCTCTACCTGGTTCTGTCTACACTCTGTCTGCAGAGTCTGAACAGTGGTGGGTCGACCCCTCCTTGCTGATGAGTCGACGCCTCAGTACATTAATCATCTTAGTCTGTCCATTCATTGGCCTGTCTATCCAAGTCCATACAACAGGACTGTAGCCTGTTTATCTGAAAGTCTAAATCCGGGAAGGGGCCATGTCTATACATTCTTCCGTTGATTTCATTCAAAGTCTATACATCGGTTTGATTGAGTAAGTCTGTACAACATGCCTTGTTGTTCATAGCCTTCAATGTCTGTACATTGGCTTCGCATCTGCAAGTCTGTACATCGGCTTCAACACTCCAAGTCTGTACATCGCCTTCAGACTTTCAAGTCTATACACTCCATGCTTATTCAAGTCTATACATCCACAATGTAACTTCAAAGTCTGAACATTGTCTCACTCCGTCAAAGTCCATACATTCTCAGCTGAACCCCATGTCTATACAGTGGCCTCGAGCTTCTCAAGTCTACACACTGTCTTCGGCCTCCAAGTCTATATAGTCTGCCTTCACGATTCAGAGTCTATACATCGTTCCTCAAAGGCAAAGTCTGTACACTGCTCATCGTCTCACTAAGTGTCTCACTTGCTAGTCTATACATCGCATAGCTCTTCATATAGGAAGTCTATACACTGGTCCTGCATTCAAGTCTTTCACAAGTCTGTACATCAGACGCGCATGCTCGCCTGTCCCTCCGGATGCTCTCCTGGGACCGAGTATGCTCTCCAGTGACTGCTAATGCTTCCCTAACTTTGAGGATGCTCCCCTGGAGCAGCGATTGCTCCCCAGAGACAACATGTGCTCCACATGCTCCCCTGACGCTGGTGATGCTGTCCAGAGGCCATAGATGCTCTCCTGAGACTTCATATGCTCCCGTGCGAGAACGCACTAGTCTCTGGGTATTTAAAAGAATTGTATTACATGCATTCCCTTTCACTAAGTCTGTACAATGCATGCGCTTTCACAAGTCTATACAATGCATTTCATTTTACAAAGTGTCGACACCAAGTTGATAACCCGATACTCTGCCTGCAGGTGATATAGGTCAATGATTGGGCACGTGAACCAAGGATGGTACCTGGCACCTGATCCGAGAAGGCTCTGGAAAGGGAGGGAACGAGACTCCCTCGTGTGAAGGCCTGAAACTCAGGTCGAAAGCCATATAAAAGGTGCCCTCTGCGAAGAGATGGAGTGAACTGGAGAAAAAGCCTAAGAGCAGAATTCCTGAGTAGAAGAAGAAAAGAGAGAGAGCCTCCACGTTCCAGAAAGAAGATAGAGAGAAAAGATTAGAGAGTAGTCCTGTGAGAGAAAAGTCTGAGTGAGAGAGAAGAGTCTATTTGCTTCTTCGGAAGCTACATTTGTATTTGATTTTTCTGAAACGATTTGTGTTCATCGTTGTTCTTGTTTGCATTTCTATTTTTCCTTTTATTTCTTCACATATCTGATCTTGAGTTGTTACCCTCCGATGTTTGGAGGAAGGCAGTGTTACTCCAGCTTCCCTCTGGGCTGCAGAGGAAGAGAGATCGTAGATCTCTAGTTCTGCTAGTGACAGGTTGTCATTAGCAGGTTCCCTCCCGGTTGGAGGAAGGGAGAGCTATCTCCGGTTCTGTTCTAGCTGGTAGCTGGAACAGGTTCCAAGCTCTGTGGGTAGCAGAGTTTGGTTGAGAGATTTGTTTCCCTTGGTTATTCAAGCTGTGTGGCAGCACATTGTTCGCAGACTGAGTTTGCAGGTTTTTAGCATTGGCTAGTGGAATCCTTACTCTAGTTGGAGTGAGGGGTGGATGTAGATTGTGGACTACAATCGAACCACCTTAAAATCTCTTGTCTCCTCTGTGGTTTGATGCAATCGTTGATGCTCTCTATCTGCTTGGCAATGTGCTTGCATGTGGACGGCCTATTCTAATCGCATTCTATTACTCTGTCTTAGTTTCTTACTGCATTGGCTAATTTGTTTAGCTATATTCGGTAGGGTGATTTTCAAAGGAGTGATTTTCTGCTGAAGTTGTTTAAATAGGGAGTGATCTATTCAACCCCCCCCTTCTATATCACTCTTGCTGCGCTAACATTTGGTATCAGAGCAGGTTCGCATCATGTGGGCGAACGGTCAGGGAAATGCTAATGGTCCTAGAAGATTCATGGTTGAAGGTTAATCCATTAGTCGCCCTCCATTTTTTGATGGTAATAATATTCTGTTTTGGAAGAACAGGATGGAAGTGTTTGTCAGAGCACAGAGCCACAAGCTGTGGAGGGTAATCACGGTGGGCCTATATGATCCGCCACCAAACGAGGATGCGTGGACAGATGACCATGTCAAGCTATCTTCACTCAACTAGACGACGCTGAACATCATCCAGTGTGCTGTTCACCCAGAGGAATATGCCCGTATATCTGCCTACAGGACTGCCAAGCGAATGTGGGATGAGCTGCAATTAATCTACGAAGGTACAGCTCAAGTGAAAGCCTCGAAGGTAAACCTCTACACCTCTAAGTATGAACTGTTTAGGATGAATGCAAAGGAGAATATTACTGAGATGTATGCCAGGTTGTCCCTCATCACGAACACACTTAAGGGGCTAGGGAAGGATCTAGCTGAGGCAGACATAGTCAGGAAAATTCTTAGATCCTTATCCCCAGCATGGCACACTAAGGCCATCGTGATTGAAGAGTCAAAAGATCTGACGACCTTGACAGTAAATGAACTCATAGGATCCCTCATGACCTATGAGATGAATTTCAAAGGAGGTGGTGAAGGAAGTGATAGGAAGGCTAAGAATGTAGCACTCAAGGCATCTCGCAACAAGAGTAGCAGTAGCAGTAGCAACAGCAGCAGTAGCAGAAGTAGCGGTTAGTCTGATGGCTTCTCAGATATCGACCAGAAGGAGCAGGCAATGCTCACACGTCAGTTCAGTAAATTTTTAAGGAGAAAGGGGAAGACCTTTAGGAGAAAAAAGCCATACTCCTTTAACAAGAATGTTGAATCTACCAATTATAGGGATAGAAATCCTAAGAGACTGACCTGTTATCATTGTAACAAACAGGGACACATGAAAGGCGAATGCCCAGATCTTCAGAAGAAGGGTCCCTACTTCCAGAAGAAGAACACAAAAGTGCAGAAGAAGAAGAAGCCGCAGGCGATGGTACGCACATGGAGCGAGGAGGAAGAAGATTCTGAAGATACTTCCTCAGAGGAGCATGAAGAAGGAATTTGCCTTATGGCAAACAATGAAGAGGAGGTAACCAATGTTTTTGAAAATTTTACGATTGATGACTGGGAAGATGCTTATGCTGAGTTATTAGATAAGTTCAATTCTCTTAGCAAAGAGCATAGGGTTCTGAAAAGAAAATTTAATACTAATGTTGAAGAACAAACCCAGGTCTGTGAGGAAAATCAGAAACTAAAAGAGCAACTAGAAGAAATGACCTCACTAAGAAAAGAAAATGATAAGCTCAAGGGAGAAAACCAGGACAGTCAAAATCATCTGAATGAACTCAAAATACGGATTGAAGAAAGCTTAAATGAAAGTAGAGTGAACTCAGAAAAATACGAAGCTGTTAAGAAAGTCAATGGTGAACTTCTAAAAAATTCCGAGTCCCTTCAAAAGGAGCTGGAAGACAAACAGAAAGTCTTGGAAAAGTTTGTCCAAGGAAAATCCAGTCTGGATGCAATACTGGGGGCCAGGGTTAATTTCAATAAGGAGGGTCTAGGCTATGACCCATATAACAAAAGACCCTTACAATTCAAAACCATTACCTTCTGCCCAGAGAAGGGAAAAGAAAAGCTGGACACTCCATCCAGCTCAAACAGCAGTAAGGGAACTCAAGGTCAGAAGGAGAATTCTAAAAACAGTGCTGATCAACATTTTAAAATGGGAATGAATTTTATGAAAAATTTCACTAAGCCTACAAATCAGAACATAAATGATAAATGGACCAAGCAAGGGGATCAGAAGAAAAGATGGAAGAACTACAATCAAATGGGTCCAAAGAGGACCTACTGGAGAAATGATCATCATCTTCAAAAATCTGCTGATCAATAAACTTACAGGAGATATTCTAGAAATGGCAAGCCTAATGTATGGAATAAAACTTACTTTTCCAGACCAGCCGGCTATAATTTCAATAAAATAGAAGTAAAGGTGCCAGAGAAAATAATGTTGAAGCAAATCTGGATTCCTAAACATTTGATCAGTGAATTGAACAATGTCTTTGGACCCAACTCATCTTGGGTATCAAATCACTTTGCTTGACTTTGTTGTGTAGGTCGGCCTGGCAGCTGAAGACAACAAGTGGTACCTCGACAGTGGCTGTTCCAGGCACATGACAGGAGACCGATCCAAGTTAAGCAAGATAGAGAAGAAGGTAGGGGGTCTGGTCAAGTTTGGAGGAAAGAACAAAGGTAAGATAATTGGAGTTGGCACAGTAGGTAAGACTTCCACAAACTCCATTGAAAATGTTCTACTTGTGGAAGGTCTGCAACACAACCTGATTAGCATTAGTCAGTTATGTGACAAGGGTCATAGGGTTGTATTTGATGATAATTCATGCAAAATCTTTGAAATAAATTCTGATGTGGTTAAATTTGTAGCCAACAGGATTAATAATGTCTACATAGTAGACTTAGATGAGAAATCTCAATCTAATATTTATTTATCTGCCAATTCTGAAAATGATGTTTTTGAATGGCATAGACGTCTAGGTCATGCTAGCTTTACTACTTTAAATAAATTGGTCAAGCATGATTTAGTTAGAGGCATGCCTAGAATTAAATTCAATTCGATATCAAAAGCATGTGATGCCTGTGCTCTAGGCAAACAGACCAGAAACTCTTTCAAATTAAGATCTGAGCCATTGTCCTCTAGACCAATGGAACTTCTCCATATGGACCTTTTCGGTCCCACTAGAACTCAGAGTCTTAATGGAAACTGGTTTGGATATGTCATCATAGATGACTTCTCTAGATATTCATGGATATTCTTCTTAGCAAATAAGAGTGATGCATTTCAAAAGTGTAATCTGTTTTTCAATAAGGTCAAACAAGAAAAAAAACACAAGATCTGTACTATTCAATCTGATCATGGAGGTGAGTTTGAAAACTCCATATTTTCTGATCTTTGTGAAAGAGAGGGACTAACTCACAGGTTTTCTTCTCCCAGGACACCTGAACAGAATGGGATTGTGGAGAGAAGAAATAGAACTGTGGTGGAGATGGCCCGAACCATGCTGATTGAAAGTAAGTTACCTAGAAGGTTTTGGGTAGAAGCGGCCAATACAGCAACTTACATAATCAACAGGGCCATGGTAAGACCCATTCACAAGAAAACACCCTATGAGCTTCTAAAAGGTAAGAAACCAAACTTGTTTCATTTCAGAATTTTTGGAGAAAAATATTTTATTCACAATAATGACAAGAAAGATTTAGACAAGTTTGAAGCTAAAAGCTCCCCTGGAATATTTTTAGGATATTCAGAAGTGTCTAGGGCATATAGAGTCTTCAACATGCTAGACAAAAAGGTTGAAGAGTCTCCACACATTATTTTCAGTGAAAAGAAAGATGTGTCTAACATTGAAAATTTTGACAGGGACTCCAATCATGACGGGGAATTCCTAGAAGACCAAGAAGAAGAGAAGACTCAGGCGAGTGGAACAACAAATCCCCTCAATAAGGAAGGGCCAAGAGAAACAGGTGAGTCTTCAACCAATGTTAGATTTCTTAAAGACCATCCGATAGATAATGTCATAGGCAATCCTGAAGATCCTCTTCGGACTAGGTCTCATTTTAGGAATGTGAATAATGAAGACTTAATTGCTTTAGTCTCACAAATTGAACCCAAATCTATAGAAGTGGCCTTGGCTGATGAAGCTTGGGTTAATGCCATGAGTGAGGAATTAGGCCAGTTCGAAAGAAACAATGTCTGGGAACTTGTTCCAAGACCAGATAATGTTAATATCATAGGAACTAAGTGGGTGTTCAAAAATAAAATGAATGAAGATGGAGTAATCTCAAGGAATAAGGCCAGATTAGTAGCCAAGGGCTACTGTCAGGAATTTGGTGTAGACTTCGATGAATCCTATGCACCTGTTGCTAGGATGGAAGCCATAAGATTGTTGCTTGCCTTTGCATGTTCAAAGAATATAAAACTCCAACAAATGGATGTGAAAAGTGCCTTTTTAAATGGAGTCATTAAAGAAGAGGTTTTTGTTGAACAACCCCCCGGATTTCAATTCTCTCAACCTAACCAAGTTTTCAGGTTAAACAAAGCCTTGTATGGTCTAAAGCAGGCTCCAAGAGCATGGTATGAAAGATTAACTGAATTTCTGATCAGCAAGGGCTACAAAAGAGGTAAGGTTGATCAAACTCTATTTACCAAGGGTACAAATAGAGATCTCATCATAGTTCAGGTATATGTAGATGACATAGTATTTGGATCATCTAAGCATGAACTATGTGATGAATTTTCTAAAATGATGTCTGCTGAATTTGAAATGAGTTTGGTTGGTGACCTAAAATACTTCCTTGGCCTACAGGTAGAGCAGCTAGAGTATGGGTGCTTCATCAACCAGACCAAATACACATTGGAACTGTTCAAGAGGTTTGGTATGGAAAACCTAAAGCACATTACAACACCCATGGGTACCAATACCTCACTGGATGCAGATGATACAGGTAAAGAAGTAAATGCCAAACTTTATCGAGGTATGATTGGATCTCTTCTTTACTTGACAGCTTCTAGACCTGATATATAATTCAGTGTAGGAATGTGTGCAAGGTATCAGTCTAGACCTACTGAATTACATTTAGCTACAGTGAAAAGAATTTTCAGATATTTGTCAACTACTCATTCTCTTGGTTTATGGTTTCCTACATCACACACATTTAACTTAGTTGCGTACACAGATGCTGATTATGCAGGCTGTAAACTAGACAGGAAAAGCACTAGTGGTCATTGTGAATTTTTGGGTGGGTGTTTAGTGTCTTGGGGCTCCAAGAAACAACATTCTGTAGCCCTCTCCACTGCAGAAGCTGAATATGTAGCTGCAGGGAGTTGTGGAACACAAGTCATATGGATTAAACACCAGCTTCAGGACTACCAAGTAGACCTGGGGTGCACACCTATCTATTGTGATAACACAAGTGCCATTAATCTTGCCAAAAATCCTGTTTTGCATTCACGCACCAAACACATAGAGATAAGGCATCATTTCATCAGAGATGAGGTTTCTAAAAGCAATTTTGAACTGATTCATGTAGGCACAGATAATCAGATTGATGACATCTTCACTAAACCTTTGGATAATGAAAAATTCACAACACTGAGAAGAGAATTAGGCTTATACAAACTGTGAAGTCTGTTCTTTTTGTGAGGGGGAGTTCTATCTATCTGTTGGTTAGCTTTCAGGACTGCTTTGTGTGAGGGGGAGCTGATTAAGCTGTGAGAAGAAGAGTTCTTGGACAGATTCAAAAGGTTTGACCAGATATGTGTCTTTGCTGAGTTTCATGACAGATCTAGTGTGGTTCTCTCAGACAGTAGAATGTCACTTAATTCTTAAGTCTATAAGTCAGTGATTCTAAAATCCAGTCAGAATCTTTCCTTTAGTATTCTGTCAGAGATCTGAATTAATTGTAAAAGGTATATCTTCCTACATTGTTAATAATTCTGGTTCAGGCCAAAACTTGTGTGTCTTGATATCTGACCCAATCAGCTTGAAATCTAGACTTCAAGACTCACTTCAAGAAATAGTCCTTCTGGTATTGTTTTCAATCATTCTATCTCTTCAACACAAGGGCTTAACTGAACAAACATGTCTTGTTTTGAGCACTGAGAAACTGGGAGTTTCATCAATGAAATGAATATTTCTCCTATGTCATGAGGAGTCAAATGCTTAAAAATGAATGAGAAGATATGACAGAGCAATGGTGGCTTGCTGGTGAGTAACTGGGAACTCTGGCCTCTAATCAAGGTGTTTTCTCAAGTCAAAAACCACAGTCACTAACTCTGTTCCTTAATAAAAAAAAAGGAAGGAAGTAATGAGGTACTCACTCTGAGTAACTGGGGATTCAGGCCTCTAATCAAGGTGTATCTATAATGTCAAAAGAGTGAATCACCAACTTACTCATTGATCTTCTTGAAAATCAAAAATTCCTTGTTGTTGTGCAACTAATGGATTGCTTGTCCTCAATACCTTGAGAACACCTCTCTGAATTTCTTTCTTGCTGTCTTGTAGAATAGTTGAATGCTCAGCTATAACAGGCCATACTTGTTAACTCCTGCTCTAAATCATACACTTTGTATGCTGATAAACCTTTCTATCATTCTATGTCTCTATTGTGTACTGGGGTTTACAGAATCTTCACTTGAGTTTAGAACCTCACTTATTCTCTTAAGATCTACTCATGACTTTCTGCACTAAGCAGTTACTACCCTTCGTCCTCATGTTGCCAGCACTTTCATATATTCTGCATTTTCTTTTGCTGATGTCAAAGGGGGAGAGAAGCTTAGCAATATCAGTAGATCAGATCATGAGTTTAGGGGGAGATTTGTTCTTGAGCCAAGGAAATAACTTGTCTTGTGTAGAGCTGAGAGTGAGCTGTGGGGAAGTGGTTTTTGAGAAAGAAGTGCTTGTGCAGTAGTATTTAATTTGTCTGTGCTTGCACTTGCTTTGAATTTGCTTTGTCTATTAAAGCTGCAGTTAATTGCTTGATATGCCATGATATTGCTTGATTCATAGTGTTGCCATCATCAAAAACGGGGAGATTGTTGCATCCCTACGGTTTTGATGATGTCTCACACTATAAATCAATCTTCTATCTCTAGATTAATTCATGTTTCACCATGTAATTGAGTGCAGCACACATGATTGTCAGTTAATATGCTCTACCTGGTTCTGTCTACACTCTGTCTGCAGAGTCTGAACAGTGGTGGGTCGACCCCTCCTTGATGATGAGTCGACGCCTCAGTACATTAATAATCTTAGTCTGTCCATTCATTGGCATGTCTATCCAAGTCCATACAACAGGACTGTAGCCTGTTTATCTAAAAGTCTAAATCCGGGAAGGGGCCATGTCTATACATTCTTCCGTTGATTTCATTCAAAGTCTATACATCGGTTTGATTGAGTAAGTCTGTACAGCATGCCTTGTTGTTCATAGCCTTCAATGTCTGTACATTGGCTTCGCATATGCAAGTCTGTACATCGGCTTCAACTCTCCAAGTCTGTACATCGCCTTCAGACTTTCAAGTCTATACACTCCATGCTCATTCAAGTCTATACATCCACAGTGTAACTTCAATGTCTGAACATTGTCTCACTCCGTCAAAGTCCATACATTCTCAGCTGAACCCCATGTCTATACAGTGGCCTCGAGCTTCTCAAGTCTACACACTGTCTTCGGCCTCCAAGTCTATACAGTCTGCCTTCACGATTCAGAGTCTATACATCGTTCCTCAAAGGCAAAGTCTGTACACTGCTCATCGTCTCACTAAATGTCTCACTTGCTAGTCTATACATCGCATAGCTCTTCATATAGGAAGTCTATACACTGGTCCTACATTCAAGTCTTTCAAAAGTCTGTACATCAGACGCGCATGCTCGCTTGTCCCTCCGGATGCTCTCCTGTGACCGAGTATGCTCTCCAGTGACTGCTAATGCTTCCCTAACTTTGAGGATGCTCTCCTGGAGCAGCGATTGCTCCCCAGAGATAGCATGTGCTCCACATGCTCCCCTGACGCTGGTGATGCTGTCCAGAGGCCATAGATGCTCCCCTGAGACTTCATATGCTCCCGTGCGAGAACGCACTAGTCTCTGGGTATTTAAAAGAATTGTATTACATGCATTCCCTTTCACTAAGTCTGTACAATGCATGCGCTTTCACAAGTCTATACAATGCATTTCATTTTACAAAGTGTCGACACCAAGTTGATAACCCGATACTCTGTCTGCAGGTGATACAGGTCAATGATTGGGCACGTGAACCAAGGATGATACCTGGCACCTGATCCGAGAAGGCTCTGGAAAGGGAGGGAACGAGACTCCCTCGTGTGAAGGCCTGAAACTCAGGTCGAAAGTCATATAAAAGGTGCCCTCTGCGAAGAGATGGAGTGAACTGGAGAAAAAGCCTAAGAGCAGAATTCCTGAGTAGAAGAAGAAAAGAGAGAGAGCCTCCACGTTCCAGAAAGAAGATAGAGAGAAAAGATTAGAGAGCAGTCCTATGAGAGAAAAGTCTGAGTGAGAGAGAAGAGTCTATTTGCTTCTTCGGAAGCTACATTTGTATTTGATTTTTCTGAAATGATTTGTGTTCATTGTTGTTCTTGTTTGCATTTCAGTTTTTCCTTTTATTTCTTCACATATCTGATCTTGAGTTGTTACCCTCCGATGTTTGGAGGAAGGGAGTGTTACTCCGGCTTCCCTCTGGGCTGTAGAGGAAGAGAGATCATAGATCTCTAGTTCTGCTAGAGACGGGTTGTCATTAGCAGGTTCCCTCCTGGTTGGAGGAAGGGAGAGCTATCTCCGGTTCTGTTCAAGCTGGTAGCTGGAACAGGTTCCAAGCTCTGTGGGTAGCAGAGTTTGGTTGAGGGATTTATTTCCCTTGGTTATTCAAGCTGTGTGGCAGCACATTGTTCGCAGACTGAGTCTGCAGGTTTCTAGCATTGGCTAGTGGAATCCTTACTCTAGTTGGAGTGAGGGGTGGATGTAGATTGTGGACTACAATCGAACCACCTTAAAATCTCTTGTCTCCTCTGTGGTTTGCTGCAATCGTTGATGCTCTCTATCTGCTTGGCAATGTGCTTGTGTGTGGACGGCCTATTCTAATCGCATTCTATTACTCTGTCTTAGTTTCTCACTGCATTGGCTAATTTATTTAGCTATATTCGGTAGAGTGATTTTCGAAGGAGTGATTTTCCGCTGAAGTTGTTTAAATAGGGAGTGATCTATTCAACCCCCCCTTCTATATCACTCTTGCTGCGCTAACACGTGTTCATGACACGCCAGTGAGTGGGAGGACATTGACAGATTACTGGGAGCTGGCCTAGAGGCTGTTGGGCTTGGAGCTACAGAGGCCAGAGCGCCATTTGACGATCCTGCCGAGAGCGAGGCTACAGGAGAGCCTAGGCTTGAGGGGAGCTGGGATTGTAGTTGGAGAGTTTCCAGAGCAGCACTTAGGGCGGCTGATGGACCGGGCACGCGAGTAGGTAGCAGCTGCGCCGGGACCAGAGGCAGACGTGGTACTACGGTGGTTCCTGATGCTGCTATTTGGGAAGCTGCTGTTCGCCACCAGGGTGGACGAAGTGAGCTGCAGGCTCCTCCCCTTACCCGAGGAGGTGGACCAAGTTGGCGAGTACGCGTGGGGTGCAGCGGTTCTTACCTTCCTCTTCGACACTTTGAGCTCGACTGGCTGGCACACGATGCTCGGTGGATTTTCCCCACTACTTTATGTAAGCCTTGAACTCTAAACTGATTTGTGCAATTGCTATATGATTCCATGAAATGCTATATGTTGACATTTTTGATGCAGGTGTGGGCCTACATGTACCTCCACGAACTGGGGAGGGGACAGGAGGTGTATCCCGACCGGGTGCCCATCGCGAGGTAGTGGACATCGATTCAGGAGGTGGGGGCTCTACGACGTCAGGTCTGGACGATCTAGGATGACCTTGACGCTCTTCCCTACGCATTGGTAAGACTTTAAACTCGAACATGTAAATGTGACTTTATGCTTGGATACTGATGCAATTTGCCTATTTGAGAGGTCCGGTGGACACCATACCAGGGAGAGGAGCACGAGGGACAGCCATGGGTGGTGGCAGCCCTGGCATACGCAGGATGGGACATCTGGCTCCACTGCATGGACGTGGTCGAGCCGCTCCACTACCGTTTGATCATGAGGACCACGGGCACCCACCAGCTAGAGGTGGAGTTCCCGGTGCGGGAGAGGCCAGAGGAGCACGTGGGACGCCACGCACGCGGGCTTGCAATGAAGATCGACACGGTCACAAGGGCGGTGGACCAGATCTGGGACTAGACCATGCTGGGGCGAGTGGTGCGGGCCCGAGCAGCCAGCGACGAGACCTACATGACGGCCTACACCCAATGCTATAGAGATCACGTTTTTCGAGGCACACATCGACTGATATGATTTCTAATATAATGCTTTCCATAAATGCTTATGATTATGATGCAAATGATTGACACTCTATAATGCAGCTCGACCACCAGGGACGGATCGCGGAGCTTCAAGGGTTGCTCCATTCGACGATCCAGCAGCGTGACGAACTCCAGTGCTCCATAGACCTCCTGGTAAGTTTCATTTAACCTTAGGCTTAAAATGCAATGCTATAAAACTGACATGCCTCTATATGCAACGAGCTGAGGGAGCCCAGCGCCAGGCGCCAGACACACTGTCTTCTTCCTCACAGCCACCGTCAGATTGGGCCGAGCGAGATGCAGACTTCGTGCGAGTGATAGCGCGAGCTGAGGAGGCCGATGCCACTCTTGCCGAGAGGGTACGCAAATCACTTCTTCTTTCCTTTCTGAATTTTATGTTTAAAACTGCAAAATGATTTATAAGATGAATGCATATGCAGGCGAGGGAGCTGGCAGCAGCGCTGGGTGAGGCTGCCCGTCAGAGAGAGGAGGCCGAGCGCTTTTGTGCTAAGGTAGAGATGCTGCACACAGAGGTAGCAGAGGCCGCACGTCTCTATGCAGAGATGGAGCGATCCCGCGTCGGGATGGTGGAGGTGGAGCATCTTCGCGCTCTGGCGTCGGAAGCAGACTGATACCGAGCTGAGGCAGAGCGTGCCCGCATAGAGGCGACAGAGCTGCGGGGAGAGGTGCGAGCGTACCAGCAGATGAGTCAGAGATTGGGATGGAGTAGGACCCACGACGATACGCCCAGTGTTGCCTACCGAGACTACCTCACAGGTTCCTCCGGCCATCGGAGGAACAAGGACGAGGAGCGTCAGCGACGCCGGCGCGAGGAGGAATGCACCTCCATGGCACCACCAACGAAGCGCCATGGGGGTTCAGGAGAGAGCGACCACCCTGGGAAGGGTCAGACTTGATGTACTTATGAGATGTATGCATGTATGGTTTTAGTGGAATGACATGTTTCTTTTTGTTATTTTTAGAAATGGTTGAATGCGTGCATGTTGATACTAACTAACTAACTTAGCAATGCGTCCCATGACTGACAGCTTGAGGGGATAACAAAGAGTGAGAGAGAAGGGGAAGGGGAGAGAAACTTAGGTGCGGTGGGATAAAATAGTAGAGAGAAACGGTCGCGGTAAAGGCTGCTGAACGAGCGTAGTGGTGCCAAGATAGACCGCTGAACCACAGTTGAATGAATGATGGAGATGGTTCATTTAAGACCGCAAAGCTAGAGATACCGTCTCCTGTGGACCGCTTTGAAATGAAGACGGTCTGGCCGAGATCGTTTACCACCTAGGCAGATAAGGATATGAGCGGAGATGAAAACGGTCCCGGGGAGACCGCTAAGAATGAAATAGCGGTCGCTCGATAGACCGCACAGGTCAAAAAATTGTTAACTCCGATCAGGACTCTCTTGGAGAGTCCCAACCCGTGGATATGCCTATCCAAACTACGCTAAGAGCGATCCTAACCTTTATTGAGCCTATCCTAACTCGATCCAAGTGGATAAAAGCCAAGGACTTGGGCCCTATAAGTAGATGGGCTCTCAAATTCGTAACTCACACCAAATCCCTCTCTCTAGCCTTGAAAATTCTTAGTGCGACCATTCAAATCAACATGAAACGGGCTCTTGGGGTTAGCACAATGGGGGAGAGCTCCTACAATGGCCCACAACCGGCTAGGATGGAGCGCGAGGCGCTACATCGACTGACATCCATTCCAAATCATCTGAGCACAAATCCTTTGAGGGAGGTAGGTCGTATAATTGTTTTCAAATTTGTTCACAATGCTTTCAAAAATTCTCATGTTGTTCCTTTCTTTCTTCTTTCCCTTTTCTTCTTTTCCTTAGCTTTTCCCCGGCCCTAGGCACTATTCCAACTTGAAATGGGTGGCTCCCAAGATTCGTGAACTCCCATTAGATGTGATCTCCATCCTGAAAGCCCGGCACCTCCATCCACTACTTGTTATGGCCAAAAATTATCAAAAGCTCTCACTCGATTGGCATAGTATTTCAGCTCTAGTAGAGATATGGCATCCTCAGACCCACATGTTTTTCTTTCCCACATTTGAGGCTACTATCCTTCTAGAAGAGGTTGAGACATTGCTAGCCTTTCCTAGGTCTAAGGTAGGAGATGAGGACTTAGTGTGTCACACCGTTGCCCCTATTGACCCTTCTCTCATCCTAGGGGAGTTCTTACCCAATTCGAAGGATGTCAGGACCATGAATAGTTCTCAACATATCTATTAAATGTGGGTGGAATGAGGCCATAGCTAAGGCCGCTTCTATTTGCTTGTCTGGGGCCATACTTTTCCCTACCATTGACCACCTCTTAGATATACCAAATCTGCGTGTTATTAGTAGGTTGTTGAGAGGGTTATCCATTTCACATGCCGTTCTTTCTTTTCTATATGAGGGCCTTATCTCAGCTTCCCTTGGTGGGCCTCTCTTTGGGTCCATGATCCCATATAACAAGATGGTCAGAGTTTGACCGTCGAGCTTCTAGAAACGGTCCTGGATTAGAACGCACGAGTGTTGAAAGCCGGAGGACGCCATCATTTGGGCTCCGTATAAATGGCGGCCGACCCAATGACCGCTGGAAGATGAGACGGTCCAAAGGTGACCGCTGAGTGAATAGAAACGGTCTGAAAGGGACCACACATAAGAAAACATGAAAGAGGAGTCCATGGGCTTGTGACTTGAAATGTGCGGACCTGTCTCTGCACACACTAAATAAAGAAAACAAAATATGTTAGATTTGTTCTAAGCTTAACCCCTTGCCAAGAGCAAGCTTAATGTGAGACCAATTCTTGAAATTTGGTCAAGGGGTGAAGCCTTATTAAATAGGTAAAAATAACCCATGAAAATGCAATGCATGACATGAAATGCAGGGGGACCATGTGACGATTTTGAAAATATTTTTGTAGCTTTTGAAAATATTTGATTTTTTGGATATGATGTTTTTGATTTTTGGTCTTTTTTGAAACAATTTTCTTTCTCTTTGAATTTTTTTTGAAATATTTGATTTTTGGGGGATTTTGAAATATTTGGTTTTTTGGATTTTTGAATATCTGATTTTTTGGAATTTTGAACTATCTGATTTTTTTTATTTTTTTGGAATTTTGAAATATCTGAATTTTTTTGGGATTTTTGAAATATCTAATTTTTTTGAGGATTTTTGAAATATCTGATTTTTTAACTTTTGAAGTATCTAATTTTGTTTTGGGGATTTTTGAACCATTTGAGACCCGATGACGAAAGACCCGCATATCTCATTAGGGGCTTCCCAAGTACCACGTGCATTATGGGTGACCATCCATGGCCAAGGTCCAATTTCACATAATGGTGCCTCTACTAAGGTCATACCCGGGATAGGATCCAGTCCTTGGAAATCAAAAGAGAATTTGAAAGGGAAGTCAGGGATAGGTATAGAGGTTTTTAGGGCTTGAGTTCTTCTCATGACAACCCCTTTTCAAGAGATTCGATCTGTTGCGCCAGGGCTTTGTGTCCGTCATCGAACCTTCATCCGCTCTAGTCACGCGTACGACCGGGCTCATGACGTCCCGTGGGGAAACTATATTGCCACTCTTGCCATTCCTAGTTTCATTCTTTGGAGCATTTGGACTTTTGAGCTTCGAGCTTTTGGGTGAGCTTTTAGTTTTTACCTTGATTTTTGCCCCTTTTCATTTCTTTCCTTTTCTTTCTTTCATTTGTGATTGCTTCATGTGGAATTAGGTCATAACGGTCTGCCCCTATTTGAGATCTCTTTTCTATTGGGGTGTCTAGATCAGTCCTCGCCTGTGGACGCGGGATTTTTATTTATATTTATTTATTTTATTTTATTGGATTGATTTATCATTTATTGATTTATTTATTTATTGGTTCATTGGCGTGCCAGTCACCGAAGTGACAATTTTTATTGTGCGCTCGATCTGACATGGTCAGTCGATTGTGAGTGATCGTGTCTGGACTAGAAGTCCGTCATACCATGAACGTTATGACGTTAATTACGTCCTTCTAAGGAAGGACAACCCTTGATTAAACGCTAAAAGTAGGAGGCCTCGTAAGGCGAACAAATGTTCATGTATGCAAATGGAACTTCATATCAGAGCCAGACGGGCGGGCAAGATAACAACATTAACTGTAGAAGCAGACGATATCGTTAAGTCAGTGGTTCGAAGACCGAGTGAAAGGGAAGAAGGAGGATTTCGATCACAGGCAGACTGAGCCATGACCATGATGGGGGTTTAAAGCATCGACCGATAGTTCAGCAGCATTTCCCCTTTATCTGGATTATGCCCAGGGGGGAAATAGGCTATCACCCACGGAGTGCCGGGATGAAAGCCGAGAGATAGAGAGGCCGAACCTCCCAACCCGTATATATATGGGCTATAGGGCAATGTATGATTTTCCCTTTGGAAAGCTAGTAGAATTCATGCAGTGGCAGAATCCCCCCGAGCAAAAGGGTTATTCATAAATCCATTGCAGTTAGGTGGAACATAGGGATTATGACTCCCCTTCAATTTTATCCCCGGGACATATCGGATGATCCACGGATATCCCTTTGTGGGTTCGTTCTGGGTGTTGGAATTCATTGGGTGGTAGATTGGGCTCTCGGCACACTCTGAATGGGCACAGGCTCTCGGCACGACCCAAAATGGGAAGGCCAGGGCTTCCGGCGCCAATAACAAGAAGGCCGGGGGTTCCCGGCGCCAAGACGAGAGGGCTTGGGTTCCCGGCGCGACAAAGAGAAGCCAAAGGGGAGCTCTTCGGCGCAGGCTTCCCGGCGCGAGGAAGAAGTGCTAGAAGGGGGGTTCTTGGCGCAGCTAAGCCAAAGGGGAGGGGGCCTCCCAGCGCGGCCAAAGTGCCAGGTTCCCGGCGCGAAGGGTAGTTGGCTTCTCGGCGCGGCCAAGTTGCAAGGCTCCCGGCGCGAAGGGTAGTTGGCTTCCCGGCGCGGGCAAGTTGCAAGGCTCCCGGCGCGAAGTCCAGAAGGCCAAGACAGGTCTCGACGCCTGAAGGATGGCGCCGAGAGCTGTTCATCCCGTCTACTGTGCGCGGGGCCGAGAGCTGTGTGGGCGCCGGGATCAGAACAGAGGTTTACGGTACTCTGTTTTTGGTTTTAATGGTGGTTTGGGTAGAAACTGACGGATTCTATGGGCTCTAGACTGCTCAAGGCATCCACTCTGAGTTGGATTAGGTCTAGAATTCAAAGGAGTATTAGGGTTCGAGAGGCATCTGGGAAGCCGGAGTCTGAATGCCCCTGTCCATCGCCATTGTCACGCAGAGCTTGGGGACATGCTTGATATGGTCATTCGTCGCCCTGGGAGCCAAGAGATGGCTGTCTCTGGCCCCAGAGGCGGCTTCGATGACATCAACGGAGGAAGCACGTACGCTTAGAACCCCGGAGTTTCTCAAGCTTCGATCATTGCACAGCACGGCTTCATCCCAGCAGCCAAGGGATAGTCTGTCCCGGGCTCTGAGGTGAGCACTAATGGTGCTACGAAGCAGAGAAAAGAAACAGACAAATCGGATCATCATGCTACTGGTTTACAGATAACACGGGGAATGGCAATAGGGCTTCAGAGGAAGCAAAAATCAGGCTTAAGCTATAGCCCATCATGCATATATATCCATTCGTTTGATGATGTCCATCAGGGAAGACACATGGTGAGAAAACCCAGACGATACACCATTCCAATACTCAAACCGATTACAGGGAGAGAGTGAGGGAAAGGGGGACAAACAGATGCCGAGATGTCTCGGCTACATTGCATGAATCAAGATAAGACTTGAAACGATTACATGAAATAGAAGAAAAGAAAACAAGGGGGAGGGCGGAGCATTGACTCCTCTCCCTCCCCGGATGCCCACCTGGAGCTTCTTCCCTTTTGATCGGTCTCTTCTCTCTTTCTTTCTTTTTAGCGGAGGAGGCTCTCTCTCTCTCTGGTTTCTTCTCTTTTCTTTCTTTTCGATCGATGGCCCGGCTTCCGATCCCCTCCCCATTTCAAAGAGGGTTTGCTTTTATAGCTCTCATTCCTCTGTCCTCTCGGTGGAGGGCAGTCGGTGCGGCTTGTTCCATTCGAGACATCTCCCGGCGCGACAAGTAGCCCCCTGTGGAGGTTCCCGGCGCCATTATCAGAAGCCCAAATGGCCGGCCCATCTAGTGCCTTCAGGCCTCATACGTGCCTTAGGCTTCTCTTTATATATTATTTTTTTTTTAATTAATCTTCATCAGAATCGAATAAGGCCCCCTTTAGTAGAGACATGACTTTGTTGAGATCATCTTGAGGCTCAATCAGTGAACTCACTGAGGTTTAATCAGTATTGCCGTCTGAATGACGACAAAACTGGGTATGTTTTATCGGCATTGTCATCTGAGCGGTGACAAGATCGGGCATCAGCTTCAGTCTGACAGACTTCGGCCGGGTGTATAATCTGTGGAGAGGATTCTTCATTTGTCCTGACTTTGCAAAAGCCTTCGCAATTTTCATTTGTCAGCTCCGGCTTCTCATCAGAGTGTGCTTGGAGGTCTTATCAGTCGAATGACTGCTGCTTTATCAGTGCTGCCGTTTGACTGACGATGGCACCAGACATCAGCTCGGCTGGCGGAGACTTCAACAGGGTAAACGGCTGTCGAGCTTCATCAGTGGTCTTCCACTGTTGGTCTGATCTTCTTTTCAGTTATGCTTCCACCCCTGTTCATTTTCAAGGTGTCAACAAATGCCCCCCAACTGCGGGCAGCGTAAGTGCAGAATAAGCGACACGGGGTCTGCAGGTGTCTTTCATCATTCGAGGGTATATTCCTCAGTTTTATGCTTGACATTGTCCTTCAGCTTGATCATGTTGCTGTAGTAACATTCTGCATATCCATCTTTCATTTTCATGTTTTCATCTCTATATTTTCTAGCTTCATTGTCATCAATTTGGAACCCTTCGCACGAGGGCCGTAAGCTTCTCGGCGTGACCCTCCCGACGTAACAGATGTCGGCGCGGGCATCTTCGAGCTTGTCGGCGCGAGCGTCAGATGCTTCTCGGCGCGCCCATCGGCCTGGTTGTCGGCGCGGGAACCTTCGACGCGAGTGTCCACGGCAGCTTCTTCTCGGCGCGCACTAGGCTGGTTGTCGGCGCGCATTTCCATTCGGTAGAGGGAGGGTTCTCGGCGCGCATTGTTTCGCGCCGGGAAGCCCCTCTCTTCTTCTTTTTAACCTCTCCGAGAGGGTTTTTTACCCTCACTTCTCACTTCCTCTTCTCTCTCTTCATTTCGGCGGTGGCGGTGAGCTGTAAGCTTTCCCCCCCCCCCCTTTTTGCCGATTTTTCGCGGTAGGTCCGCTATATATACGGGATTGAGTCCAATTTTATGCTCGGGATCACTCCCTCTTGGTGGGTGACTCCCTATTCTTCTTGGGCATACCTCGGACAAGAGGAGATGCTGCCGAAATTTGTTGAGAATTTATTTATCTTATTGTTTCGTGCCCATTCATCTTTCTGATGTTTCCTTCCTTGTCTTTCTCTGACTGCAGGTGCTGACATGGCTTCCAGTTCTGCTGTTGCATCTTCCGGAGCTGTTGGAACAAGTTCATCGGCTCAGCCGGACATATCTCGGGCCAAAGTCAACTGGTTGAACGTATACAGCCTGAGCTTTGGCTATGACCAGATTGCTAGTGTCGACGAATCTTCCGATTCTGAAACTGACACCGTATCGACCGCTGAAGTTTATTCTTCCCTGGAAGGTGCTGAATTCAGGAGAGCTGCTGACTACCGCCCGGACTTGCCGAAGGATCGTCATTTGCTGCCGTTTGTTCGGACTTTCGCCATACGCGGAATGCGGGATGTTCTTATTGCCCGTTCCGTGGAAGCGGCAATACTTGCCGATAGAGACAGCATGAAGGGCTCTGTCTATCGAGCCCGAGCCATATATCTCCCAGGTGAACAGAGGGACTGGAATGCTGTGCTGGGCATCTCCGATTTAGAACCCGAGAAGAAGATGCTGACCCGGGCCCCAGAGTTCACCCCTGCAAGGTGGGACCATACCACCGGCCATGTCCACCGAGAGAAGACCTCATTCAGACTCTTTTTGGCTCCTGCGAAGTGGGGTTATAGAGACGAGCCATTTGTTCTTAAGTGCCTGGCCGTTCAGTTTAAATATCAGCTGGCTGCCGGCTGGTTTGGAGATGCCAAGTTGACAGACGCCCATCTTTTTAGGGTTGGAGCAGTGGAGTTCATAGAATATGTTTTGAAGGAGTATGCCCCTCTTGTTGGATTTTGTGTCTTCCCTAAGTGTTTTGATGATGAGCAACATTATGTTAATTGTTGTTGATATTTTTGATCAGATATCTTGCACTTGAGTTATCCATGGTTTTATATGAAAAAGCTGCTAAGAGGTAACACTTCGTGTGTTCGTACAAGTTCGGTCTTCGTGCTGTTTTCCTTAAACCTCATGACATTCTTACTTCGCGTTTTCACCTCGTGTCGAGTTAGCCATGTTGTCGTCTGATTGAGTGTTGTCTTTCACCTCGTGCAGTCTTTGATTACTGTGTTGTTTCCGTGTCATCCTTAGCTCATGTCATCCGTTTGTATTCCTATCTTCGAGTCTATTTTCGCTGAGTCTCTAAGTCAGTCTAAGTTCAAGTGTTTGTTTCACTTCGTGTTGTTTTCTCTTCTCATGTCTTCGTGTCGTGTTCCTGAAGCTGCTCTAAAAGTTCTGATGAACTTCGAGTAGTTTTTTTTTTTTTTTTGTAGACCTCGTGTCGTTCCTACTTAGTAACCACACTTCGTGACGGTTAATGTTGTCCATGTTTTCGTGTTGTGTTTATGTCTTCGTGTTAATATGTCTTCGTGTCAGTTTCTACTTTACGTCTTTGAGTTGTGGTCACCCCGTGTTGTTTTCATCTCGTGCTGTTCTTACTATACTTCGTGTCGTTTTCTGTGTAGTGTGTGTTTTTGTCACCACTATACTTCGTGTCGTTGTTCTTCACTTCGTGTCAACTTCACTTCGTGTTGTTTTCACTTCGAGTCGTCTCTTTATATTCTGTCTTCGTGTTGGTCTCTCGCTTTAGACTTCGTGTCGTTTTCGCCTTGACCACACATCGTGTTGCCTTCCGTAGACCTCGTGTCTTGAATGTTTGCAACCACTTCGTGTCGGTTTCTGTCGTTAGCCCGTGTTGTCCTCGTGTTGTTTTTGCTTTCGTGACCTCGTGTCTCTTTTGGCTTATAACCTCACCTCGTGTCATTTCCTTCTGTGTGTCTGACCTGTTACAGAGTATCTCGTGTCGTTCTTGTGTCATTTCGAGTAATAGTCACGTCGTGTTGTTACTATATACCTCATGCAGTTTTGGTCTTTGTGGCCATGCAGCGTATTAATGGATTTAATCTCATTACAGGTCCGAGGAAGAACATTCCACACTCCTGGGCTGCACGTGATCCGAGACAAGAGGAAGCAATCTGATATAGGCACGTGGCAGGAATATTCTGGATAGAGCGTGGGAGGCACACGCGTTCTGTGCCCTATCCACCTGTTGTTACTGCTATAAATAGAATCCTTCGTCCTCAGATGAAGGTGATCGAAGAAGAGTGGCATAGAAGAAAAAGCAAGAAAATAGAGAGCCCTTCGATCCAGGAAAGAAAAGAAAGAAGAAAGAATAGCAGAGAGAAAAAGAGAGAGAGCAGAAGAGTGATCAGAAGAGTTGTTCTGACTTGCGGATCAAATCCAAAGTCTATTGCTCTGTATTGAGCTACATTGTTTCCATTTTCTGGCATTTGATTTCCTTCGATCGTATTTTTCGTTTATTGTTCTTACCTTTCTTCAACTGTTCTTGTTTGTGTTTCCGATCCTCTGGACTGAGGTCGGGGTCCTCCTGTGAGATCAGGAGAAGGGAGAGTCAATCTCCAGTCTGCAAGCAGCAGGTGGGCTGCTTGTAGGTTCCCTCCGGGTTGGGAGGAAGAGGGGTCTTTGACCTCTGGTTCACTAGTAGTAGGGCTGCTACTAGTGGGGTTCCCTCTTGGTAAAGAGGAAGAGAGACGAGAGTCTCTGGGTTCTAGTGACTGCTGGTCGCTAGAGGTTCCCTCCTGGTAGGAGGAAGAGGAGAGGTTGTTCTCCTTGGAAGCTATGTATCAGCAGTTGTTTGGCAAGCTGTGTTGCCCAGCCTTTAGTGAAGCCACACTCGGTTTGAGTGTGGGATGGATGTAGGTCTGAAGGACCGAACCACCTTAAAATCCTCTGAGTCCTTGTGTGATCGATTGTGGTAATATTGTGGTATGCCTTCTATTTGCTTGAGCTATTAACTGCATTGCATCATTTTCGATAGTCAGAGCTCGAGGTTATTTGCGTTTAGCAATATACTCTGTAATATTTTTTAATTCTACGAAAAATAGTGATCTATTCATCCCCTCCCCTTCTAGATCACTTCATATTGTACTTATCAGTTGGTATCAGAGCAAGTTTTTCCCAGAATGTGGTCCAACGGCCAGGGAAACGGATCCACTGGTCCTCGCAGTTTCATAGCTGATGGGCAGTCTATCACCCGTCCCCCCTTCTTTGATGGTAATAATTACTTCTTCTGGAAGAACAGGATGGAAGTCTTTATCAAGGCCCAAAGCCACAAGCTATGGAAAGTTATTACAGATGGTCCATACACCCTTCCACCGAATGAAGATATGTGGACAGAAGATCAGGTCAAACTCTCCGCACTGAATTGGACAGCTCTTAACATCATACAGTGCGCCATACACCCGGAAGAGTATTCGAGGATCTCAGCGTGCAAGACTGCAAAGAACATGTGGGATGATTTGCAGTTAATTCATGAGGGCACATCTCAGGTGAAGGCTACCAAGATCAACATACTTACAACTCAATATGAGTTATTTAAGATGAAGCCAGAGGAGCCGATCACAGAAATGTATGCCAGATTATCTGTGATCATCAACAGTCTGAAGGGCCTTGGAAAGGATATTCAACAAGAAGACATAGTCAGGAAGATCCTTAGGTCTCTAACTCCCGTCTGGGAAACCAAGGTGACTGTAATAGAGGAATCAAGAAATTTATCCATCATGACAGTAACCCAGCTGATTGGATCCCTCATGACCCATGAAATGAATTTCAAACATGGAAACGATGGGCATGACAGAAAGGGAAAGAATGTTGCTCTGAAGGTCTCACGACATGCTAAGAAGAACAACAGCAGCAGCAGCAGCAGTGATGATAGCAGCGAAGGCTCTGATGGATTCTCAGACCTGGACAAGGACGAGCGAGCTATGCTCACCAGGCAATTCAGAAAGTTCCTGAGAACTAAAGGAAAATTCTACAGGAGGAAGAAATTTAATGCTGCAATGAAGTCTCCTGAGCGAGGATTTGAGAAGAACTGGTCTGCTAAGAAGATCACTTGCTATCATTGTCAGAAACCCGGTCACATGAAAAGTGAATGTCCAGAGCTACAAGCTAAGGCTCCAGGACACCAGAAGAAGATGGTGCACAAGAAGAAGAAGGCCATGCTGTGCACATGGAGCGATGAGGAGGAGGACCCCGAAGCCACTTCGTCTAGTGAAAATGAAGAAAAGATCTGCCTCATGGCCGACCATGAGAAAGAGGTAACAAACTTATTTGAGAATTTTACCTTGGATGATTGGGAGGACGCCTATGGCGACCTGTTAAGTAAATATAATTGTTTAAACAAGGAGCACAGAATGCTTAGACGTAAGTTTCATTCTCTGTCTGAAGAACACTCTTCTATTGTCACTGATAGCATGAAAACCAAGGAGATGGCCATTGAGCTAGACCAGGTTAAAGGTGAGATTGAGAGGTTGAGAATGGAAAGAGAGGAGAGTCTAGCTAGAATGGATGAGCTGAAGTGTAAAGCTGAAGAGTGTAAAGGAGAGATTAGACTGATGGCTGAAAAATATGAGACAGTTAGAAAAGTTAATCAGGAACTCCAGGACAAATGCAATGAATTTCAGAAGAAGATTGAGGACAAAGAAAAAGTGCTTGAGAAGTTTACAGAGGGGAGAAACAACCTGAATGTCCTTCTGGGGTCGAGGGTAAACTTCAATAGGGAGGGATTAGGATACAATCCTACTAGTAAAAAACCCTTTGAATTTAAGACTACCACGTTCTGCCCCGCCAAAGGCAAAGAGAAACTGGAAACACCATCCAGTTCCAAATCTATCTCTACAATGAAGTTTTCGACTGGCAAATTCATTCAATCCACTGGTCAGCAACCTAAGTCGGGAAATCCTGAAACAAGAACTGCTCATGTGCAACAGGTGGGGAACAAAGGTTCTCACAGAACCAGTCCTATTGATGTCACAAAAAGGGTGAAAAGTTTTGTTAAGAAAGCTCATCATGCTAATTATCAAGTAGAACATGGCAACGTTCACCAGGTTCAGCACAAATTTTATTGGAGTAAAAATGCTTACATGAATTATGCTCAACACACACGCGTATCCTCTAAGAGGCCAACCAACAATGTCTTTGTTCAGAAACAGCATAGTTCAAATAGGAATAAGCTTATTCAACACCCACCAAGAAACGACAAAAGGGAAGAATCAACCCACATAAAACCACTGAAGAGAACTATAAAACAAATGTGGATTCCCAAGTGTTTTTTGCATAATCTGAAAACTAGTTCTTGACCCAATTTGAATTGGGTCCCACATTACTCTGTCTGAATTTTTTGCAGGTCAGCCTGGCAGCTGAGCATAACAAGTGGTATCTTGACAGCGGCTGTAGCAGGCACATGACAGGAGACCGGTCCAACTTCAGCAAACTAAAAATGAAGTCTGGGGGCTTGGTCAAATTCAGAGGAAATAACAGAGGTAGAATAATTGGAATTGGTACGATTGGTAAGTCCTCCACTAACTCCATTGAAGATGTGTATCTTGTAGAAGGACTTCAGCACAACTTGGTAAGTATAAGTCAACTTTGTGACAAAGGACACAAGGTACTCTTTGACCACAACTCGTGCACTGTTTTTGAGCTGAACTCTGATAACATCATGTTCAAAGGTCATAGAGTAAATAATGTGTACATCGTTGATCTAGATGATAATTCTGAAACAAACTTGTGTCTGTCTGCTAATTCTGAACAGGTTGCTTTTGACTGGCATAGGCGTCTAGGCCACGCTAGTGTGTCTACTTTGAATAAACTGTCTAATTATAACCTAGTCAGAGGTTTGCCCAAAATAAAATTCCAGTTAGGGTCCAAGCTCTGTGATGCTTGTGCTCAAGGTAAACAGACTCGTGCAGTTTTTAAGTTGAGAACTGAAGGTCTCTCATCTAAACCACTACAGCACTTGCACATGGATCTCTTTGGTCCTACTCGAATACAAAGCCTGTCAGGTAAGAGATATGGTCTAGTCATAGTTGATGACTTCACTAGATTTTCTTGGTTGTTCTGTTTAGCAAATAAAAATGATGCTTTTGTTCACTTTGAAGAACTTTTTAATAAAATCAAACTGCAAGGTGAACATAATATCATTACAATTCAGTCTGACCATGGAGGAGAGTTTGAAAACTCTTCATTCTCTGAATTTTGCTCAAGAGAGGGAGTGACTCACAGATTTTCTTCTCCCAGGACACCGGAGCAGAATGGAATTGTTGAGAGAAGAAACAGGTCAATAATTGAAATGGCCAGGACTATGCTGATTGAGAGTGGACTTCCAAGGAGATTTTGGGCAGAAGCTGCAAATACAGCATGCTACATTTTAAATCGAGCCTTGGTAAGACCTACTCATAAAAAAACTCCTTATGAACTCCTCAAGGGTAAGCTGCCAAACATTTCTTACTTTAAAATCTTTGGTTCCAAATGTTTCATCCACAATAATGGTAAGAATGGTTTGGATAAGTTTGAAGCAAGAAGCTCTCCTGGAATTTTTCTCGGATATTCAGAAACCTCTAGGGCTTACAGAGTCTTCAATAAAGATGAGCAAAATGTTGAAGAAACACCTCATGTAGTGTTTGATGAGAATGTTCTATCTGACAAAAAGATAAATGATGACAGGGAGTCACCTGATGAGGGAGATTTCTTGGAGAAAATTGAAGAAGAAGAGATGCAGCAAACTGCTCAACCAGAAAACTTACAACAAGAAGGAGCAACTGAGGTAGGTGAACCCTCAGGTGAGGTAATATTTCACAAAGATCATCCTAGTGAAAATGTCATAGGTAATTTGCATGATCCCACTAGGACAAGGTCTCATTTTAGAACTGTCCAAGAACAGGACTTAGCTGCTTTGACATCTCAGGTAGAACCCAAGACTGTGGAAGAGGCTTTAAAGCATGATTCTTGGGTATCCTCCATGGGTGAGGAATTAAATCAATTTGAGAAAAATAATGTATGGAAACTAGTTCCTAGACCTGAAAACACTCATGTCATTGGCACTAAATGGGTTTTCAAAAATAAGATTGATGAAAATGGTGCTATCTCTAGAAACAAAGCAAGACTTGTAGCTCAAGGCTACAGTCAGGAATTTGGTGTGGATTTTGATGAATCCTATGCACCAGTAGCTAGGATGGAAGCTATAAGAATTCTGTTTGCATTTGCATGCTCTAGAAACATTCGGCTACAGCAAATGGATGTCAAAAGCGCATTTTTAAATGGGTTATTGAAGGAAGAAGTATATGTTGAACAACCTCCTGGGTTTAATTTCTCTGTTCAGCCTAACATGGTTTTTAGGTTGAATAAAGCCCTCTATGGATTGAAGCAGGCTCCCCGAGCCTGGTATGAGAGACTTTCTGAGTTCCTTGTGAGCAAGGGCTACACTCGAGGTAAGGTTGACCAAACCCTATTCACCAAAAGTCTCGGAAAGGAATTAATTGTGGTCCAGGTATATGTTGATGATATCATTTTCGGATCTAACAATTCAAAATTATGTAAAGATTTTTCTGAGTCTATGTCCCAAGAATTTGAAATGAGTCTAGTTGGCGAACTAAAATATTTTCTTGGACTGCAGGTCAAACAAATGGAGGATGGTTGTTTCATAAATCAAACCAAGTATACTCTGGAGATGCTGAAAAGGTTTGGAATGACCAACCTCAAGACAATCTCAACACCCATGGGTACCAGCTCCTCACTGGATTCAGACGAAAAAGGTAAAGAGGTGGATGCTAAACTATATAGAGGTATGATCGGTTCGCTCCTCTACTTAACTGCATCCAGGCCCGACATTCAATTTAGTGTAGGGATGTGTGCCAGATACCAGGCTAGGCCTACTGAATTGCATCTGGCAGCTGTAAAGAGAATCTTTAGATACTTATCTACCACCCATGATCTAGGTCTCTGGTATCCTGCATCATGTAAGTTAGATCTCATTGCATACACTGATGCAGATTATGCAGGATGTAAATTGGACAGGAAGAGTACTAGTGGTCACTGTGAATATCTAAGAGGATGCTTAGTCTCTTGGGGATCCAAGAAGCAACACTCTGTGGCTCTTTCTACTGCTGAAGCTGAATATGTAGCAGCGGGGAGCTGTGGCACACAGGTTATATGGATAAAATACCAGCTTCTGGACTACTCGGTTGAGCTAGGTTGTACTCCTATCTTTTGTGACAATACTAGTGCAATAAATATTACAAAGAATCATGTACTTCATTCCCGAACTAAACACATTGAAATCAGGGATCATTTTATTCGAGATGAAGTAGCTAAGAGGACTTTTGAGTTGATCCATGTTGGCACTAACTCACAAATTGCAGATATCTTCACTAAGCCACTGGATACTGAAAAATTTAGCACTTTGCGCAGAGAACTAGGTATTTACAGAATTTCATGATTGAACATTTGATTTCTGAATACCATGTCATGTGTTATTGTGCTTATCATATTCATTGTCTGTTGCTGAAGAAATAACTTCATTATGAGTGTTTGGTGACTCACTCCGTTTTGATTGAATAGTCTGTTCAAACTTCATGGTGTTCTCTTTGAAGTGTTTTGAGGGTTGTCTTGGTTAAGTCTGTGTTGGGGTCAAGGTCTCAGGGGGAGCTAGATTTATAATAGGTGCTTTGGTCTTTGGCCTAATTTGAACATACTCCGAACGACATCTTGCTGACATCAAAAGAGAATCAGGTTGATTAGGTGTATAAAAGAAAGTGTTGGATGCTTTATCCTTTAAGACTGTTCATCTAATTTCTTGTTGGAATTTCAGCTGTTAGTCCCACTGAGATCAAAATCTTTATTCAAAGATTATCTTCCTACACGGTAACTGTCTTCTGATCTAGCCAGTACAGCATACCTACTTAGTCAATGTTGAGTCCGAAATGAGGTATTTTGTGCTCTAGTCTGAATCACCTTGGATCTGGTGTATTGTTCTCAAACGGACTCAAGCTTAATTAACAAGGTTTTAAGAGCTGGTTAATAAAAACAAAAAATTTCATAAAATTGTTGTCAACCTTGTTAACTGCTCATTGAGAAACTGGGATTTTCATCAATGAAGTGAAAAAACATCCCATGTCATGAGATGGCAGTACTTATCTGGTTTCTTATTAATTGTCTTGATCATACAGAGCTATGGTACATATCTGGTTAGTAACTGGGGTGTCTGGCCTCTGATAAAGGTGTCACCTTAATGTCAACACCAGTTAGAATACTATCTCTGTCTTCTTGTCAGAAGGGGTAATGTGGTCCTGCCACCGAGTAACTGGGGTTTCATGCCTCTAAACAAGGTGTCTCCCTAATGTCAAAGGTGTACTTGACAGACTTACCTTTGATCTTGACTATCTTTAAAGATCCTGCTCACTTGAAGTATAGCTCTTGATTTGTTTGTTCTCAATACCACAGGTCTTTGTCTTCAGACTGTCTTACTTTATACTATCTCAGTAAAGACTTACTTTGATCAAACTGGTATCTTGTAACTCACTTGCTTAGAATCTGGTTCTGTGTATGGAGCGAATCCTTATTCACAGTTTTTGCACAGTCTGACTAACTGATCTTCAAAAATCCTCACATAAAATTAATGGCTTTCTTAATTGACTAAACATCTCAATAACCTCCATTTATCTGCCTTACTCTATCCTGTTTTCTCTCTATAGTCAGCAATTTTCCTTTCTCTGTATCTTCAGATTTGCCCCTAGTTTTTGATGATGTCAAAGGGGGAGAGAATTGTGTGGTTTCGGTTTCAGAGTTTTTGTTGCATGCCATTGTGTTGAGGGGGAGTTAGTTATCAAGTCTGAGATAATCTGTTGTTGTGTTCAGGGGGAGTGTTCTGGTGTCATCAGAGGAAGCAAGGAAGCTAGTGCGTTGAAAGTCTGCTTTAATTTGTCTGCATTAAATCTCTTGAAATGATCTATTTTGAACTTATCTCTTATACTTAATATAGTGTTGCCATCATCAAAAAGGGGGAGATTGTTGGATTTTGTGTCTTCCCTAAGTGTTTTGATGATGAGCAACACTATGTTAATTGTTGTTGATATTTTTGATCAGATATCTTGCACTTGAGTTATCCATGGTTTTATATGAAAAAGCTGCTAAGAGGTAACACTTCGTGTGTTCGTACAAGTTCGGTCTTCGTGCTGTTTTCCTTAAACCTCATGTCATTCTTACTTCACGTTTTCACCTCGTGTCGAGTTAGCCATGTTGTCGTCTGATTGAGTGTTGTCTTTCACCTCGTGCAGTCTTTGATTACTGTGTTGTTTCCGTGTCATCCTTAGCTCATGTCATCCGTTTGTATTCCTGTCTTCGAGTCTATTTTCGCTGAGTCTCTAAGTCAGTCTAAGTTCAAGTGTTCGTTTCACTTCGTGTTGTTTTCTCTTCTCATGTCTTCGTGTCGTGTTCCTGAAGCTGCTCTAAAAGTTCTGATGAACTTCGAGTAGTTTTTTTTTTTTTTTGTAGACCTCGTGTCGTTCCTACTTAGTAACCACACTTCGTGACGGTTAATGTTGTCCATGTTTTCGTGTTGTGTTTACGTCTTCGTTAATCTGTCTTCGTGTCGGTTTCTACTTTTCGTCTTTAAGTTGTGGTCACCCCGTGTTGTTTTCATCTCGTGCTGTTCTTACTATACTTCGTGTCGTTTTCTGTGTAGTGTGTGTTTTTGTCACCACTATACTTCGTGTCGTTGTTCTTCACTTCGTGTCAACTTCACTTCGTGTTGTTTTCACTTCGAGTCGTCTCTTTATATTCTGTCTTCGTGTTGGTCTCTCGCTTTAGACTTCGTGTCGTTTTCGCCTTGACCACACATCGTGTTGCCTTCCATAGACCTCGTGTCTTGAATGTTTGCCACCACTTCGTGTCGGTTTCTGTCGTTAGCCCGTGTTGTCCTCGTGTTGTTTTTGCTTTCGTGACCTCGTGTCTCTTTTGGCTTATAACCTCACCTCGTGTCATTTCCTTCTGTGTGTCTGACCTGTTACAGAGTATCTCGTGTCGTTCTTGTGTCATTTCGAGTAATAGTCACGTCGTGTTGTTACTATATACCTCATGCAGTTTTGGTCTTTGTGGCCATGCAGCGTATTAATGGATTTAATCTCATTACAGGTCCGAGGAAGAACATTCCACACTCCTGGGCTGCACGTGATCCGAGACAAGAGGAACCAATCTGATAAAGGCACGTGGCAGGAATATTCTGGATAGAGCGTGGGAGGCACAAGCGTTCTGTGCCCTATCCACCTGCTGTTACTGCTATAAATAGAATCCTT
Organism: Amorphophallus konjac; assembly: GCA_022559845.1. Taxonomy (NCBI): domain Eukaryota; kingdom Viridiplantae; phylum Streptophyta; class Magnoliopsida; order Alismatales; family Araceae; genus Amorphophallus; species Amorphophallus konjac. Next base: position 154,510,549 of record CM040120.1, on the reverse strand, counting down.
CGTCCTCAGATGAAGGTGATCGAAGAAGAGTGGCATAGAAGAAAAAGCAAGAAAATAGAGAGCCCTTCGATCCAGGAAAAGAAAAGAAAGAAGAAAGAATAGCAGAGAGAAAAAGAGAGAGAGCAGAAGAGTGATCAGAAGAGTTGTTCTGACTTGCGGATCAAATCCGAAGTCTATTGCTCTGTATTGAGCTACATTGTTTCCATTTTCTGGCATTTGATTTCCTTCGATCGTATTTTTCGTTTATTGTTCTTACCTTTCTTCAACTGTTCTTGTTTGTGTTTCCGATCCTCTGGACTGAGGTCGGGGTCCTCCTGTGAGATCAGGAGAAGGGAGAGTCAATCTCCAGTCTGCAAGCAGCAGGTGGGCTGCTTGTAGGTTCCCTCCGGGTTGGGAGGAAGAGGGGTCTTCGACCTCTCGTTCACTAGTAGTAGGGTTGCTACTAGTGGGGTTCCCTCTTGGTAAAGAGGAAGAGAGACGAGAGTCTCTGGGTTCTAGTGACTGCTGGTCGCTAGAGGTTCCCTCCTGGTAGGAGGAAGAGGAGAGGTTGTTCTCCTGGGAAGCTGTGTATCAGCAGTTGTTTGGCAAGCTATGTTGCCCAGCCTTTAGTGAAGCCACACTCGGTTTGAGTGTGGGGTGGATGTAGGTCTGAAGGACCGAACCACCTTAAAATCCTCTGAGTCCTTGTGTGATCGATTGTGGTAATATTGTGGTATGCCTTCTATTTGATTGAGCTATTAACTACATTGCATCATTTTCGATAGTCGGAGCTCGAGGTTATTTGCGTTTAGCGATATACTCTGCAGTATTTTTTAATTCTACGAAAAATAGTGATCTATTCATCCCCTCCCCTTCTAGATCACTTCATATTGTACTTATCAGTTGGTATCAGAGCAGGTTTTTCCCAGAATGTGGTCCAACGGCCAGGAAAACGGATCCACTGGTCCTCGCAGTTTCATAGCTGATGGGCAGTCTATCACCCGTCCCCCCTTCTTTGATGGTAATAATTACTTCTTCTGGAAGAACATGATGGAAGTCTTTATCAGGGCCCAAAGCCACAAGCTATGGAAAGTTATTACAGATGGTCCATACACCCTTCCACCGAATGAAGATATGTGGACAGAAGATCAGGTCAAACTCTCCTCACTGAATTGGACAGCTCTTAACATCATACAGTGCGCCGTCCACCCGGAAGAGTATTCGAGGATCTCAGCGTGCAAGACTGCAAAGAACATGTGGGATGATTTGCAGTTAATTCATGAGGGCACATCTCAGGTGAAGGCTACCAAGATCAACATACTTACAACTCAATATGAGTTATTTAAGATGAAGCCAGAGGAGCCGATCACAGAAATGTATGCCAGATTATCTGTGATCATCAACAGTCTGAAGGGCCTTGGAAAGGATATTCAACAAGAAGACATAGTCAGGAAGATCCTTAGGTCTCTAACTCCCATCTGGGAAACCAAGGTGACTGTAATAGAGGAATCAAGAAATTTATCCATCATGACAGTAACCCAGCTGATTGGATCCCTCATGACCCATGAAATGAATTTCAAACATGGAAACGATGGGCATGACAGAAAGGGAAAGAATGTTGCTCTGAAGGTCTCACGACATGCTAAGAAGAACAACAGCAGCAGCAGCAGCAGTGATGATAGCAGCGAAGGCTCTGATGGATTCTCAGACCTGGACAAGGACGAGCGAGCTATGCTCACCAGGCAATTCAGAAAGTTCCTGAGAACTAAAGGAAAATTCTACAGGAGGAAGAAATTTAATGCTGCAATGAAGTCTCCTGAGCGAGGATTTGAGAAGAACCGGTCTGCTAAGAAGATCGCTTGCTATCATTGTCAGAAACCCGGTCACATGAAAAGTGAATGTCCAGAGCTACAAGCTAAGGCTCCAGGACACCAGAAGAAGATGGTGCACAAGAAGAAGAAGGCCATGCTGTGCACATGGAGCGATGAGGAGGAGGACCCAGAAGCCACTTCGTCCAGTGAAAATGAAGAAAAGATCTGCCTCATGGCCGACCATGAGAAAGAGGTAACAAACTTATTTGAGAATTTTACCTTGGATGATTGGGAGGACGCCTATGGCGACCTGTTAAGTAAATATAATTGTTTAAACAAGGAGCACAGAATGCTTAGACGTAAGAACACTCTTCTATTGTCACTGATAGCATGAAAACCAAGGAGATGGCCATTGAGCTAGACCAGGTTAAAGGTGAGATTGAGAGGTTGAGAATGGAAAGAGAGGAGAGTCTAGCTAGAATGGATGAGCTGAAGTGTAAAGCTGAAGAGTGTAAAGGAGAGATTAGACTGATGGCTGAAAAATATGAGACAGTTAGAAAAGTTAATCAGGAACTCCAGGACAAATGCAATGAATTTCAGAAGGAGATTGAGGACAAAGAAAAAGTGCTTGAGAAGTTTACAGAGGGGAGAAACAACCTGAATGTCCTTCTGGGGTCGAGGGTAAACTTCAATAGGGAGGGATTAGGATACAATCCTACTAGTAAAAAACCCTTTGAATTTAAGACTACCACGTTCTGCCCCGCCAAAGGCAAAGAGAAACTGGAAACACCATCCAGTTCCAAATCTGTCTCTACAATGAAGTTTTCGACCGACAAATTCATTCAATCCACTGGTCAGCAACCTAAGTCGGGAAATCCTGAAACAAGAACTGCTCATGTGCAACAGGTGGGGAACAAAGGTTCTCACAGAACCAGTCCTATTGATGTCACAACAAGGGTGAAAAGTTTTGTTAAGAAAGCTCATCATGCTAATTATCAAGTAGAACATGGCAACGTTCACCAGGTTCAGCACAAATTTTATTGGAGTAAAAATGCTTACATGAATTATGCTCAACACACACGCGTATCCTCTAAGAGGCCAACCAACAATGTCTTTGTTCAGAAACAGCATAGTTCAAATAGGAATAAGCTTATTCAACACCCACCAAGAAACGACAAAAGGGAAGAATCAACCCACATAAAACCACTGAAGAGAACTATAAAACAAATGTGGATTCCCAAGTGTTTTTTGCATAATATGAAAATTGGTTCTGGACCCAATTTGAATTGGGTCCCACATTACTCTGTCTAAATTTTTTGCAGGTCAGCCTGGCAGCTGAGCATAACAAGTGGTATCTTGACAGCGGCTGTAGCAGGCACATGACAGGAGACCGGTCCAAATTCAGCAAACTAAAAATGAAGTCTGGGGGCTTGGTCAAATTCGGAGGAAATAACAGAGGTAGAATAATTGGAATTGGTACGATTGGTAAGTCCTCCACTAACTCCATTGAAGATGTGTATCTTGTAGAAGGACTTCAGCACAACTTGGTAAGTATAAGTCAACTTTGTGACAAAGGACACAAGGTACTCTTTGACCACAACTCGTGCACTATTTTTGAGTTGAACTCTGATAACATCATGTTCAAAGGTCATAGAGTAAATAATGTGTACATCGTTGATCTAGATGATAATTCTGAAACAAACTTGTGTCTGTCTGCTAATTCTGAACATGTTGCTTTTGACTGGCATAGGCGTCTAGGCCACGCTAGTGTGTCTACTTTGAATAAACTGTCTAATTATAACCTAGTCAGAGGTTTGCCCAAAATAAAATTCCAGTTAGGGTCCAAGCTCTGTGATGCTTGTGCTCAAGGTAAACAGACTCGTGCAGTTTTTAAGTTGAGAACTGAAGGTCTCTCATCTAAACCACTACAGCACTTGCACATGGATCTCTTTGGTCCTACTCGAATACAAAGCCTGTCAGGTAAGAGATATGGTCTAGTCATAGTTGATGACTTCACTAGATTTTCTTGGTTGTTCTGTTCAGCAAATAAAAATGATGCTTTTGTTCACTTTGAAGAACTTTTTAATAAAATCAAACTGCAAGGTGAACATAATATCATTACAATTCAGTCTGACCATGGAGGAGAGTTTGAAAACTCTTCATTCTCTGAATTTTGCTCAAGAGAGGGAGTGACTCACAGATTTTCTTCTCCCAGGACACCGGAGCAGAATGGAATTGTTGAGAGAAGAAACAGGTCAATAATTGAAATGGCCAGGACTATGTTGATTGAGAGTGGACTTCCAAGGAGATTTTGGGCAGAAGCTGCAAATACAGCATGCTACATTTTAAATCGAGCCTTGGTAAGACCTACTCATAAAAAAACTCCTTATGAACTCCTCAAGGGTAAGCTGCCAAACATTTCTTACTTTAAAATCTTTGGTTCCAAATGTTTCATCCACAATAATGGTAAGAATGGTTTGGATAAGTTTGAAGCAAGAAGCTCTCCTGAAATTTTTCTCAGATATTCAGAAACCTCTAGGGCTTACAGAGTCTTCAATAAAGATGAGCAAACTGTTGAAGAAACACCTCATGTAGTGTTTGATGAGAATGTTCTATCTGACAAAAAGATAAATGATGACAGGGAGTCACCTGATGAGGGAGATTTCTTGGAGAAAATTGAAGAAGAAGAGATGCAGCAAACTGCTCAACCAGAAAACTTACAACAAGAAGGAGCAACTGAGGTAGGTGAACCCTCAGGTGAGGTAATATTTCACAAAGATCATCCTAGTGAAAATGTCATAGGTAATTTGCATGATCCCACTAGGACAAGGTCTCATTTTAGAACTGTCCAAGAACAGGACTTAGCTGCTTTGACATCTCAGGTAGAACCCAAGACTGTGGAAGAGGCTTTAAAGCATGATTCTTGGGTATCCTCCATGGGTGAGGAATTAAATCAATTTGAGAAAAATAATGTATGGAAACTAGTTCCTAGACCTGAAAACACTCATGTCATTGGCACTAAATGGGTTTTCAAAAATAAGATTGATGAAAATGGTGCTATCTCTAGAAACAAAGCAAGACTTGTAGCTCAAGGCTACAGTCAGGAATTTGGTGTGGATTTTGATGAATCCTATGCACCAGTAGCTAGGATGGAAGCTATAAGAATTCTGTTTGCATTTGCATGCTCTAGAAACATTCGGCTACAGCAAATGGATGTCAAAAGCGCATTTTTAAATGGGTTATTGAAGGAAGAAGTATATGTTGAACAACCTCCTGGGTTTAATTTCTCTGTTCAGCCTAACATGGTTTTTAGGTTGAATAAAGCCCTCTATGGATTGAAGCAGGCTCCCCGAGCTTGGTATGAGAGACTTTCTGAGTTCATTGTGAGCAAGGGCTACACTCGAGGTAAGGTTGACCAAACCCTATTCACCAAAAGTCTCGGAAAGGAATTAATTGTGGTCCAGGTATATGTTGATGATATCATTTTCGGATCTAACAATTCAAAATTATGTAAAGATTTTTCTGAGTCTATGTCCCAAGAATTTGAAATGAGTCTAGTTGGCGAACTAAAATATTTTCTTGGACTGCAGGTCAAACAAATGGAGGATGGTTGTTTCATAAATCAAACCAAGTATACTCTGGAGATGCTGAAAAGGTTTGGAATGACCAACCTCAAGACAATCTCAACACCCATGGGTACCAGCTCCTCACTGGATTCAGACGAAAAAGGTAAAGAGGTGGATGCTAAACTATATAGAGGTATGATCGGTTCACTCCTCTACTTAACTGCATCCAGGCCCGACATTCAATTTAGTGTAGGGATGTGTGCCAGATACCAGGCTAGGCCTACTGAATTGCATCTGGCAGCTGTAAACAGAATCTTTAGATACTTATCTACCACCCATGATCTAGGTCTCTGGTATCCTGCATCATGTAAGTTAGATCTCATTGCATACACTGATGCAGATTATGCAGGATGTAAATTGGACAGGAAGAGTACTAGTGGTCACTGTGAATATCTAGGAGGATGCTTAGTCTCTTGGGGATCCAAGAAGCAACACTCTGTGGCTCTTTCTACTGCTGAAGCTGAATATGTAGCAGCGGGGAGCTGTGGCACACAGGTTATATGGATAAAACACCAGCTTCTGGACTACTCGGTTGAGCTAGGTTGTACTCCTATCTTTTGTGACAATACTAGTGCAATAAATATTGCAAAGAATCCTGTACTTCATTCCCGAACTAAACACATTGAAATCAGGCATCATTTTATTCGAGATGAAGTAGCTAAGAGGACTTTTGAGTTGATCCATGTTGGCACTAACTCACAAATTGTAGATATCTTCACTAAGCCACTGGATACTGAAAAATTTAGCACTTTGCGCAGAGAACTAGGTATTTACAGAATTTCATGATTGAACATTTGATTTCTGAATACCATGTCATGTGTTATTGTGCTTATCATATTCATTGTCTGTTGCTGAAGAAATAACTTCATTATGAGTGTTTGGTGACTCACTCCGTTTTGATTGAATAGTCTGTTCAAACTTCATGGTGTTCTCTTTGAAGTGTTTTGAGGGTTGTCTTGGTTAAGTCTGTGTTGGGGTCAAGGTCTCAGGGGGAGCTAGATTTATAATAGGTGCTTTGGTCTTTGGCCTAATTTGAACATACTCCGAACGACATCTTGCTGACATCAAAAGAGAATCAGGTTGATTAGGTGTATAAAAGAAAGTGTTGGATGCTTTATCCTTTAAGACTGTTCATCTAATTTCTTGTTGGAATTTCAGCTGTTAGTCCCACTGAGATCAAAATCTGTATTCAAAGATTATCTTCCTACACGGTAACTGTCTTCTGATCTAGCCAGTACAGCATACCTACTTAGTCAATGTTGAGTCCGAAATGAGGTATTTTGTGCTCTAGTCTGAATCACCTTGGATCTGGTGTATTGTTCTCAAACGGACTCAAGCTTAATTAACAAGGTTTTAAGAGCTGGTTAATAAAAACAAAAAATTTCATAAAATTGTTGTCAACCTTGTTAACTGCTCATTGAGAAACTGGGATTTTCATCAATGAAGTGAAAAAACATCCCATGTCATGAGATGGCAGTACTTATCTGGTTTCTTATTAATTGTCTTGATCATACAGAGCTATGGTACATATCTGGTTAGTAACTGGGGTGTCTGGCCTCTGATAAAGGTGTCACCTTAATGTCAACACCAGTTAGAATACTATCTCTGTCTTCTTGTCAGAAGGGGTAATGTGGTCCTGCCACCGAGTAACTGGGGTTTCATGCCTCTAAACAAGGTGTCTCCCTAATGTCAAAGGTGTACTTGACAGACTTACCTTTGATCTTGACTATCTTTAAAGATCCTGCTCACTTGAAGTATAGCTCTTGATTTGTTTGTTCTCAATACCACAGGTCTTTGTCTTCAGACTGTCTTACTTTATACTCTCTCAGTAAAGACTTACTTTGATCAAACTGGTATCTTGTAACTCACTTGCTTAGAATCTGGTTCTGTGTATGGAGCGAATCCTTATTCACAGTTTTTGCACAGTCTGACTAACTGATCTTCAAAAATCCTCACATAAAATTAATGGCTTTCTTAATTGACTAAACATCTCAATAACCTCCATTTATCTGCCTTACTCTGTCCTGTTTTCTCTCTATAGTCAGCAATTTTCCTTTCTCTGTATCTTCAGATTTGCCCCTAGTTTTTGATGATGTCAAAGGGGGAGAGAATTGTGTGGTTTCAGTTTCAGAGTTTTTGTTGCATGCCATTGTGTTGAGGGGGAGTTAGTTATCAAGTCTGAGGTAATCTGTTGCTGTGTTCAGGGGGAGTGTTCTGGTGTCATCAGAGGAAGCAAGGAAGCTAGTGCGTTGAAAGTCTGCTTTAATTTGTCTGCATTAAATCTCTTGAAATGATCTCTTTTGAACTTATCTCTTATACTTAATATAGTGTTGCCATCATCAAAAAGGGAGAGATTGTTGGATTTTGTGTCTTCCCTAAGTGTTTTGATGATGAGCAACACTATGTTAATTGTTGTTGATATTTTTAATCAGATATCTTGCACTTGAGTTATCCATGGTTTTATATGAAAAAGCTGCTAAGAGGTAACACTTCGTGTGTTCGTACAAGTTCGGTCTTCGTGCTGTTTTCCTTAAACCTCATGTCATTCTTACTTCACGTTTTCACCTCGTGTCGAGTTAGCCATGTTGTCGTCTGATTGAGTGTTGTCTTTCACCTCTTGCAGTCTTTGATTACTGTGTTGTTTTCGTGTCATCCTTAGCTCATGTCATCCGTTTGTATTCCTGTCTTCGAGTCTATTTTCGCTAAGTCTCTAAGTCAGTCTAAGTTCAAGTGTTCGTTTCACTTCGTGTTGTTTTCTCTTCTCATGTCTTCGTGTCGTGTTCCTGAAGCTGCTCTAAAAGTTCTGATGAACTTCGAGTAGTTTTTTTTTTTTTTTGTAGACCTCGTGTCGTTCCTACTTAGTAACCACACTTCGTGACGGTTAATGTTGTCCATGTTTTCGTGTTGTGTTTACGTCTTCGTGTTAATCTGTCTTCGTGTCGGTTTCTACTTTTCGTCTTTGAGTTGTGGTCACCCCGTGTTGTTTTCATCTCGTGCTGTTCTTACTATACTTCGTGTCATTTTCTGTGTAGTGTGTGTTTTTGTCACCACTATACTTCGTGTCGTTGTTCTTCACTTCGTGTCAACTTCACTTCGTGTTGTTTTCACTTCGAGTCGTCTCTTTATATTCTGTCTTCGTGTTAGTCTCTCGCTTTAGACTTCGTGTCGTTTTCGCCTTGACCACACATCGTGTTGCCTTCCGTAGACCTCGTGTCTTGAATGTTTGCAACCACTTCGTGTCGGTTTCTGTCGTTAGCCCGTGTTGTCCTCGTGTTGTTTTTGCTTTCGTGACCTCGTGTCTCTTTTGGCTTATAACCTCACCTCGTGTCATTTCCTTCTATGTGTCTGACCTGTTACAGAGTATCTCGTGTCGTTCTTGTGTCATTTCGAGTAATAGTCACGTCGTGTTGTTACTATATACCTCATGCAGTTTTGGTCTTTGTGGCCATGCAGCGTATTAATGGATTTAATCTCATTACAGGTCCGAGGAAGAACATTCCACACTCCTGGGCTGCACGTGATCCGAGACAAGAGGAACCAATCTGATAAAGGCACGTGGCAGGAATATTCTGGATAGAGCGTGGGAGGCACACGCGTTCTGTGCCCTATCCACCTGCTGTTACTGCTATAAATAGAATCCTTCATCCTCAGATGAAGGTGATCGAAGAAGAGTGGCATAGAAGAAAAAGCAAGAAAATAGAGAGCCCTTCGATCCAGGAAAAGAAAAGAAAGAAGAAAGAATAGCAGAGAGAAAAAGAGAGAGAGCAGAAGAGTGATCAGAAGAGTTGTTCTGACTTGCGGATCAAATCCGAAGTCTATTGCTCTGTATTGAGCTACATTGTTTCCATTTTCTGGCATTTGATTTCCTTCGATCGTATTTTTTGTTTATTGTTCTTACCTTTCTTCAACTGTTCTTGTTTGTGTTTCCGATCCTCTGGACTGAGGTCGGGGTCCTCCTGTGAGATCAGGAGAAGGGAGAGTCAATCTCCAGTCTGCAAGCAGCAGGTGGGCTGCTTGTAGGTTCCCTCCGGGTTGGGAGGAAGAGGGGTCTTCGACCTCTGGTTCACTAGTAGCAGGGCTGCTACTAGTGGGGTTCCCTCTTGGTAAAGAGGAAGAGAGACGAGAGTCTCTGGGTTCTAGTGACTGCTGGTCGCTAGAGGTTCCCTCCTGGTAGGAGGAAGAGGAGAGGTTGTTCTCCTGGGAAGCTGTGTATCAGCAGTTGTTTGGCAAGCTGTGTTGCCCAGCCTTTAGTGACGCCACACTCGATTTGAGTGTGGGGTGGATGTAGGTCTGAAGGACCGAACCACCTTAAAATCCTCTGAGTCCTTGTGTGATCGATTGTGGTAATATTGTGGTTTGCCTTCTATTTGCTTGAGCTATTAACTGCATTGCATCATTTTCGATAGTCGGAGCTCGAGGTTATTTGCGTTTAGCGATATACTCTGCAGTATTTTTTAATTCTACGAAAAACAGTGATCTATTCATCCCCTCCCCTTCTAGATCACTTCATATTGTACTTATCACCTCTATTGGTTAGAGCTGGGATATACCACAGTGTATTTGCCTCCAGGTTCCGCTATCCCGTCTCTCAGGGATTGTGTTGCGGCATGCTTGAAGTGTTCTGCCCGCAGTTCAATACATTCTATACAGCGGAAGGCGAGACATCCCTCGACCTCTGGAGTTTATCGCAGCTTTCTGGCCTACCCATGGACGGGGAGCCATATGAGGAGGTCTGCCTGGACGATTCCATCAAGGACGCCTCTAATGGAGAGGGCAGCTATTCTTTCGGTTATGCATACCGGTATCTGATGAAAGCTTACCGGTCCATCTGTTTGGCCTACAGTAGGGGGTCCTCCAAAGGCTATCAAGCGCGGGAAAAGAGCAGCCGACTGAGAGTCCGTGTGGGGCAGTGGATACAATATTTCTTCGGGGGTCCCTTGAGGTACGCAGACTTTCCTTCCGTAGGGCTGACTTCCGGTAAACAGGTCAGGGCCCCCCGTTACAAGTCAGCACTGCCAGCTTCATTGCGTCGGACCGACGCGGATGGCCCGAACCCAGCAGGGGTTGATCCCATCACCCATTGTGCAGCCTATTTGACTTTCTGGCTATGCACTTTCACTCTCCCTCAAGGGGATGAGACGATTATTAGACCAGAGGCTATATATCCGGCCTGCCAGATGGCTTGGGGGATGCGATTGTCTCTGTGCCCAGTGGCTCTGTGTTTAGTTTACAAATCCTTGGGGGACTTGCATAGAAATCGGACCCCCCGCTCTTCGAGGACCGTGGGTCCCTTTCATTTCTTCAATGCCTGGGTTTGCAGCATTTTCCCTGAGCTGGCCCCGAGAACTATGCAGTCAGACACACTGCTCCCTCGTATGATTGAGTTTGCTAGCGCTGAACCTGGTCCTTTCTCAGAACAGCTGTTCAAGATGAGGGGTAGGCTAATAAGAGTGCCTGTAGACGCACCTGGCAGCATTCACTTTTGGAGCTTGGCAGCAGGTTCAGCTCCCTTGGTGGACCCTCAGAGGGAGTGCAAAATGGAGGAGGTGGAGGCTTATGTCCATCCTGTTTCGGGGGTCGCCGCCACCCGGCCTCTTTTAGAACCAAAATTGGTGAGGTGGGCCATGGCCATACGGCCCAGTGTATTAGTTTTCAGGAAGGGGGGCCTGCTCATTTTGGAGCCCTATTATCCCTTCCGCTTTGGCAGAAATTTTGGTTACGACCAGCATATCCCTCCATCGGATGCTCAGTTTCCTCTGGAGAGCCGGGCCAAGCACGGGTCTAGTATTGCCGGCGACGGTCGGATATGGTGGGATTTCTTTCATCGTCGGGAAGACACAACTTTCAGGGTCCCGACTGTCTCCAATCGTCTCCCTCGGGTCTCATCAGACTATATCAAGTGGTGGAACATACGCACCAATTTTTATAAAGATGGCAGAGGCGCTTTCTGGGATGTGGCCGAGCGCTCCTTTTTGAAGCGGCAATCAGGGCCTGTATTTGACATTGACGAGGTCCATCTGAGGAGGCTTTATTCCCAGCACCAGAGGGAGGCAGAAGCTTATATCGCTGCCCGTCGGTCTTTGAAGGAGGCGGGTGCGGAACTACCCACTCCTGTCTTTTCTGAAGTTGATGTAGACACTTTCACCAAAGACTTGAGACAGCTGGGCCACATAGGGGACACTCATTTAAAGGTGCAGTATCCATTCCCCCCGGAGGAACCACTCTCGAAGGCTACTTCTTGGAGGGGTCCAGCAGACAGGTTTCATCCTTACAGGGCCTTTGTGCGGAGGGAGGACCGCACCCAGTCATATTATCAGCACACCTCCTGGCTTTTTGTACTGTTAAATGTCCACATGCTGACAGTGGAGAGCCCGGTAGCTGTCATTCTAAATAAGCAGCTTTTTGTTTCTTTCCATTATGTTGACGCCTGGTGCATAGATTACCTCGGCCTATTTCATTGCCTTGATTTCCATGGCCATAAGGACTTGGCCGCCCTGACGGAGAAGTGTCAGACTATTGGCGATGTATGCTGGCTTGTGAAGGAGGCCGCCTCCTGATCAAAGGAGGTAGCTTATATGTATTGGCCGCTTTCCACATTTTACGACGGCCCAGCAGGTGTGCTCCTTGTTTGTTTGATCATGGCTTCTTTCTTCTTATTGTCATGTTTTGCATATGTTGACTATGACTGTCTTTCTCGTGTCTCGCACAGATAGACCAGACATAAAGTGGCAGGGGCTTTACAGGAAGATAATTGCTCAAGCTGAGAAACCTGCCCACTTTGAAATTCCTGAAGCAGCACCTACGACCACTCCCCTGCCTCCGGGCAAGAAGAGGAAGCCTTCTGTGGTGAAGGTTGCAGTCGCCAAGGCCAAGAAGGCCAAGGTTGCTCGGACCCGGAAGTCGGTTTCGACTGCGAAGGAAGCTGGAACCCCTCTTCCGGATATCCCTTCATTTGACGCATTCGTATCTCAGAGGGAGGCCGCACAGGCATCTGCCGAAGGTGACGGTGATAGCTTGTAGCTGGAACTTCCTTTGTCGTCTTGACCAATCTCCTAGGGAGTTCTTTGAGGCTGAGCTTCTTTTTATCTGATACAGCCCAGGAGCAGGTTGAAGCGCCTGTGGAGACAGACACAAGACTGCCTTCTCCCACCCCGGCTGGCGAGGAGGAGGGTAAATGTGCTTTTTCCATTTGTTTCATACTTCCGTTGTTTTCTTTGCTATACTTCTCAGAAGTTTTCTTTTCTTGTGGCAGTGGTAGTCGGGGAGCAAGCCGAGGCCATGATGATGACGGAAGAGCTGCCTCGACCACAGGAGGGTCACAAGACTCGGCCAAAGCAAAGTACTATTCTGGCCAGACGCATAATCACTCGATCTACATCCCGCCATGCTTTAGAGGTGCCGGCCCAGCATATAGCTAGTGTGGAAATATCTTCGGGCAGCTCCCCGGTCGTCTCCCATGAGGAGGAAGAAGATTTCAGCAGCAGCGAAGGGGAAGGTATTTCCAAGTCAGAAGCCCCTCCTGCACTTGCGAAAGGTGTTCCGTCTCTTCGACCCGCCAAACTATCGGTGTTATCCTCTGAGGAAGAATTTCAGGAGGAGTTTGCCGGGCTCGATACTGAGATTGACATAACTCCACCACTCGCCATTTCGGCCACGGAGCTTTCTTCTCTTTCGCCCCATTTCGAGGGTGCGGACCCTGCATCAAAGGTGGGTTGTTCTTCATGTATGCTGCTTCATTTGTTTCTTTTATTTAGTGCTGAAGGTCACTTTGCTTTGGTCTCAGAGTATTGTCGCTGCTACCTTGGCCACCTCCACATCCTTCATGGACATTTCCCTTGTAGATTGGGCTATTGTTCCTTTTCTGCCTTTAACTTGCACGGGGGCTCCTGAGATCATTCGCCCTGTGCCAGTGCGGATACAGTCCTCGACAGACTTGGCATCATTAGACTTGGGGGCTGCAGAAGAGAGTGTCATCCCTGCCAGGGCTTCAGATCTTAGAGCCGAAGCAGATCCGGCCAGGAGCTCCGCTTTCATACCGGCCGCAGTAATGTCAATTGCGCCCGAGTTAGCAATTCCTGCCATAGTGGCTACAGAGTCCGAATTCCTGCCTGCACAGTTTAAGGCACCTCTGTCCCCATCACCAGAAAGAGCAGCTGAAGGTGCAGCCTCCATTGCAGAGATAACCCCATTATTCATTGATTCTCCTCCCGCGGATGTTCGAGGTGTAGCTCCTGAGGCAGCAGCAGAGGAGGAGTCTTCAGCCCAGCAGGGGAGTACAGAGAGATGCCGGCTAGCTCTTTCGGCAGATTTGCCTTCTTCGTCCTCCCAAGCGGGCATTGGACTATGGGCAGATATTGACGGAGAGGTGACCTTTGAAGTCGTCGCATCTGCTTCCTTTGGCTTTACTTCTCCTGACAGCTTCGTCTGGCAGCATCTGGACATGTTACGCCAGCTAGTAGAGTCTCAGCCTGGCTTGACATATCTACAGCTAAAGGAAATCGCCAATCGCCTCACCACTGGCCTGCAAGCCATGGGCTGCCCTTTGGACACATGGGCTCAGCCGGTCTTGCTTTTGTTGAAATTCGTGCATCGGAGAGACTTCCTAGCACGGACCATGCTTGACAGGCTGACGGCGTTGAAGTTGCAGAGGTCAGAATGCAAATCCGAGGTGGAAAAGCTGACGCTGACACTTGATGAACGCCAGGCCTGAGCTACAGAGCATTATTCAGCGGGAGGAGGCTATCCAGAAATGGGTAGCCGTTTTGGAGGCGGAACTCACTGAACTTCGGGCCGAGCTGCAGCAATTATCTTCTATTCGGCCACAGTCCACCGAGGAGGTGGCTTTACTGGAGGGTTGGGTGATGTCTTTCCAGGACCTGTCCATGAGGCTTCAGGAGGAGGAAGCGCGCCTTCATGAGTTAGGAGCCGCCCCCTATGTTGGTCTTCTGGCCTTTGAAGATATCTTTCGGCGGCCATGAATTATCTTCACTTTCTTTTCTTTTCTTTTCTTTCTTCTCTTCCCATCTCTTTCTCTCCCCTTTTTTTTGTGACACAGCGTCCCCTCGGGGCCCCTTATGTACTCACTTCGTAATGAAAAGAAATCTTTTGGCTTCATGTGTATCCATCTTGTTTACCATGTGGTTTCATCACTTCGGGGAAGTGGGGTAGTGGTTTTAGCAACCCCTCATGTGAATGGCTCGTATCTAGCAGGAGAGCGTCCACCCCTTCAGAGAAAGGATGGGGAACTCGCTCCACCGCGTGACGGGCATCCGAGGAGGTGCTTAAACCGGATTGTGTTGGTATCAGCAAACGTCCCTCTTGGCAATATGTGCTATGAGGGAGATAATTTGCAGGAATGTGAAAGAAGGGGTTTCATCAGAATAGATGGAAAGTCTAGACTGGGTAGAGGTTATGGCAGGTGGGACATTTGAAGGATATGTGGTTTTCATCAAGACAGACGTAGGGTCTGAACTGGATAGGGTTTCATCCTTGATCGGGCGAAATGCCAGTCGATCAATAGTTGGTTTCATCATCGATATTGGGCTTATATCGATGCAAAGGGTTTTATAAGTTTCATCAGAATAAACGAAAGGTCTAAACTGGGTAGGGCTTCATCATTGATCGGGCGAGGTGCCGGTCGACCAACAATTGATTTCATCATCGATATTGGGTTTATATCGATGCAAGGAGATTTCATAATTTTCATCAGAATAGACGAAAGGTCTAAACTGCATGGTTTCATCATTGATCGGGCAGGGTGCCCGTCGATCAACAGCTGGTTTCATCATCGGTATTGGGTCTATACCAATGCAAAGATTTTATAAGTTTCATCAGAATAGACGAAAGGTCTAGACTGGATAGGGTTTCATCATTGATCGGGCGAGGTGCCAATCGACCAACGGTGGGAAGTGTATGAGGTGTAGGTCTCATCAGGACAGACGTAAGGTCTATTCCAATAGATTTTATCGCAGGTGGGGCTTTGTCAAGAAATGCGTAGGTTTTATCAGGACAGACGTAAGGTCTGAACTGGATAGGCTTTAGTAAAATGGTGATGGGTTTCATCGTCGGTGGGACGTTTGAAAGAGGGTGCGTAGATTTCATTAGGACAGACGTAAGGTCTATCCTGGAAAGGTTTTATCATCGCTGGGGCGTGGAACCAGTTGACCGACGGAAGGCTTCATCAATAGAAGGGAGGTAAAGGTAGCGTGCCGGTTGGCATGGAACTTTTAAATTACCACATTACTGACCCAAGTGCCCTTTCGGGTTTTCACCGGAGCCAGCCCCCTCTTGCTTTTGCCCACGCGCCCTTTCGGGTTTTCACGTGGCGGGGTACCCGATTTTGCCTGGAGTGCCCTTTCGAGTTTTCACCACAGCTGGGTTTTTGGCCATTTTTGCCCTTATCCGGGATGTCCGAACAAATCTGGCGGGGTATCTCTATTTTTAACCCCATTTTTTTTATATATATACATATGTTTCCTGAATCGGGACTTCAGCACGGATCAGGCGATGTGCTGCTTCATTAGTGCATGCTCTTATCATCGGTATTGGGTATATACCGACGCAAGGATTTTATAGGTTTCATCAGGGTAGACGTAAGGTCTACACTGGGCTGGTTTTATCATTGATCGGGCAGGGTGCCGATCGACCAATGGTAGGTTTCATCACGGCGGGACGTAAAGGGATATGCAAATTTGATAGCATGGGTTTCTTTGTTGATCGGGCAAGGTGCCCATTGATCAAAGGTGGGTTTCATCATCGGTATTGTAGATCTCTTTAAAATCCACACTTAAAAATATAAAAAGCAATAGATATATGGGTGAAAGCAATAAAAATAGCACGAGGTGCTAATGTGGAGTGTGTGTGATCGCCAGAGACACGAGGGTCTCAAAAATATAACAATGAAAGCATGGGAGAGATCGCGAAAAATACCTTTAAGTGCGGGGATTGTGAGTGCTCCTTTCTCTTCAAATCGGCCGGCCGATGAAGAGAGTTCTTCAATTAATTACCCTTGCAAAACAAAGACAACAACACCAAAAGATATGGATTAGAATAAAGGTGAGTGTAGCATCAAATCCTAAATAAAGATGAGCATGAAATCATGGTGAAGAACACACCTTAAGGGGATTGGCCCTTAAACCCCTATGCAAAAGAGGGTGTGGGAGATGAATGATGAATGATATGATATAAAAAATAAGGGGAGTGTGCAAGAGATTGCACTAAGGGGAGCCTCAACGTGGTTGAGAATAATAAAAAAAAAGTGAAGGGAGATGTGCATGCATGCATATGATGAAAATAGAAACAAAAGGAATGCAAAATAAAAGAAGAGGAAGAGGTGGCCTGTGCTTTGGCTTAAATGTTAAAGGGGGGAGGAAGCTCTGCCGTAGGAAGATGAGCATGGGCTTCTCCTTCAGCCAACAGCATGCAGCACCTGCGATAGAAGAAAGGAAAAGAGAAGAAAATAAAAAAAGAAGGAAGAAGAACGGGGGGAAGGCAACAAGAGGGATCCGAAGAAGAGGAGTCCAACCAACCAACAGAGCCATTGGCTCTATTAAATAGGTTGAGGAAGAGATAAACATGGGCAAGAGTCCTAAGAGGGAAATGATAAGAATGGGCAAGAGCCCAAACCAAGTAGGCATCTATCGAAGCAAGGACTCTCGGGGGAAAGGGCGGCGAAGCCAGAAGGTGAAACACGCCTTAGGTCAGGGCGTCAATTAATGAATTGACGACTTGACCAGAGGGCGTTTCTCAAAAACACGCCCTGCACAAGGGCGTTTCTCAAAAACCAAATTTAGCAATAAAAATTCCCCATATTTGAAAAATGTAAAAACACACCTCAATCAAAGCCATTTTTAAAAACACGCCCCGTGGAAGGACGTTAATTTGAAGAGCTCAAACGGGGAAGTCGGTCAAACCCAAAAGAATTAACGCCCTCAAGTGAGGTCGTCCTTTCTTTAAGAAACGCCCTTGGTTAAGTCATGTTTTATGAAAAACACGCCCTTACCCAGGTCGTGAATTTAGAAAATTCATAAAATAGATAAAATGGGGGAGAAATAGATAAAATGGGAAGGACACGCCCTAGAACAGGGCGTGTTTCAAAAACACGCCCCTGATGAGGGCGTGAATTCAAAAAAATAGAGATAAATGCCCAAAAAAATCCGGAAAAATAGGAAAAGGAGATAAAATGGGGAAAATAGGAGAAATTCAAGAAAAGTGGGAAAACCACTCAAATAAGCTGATTTGAGGGTCAAATGGGGCATCGCAGAGCGATATAAAATATACGCAAAATAATATCAATTTTGGCGTGTCTACAGCTGCCCCGCCTTGGCGTCTGCTTTGCAAGGGAGCGTAGCAAACTGAAAAGTAGATCCCAAGGTGTGATGAGACACGCAATCAACATCACTTGATGAGAATCAAATCAAAAGCACGAGATGAAGCAAATCTCAGGAAATTCAAGGAAATCAACAATGTTTGGATAAAAGGGGAGATGCGCACGCGGTGCACGAAGGAGATAAAATAAATGATCAACTTCCAACGCGGTGAAAGTACCCCAGGTCACAAACCTGTAGGTTTCACCATTGGGGAGCGGTTACCAGCCAGTGGACGTGCTGCAGCCAAGGTGGATCAAAGGAAAGGAGATTAAAAATAAGATGATAAAAATCCAAACAAGGAGCTTTCGAGAAAATCACCCAAAACAGCGACAAAACGAACTGAGGATCCAATTCAGCAAGGAAAATCTCATATCGAGAAAGATTAAGATCAATTCAACTCTCACATCAGCTTATCAAAATGATTTTTCAACAATTGCTTCAAAGTCCTACATGAATGCATGCTGGGCTAAAGGGAAAAATAACAAATGAAAATATAATATAATCAAGGATAATATTGTTAAACTGCCCAGACTGGATCAAGAAACCAATTCTGCGAGCTGATACTAAGCCAAAGCCCGTTTATCCACGCACCAACTCGTAAAAAGGGAACCATCGTCCCCAGTCTTGGACGGCTCAACGGCCTATCCGTGTGACTAAGACTCCTCTGGAATCATCATTATTTTTGATGAAGGGGAACTCAAATCCCAGATTTACCAAAGCCACAGGGTCCTTGATATAATCTAGTAACATATAGTAAAATGCATACAGGGAGATGGTGATAGCAATAAGCCTGGGGGACTCAGAAATGAGCTGCAAAAACCGGTGGGACTTTGATGATGATGCCCAGCCGGCGGGACCAAGAGCTTCTTATCCTGCGCTCAAAAATTCATTAGCCAAGATATAAAAGATAACAAGCAATGAATAAGACATTCAAGCATAGCAATCATCAAAGCATCAATTATAGCATGTATATGGCATGAAGCATAAGCATTGTTTCAAATCATAGCATTGTTTGTTGTTTTATCATGAGGAGACAATCTTGGCTAATCAAGATTTGGATATGAATGATCAAGATCTGATATAATGCCCATCGGCGGAGTGATCAGATGAAATTAGTAGGAGTTGATTAAAATGATTTGGGGATAAATGATAATCAAGAGATATGATAGGGAGATGACAATCAAAATGCCCCTGGGTGGCATGTCATGAGAATATTGGGAAGAATCAATAGATTGATAGCAATAAGTAGAGAGAGGACCCATCCCGTGCTTTTGGTCTCTGCAAAGCTGTTCCTGCAAAACACCATCAGAAAATACAATGCAAATTTTTAGATTTTGGAATATGCAAATTTTTATGAGTTTTGAAATTGAAAATATTTGAATTTTTATGGAGATTTTGGAAATATTCAATTTTTTGTGGAGATTTTGGAAATATTCAAATTTTTGTGGAGATTTTGGAAATATTCAAATTTTTGTGGAGATTTTGGAAATATTCAAATTTTTTTTTTGTGGAGATTTTGACTTAGACATTGTTAATGCAGCATCAAGGGGTGTTTTGAACCACTAGCTAGGGGTCCTTGTTCCTTCCCTTTTCGCTACAAACTGCCCAAAGCTGAGCGTGCATTGAAGGTGGCGCCTTATAACCGACCGTCTTTGATCAACGGGGCCCCTACCAAGGCCATACCCGAGAAACATTCGGTCTTGGAGGGAGAAGAGAAGAAAAATTGGGGATAAACTTTATGCAGGATGGGAGATATCAAGACTTGAATTCCTTCCGAGGTATTAAACCCTCAAAGAGGTAGTCTGTTGTGCCGGGGCTTTGTGCCTTTAATTTTTAGACCCTTGACATGCATACGACCAGGATTTTCCCTGCGGGGACTTTGCCACTCTTGTCATGTCATAATTCATAATTTTGCTTTTATCGAAATTTCGACTTGATTTTCATAATAGCCCTTTTGGCAAGATGTACATCATGAAAACTCATATGGATTTTGGGTCAAGACTGCCCCTATTTGAGACTTCTCTCGTATTGGGGATTACCTAGGTTGGTCATCTCATCCGTCAACCTCTTGCCCCTGCATTCGGCCGAGTAAAGAAGAGAAAAAGACTTTCAGAAATTCATGGCATGGCCAAGGTAGGAACGGTGTTTTATCAAGGAGCCGGCTAAGGACGCCGTGAAGTGTGTGCGGTGCCCAGCTAAGGGTCGCTCTTAACAAGCGGGGAGAGAATGTTGAATTCCCAGCGCGGGTTCTTAAAAGGTGCTGCAAAAGCAAGCCTAAAGACTCTTTTTTTAAATAAATGATTCAACAAAAGCCTAAGATAAAGGTTTAAAACACCACTCTTAATCTTGTTAAGAAGCACTTGATTTTGAAGATCATCGTGAACCAATGAGAAAATGATAGCATGAAAATGCGTACTTACGCCAATATGTTACCTTGCAACCTTTGTTGAAGCAACTGCCGCGAGAGGTTGATCATCGTGGGATAGTCCTCTTAGGCAGTCAAAAGGATTGGAAGCAAAGGATTTTGGGAGTGGCTTAACAAGAAGGAGTGGTGCCAAGATCAGACTCAGACGAATAAGGAGAAAAGGGAAAAGAGGCGAGGGCTAGAACTCCCTCACTAAGGTGTGGAGACCCTGATCACATGAAACAGTTTACAGAAGAAGCGGAAAATTAGGAGGTGGAGTGAGGACTAAAGCCTCGAAAGCAATGGGAGAATGGGCAGATGCCCAAGGCAGTGGATGTGGAAGAAGTTGGGTCAGACCCAAGATCGGGAGGAATCAGAAGAAGAAATTGGTAGATGGAAAGAGGTGGATCCGGAGGGTCCGGAGGCAGAGGAGAATCATGGGAAGACCCATCCGGAGGCTCCGGTGGGATAATGAAGGAAGGGACGCGATGCCCTAGAAAGAAATATGGAAAAAGATGATGGAAAAGGAAGAAGAAGATGAAAGATGTGATGTTTTGGAGGATTAGAAAGATGAATCGGAGGAGAGATGGATGGTCCGGAGGTTCCGGAGGAATGAGATGGAAAGGGGCGTGATGCCCTGGAAAATGATAGAGAGATTAAGACGGAGAATTCGGAGGTTCCAGAGGAATGATGAAAGGAGGGGGAAGATACCAAGGGACGCGATGCCCAAGGATTATAGAAAGATCCGGAGGTTCCGGAGGAATGAGGAGGAAAGGGGCGCGTTGCCCTAGGGGAAAGTCCGGAGGTTCCGGAGGAATAAGATAGAAAGGGGCGCGATGCCCTGAAAGGACAAGGGAAGAATCCGGAGGTTCCGGAGGAATGAGGTGGAAAGGGGCGTGATGCCCGAGGGGAAAGTCCGGAGGTTCCGGAGGAAGCAAATAAAGAAGGTGGAGAGGGGCGTCGTGCCCAAAGGGAAAATCCGGAGGTTCCGGAGGAATAAGGTGGAAAGGGGCGCGATGCCCTGGGAGAAAGTCCGAAGGTTCCGGAGGAATGGAATCAGGAAGGGCGTCGTGCCCTAAGAAAAGGGACGAAACACCTGGAGGTTCCAGGGAAATAATAGGAAAGGGGACGCGATGCCCCGGAGGAAGAGAAAGATCTGGAGGTGCCGGAAGGTGAGGAAGGTACGGGTTTGGAAACCCGGGAAGAAGAAGGTGCAAATGCATGCGAATGCAGTAGAACGGATGTGATGAATGCCCAAATGCGACAGAATGCATGGAATGCAAAGAGCGTGAAGAACATGAAGGGCGAGAGAATGAGATCCTCCTCTTTACCCTTGGAATGGCCCATGAAGAAAAGGTGATGAAAATAGATGAATAGAAGATGGAACAAATAGGAGATGGCCCCTTAGCGCCAAGATAACTGCCCCTCCACGGCAGTGAACATGTACGACCAATTGGCCCAATAAAGAAAACTTCAATAGTAAAAGACAACTCCCTTGGAAAGTAAAGATCAATAATGTGGGGGAGTTGTAGAGTTGGAACGGGAAGCATTGAGTTGTCCATTGAATGTGGTGTATATGGAGTGTTAAGCAAATAAGGCAATTGCCCCTTGTAAATGAATTAGAATTCGAAGGTTTGAACAAAGGGTGCCCTGCCCGGCCTTCATACGGCGTTAACGCTTGGCATCTATTGAGCAACGGCGATGACTTGGCCTCTTCGATCATGCGCGGCACAATAACCCGGATTGGCATCCGGTAAATAAATTCTTGAATCTTGAATGGCACAGTCGTGGCCAAAGTCTTCTTGCCCGCCTTTTGCTTATCCTTGGCGCGAGTAGCTGCAGAAGCACGCCCCTTCCGAGTAACAAAGGGAGGTGAGGCGGAGGCGGGAGGCTCCGTGGATGGTGGAGTTATAATGGAAGGTGTTGGCAAATGGGTGAGCGTAAGCGGGGGTTCAAACACGTCGAGTTTCTCCCTTTGCTCGGAAGCAGTTGGGATTGGCTCGTATGCAAAAAAAGGCGGATCCTGCTCAGGACTAACCATGGGTAAAGGCGTAAGGCTATATGGTGGAGGAATAGGCAATGTGGGTTTTAAAGGGATAATGGAAAGCCGAGGTGGCGGTAATGGGAGGCTAATTGGGGAAGGTTTAACGGTAGGCTCAATGGAGGCCGATGGTGTGGAGGTTAATGGTTTAAGGAGTGGAGGTGTAATTGGTGGAGGTTTAATGGAAGGTTTAGGGGAGGTTAGTGTGAAGGTTAATGGTGTAACTGGAGAAGGTGTAATTGATGGAGGTTTAATGGAAGGGGGAGACTCAAAATGTGCCGGTGTGGGTGATTGAAGTATCGACCCATCATCGTAACACCAGGAGGTCTCATAAATGGGGGTTGGATCGGGGATGGTTTCATCCTGAGCAGGAGGTTCATCGAATGATAGCGGAGGGAGCGGGAAATTATGGAAACTCGGAAGGGGTGCCTGCGGAGCTTCATCATCATCGTACACTACCTCGGATTCTTCAGTTGTCGGTTCTTCCTCGCTTGGAATGCCGATATCATAATCATCTCTCCTATCCTTCCATTCTCTCTCCAACTTAGTAATCTCGTCCAAAGCGGCATGGAGAGGATTGACCGGAGTAGGAGGAACCGTGACCCTCTTTAATTGTTCCTCCATGGAAGTAATCTTATCAAAAAGAGATTGTTGGAGGGGTGTGACTTGAACAATAGAAGGTTGGCAGGGCCTTGAAGGAGGAGGGGCCGCATAAAAAGGCCGTGGAGGGGAGTTGACGGTATGACCCGTAAAAGAACCCGGATGGGCCGGATTGCAATGAATAAATGGGCCTCGGGGCCGTGAGGGAGGAGGAATAGAAGGAGGCGGGTGTCGGACCACCCGAGTAGAATGAATAGGGGGAGATGGGTAATGGGCTACCCGAATATGATTGGAAGGAGGAGGTGGGTGATGGGCCACCCGTGTAGAATTGGAGGGAGATGGGTGATGGGCCACCCGAATAGAATTGGAAGGAGGGAGAGATGCATGAGATGTACCCTCAACGGCAGCCTTAAAAGCTTGGATCTGTTGAGGGGTAAGATGATCTAACGCATGAATGATCTGGGAGACTTTCTCATCATTGGGACGAGAGGATCCCGAGGGAATAGTGGCTCGAACTTGAGGAGGGGGACCATAAGAATGGACATTGCCCATGGGTTGGGTATGACCATGAGAATAAGCACGTGGTCCCTTGAAAGAATGGTGAGAATGCTGATTAACATGTTGAAATTGAGGATATGAAGTGCTAGGTTGTGCATCCTCATGAATTGAATTGAACATGTTTCTATCATGGTAAGCCATCAAAAATTCTCAATAATTATGCAAATAAGCACACAAGTTGGAATGGTTACCGTGATTTTTGATTATTTTATCCTTGGTGAATTAAGGATTTTAATAAAGTTTGGAAAGATTCACACAAGGAGAGTCCTAGTTTCAAATGAGATTTGAATTCCAATGCCAACTAGGAACTCTCACTCACCACGTATTAGGCCAACTATATCGGGACTCCAAAAGGGTACAACCTGCCCGGCGTCCGTTAGGGAATCCACGGGTGCGGGGGCTTATGGAGGCTTGGAAAAGGGATTTCCAGTCCAAAGAGACAGAATGCTCAATGGATGGTCGTCCCGATTCCAAGAGGGTGTGTGGATCCAAATGAAGAGGAGGAGGCTCCCAAACCAAATGCAAATATGAATGCAACAGGGTAAACAGGCCAACCACAATAATATGATCAATCAACAAAAATAAGCATGAAATATCATGAAAAACCACAGCCGGGGGTTCTGGAAACCCACAGTAAAAACACGCCCGGGAAGGGGGCGCTACTAAAAAAGACACGACGACGTGACTGTCGTGAATCAACGTGAGGGGCCCAGGGGCTGGCGAAAACACGCCTTAGGGTGAGGCGCTATCAATAAACGGACGCCCTGTGCAGTGGGCGTCAAATCAATAGAAACGCCCTGATCTGCGGCGCTACTCAATAACAGAACGCCCTCGGACAAGGCGTGAATTCACAGGAAGCAACAAAACCCGGAAGTAAGCTGGAAAATGCCCTGGCAGAGGGCGTAAAATATTAAGAAGACGCCCTGTGTCAGGGCATTAAATCAATAAAAACGCCTCTTCCAGAGGCGTGAATTCATCTTGACCAGGAATCCTTCGCGGCCAGCAACAGCAGAGGAACACTCATAGAATCAATGCAATCAACAAATATGAATATCAAAAGGGCACGCGAGGGTGCCAAGGGGAAAGGGGTCATGAAAGAAGAACACAAAGTGTCCCACCGTGATCGCCAATTTGTAGATCTCTTTTAAAATCCACACTTAAAAATATAAAAAGCAATAGATATATGGGTGAAAGCAATAAAAATAGCACGAGGTGCTAATGTGGAGTGTGTGTGATCGCCAGAGACACGAGGGTCTCAAAAATATAACAATGAAAGCATGGGAGAGATCGCGAAAAATACCTTTAAGTGCGGGGATTGTGAGTGCTCCTTTCTCTTCAAATCGGCCGGCCGATGAAGAGAGTTCTTCAATTAATTACCCTTGCAAAACAAAGATAACAACACCAAAAGATATGGATTAGAATAAAGGTGAGTGTAGCATCAAATCCTAAATAAAGATGAGCATGAAATCATGGTGAAGAACACACCTTAAGGGGATTGGCCCTTAAACCCCTGTGCAAAAGTGGGTGTGGGAGATGAATGATGAATGATATGATATAAAAAATAAGGGGAGTGTGCAAGAGATTGCACTAAGGGGAGCCTCAACGTGGTTGAGAATAATAAAAAAAAAGTGAAGGGAGATGTGCATGCATGCATATGATGAAAATAGAAACAAAAGGAATGCAAAATAAAAGAAGAGGAAGAGGTGGCCTGTGCTTTGGCTTAAATGTTAAAGGGGGGAGGAAGCTCTGCCATAGGAAGATGAGCATGGGCTTCTCCTTCAGCCAACAGCATGCAGCACCTGCGATAGAAGAAAGGAAAAGAGAAGAAAATAAAAAAAGAAGGAAGAAGAACGGGGGGAAGGCAACAAGAGGGATCTGAAGAAGAGGAGTCCAACCAACCAGCAGAGCCATTGGCTCTATTAAATAGGTTGAGGAAGATATAAACATGGGCAAGAGTCCTAAGAGGGAAATGATAAGAATGGGCAAGAGCCCAAACCAAGTAGGCATCTATCGAAGCAAGGACTCTCGGGGGAAAGGGCAGCGAAGCCAGAAGGTGAAACACGCCTTAGGTCAGGGCGTCAATTAATGAATTGACGACTTGACCAGAGGGCGTTTCTCAAAAACACGCCCTGCACAAGGGCGTTTCTCAAAAACCAAATTTAGCAATAAAAATTCCCCATATTTGAAAATGTAAAAACACGCCTCAATCAAAGCCATTTTTAAAAACACGCCCCGTGGAAGGACGTTAATTTGAAGAGCTCAAACGGGGAAGTCGGTCAAACCCAAAAGAATTAACGCCCTCAGGTGAGGTCGTCCTTTCTTTAAGAAACGCCCTTGGTTAAGTCATGTTTTATGAAAAACACGCCCTTACCCAGGTCGTGAATTTAGAAAATTCATAAAATAGATAAAATGGGGGAGAAATATATAAAATGGGAAGGACACGCCCTAGAACAGGGCGTGTTTCAAAAACATGCCCCTGATGAGGGCGTGAATTCAAAAAAATAGAGATAAATGCCCAAAAAATCTAGAAAAATAGGAAAAGGAGATAAAATGGGGAAAATAGGAGAAATTCAAGAAAAGTGGGAAAACCACTCAAATAAGCTGATTTGAGGGTCAAATGGGGCATCGCAGAGCGATATGAAATATACGCAAAATAATGTCAATTTTGGCGTGTCTACAGGTATTGAGTTTATACCAATGCAAGGATCTTATGAATCTTCATCAGAATAGACGTAAGGTCTACCCTGGGCTGGTTTTATTGCTGATCGGGCAGGGTGCCAGTCGACCAACAGCAGGTTTCATCATCGGTATCGGGCTTATACCAATGCAAAGATTTCATAGGTTTCATCGGGATAGACGTAAGGTCTAAGCCGGATAGGTTTCATCATTGATCGGGCAGTGCGCCAATCAATCAGCAACGGGTTTCATCATCGGTATTGGGTTTATACCAATGCAAGGATTTTCATAGGTTTCATCAGGATAGACGAAAGGTCTGGCCTGGATAGGTTTCATCATTGATCGGGCAGTGTACCAATCGATCAACAGCAGGTTTCATCATCGATATTGGGTTTATATCGGTGCAAAGGATTTCATAGGTTTCATCGACATAGACGTAAGGTCTAAGCCGGATAGGTTTCATCATTGATCGGGCAGTGTGCCAATCGATCAACAGCAGGTTTCATCATCGATATTGGGTTTATATCGGTGCAAAGGATTTCATAGGTTTTATCGGCATAGACGTAAGGTCTAAGTCAGACAGGTTTCATCATTGATCGGGCAGTGTACCAATCGATCAACAGCAGGTTTCATCATCGATATTGGGTTTATATCGGTGCAAAGGATTTCATAGGTTTTATCGGCATAGACGTAAGGTCTAAACCGGACAGGTTTCATTGCTGATCGGGTGAGTGTGCCCATTGATCAGCAACAGGTTTCATCATGGTGGGACCTGGGACAAGTATGAGGACTTTTATCAGGATAGACGTAGGGCCTATACTGAGTGGGTCTAATCGTCGATCGGGCAAGGCGCCGGTCGATTGACGAGGAGTTTTATGACGGGAGGTGAGGTTTCTTTAGGATCACCATATTACTGGCCCAAGCGCCCTTTCGGGTTTTCACTGGAGCCAGCCCCCTCTTGCTTTTGCCCACACGCCCTTCCGGGTTTTCACGTGGCGGGGTACCCGATTTTGCCTGCAGTGCCCTTTCGGGTTTTCACCACAGCTGGGTTTTAGCCATTTTTGCCCTTGCTCGGAAAACTTGAACAAGATCGGCAGGGTATCTCTATTTTTTTAACCCCATTTTTATTTATTTTCATTCTTTTATTCTCTCTTCCCCTCTTTTTGGGAGGGTAACAAGTCGGACTGTCATTAGATCATGATAAGGGATGGCTCGGCTAGGGCGGAGTGCCGCTAGACCAAGGAAGAAGGGTAGCTTGGTTAGGGCGGAGTGCCGCTAGGCCAAGGAAGAAGGGTAGCTTGGTTAGGGCGGCGTGCCGCTAGACCAAGGAAAAGGGTAGCTCGGTTAGGGCAGAGTGCCGCTAGACCAAGGAAGAAGGGTAGCTTGGTTAGGGCGGAGTGCCGCTAGACCAAGGGAGCAGGGTAGCTTGGTTAGGGCAGAGCGCCGCTAGACCAAGAAAAAGGGTAGCTCGGTTAGGGCAGAGTGCTGCTAGACCAAGAAGAAGGGTAGCTCGGTCAGGGCGGAGTGCCGCTAGACCAAGGGAAAGGGTAGCTTGGTTAGGGCGGAGTGCCACTAGACCAAGGGAGCAGGGTAGCTCGGTCAGGGCGGAGCGCCGCTAGACCAAGGAAATGGGTGACTTTTAGCCTGATTACTCGGGGAATATTGGTTGGGCAGCATGATACAGCTTTAGGTGTCTACCGTTGAGTGGTGAGAATTGGATTTCCCCTCGATGGTTAACAACCATGTAGGCCCCTCCTTCGTAGACCCTATATATCACATAAGGACCTTCCCAATTAGGATTCAGCTTTCCTTTTGGGTTGGACGCCATAACTTCTCTTTTCTTGACCATGACGAGGTCACCTTTCTTAAATTCTCATCCTTTTACGAGTTTGTTGAATGCAGTGGCCATGCGGGCCTGGTACATCTGGATATTCTTCTGAGCTTGGAGGCGCTTCCCTTCCAATTCAGCCAATTCTTGTAATCTTCTTTCTGCATTGGTTTGTTCGCCACGGGCCAGGTCATATTGGACTGCCACCCTGAGTGACGGGACTTCCAGCTCCAGTGGAACTACTGCCTCTGAGCCGTATACCAGTGAGTATGGCGAGCACCCTGTAGGTGTCTTGAAGACAGTGCGGTATGCCCATAGAGCTTCATACATCTTTTCTTCCCAGTCCTTCTTATTAGAACTGACGACTTTAGCCAACATGGTGCATAACGTTTTGTTGAAGGCTTCTGCCAATCCATTTGCCTGTGGATTATAAGGAGTGGAAGTCCTCCACTCGATCTTATACTTCTCGGCAAGCCGATAGATCTTTTGATTTTTGAAATGACTTCCATTATCAGATATTATTCGGCTGGGGATCCCAAACCGGAAGATAATGTTCTGTTTGATGAATCTGGCAACCAGCTCACCAGTCACTTCTCGTAATGCTATAGCTTCCGCCCATCGAGAGAAGTAATCTGTTATTGCCAGTATGTACTTATGTCTGGCTGAGGAGGTCGGTAGTGGGCCGACTACATCGGTTCCCCATTGTGCAAACGGCCAGCTAGGGACTGTAGGGTGCAGAACGGCAGGTGGCCTTCTAGGCACAACAGCATGCTCCTGACATTTTTGACATGACTTCGCAAACTTGCAACAATCTTCAAACATAGTGGGCCAATAGTAGCCCAGCTTCTTGATTTCTATCTTCATCTTAGGGCCAGCTTGGTGAGCACCTGCCGTCCCAGCATATATTTCTTTCATTGCTTGCCAAGCTTCCTCAGTGGACAGGCAGCGGAGCAAAATCTTCTTGCGTGCATCTGCCATTATTCGGAACAGAGTTCCATTTCTGAATTCATAAGAATCTTTGATCCTTAGAAGTTTCATCTTTTCTTCTCTTTTCTGTGGCAGCTGTTGGTGTAAAAACCATTGTAGCAGGTGTTGTCTCCAATCAGATGCCTGTTCTGTACTGATCGTGGTGACTTCATTTTCTTCGGGGCAACCTTCTAGCATGCTGGGGACTTGCCGCCGATTTATAACAACAATGTTCAGTGTCTCATCCGGTGGGACTGCTATTGAGCTGGCTAGCTTTGCCAATGCATCAGCCTGGGAATTATGTGCACGGCCCACATGCTTGAGCTCAATATGATAGAATTTCGCCATGAGGCGCACAGCTTTTTGGTGGTAGGGGTTCAACTCCGGCTTTCGCACTTCGAACTCACCTTGGATTTGCTTTATTATCAACATTGAATCCCCGAATACCTGAAGCATCTGGATGCCCATGTTGAGGCTGATGTGCAACCTGATTATCAGAGCTTCATACTCGGCTTCATTATTAGTGCAGGGCTTGTTTATAGAACAAGAAGTATGCACAACCTCCCCCTCTGGCGATCTTAGCACAATACCGGCTCCGGCCCGTATTCTGGTCTTTCCATCGGAGTCCGTCTCTGTTCTAGATGCTCCATCAAAGAATAGCTGCCACATAGTTGACTGAGCCTGGCAGGCTTCTAATGTTTCATCATCGGGTAACTCAGTCCCCAACATATCATTCTCTGGCACAGGGTGCTCTGCGAAGAAATCGGCCACGGCCTGTCCTTTTATTACCCTCTGGGGTATATATGTGATATCGAATTCCATCAGAATTACTGCCCATTTGCCCAACCGGCCTTTCAGTACTGGCTGAGTCAATATGTATTTGAGCGGATCTGCTGCAGATATCAATCTGATTTCGTGTGACAGCATATAGTGCCGGAGCTTTTTAACGGCAAAGACTAGTGCCAAGCATGTCTTTTCTATATAGGTGTAGATTTCTTCAGTTCTAATTAGCCTCCGACTCAGATAGTATAGAGCCTGCTCTTTGCCTTCTTCATTTATCTGTGCTAGCATTGCCCCCAGGGAACAATGTGTGGCTGCAATGTATAGTATCAGGGGCTTGCCCTTAATAGGTGCCCCCAGTACTGGAGGGGTCTTGAGATATTCTTTCAGCTTCTCAAAAGCTTCCTGACAGCCATCGTCCCAGAGGAACGGTACATCTTTCATCATGAGCTTGTGAAAAGGGTGGCATCTCCCCGACAGATTTGATATGAATCGTCGGATGTAGGCCAGACGCCCTTGTAGAGATCTCAGCTCGTGGAGATTCCTTGGTGGAGGGAGCTCCTGGATAGCTTTAATCTTGGATGGGTCGATCTCAATGCCCCTATGACGGACAATGAACCCAAGGAATTTTCCACTGGACACGCCGAAGGCACATTTCATAGGATTCATCTTGAGTTCATATCTGCGCAGCCTCTGGAACACTATCCTCAGATCTTGCAGATGATCTTCTTTTCTGCTGGTTTTCACCACCAGGTCATCAATGTAGCACTCTACCTTCTTGAAGAGCAAATCATCAAAGATCTTTGTCATAGCTCTTTGGTAAGTAGCGCCGGCATTCTTGAGGCCGAACGGCATCCTTTTGTAGTGAAATATCCCCTTCGGGGTGCGGAATGCAGTGTGCACTCTGTCTTCTTCAGCAATCCAGATCTGGTTATATCCGGATGACCCATCCATGAATGACAGGGCTTCATGGCCAGTGGTTGCATCGATCATTACTTCAGTGATTGGCACTGGGAAATCATCTTTCGGGCAAGCCTTATTCAGGTCCCTGAAATCTACACATATTCTGATCTGCCCATTTTTCTTCTTCACGGGCACTATATTGGCCAGCCATGTAGTATATTGGTTCTCTTCAACAAAGCCCACATCGATCAGCTTGTCGACCTCTTTGTTGATTTGATTTATCAGTTCGGGGCGCATTCTCCTGGAAGGCTGCTTCACAGGGCTTGCCTCTGGGTTTATCGCCAATCGGTGCTGTGCCACATCGGAACTCAGTCCTGGCATTTCATCATATGTCCATGCGAAGCAGTCTCGGAATTCTCTCAGAAACTGAATATACTGTTCTTTGACAGCTGGCTCCAGCAGTGCACTGAGGAATGTAGGCCTTGGCTCATCTGCTGACCCCAGATTCACTTCTATCAGCTCATCGACGGTGGCTTGGCCTCCGTCTTCAACTTCGGGTGGGGCTTCTTGCAAATCAATAAAGCCTCCCGGGATATAATCTTCTTTGCTCTCATGATTTTCTATTTCATCAGATTGGTCATCCGCAGATGCTGGTGCATCGTGTAAGGCCAATACGGCCGGATTCTGTTCAGTCTACCCCGGGGACGTGACTGGCTCAGTGGAAAACTTCGAAGTGGAATCTTCCATGTATAGAGGCTCTTCTAATGTGGGCTCCCCTGAGAGGTTATCATTATGTAGAGCTCGGAACTCTTCTAGAATGCGCCCAAACTCCAGGCACTCTTGCAGCTCTCTGGCTACTTGGTCTTCATCCGGGGTTCCCGTGTCAAATTGTGCTTCGGCCTAGAACAGATCCTCTTTGCAAGATGGATTCTCCCAGCACCAACCCCTCTTGGTCTCATCAGACATCCTTGCCTCCGGCTGGTTGTCTTGGGCTTCATTGTCTGTTATGGATTGATACATAATCTCTTCATCTTCAAAGGGGTATTGATCATACCCTACTTCTGGGGAATCTTCATTCGGGTAGAAGGCTGAGATGACATCCACCTCAGCTTCATAGTATTCTTGCAGGGTATAACCCAGTCCCGGGTGCTGTGTGATCTTCCTCAGCTCCTTGCTATCTCGAGGCGGATCCCATAACTCCTTGAATGCTTTCTTTTGAGCAGCAGGCTGTATCGATGGCATTTGCATCTTGGAGAACATTTGTGAAACCCGTTGGGTAGTATAATCCAGGCCCGTAATTGGTACCATCAGGTTTGCAGCTTCTTCAGGGGCCATGCAATCTTGATCATCTTCTTCGACTGCCTCCCCGGTGTAGAATATGATAGGGGGTTTGCCGAAGCGAGGGATTTCCATAGTCTTTAGGGGCAGCACTGTCTGGTATTCTGTGCTGGCTATGGGCTTGACTAGACCCTGAGGAACTTCCACCTGTTTGTATTTTTCTTTCATCTTTTCTTCAGTATCATCTGGGTGTATGCCAGGAGGAGTGATCCGAGCAAAATCACCAGCATAAGAGATGTGAGACACCCCATGCTTTTTAATGTAGCCCTTTGGCGGCGGCGGAGACCAATTTCTTGCTTTCGTCGCCGGCTTTTCTTGGCTGACCACAGTTTCTTTTCCTTTATCCCTTTGTGACACCTCGGTGTAATAGGATGCATCAAGCATATGGCACTCGAACACTTCGAAGGGATGTAGGTCTGCAAACACCCTTTCTTCTTTTCCTTCATGGCAGTATTTTATGCATTGGTGTAGCGTGGATGGCACTATCTGATATTCGTGCAGCCACGGTCTTCCCAGCAGGGCCTTATACGTGGTGTTGGAGTCGATTACATAGAATCGTACCACGGTAGTGAGGTCGCCTAGTGTGAGGTTGAAATCAGCTACCCCGAGAGGTGTTTCACATTTTTGGTTGAATCCTACAATCTTCATATCTCTGACCTTGGTGAGCTACAGATCAAAGTAATATTTCTGATAGATGCGGTATGGGAGAATAGTCACAGCAGCCCCTGGATCTATTAGTATTCTGCTTATCGGCTGACAGTTCAGGGAACCCCTCATATACAGCGGTCTATTATGGCCAGAATTTGGGATTAGCATATCATCCTCCGTGAACGTGACTGATGGCCCAGCATTCACTTCTGCCAGGAGTGCTTCACATTGTGCCGGGGACTGTAGGGCATCCACGATTGCTTTGCGAGCTTCTTCGCTCAGAGAGAGAATTTCCCAGATGGAGAATCTGGTAGGGAGCTTCTTCAGCATTTTCATGACTCGACTGCCCACCCGGACATTAGATAGTCTCATCTCCTCTGCCCATCGGGGTCTTGGAGGTTCATGTGGTGCCTGTGGCCTTTGCCGCCCAGTCCCAATTTTATCTTCTTCATCGGTCTCCCGGAAGGCTTCTTCTGTATCGACTGCCCCTGGTTTTGCTAGAGGGTTACTTCCTTCATTTTCTTCATGCTATTTCTGCTTTCCAGCTGCTGTCTGCTGGCATTTATCTTTTTTTTTTAAGGCCAATACCTGACAAGCGGAAGGGGGAGGACCGTTCATCCCTAGGGGAAGGGAAGGGACGCTCCACCCCTAGCCGCCGGGCAGGGAATTTTATATATGAAAGCAAAGTACAGAGAGATACTAGGGCCTAATGGAGGGACACCCTATCTTATCGAGACGATAGGGGCCCTTTACAGAGGGGGGAAGCTCGGCCCAAGAACACCAAGAGGAAGGAGACGACAAAAAACATCCATGGGCAGCCAACATGTCCGCCACATGGTTGGCTTCACGAAAAACATGTGTAATGGCAACGCGAAGTCGGTGGGAGATGCAATCCACGTCCAACATGATAAGGTGAAGGCTCCACGGGCAAACAAACAGCCGGTTAGCAACTTGGGCCACCACAAGAGAATCTGTCTCGACCTCAACCGCACGGACTCCCCGCCGAATACAAAGAGAGAGGCCATCACGAAGAGCTAGGGCTTCAGCTTCAAGGCTGGAGGTGACGTTGTGGTAGGGGGCAGCAAATGCAAAGACGAGTTGGCCAAAGGAATCCCGAAGAACAGCCCCTCCTCCGGCCGCGCCAACATCACGCTTGAACGCGCCATCAACATTAAGTTTCAGCCTGCCCGGGGGGGGGGGGGGGGGGCAGCCACCGAATGACCCGAGATAACCGTTGGTGCACCCTCATAGGGGAAACCCCCCATGAGGTCAGCCAATCCCGCTGTGGGTTGTTGATGTCTCGTCCCTTGAGCCGGTGAATCACAACAATAGAGCGGACAGCTAGCATAGTCCGGCCAAGGATATGGCGGGAGTCCATGGGCTGGCCTTCAAACCTCGCGTGGTTCCGGCTGAACCAAATCTCCCAGAGGGCGGCCATAAAGATGCAGCGAGATAAGCTCCCGGCCACCGAGGAGAGCTGAAGACTGTCCAGGTAGCCAAAGATAGCCATGGGTACCGAATGGGTGCTGGAGTAGTTGAACCGAAGGAAGTCAAATAGAGAGCCCCAAACCTCCTTCGCGATCCGGCTGTGGAAGAAAAGGTGGAGACAACCTTCAGCTTGGGGGGACGAGCAGCAGGAACACATGGAGCAAAGTGGTACACCACAGTGAGAGATGGCGTCGTCCGTAGGTAAGCAACTGAGGAGAAGTCGCCAAGAGAACACCGACCACTTGAGAGGGATGGAGTGGTTCCAAATTGACGTCCAAGGTAGGGAGGCAGCAGGAGATAGCATGAGTCTAACCAATTTGGAGGAGAATTGGCCATCAGAGGAGGGGGTCCAGACCCATAGATCTTGTTGTCCAGTAGTACCAAAAGCTTGCTGCAGTAGAATTGGCGGGCAGAATTCCGAAGCGGTTAAGAGGGCAGCCCCCATGGGGCATGAAAGAGCTTGGCGGACAGAGCAGGTTTTATCCCCCATGGCAGCCCACACATTGGGTGGCAAAAAAGACATCAAAGGAGAGCCCCCTGTCCACTTGTCCAGCCAAAAACATGCACGTGCGTCATGTGGTGAGATCATGACACGGTGATTCGAATAAATGATGGTGGCGGCCTGCTGCCAAAGAACCTTGTCCGCAGCCAAAGCGTGGCTGAAAGTGGCCATAGAGTAGTGATCAGATATCAAGTGCTTAGCCCGGAAGAAGGTGGCCCATAGAGATGAAGAGGATATGGCTTCCCATAACAACTTGGATCTCATAGCAGTTTGCATTGCATTAAGATTTAGAACCCCTAGGCCGCCACATCAATGGGGCGGGAGATGGTGTCCCATGATTTCCAGTGCTTCTTTGGAGAGCCCTCGTAGGAGCCCCAAAAGAAGTTAGCCAATAGCTTGTGGAAAGCTTTGAAGATAGTTTTAGGGATCACTGTCGAAGACAAGGTGAAAAGCGGCAATGCGGAGAGTACATGACGGATAAGAATAATCCGCCCTCCCGAAGATAGGAAGCCGGTCTTCCACGCCTGTAGCTTGGCCGCCGTCTTGGATAAAAAGTGGGAGAAATGAACCGGCTTTTGACGCCCCGAGAATAGAGGGACCCCC
Organism: Amorphophallus konjac; assembly: GCA_022559845.1. Lineage (NCBI taxonomy): Eukaryota > Viridiplantae > Streptophyta > Magnoliopsida > Alismatales > Araceae > Amorphophallus > Amorphophallus konjac. Next base: position 154,475,430 of record CM040120.1, on the reverse strand, counting down.
AAGTAGGTGAAGGGGAGGCTAGACATGTTGAACCCCGTGACCGCTTCAATGGACCGCCTGAGAGAGGTAGGAGCATCACGGGCAATGACAAAGGTACTTTTGGAGGTGTTGATTAGTTGACCGGATGCCACCTCGTACTTCTTAAGGAAATGAAATAGCCTCCGCAAGTGCTGAACTGAGCCATTGGAGAAAATAAGGGTGTCATCGGCATAAAACAAGTGAGAGATAGTGGGACATCTCCGGAGGGTGAAGAAGGTCCCTCCTCGACTACTGTGGAAAAAGGAAGATAGCCCACGGCAAAGCGCCTCCTCCGCCAATATAAAGAGAGCGGGAGCAATTGGATCACCTTGACGAAGCCCTCTTGAAGATTTGAAGAACCCATGAGAATTCCCATTAAAGAGTACTGATAACCAACAATTAGTTATGAGAGGCTCAAATAGAGATATGACGGAGAGATCAAACCCAAATTTACGGAGAACCGCAAACAAGAAGTCTCATTCCATCCGATCATAGGCCTTGGCCATGTCGAGCTTGAATATGACATTTCTTCCTCTGCCTTTATAGCCTAAGTGTTGCACCATTTCCCGGGCCAGGGAGATGTTTTGGATAATGGACCGGCCCTTCACAAAGGCACCTTGTTCCTCCGAGATCAAGATGGGAAGGAGACCGGCCAGCCGGTCACTGAGAACACGTGAGATGATCTTGTAACTGAAGTTGCATAGACTGATAGGACGGAAGTCGGCACAGAACTTGGGGGAGTCCACCTTGGGTATTAGTGCAATGAGGGAGCAAGTAAAACTGCGGGGGAGGAGGTGGCCGCAAAAGAAGGCTTGAATGGCCGCCACGACGTCCTTGCCAACGAACTCCCAACAAGCATGGAAAAAGTGGCCGGTGAACCCATCCGGGCCGGGAGCACTATCCGGGGACATGTCGAAAACCACTTTTTTAATCTCATCAGCAGAAGGCACCCTCCTAAGCATGGCATTGTGGTCTTCACCCAAGATAGAAGGGATAGCAGCCAAGACCTCCGGGTGTGAAGAATGTGGCGCGGAGTGGAATGCCGATGACAGATGGGACACCATCAAATCTGCCATAGAAGCATCATCGTTCACAGTAGAGCCATCCTCTCGGTGGAGAGTTGAAATGGTGGCCCGTCTCCGATGGGAGATAGCATAAGCATGGAAAAATTTCGTGTTGCGGTCACCTTCTTTCAACCACTTAATCCTAGATTTTTCTCGCCAAAACATTTCTTCTTGAATAAGAACTCGCTCAAGGCCATCCCTGGCCAAGATGTAAGCCTCCCTGTGAGCCTCAGAGGGATTTTGATCAAAATCATTTTGGGCTGAGGAGAAAGTAGCTTCAGCGTCCTTGACATTGGCAAAGACGTTTTTGAAGACATGCATATTCCAACCCTTGTAGAAGGCCTTCATATGCTTAAGCTTGAGAGCCAAAGCCAGCAAGGGGAGAGAGGCCGATGGTGATGCAGCCCAAGCAGCTTGAGATGCTTCAAGGAAATTAGTGTGAGTGATCCACATATGATGAAACTTGAACCTGGATGGCCGCCTCTCAGGGGGGGAGGAAACCGAAAGCAGAAGAGGCCTGTGGTCACTACAGGCACGGGATAGGTGTTGCACAGAAAGAGTGGGGCCAGAGATGGCCCAATGCCCATTGAAGAGAACCCTGTCAAGCCGGGCCCAAATGCCATTGGCAAGCTGGCCATTGTACCAAGTAAAGGTCCCACCATGAAAGCCTGCATCCTCCAGACCGGCAGCAGAGACACAAGCCTGGAAGTCTGCCATTGAAAGAGAGAATGCCCGCCTCCCCCCCTTTTTTTCAGAAGGGTGGAGGATGCTATTGAAGTCCCCGCCAATGATCCAAGGCCTGTCACAGGAAGAAGAAAAATCCACCAGTTGGTCCCAAAGAATACGGCGCTCAGGAATAGTGCAGCACGCATGCACAACCGAGAAATAGATGTCGCTGTCCAACAAAGAGCCAACAGAGAGAGTAATTAGCTGATCGGAAGTGGAAACCATGGAGATGGTGATGGGGTCCTGCCAGAAAATCCATAAGCGACCCTTGGTGGAGGAGTTCGCAACACAGTGTGCCATACGGAGTTTAACTCTGTATTGCTCCAGGACAGAAGAGTGGAGCTTTGGCTCAATAACTGCAACAAGTCTGATGTCATGTTGCCTGATGAGGAATTTAAGTCGGCTGAGGGATTGCCGGTTGGCCAATCCACGGATATTCCATAGGAGTGCCTTCATGGACCCTGAGAGATAGAACACCCCGCTGAGGCGCCCTTGCGAGTGCCCTGCCTGGTCCGAACGCCACGGTCTTCTACTTGAGTGCCTTGGCTCTTGGCCACAAAATGCATATGGGCAGCATGAACGTCCTACACCTTGGAGGTAGGTTCCAACCCCGGTATAGTTAGCACTTGGATAGTAGGCCGTGGAAAGGCTATAGATGACCCACCGGAATCAGAGGAGGAGCAGGCACCATCATCCTCCAGAAGCCCAACAGTAGCAGGATCTGGATTGAGGGTGGAAGTGAATGCCGGGCCATCAGTCACGTTCACAGAGGATGATATGCTAATCCCAAATTCCGGCCATAATAGACCGCTGTATATGAGGGGTTCCCTGAACTGTCAGCCGATAAGTAGAATACTAATAGATCCAGGGGCTGCTGTGAATATTCTCCCATACCGCATCTATCAGAAATCTTACTTTGATCTGCAGCTCACCAAGGTCAGAGATATGAAGATTACAGGATTCAACCAAAAATGTGAAACACCTCTCGGGGTCTGCTGGCATTTATCGCTTTTAGCTGGAGCAGTATGAGACGGTTGCTCGTCTTCTAAGCTGGACAGGAACTCCAGGAATGAAGGTGCTTCATCTACTTTCTTTTTATCTTGATACAGACTGGCAGGGGGAGGAACCTGGACACCTCGTATTTCTGGTTCAGGGATTTGATAGGGTTGCTCCCCTCTGAACATGATATTATGGTTGGCTGGTGGTGGGCGTCCCCATCTTCTCCCAGAACGTGTTGCATGGGCCGAGGTAGAGGCTTCGGCATGGTTAGCTTCTAGCGGAGCGTTGGATGCTTCCGGCTCATCATCCTCCCCGGGCAAGGAAAAGAGTACTGACAGAGTGTTACATTGTACTATCGTGACCTTCTTTCCTTTCTTGGATTTGGGCCGTTTCTTCTTCTTTTGGGAATTTGGTTTTGCTGACCCTTGCCCCCAGAAGGGCTCATTTTCAGCTTTTTCTTGTTCTGCCTCTGGCTACTCTTTGATTTTCAATTCTTCAAGCTATTCCCAGAGTATACAGTCCTTCATTAGCAGATGCTTGGGCTTCTTCTACTCGTACTCATCAAGCTCATTAATATATTGTTGCAGACGCCTGGCTGCAGGGCTTACTTCTTTATGTGTAGGGAGGGGAGTTTGTCTCCTCCAGTTGTGAGTAGGGATCCGGATGACTGGTCCAGTCTCAGTTGTATGCCATATTGGCTTTATCGGAGGCGGCTCAGGCCTTGGTGTAACACCCCGAATAACTGCTCCACTGGTACTGGCTGCAGGAGTCTTCTTTCTGCTTCTTATGGGTATCATCTGCCATCCTTCCTGATCTTTCTGTGGGGTGAGGAAGCAAGCTTCATAGGTATGCTTGGTGCATTCTTCAACGGCCTCCTTGGGCAGCTGTTGGTAGACTGAGATCATATTGGCAGCCATTCTCCAGGGTGGAGGCTCATGTGGATGGGGCGGCTTTACCTGATAATCTCCCAGCTGCAGCTCACCTTTCTTGACCATTCCTTCCATGATATCTTTGAAGACATAACAATCTTCAATTGCGTGCCCCAGCGCGCGGTGAAATGGACAGAACAGCGGATCATCTTTCTTTGCTGCATCTGCTGGCCTTTTGGGTTCAGGTAGTGTTACCTTATTGAACTTGTATGCCCAGTTGAATAGTGCGGCCGTCTTATCTTTCGGGAAGGAATATGCTTTTCTCATCTTGTCTCTCAGAGAGACTTTATCCTTCCTTTCTGCTGTATCTGCCAGCGGGGGAGCTTCATCTGCCCCTTTCTTCCCCTTCTGTTGCTCGAAGGTTCTGAAATCGACGGTGTTGGCCTCGGAGTGTGATGGCCGTCGCTCATTGGATTTTCCCTTCAGCATAGTGGGAGCATTGGCGGTCGGACGCTTGGACAAGAACGTCTCGACCTCGGCCACTATATTGTTCAATCGGTCAAATGTTCTGACATCTGCACCGATCATCTTTTCTAGCACCTCCCTCCTGAGGCTCTGCTTGCATATCTGCACCGCATCTTCCTGATGAGGAGGCCTTCGGCATCTCATGGCTAAATTCCTCCACCTTTTGATGTAGTCGAGTGCAGTCTCATCTTGTTTCTGCCTGGTTGCATATAGCTCTGCTATCGTGATTTCCCTTTCCGTGACACGAAATCTGTCACGGAATTTTCTCTGCATATCAGGCCAATCAGCCACTGACCCAGCTGGCAGGCTTGAGTACCATTCAAAGGCCAACCCAGTGAGGGATGAGCCAAAGAACTTGAGCAGATAAGCTTCATCGACTGCTAGGTCGCCCATAATTGTAGTGTAGTAGGCTATATGCTCCCTAGGGGAGCCCTGGCCATTGAATTTCTCAAACTTTGGCGGCTTGCTGATGCCTGGAGGCAGTCTTTTGGCAGCATACTGGGGAGGATATGGTACCCTGTACACATCATAGGCACTAGTATCATCTCCAGTCTTTTCTGAAAGCTTCATTTCCACAATTCTTTCAATCATCTGCTTGTGGGCTACAGCTGGATCTATATCTTCTGGAAAGAAGTGGGCTTGTTGCTGGCTGTGAGGAGTTGTCATCACAGTGGCGCGCAAGATGGGCGCGGTAGGCTATGTCTGGGACACAGAGGGCTGAGCCACTGTCTGCTGTGGAACAGGTTGGCTTGGTGCTTTGCCCTTATCAGCTAGGAGGGGGTTAGCTGGAATAGCCGTCTCTGCTGAGCTGGATGTCTGCCCCACAGGTTCAGCTTGCTTTGAGACTGATGTAGCTTCCTGTCTCTCATTGAGCTGTCTTCGAAGAGCATTGATCTCCTGTTGGTATGTTCTGAACATCATCTGGATCATGGGATCCATGGTTGATGGGATTTGTATATCTTCAGAAGTCCCTTCAGTATCATCAACGAAGGGGTTATCTCCATCTTCTGTTGTTACCACATTAACTGTCATAGTGGTAATCCTGCGGGCTTCATCATCAATTTTCATTTTATCCTTTGCGGCCTGGCCTCTTCTTGTGACAGGACCAGGTCTAGTTGCCAGCCTGAGCAATTCATCTGGTTGAGTTGGTAGTATATCTTGCCCCCTGGCCAGTCCAGCCACGTTGCAGGCGAAGATTTGCATCTTTCCTTTTCGCCTATAGACCTTTCTTTTTATTTGGCTAGGATATCTGAGCCGGTCAAAGACCGATATTCTTTCTTTGTCTTCTTCCCCGTGCAGGTCCTCTTCATTATATCTGGCCCTGAGGCCTTCTTCATAGTCATTCGAATCGGAGGAGGAGGCTCCGATCATCATTTCTTGGAAGGTTTCTTCTTCTTCATCATCCCTGGTGCCCAAGGCACGTGATAGTCTTTGTTGACCTAGGGCAGAGCTCCCTAGGTAGTGGAAGTAGTCTTGGACTACTTGCTTTGTCTCCTCTGGGTCGCGCCTTTGCGGCTCAGGTTGGAGCATCAGTCTGTCCTGGCTCTTTTGCTGATAAGCCAGTCTTGCCACCCGAGCATTCAAATGCTCGGCTTTGGAGTATCTGCAGATATCAGCCTGTCTGGCACAGGCTCTTGGTCTCCTTGCAGTGACCACAGCGACTGGTTCGCTCACATCGCCAACTTGGAAGCAGTCGGTAGCAGCATCATAGATCTTCCTTTCCCATCTTCTGCCCCTGGCCATGGGATGGGTAGTAGTGAAGCTTTCCCTTGTATGGTATTTTCTGCCCCTCATCATGGGGCGAACAGCAGCCATATTTCTTTCCTGACCCTCAACCTCATCTCTCCTCCCCCGGGTCCTGGGGTAGACGGTAGTAGCATTTCTTTCATCTTTCTTCACTTCCCTTCTGCCCCCTGCTCTGAGGCGGGCAATAGTGATATCAGTAAGGTTCTCCCTGTCCTGAGCTGGGGCCCAGCTTTGGATCTTTTTCGACCGCCAGACCTGTTTGTATTTTGCTGGCTTGGGCGCCAGCGGCTTCTTTTCATTAGCCTCCCAATTGGCCTGCCTGGTGGCCAGAGTTTGGAATCTGTTGGCAGTGGGCAACATCAGGACGATCACGTCCGGGTTGACCTCCCTCGGGCAGCCGTTGAGGTTCGTCCGGATCCCTCCGATCATCATGGTCTTTCCGGAGTTGGGAAGACAACGGTCAGCAGTGACATACCGGCTCCTCCGGTTGGTCCTCCTCCCCATCTGAGCAGCAGCGGGGACCATGTCCCTTTTCTGGACATGATGGACGTAGCAGGCGACGGCCGTGGGGGCCGTGTTCTCCGGTAGGATGTTCTTCTAGTCGGTGATCTTCACCGGGGCACTTGCAGCAGTGCCTTGCTCATTGTCGTCGACCTGTAGAAGGTCAGTGAAGACGACGCCCAAGCAGTTGGGCAGCCCAACGGCAGGCGGCAGTGATCCGAACGCGAGGGGTACCGCCAGGTAGCCTTCGCACACATGCATGTCAATCGGCTGCTGGTCGAAGCAAACGGACATGATTCCAGCTGTCATTGTAGATTCCTGAAAATAAGGAAAGTACACAGAATCAGAAGTTTCAGGGGGGCCCGCTGGGCCTCCTACTTTAGCGTAAAGATGAAGGGAGACTGAGTCCCACCAGGCGTGCCAGACTTGTGGACGCGGGATTTTTATTTATATTTATTTATTTTATTTTATTGGATTGATTTATCATTTATTGATTTATTTATTTATTGGTTCATTAGCGTGCCAGTCACCGAAGTGACAATTTTTATTGTGCGCTCGATCTGACATGGTCAGTCGATTGTGAGTGATCGTGTCTGGACTAGAAGTCCGTCATACCATGAACGTTATGACGTTAATTACGTCCTTCTAAGGAAGGACAACCCTTGATTAAACGCTAAAAGTAGGAGGCCTCGTAAGGCGAACAGATGTTCATGTATGCAAATGGAACTTCATATCAGAGCCAGACGGGCGGGCAAGATAACAACATTAACTGTAGAAGCAGACGATATCGTTAAGTCAGCGGTTCGAAGACCGAGTGAAAGGGAAGAAGGAGGATTTCGATCACAGGCAGACTGAGCCATGACCATGATGGGGGTTTAAAGCATCGACCGATAGTTCAACAGCATTTCCCCTTTATCTGGATTATGCCCAGGGGGGAAATAGGCTATCACCCACGGAGTGCCGGGATGAAAGCCGAGAGATAGAGAGGCCGAACCTCCCAACCCGTATATATATGGGCTATAGGGCAATGTATGATTTTCCCTTTGGAAAGCTAGCGGAATTCATGCAGTGGCAGAATCCCCCCGAGCAAAAGGGTTATTCGTAAATCCGTTGCAGTTAGGTGGAACATAGGGATTATGACTCCCCTTCAATTTTATCCCCGGGACATATCGGATGATCCACGGATATCCCTTTGTGGGTTCGTTCTGGGTGTTGGAATTCATTGGGTGGTAGATTGGGCTCTCGGCACACTCTGAATGGGCACAGGCTCTCGGCACGACCCAAAATGGGAAGGCCAGGGCTTCCGGCGCCAATAACAAGAAGGCCGGGGGTTCCCGACGCCAAGACGAGAGGGCTTGGGTTCCCGGCGCGACAAAGAGAAGCCAAAGGGGAGCTCTTCGGCGCAGGCTTCCCGGCGCGAGGAAGAAGTGCTAGAAGGGGGGTTCTCGGCGCAGCTAAGCCAAAGGGGAGGGGGCCTCCCGGCGCGGCCAAAGTGCCAGGTTCCCGGCGCAAAGGGTAGTTGGCTTCCCGGCGCGGCCAAGTTGCAAGGCTCCCGGCGCGAAGGGTAGTTGGCTTCCCGGCGCGGCCAAGTTGCAAGGCTCCCGGCGCGAAGTCCAGAAGGCCAAGATAGGTCTCGACGCCTGAAGGATGGCGCCGAGAGCTGTTCATCCCGTCTACTGTGCGCGGGGCCGAGAGCTGTGAGGGCGCCGGGATCAGAACAGAGGTTTACGGTACTCTGTTTTTGGTTTTAATGGTGGTTTGGGCAGAAACTGACGGATTCTATGGGCTCTAGACTGCTCAAGGCATCCACTCTGAGTTGGATTAGGTCTAGAATTCAAAGGAGTATTAGGGTTCGAGAGGCATCTGGGAAGCCGGAGTCTGAATGCCCCTGTCCATCGCCATTGTCACGCAGAGCTTGGGGACATGCTTGATATGGTCATTCGTCGCCCTGGGAGCCAAGAGATGGCTGTCTCTGGCCCCAGAGGCGGCTTCGATGGCATCAACGGAGGAAGCACGTATGCTTAGAACCCCGGAGTTTCTCAAGCTTCGATCATTGCACAGCACGGCTTCATCCCAGCAGCCAAGGGATAGTCTGTCCCGGGCTCTGAGGTGAGCACTAATGGTGCTACGAAGCAGAGAAAAGAAACAGACAAATCGGATCATCATGCTACTGGTTTACAGATAACACGGGGAATGGCAATAGGGCTTCAGAGGAAGCAAAAATCAGGCTTAAGCTATAGCCCATCATGCATATATATCCATTCGTTTGATGATGTCCATCAGGGAAGACACATGGTGAGAAAACCCAGACGATACACCATTCCAATCCTCAAACCGATTACAGGGAGAGAGTGAGGGAAAGGGGGACAAACAGATGCCGAGATGTCTCGGCTACATTGCATGAATCAAGATAAGACTTGAAACGATTACATGAAATAGAAGAAAAGAAAACAAGGGGGAGGGCGGAGCATTGACTCCTCTCCCTCGCCAGATGCCCACCTGGAGCTTCTTCCCTTTTGATCGGTCTCTTCTCTCTTTCTTTCTTTTTAGCGGAGGAGGCTCTCTCTCTCTCTGGTTTCTTCTCTTTTCTTTCTTTTCGATCGATGGCCCGGCTTCCGATCCCCTCCCCATTTCAAAGAGGGTTTGCTTTTATAGCTCTCATCCCTCTGTCCTCTCGGTGGAGGGCAGTCGGTGCGGCTTGTTCCATTCGAGACATCTCCCGGCGCGACAAGTAGCCCCCTGTGGAGGTTCCTGGTGCCATTATCAGAAGCCCAAATGGCCGGCCCATCTAGTGCCTTCAGGCCTCATACGTGCCTTAGGCTTCTCTTTATATATTATTTTTTTTTTTGAATTAATCTTCATCAGAACCGAATAAGGCCCCCTTTAGTAGAGACATGACTTTGTTGAGATCGTCTTGAGGCTCAATCAGTGAACTCACTGAGGTTTAATCAGTATTGCCGTCTGAATGACGACAAAACTGGGTATGTTTTATCGGCATTGTCATCTGAGCGGTGACAAGACCGGGCATCAGCTTCAGTCTGACATACTTCGGCTGGGTGTATAATCTGTGGAGAGGATTCTTCATTTGTCCTGACTTTGCAAAAGCCTTCGCAATCTTCATTTGTCGGCTCCGGCTTCTCATCAGAGTGTGCTTGGAGGTCTTATCAGTCGAATGACTGCTGCTTTATCAGTGCTGCCGTTTGACTGACGATGGCACCGGACATCAGCTCGGCTGGCGGAGACTTCAACCGGGTAAACGGCTGTCGAGCTTCATCAGTGGTCTTCCACTGTTGGTCTGATCTTCTTTTCAGTTATGCTTCCACCCCTGTTCATTTTCAAGGTGTCAACATCGCCCCCTTATTCACCACTTGCCCCTATATTCAGCCGGAGAGAGGAAAGAACAAGGACCTTTACTTTCCCCAAATATGGCCAAAGGAGAAACGGTGTTGCACAAAAGAGGAAATCCCAACCACGGATGTCGTGTAGTGTATGAGTGTTATCCTAAGGATCTTCCTTTATGATCAAGGAGAGGAACACCTCACCACCGGGCCGTTACTAGCTCGACCCTAAGGATAAAAGTGTTTGAGATACAACCCGTTCCACACATGAGATAATTCGTCGCCCTCCGCGTTGATTAGACGATATGTGTTCCCTGGATAAGCCTCTTTTACCACGAACGGATCTTCCCAGTTAGGTTGCAATTTAGACCTCGGACCTCCTGATCTAATGAATTTGCGTTTTAAAACTATGTTACCCACTTGAAATTTTCTTTCAATAACCTTCTTTTGAAAATGACGCGAGACTCTCTTTTGATAGACAGAAACATGATTGGCTGCATTAAGCCTTTTCTCATCTTAGAGTTCTAATTGGACTAGCAACGCCTTTCGACATTCATCGAGATTAAGTTCTTTATTAAGATGCACTCTCAGGGAGGGAATCAAAATCTCATATGGAAGTACCGCCTCCATCCCATAAGTGAGAGAAAAAGGGGTTTGCCCCGTGGGAGTGCGGACGGAGGTGCGATAAGCCCATAGATATTCTATTAGTTTTTCAGGCCAATCAAAAAATTTATGTGACTCGCATGTTTTCTTGATAATTTTAAGAAGGGTTTTATTGGTGTCCTCGGCTTGACCGTTGCCTTGGGGATAATATAGAGATGAATGATGCAATGAAATATTAAACTTCTTAGAGAGGTCCTGGAGCTCTTGTGATATGAACTGAGGTCCGTTGTCGGTGATGATGTCGCTTGGCACTCCGAACCGTGAGATAATATTCTTCAAGATGAAGGGGCAAACTGTGGAAGCTTTGATTCCTACGTATGCTTCAGCTTCGGCCCACTTGGTGAAATACTTAGTTGTAGTAAGTATAAATGATTTCTGCTTGATCTGAGAATTGGGATCACCTAGCGGGCCTACAATGTCACAGGCCCACATGAGGAATGGCCAAGGAGCAGAAAGAGGATGGAGGGATGAAGCAGGAGCATGAATCTTATCAGCATGAAGCTGGCATTGAACGCACCAAGGCACATAGGTGAAATAGTCTTCTTCTAGGGTTGGCCAGTAATAGCCCTCCCTAAGAATTTTATTCGCTAAGGCCTCACCATTAACATGTCCTCCACACTCACTTGAATGAGTTGCTTCAACAACCTTCCAGGCCTCATCATCGTCTAAACACCTCATCAGAACTCCATTAAGAGCATGTTGGGTCTCCTCTGGAGTTGATCAGCAGTGTGGAAACTGTTGTGTGTTTACTGTGTTTTAAATGATTGGCAATAGTAGAGTTGACTTGGTTGACTGTAGAGTTGACTTTGGTGACTTTATATTGACCATGGTAATATTGTGTATTTTGATGAATTGCTTATATGTCAGACCTCTTCATAAAACATTTCTGCACACTGTGTTATTCTGAATCTAAGGTCGGTGCATATCGATTTTGGTCCTTCGTAAGGTCGGTGCATGTCTGCATTGTGCTTGCATTTAGTCAATGCATGTTTGTGTAAGAATCGCATATAAGTCGGTGCAGGATTTGCTAAGAACAAAGAAGTCAGTGCAGGCGTTTGTCTTGCACTATGTAAGGTCAGTGCAAGTAGTGTCGCTCACACACCTCAGGTCGGTGCTAGTCGTCGTCTTCACATAGTGAGGTCGATGCAAGTTACTATGTGCATATATAGTCAGTGGAACGTCTGCATCGAGCATAGAAAGCCGGTGCAGGTTTCGCAGGGAGTATATAAGGTCGGTGCAAGTTTCGCTGTGACCACATAAGGTCGGTGCAGGTTTGCTATGAGCATTTAAGGTCTGTGCACATTTTACCTTACACATGATAGGTCGGTGCATCGCTTTGTCATTCGTATACAAAGGGTCGTTGCACTATCTGCTTCAAGCATATAAAGGTCTGTGCATGTTTTCATAAATACGTAATAAGGTCAGTGCACACTTGTATCTTGCATAACCAAAGTCAGTGCATCTTTGTCCTGCTATGCATCTTAGGTCTGTGCATATCCTGATCTGCCAGTATTTAGGTCCGAGCATATTCCTGCTCATGCAATAGAAGGTCGATGCACACATAGATGGTATGATTGCTTAGGGTCGATGCACACTTAGCTGTTCAGCATGTAAGGTCAGTGCATATTACTGTGCTGGATGATATAGTATGTGCAAGTTCTTTATCTTTGCATCTGTGCCTATATACATAGACAGGTAAGTTGTCTATGTCCATAACACGTGACTCATACTTTGTTCGTTACAATGACAGGTGAGATTCATGATCAAACACCTGACTCGTGTCCCAACTACCTGCGAACTTTATGCCACGAGCAACTAAAGTACCAAGATAAAAGGCACATGCTCTATGGAAAAGGGTGAAGCGCTGTGTTTGACACGTGGAAAGCAAACAAACCAAGATGTTGCCACGTGGCCATCTCAACATAGATCTGAACAAATTTTTGGGCAGGAAACGTGGTTTCCACGTGCCCATCATCTGCTGCCTTATAAAAGGGGCAGATCACCCATTGTCAAAAATAACATAATAGACACAGAACTTACAAAGAGAATAGCAACAAGAGGCGATAAAAGAATACGGAGCCATAGAGAGAAAGAGTGAGAGAAAAGCAGCAACCAAGTCAAGAGGGATTTCCAGCAAGATCCAGAGAGATCTTGGAGAGAGCTTTGAGAGAAGAGCATAAAGTCGATTGAAGGGTGTGAGTCTGAATGTCTGCAAGTCATTATTTCCGGCTTCTTGGTACAGTACCAGGGCCGATTTGCTCTTTGTAAGAGCTACAGATTGTCTTACTATTTTCTATTTTTCTGTTGTTTCTATTTTTCATTTCGAACTCTTGTTATAGCAAGCTATGAGTCTGCGGTGGCAAGCTATAAGGCCCAGCTGCAGAGGTGGATTCCTCTGGGTAGCTTAAGCTATAAGGCTAAGCGTGTGTTGGGAAGTTTTCCCCGAAGTTGTGGATCAGCGGATTGGAAGCTGTGAATCAGCAGCGAAGCGACACTTGGTTTAAGTGTGGGGCGGACGTAGATCTCTGCAGGAGATCGAACCACCTAAAAATTGTGTGTCTATGCTTGATGGCTTGTGATTGTTGCATTTATTCATCTGGCTATTATCGTGTTTCTTTAGGTTGATATAATGAGTATTCAAGAGTGTGAAGAAGGTATATTAAAAGGTACTGCTCGAAGGATATGTCAGGCTTATCTGAAAAGTGGTTTACCTTGTGTGAGGATACTCATTGAGTACAACCTCCGTCAAGTACCTCCTCACATTTCATCTCTCTGGAATTTAGTCATGCTGCTATTGTGGTTTAATTGTCTATTGGAATTTACTTATTCTCTCCATTGATAGTTCTCACATATCACTTGACTACGTCTTCTAGTGATTCTGTGTCTGAATTGGCTGTTCTGATTAAGCAATTTTTAATTCTACAATTATCTGCTTAATCTTGTTTTAAATTTGGGGTAGATCTATTTACTCCCCCCCTTTAGATCTATATCATGTGGTATCAGAGCCTAACTCTTCTGCAGGGACTAACATTCTGAAGAGATAGTCATCATGGATGCTAGAGGAATGACAGTCGAAGGACAATCTACGAGCAAGCCTCCATACATTGATGGTTCAAACTATGCATACTGAAAGAATAGTATGCAAGTTTTCTTGAGGGTAAAAGATCATGAAATTTGTAAAGTTGTTAGCAAAGGCCCCTTCAAACTGTCTGAGGATGATGAATTATGGACACGAGAGCAGATCTGAAGATAAACACTCAACTGGAGCGCTATCAACGCCATCCAGTGTGCCCTTCATCCCACAGAGTTCTCCAGGATCTGATCCAGTTCAACAGCTAAGGATCTGTGGGATAAATTGGAGGTTATATACGAAGGGACATCCCAAGTGAGAGAGACTAAAGCCAACATGCTAGTCTTTGAATATGAGGCGTTTAGGATGAGGCCGAATGAGACTATCACAGAGATGTATGCTCGCCTCATGATTATCACCAATGGACTCAGGAGTCTTGGCAAAGTGTACTATGAATATGAGCTGGTGAAAAAGATTCTACGTTCCTTAACTCTGATCTGGCACACAAAAGCGACTGTTATTGAGGAGTCCAGGGACTTAAAGACCACCAAGGTCGATGAGCTAATTGGTTCACTCATGACATATGAGATGAACTTACCAAAGGCAGATGAGCTGGAGAAGAAGAAGAGACCCATTGCATTGAAGGCCAACTCCTACAAAAGTGGGTCATCCAGCGACCACAGCTCCTCAGGGTCAGAAGGTTTCTGAGAAAAGAGGGAAGAAACTTTGGAAGAAGACAGTATAGTGACAGAAGACAGACAAGGTATAAAACTACTCCTGCCAAAAAGACTGACACCACTGTTTGCTATCATTGCAGGAAAGCAGGCCACATTAAAGTAGAATGCCCAGAGCTCCAAAAATTGAAGGAAAAAGCAAAGAAGAGAAACCTAAAAGGCAAAGCTATGATATGCACTTGGAGCGATGAGGATGAGGGCAATCTCAGCTGCACCTCAGAGAGTGAAGGAGTATGAAGTCAAGTATGCCTGATGGCTAGGGACTGCGATAGAGAAGAAGAAAATGATGAGGTAACATCTCCCTTTGAAAATTACACACTTACTGATTGGGAAGATGCTTATGGTGAATTGTTAGATAAAGTTGATGATGTTAGAAAATAAAATAGACAGTTAAAAAGAAAAGTCAATTCTCTTGTTAATGATACTACCATGTTTGACAGAATTGCATATCTTGAAATAGAAAATAATTGTCTAAAAAATTCTGTTGCTGAAGTTAATAAGATAAAATATATTTTAATTGATGCTAGATAGGAGAATGATATGCTGAAAAATGTGATTGATGATTGAAAACTGAAATTTCAAAATTGTGAAAATGAAATGAAAATTGTCAATGAAAAGTATGAAGCTGTTTTGAGTGTTAATGCTGAATTGAAGAAATCAATTGAAAACCTTGAGAAAGAAAATGAGAATAAACAGAAAACCATTGAGAGCATGACCCGAGGTACAGAAAACATAAATGCTCTCTTAGGAACAAAATTGAATTTCAGAAAATAAGGTCTCGGGTTTAATCCCACTACAAAAGGAGCTTCGAATTCAAAACCGATTCATTTGTAGCAGAGAAAGGAAAGAACACCCCTCTTATTAATATGAGCAGTGAAAACTATGTTAACAAATTTTTTGTAAAAATTGCTAGTCAGAAAAAGCCCAGTGCTCAGGACAAGGGCAAACAAAAGGAAAATGTGTCCAGCAATTCATGCACACACACGTCTACACCTCAGGGCAAACACCAGTATTGGGGTAAAACTTCTGCAACATCAAAACCCCAGATTAACTCAAGTAGGTCTCCACAGAAAAACAACTGGAAGACATAACCCACTCCCATGAATTTTCCATGTGAACCTACAACTGTCAGGAGTTCGGAGACTAATAGAAACCATCCCAGAGCTTAGACCTACCATACTTACCATTATGCACAGCCATATCAGTTTAGTAGGTCTAGAAGGGATAGAGTTTATGGAAGGTCTGCATACCATTCAAATCCAACTCATAACTACAGACCTCAGGATAGAAATTGGGTCGGGCAATCCAGGACATGTAATCCAATGAAACACACTTCTTATGGTCAGCCTAGGACCAACCCAGGGTACACCTCACCAAATGTCTTCCATACTATGAATGACAACAAAAACATGAACAACAAAAAAAACAAACAAATCCACAAAGTAATCAGTTCCAACACAAATGTGGATACCTAAATGTTTGCTATCCTATCTTGATGATGTTTCTGTTGTTTTGGGTCCTAAACATTGTTGGGTTCCAAACTACTCTACTTGGTCCTTGATGCAGGTATGCCTGGCAGCCAAGAAAAATTTATGATACTTGGACAGTGGTTGCTCCAGGCATATGATGGGGGACAGGGCCAAATTCTGTATGCTGGTTGAAAAGAATGGAGGCCTTGTCACCTTTGGAGGCAATATCAAGGGTAAGATTGTCGGATCAGGAAAGGTAGGTAAGTGCTCTACCTGTTGTACTGATGAAGTCATGCTAGTAGAAGGTCTTGCATATAATTTGTTAAGTATTAGCCAGCTTTTTGACAAAGGTCATAGGGTAGTATTTGACTCTATTGGTTGCAACATTTATGAGCGTTATTCTGATAATGTTAAATTTTCTGGCAAAAGAGTCAATAACATTTACCTAGTCGACCTAGATGATGTAGCACATTCAAACCTGTGCCTTACTACTAACAAGGATGACCTAGCCTATCTTTGGCATCATAGATTAGGTCATGCTAGTTATACTATGCTACACAAACTAAATAAGCATTATCAAAGGACTTCCTGAAATATCTTTTAAGATTGATAATGTTGTATGTGAGGCATGCACTCAATCCAAACAGACTAGGAAATCATTCAAGTCTCGAACAGAAAACCTGTCTTCTAAGCCATATGAGCTGATTCACATAGATCTCTTTGGACCTACTAGATTAGCTAGTTTATCAAATAGAAGATATGGTTTCGTGTTAGTTGATGATTTCTCTAGATTTAATTGGGTGTTTTTCCTCACACATAAACATGAAGCATTTTATGAATTTCAGGAGTTCTATTTAAAAATAAAATAGAATAAGGACAATTCTTTTCAGAATATCTTGTCTGATCATGGTGGTGAGTTAAATAACTCACAGTTTGATGACCTCTGCTAGGATAATGGTATAACTCACAGGTTCTCATATCCAAGAACACCAGAGCAAAATGGTGTAGTAGAGAGGAGGAACCGGACCCTTGTGGAGATGGCTCGAACATTGCGGGTGGAAGGTAACCCACCAAGGAAATTTTGGGCTGAGACAGTCAACACTGTATGGCATGTATGCAACAAAGCCATGGTAAGGTCATTTACCCAGAAAACTCCTTATGAAATTCTCAAGGGTAAAAAACCTTCACTAGTTTATTTCAAGGTCTTTGGTTGTAAGTGTTCTGTGCATGTCAATGCTAAAAGAAATCTTGATAAATTTGAACCTAAAAGTGATCCCGAAATCTTTCTAGGATATTCAGAAACATCTAGACCCAATAGGGTATTGATGAGGGCATCCCTTGCCCCTCCACATTTTCTCCGGACTCGGATTGTTCGTCGGCAAGCGCCATTATGTTCCTCAAGTGTTTGTGAGTCGAGTCATGTGTTTTTCTTATTTTTATTTGAGTCTTAATCATGTAATTTTCCCTTTATTTGAGTCATGTACCTAGGTTAGTAGGTTATCTACCAATGACCTAAGTCATTGTGTTGTTTAGATAGGCTATTGTGCCCATCTCATTGGGCTAGGCCCATGGACACCCCCCTTCCCTTCGGTTATTAGTCATTGTGTCTTTTGTTAGGGTCCTTTGTGAAAAAGTCATGTGCCTATAAATAGGCCACCCCACTCCTCATATGTAACAACTTATGCATGAATATTGAATTCCAGATATGCTCCAAATCCCTCTAGCCTTCTCTCTCAATATCTCTCTCTCTCATTATCTCTCTCTCTCTCTCTCTCTCTCCCTCCACCCTAATTTTCGGAATTTTCTCTCTCCTCCCCATTTACCTCTCATTAACTACCCTCCCCTCATTCAATCACCTTCCCAACCACCCCATCTCCCACCTACCCCATTTAAACCTCTCCCCTTCCCCATAACCCTCTTTATTCCACCCCCTAGTCCCAAGAGAGCTCCACCCAATCCCCACTCCACCTTCCAACCCCCAACTACCCATTTCCCTTCCCCAAACCTCACTCCACCTTCCCAAGACACCTCTTCCCATCCCCAAGACCACCATTGATCACTCCCCATCAAAGAAAATTCAAACTCACATTCCCTCCACCCACTTGTGCCTCCCTCACAACCCAAATTCGTAGCTCCTCTCTCACCCTCTGAAAACACCCCATTCCAGACCCCATTCTCCCTCTCCCACACCTTAGAACACCCCCTCCTAGGCCCCCTCACAACTAGGGGTCACTCCCACACCAATTCACCCCCATTTCCACTTCCATTTACCCCATTTCTCCCACCACCTTCCACCTATAGTTCACAGGTTGCAGGTGGCAGAAGTCCAGCGACTTGCAGAAGGTGTCGCATCGTCATCCTGAGGCTTCTGAAGGCGCTTCATACATCGTTGGAATCGTCTTTGAGTCCTCTTTCCAACAGAGATGGTCCCGCATCCATCCGAGCTCGGAGCTATGCGGTGGAGCAGATCTTGTGCGACTGTGCAATCTGCCCCAGGCTGAAGACCAGAGAGCATTTGGAAGTTTCACCACGACCAACCTAGCAAGAATCAGAGCTCGGTTTCTTCATCAAAATTCTTCTTCCCTGAATCCTCTTTCATCCCCAGAAAGTGGATCTCCATTTGGCATTCGAATCTGGGAGATATCATTTTTCTCCCCCGAAGTATACGTTCTGTCCTCCCACAGTCTACAGCGACCCTTCACCGGTGATCTGAGGCTACCGGCCAACCTTGGTATCGGTTGGCTTCCCCGTTAATTTTTCTGCGTAGAAGACTCGACAGCCGAACCAACGGCTTTGACGGCGCTCGATTTGGAGTTCGGGAGCGGTCGCGGCATTGCTGTCAATCTGCTGCTGGGAAACTATTCCTATCTGAAACCAGAGACAGAGCTCCTGTTCAACTGTTTTCCTCGGCCAGCTCGTGAGGGATCGGAGCGTTAATTTTGGAGGGATGAAACTATTACCAGTTACCTGTCACCTCCAAGAAGAAGGACCTCATTCGGCCTCCGAAGCTTCCAGGTACCATTTTCTTTGTCGGGGTGTGTCATCTGCCCCCTGTGGGTCCAGGTTTGACCTGCCCCTGCCTATCTGGCTACCTCATTCTTCTCCGACCTCTGATTGGGGCCCCGTCAATTCCTGCTCGAAGCTACTCTGACGACGATCACGTCACCGCCAGGCTCGTCACATTTGGAGTTCAGAAGCATCCGTGGTACCCTCTGCAACTTTCTGTACCAGTTCTGCACCAGCCAGAGGAAGAAGCTGTTGACCTGTTCCAGTTGCTGGCCCGACCAGCCCTGAGTTCCAGAGCTCCTGCCAAAATTCAGACATCGTCCTCAATCTGTTAGCAAGCTTTTGGCACAAGTGTCATCAGATTCTGAGCCCGGTGGAATTATTGGCAGCATCGACATCGACCCTCTGTCCAGAAATACAGAAGCTAGGCAGAATCGGCGAAGCTCGGGAAGTCGGTTCTCTTTGCATATCTCCCCACCCCGCTTGGCCGGCTGAAGGCCCCTCCCTGCGTGGAGGTAGTTTTGGATGTATTAATCATAATCCCCACCCCAATATCCCCCCCCTTGCATGGGGTGTAGTTCATGTAATTATTAAGTCGCAGGTTTGAAGCTTCAATCGACGCGGCGTGCGGGTACATACCCTCGCCTCCCCGCTCGCCCCCGTCTCCGGCCGGAGTCGGCGTCTTCACGCCGGCTAGGTGAGCCTCGGTCCCTCTCTTACTGGTTTAATCACTTGCTTAGCTTAGTATTATTGCTATTGCTTCGTCGGACGGAGAGTGAGAGTTCGGCCCAAATTGCTAGTACATTGAGTGACCACCGCGGGCGAGTTGTGAGAGCATCCACTTAACCCACACCCTTGGTGTGTTGGCCGCCCATGATTTGGGCATCCTAGGCCCATTTGGGGTTCTCCCCAAGCTAGCCAACCATTGGAGCCTCAAGGTCCCGCCTCGGACCCTCTCCAACATCGCCTAGTCGCCATCGGGCACTAGTGTGCGCCATACGGGTGAGCTCGCTAGTGTGAGTCCGCTGCTCAAACTTGAATGCTTGCAAATAGGTCCAAGGGTGATGTCACATCAAGTGGTATCAGAGCAAGTTCACAATTTGTCTCTATCAAGTTGGTCCTAGGGCATGTCTATACATTTAGAGTCTTCAAGTGCATCACTCTTGTCCCCTAGTATGGCCACCTCATATCGACCTTACCAATCGGCCCACTCCATGAGTCCAAGCCACCAAGAGATACCTACCACTAACACCCATAACTTCCCTGGCCATGTCAACTACTTCATGAAAGCCTTGACCTATGCCAATGAGCGGCTTGATAACATATCGGGCCGACTCAACCAACTTGGAGAAAATAGGCCCGCCCCAAGGACAGACGATAGAATGGTCCCTTTCCCACTTCCCACCTTTGATGGAACCTCTCCTAGAGAATATTTAGATTGGGAAACTACAATGGACCAATACTTCACTTGGTATCATATATCCGAGGATGAAAAGGCATTGGTTGCCAAAATGCAACTTACCAAACGGGCGGAAACTTATTG
The DNA here is from genome assembly GCA_022559845.1 of Amorphophallus konjac. Lineage (NCBI taxonomy): Eukaryota > Viridiplantae > Streptophyta > Magnoliopsida > Alismatales > Araceae > Amorphophallus > Amorphophallus konjac. The sequence goes on along the minus strand of CM040120.1, from coordinate 154,455,159 downwards.
GATGCAAATTGTCAGGCTAAAGATACTTAGAAGGGAAACTCCCATCACCACTTGGAAGGACATGAAGGAGCAACTTAGAGCAAAATATATGTCCCCTTCCTACCCGGGTTACCAAAACTCGAGGAGCACTCTCACTCCTCCAAACCCACCCGTCCAAACCCTTACCACTAGAACCCAAGTCTCCAAGGCCTCCACCTCCCCACCTAATCCCATGAGGGCCCCCACACCCCAACCAAAACCCCCTTCACTAACCTACACTAGTCAAGCCTCTTTAGCCCCCACTTCCACCCCAAATGATCCCAAGGGCAAGAGACCCCTAACCGACCCAATTCCCTCCATGGTGACCACCACTCATCCAACCCTCACCATTAAAAACCATGTGGACACCGTGTCCACCCCTCCACCAAGGCCCATAATGGCCACCATCCCCAAACCCAAAACCCCTCACCCAACTCACCTCCCGCTTCCTACACCAATCTTTCCCCAACCTAGGCCTCCTCTACTTCCCCTTCCGATCCAAGTCCACCCTTGCCCACCACCCTAAGTGCACCATGCTCCAGCTATCACCAATTCTCCCGCATTAGACCTACCCAACCCATTAACACTAGGAATTGAAACCTCCACAACCCTCCACATGGGAGTAGATGCTAGTCCGGAACCCATTCCCACCCATAAGGAAGCCCAAGATCACACCAATGGTAAGGAAAAGCCTCAACCCTTTACCACTTCAAATAGCCCGGATCCTCAAGAGTCACCCACCTTCACCATGAATGAGCATATACTACAATGGCTCAAGCAAGGACCCACCCTACCTAGCTCACCCCCACCTCTCTCACCTTTGGGATATCCATCCCAAATTGTTCCCCTCCACTCCTATCACACCACAATCCAATCCTACTATGAGGTAGAAGATTGGGATGATCTCCTCAAAGGTCTAAAGTGGCAATCAGACTTGACTTCTTTATTGGCCCTAGGAGCGGACCAACCCAAGAGCCTTAACCTCATCCATCCATGCATTGGGTCTATCTCCTCGGTTTGCACTATTGGTTGCTACACTAGTGACATCCTTTTCCTTCTCCCCATAGTGGAAGAGCCCATCCTGGTCCACTCCCCTACCATTGTGATTCCTAAAACCTTGACCAACCAGCCCACCCCATACACCGGCCCAACCATTCCACTAGAAGAAGACGACTCATCACCTTTTGAGGACCTTGAGGACATGGAGCCCCTTGGTAACCCACTTTATGATCCCTATGATCCATTCTAATGGGAGTCAAGGAACCCGAGTAACCCAACCACCTTAACTACCACCTACCTTTCCCTACCCCAACCCACCATGTTTGATCCAATCCACCCCATCCCAGACCCGGGTTACACCATGGGAACCATGACTTTGGGTGGTATACACTAGGGATCGAGGAAGTGCCCCATCTCATGATATCCACCTTTCTAGACCCCTTCCACCCATTCCAATGGAAGTCCAAAGGCCCACACATAGGAGACATCTTTGTCACAAGAGTGCATAAGTCTTGGCATACAACACCACTTGGCATGATTCATAAGTCGGGTACATTCATTTACATCACCCACATGTCAAGTAGGAAGCATAAGTGGACCGTATTTGGATGTATTGGCCCACCCTCATTCATCATGAGTCTTAAGTATGAGAGGAGCATACATAGATGTCCGGGTCCCCCGACATTTGTCATACCCATGCATAAAAGGTTCATCTATGGATGTCCCGGTCCCCCTAAGTCTGTCACAATCTTCATAGCATCAAAGCATGATCGATCTACATGTGGCTGCCCCGGACCACCTTTGCATACCAAACATTGCCCACTCACATCGCATCATCAAGCATGACATATGCATCCAAGCACATATCAAGCAACAAGCGGTGATATTCACAACAAGCGAGCAAAAACTCATGAGCGCCACTTGGAATTCCAAGTTGGTAACTTGACGATGATGACTTTGGAGTGGCTCTACCCCAGGGTCACCTCCAAATTGAGGGCACGAGGACTTGGACCTTGCCAAGTTTCGAGTGGCTTTGGCAACACAGCTTATGGGTTGAACTTTCAAAAAGGGTTTTGAGATTCTCCCCATTTCTCATGTGGCGGATCTAGCACCTTATAAGGGCACTACGGTGGATCCTAGTGAGTGCCTCCAGCTTACACCTACCCTTGTGAGAGACACCTCGGAGTGCCACCACAAATAGCCTGAGAGCCCGACGTGAGCACACAGCGGCAATACTAGGCAAGCAAGATCCCATCGCCAGCATGAGGGTATGACCGAGTCACTTTGTCGAGCTGAAGCGTCGTTCCCCGGCTATGGTCGCGGGTTGAGTATGGAGATCGTGGATCGCCCAGAGCCGCAGTTCGATATACTACTTCCCTGGTGGACCCATAATCGACAGGGTCGAGTTTTCCCCACCCCGGGGGTATGATGAGGGCATCCCTTACCCCTCCACATTTTCTCCGGACTCGGATTGTTCGTCGGCAAGCGCCATTATGTTCCTCAAGTGTTTGTGAGTCGAGTCATGTGTTTTTCTTATTTTTATTTGAGTCTTAATCATGTAATTTTCCCTTTATTTGAGTCATGTACCTAGGTTAGTAGGTTATCTACCAATGACCTAAGTCATTGTGTTGTTTAGATAGGCTATTGGGCCCATCTCATTGGGCTAGGCCCATGGACACCCCCCTTCCCTTCGGTTATTAGTCATTGTGTCTTTTGTTACGGTCCTTTGTGAAAAAGTCATGTGCCTATAAATAGGTCACCCCACTCCTTATATGTAACAACTTATGCATGAATATTGAATTCTAGATATACTCCAATTCCCTCTAGCCTTCTCTCTCAATATCTCTCTCTCTCATTATCTCTCTCTCTCTCTCTCTCTCCCTCCACCCTAATTTTTGGAAATTTCTCTCTCCTCCCCATTTACCTCTCATTAACTCCCCTCCCCTCATTCAATCACCTTCCCAACCACCCCATCTCCCACCTACCCCATTTAAACCTCTCCCCTTCCCCATAACCCTCTTTATTCCACCCCCTAGTCCCAAGAGAGCTCCACCCAATCCCCACTCCACCTTCCAACCCCCAACTACTCATTTCCCTTCCCCAAACCTCACTCCACCTTCCCAAGACACCTCTTCCCATCCCCAAGACCACCATTGATCACTCCCCATCAAAGAAAATTCAAACTCACATTCCCTCCACCCACTTGTGCCTCCCTCACAGCCTAAATTCGTAGCTCCTCTCTCACCCTCTGAAAACACCCCATTCCAGACCCCATTCTCCCTCTCCCACACCTTAGAACATCCCCTCCTAGGCCCCCTCACAACTAGGGGTCACTCCCACACCAATTCACCCCCATTTCCACTTCCATTTACCCCATTTCTCCCACCACCTTCCACCTACAGTTCGCAGGTTGCGGGTGGCAGAAGTCCAGCGACTTGCAGAAGGTGTCGCATCATCATCCTGAGGCTTCTGAAGGCATTTCATACATCGTTGGAATCGTCTTTGAGTCCTCTTTCCAACAGAGGTGGTCCCGCATCCATCCGAGCTCGGAGCTATGCGGTGGAGCAGATCTTGTGCAACTGTGCAATCGGCCCCAGGCTGAAGACCAGAGAGCATTTGGAAGTTTCACCACGACTAACCTAGCAAGAATCAGAGCTCGGTTTCTTCATCAAAATTCTTCTTCCCTGAATCCTCTTTCATCCCCAGAAAGCGGATCTCCATTTGGCATTCGAATCTGGGAGATATCATTTTTCTCCTCTGAAGTATACGTTCTGTCCTCCCACAGTCTGCAGCGACCCTTCATGGTGATCTGATGCTACCGGCCAACCTTGGTATCGGTTAGCTTCCCCGTTAATTTTTCTACGTAGAAGACTCGACAGCCGAACCAACGGCTTTGACGGCGCTCGATTTGGAGTTCGGGAGCGGTCGTGGCATTGCTGTCAATCTGCTGCTGGGAAACTATTCCTGTCCGAACCAGAGATAGAGCTCCTGTTCAACTGTTGTCCTCGGCCAGCTCGTGAGGGATCGGAGCGCCAATTTTGGAGGGCTGAAACTATTACCAGCTAGCTGTCACCTAAAAGAAGAAGGACCTCATTCGGCCTCCGAAGCTTCCAGTTACCATTTTCTTCGTCGGGGTGTGTCATCTGCCCCTGTGGGTCCAGGTTTGACCTGCCCCTGCTCATCCGGCTACCTCATTCTTCTCCGACCTCCGATTGGGGCCCCGTAGATTCCTGCTCGAAGCTACTCTGACGACGATCACGTCACCGCCAGGCTCGTCACATTTGGAGTTCAGAAGCGTCCGTGGTACCCTCTACAACTTGCTGTACCAGTTCTGCACCAGCCAGAGGAAGAAGCTGCTGACCTGTTCCAGTCGCTGGCCCGACCAGCCCTGAGTTCTAGAGCTCCTGCCAAAATTCAGACATCATCCTCAATATGTTAGCAAGCTTTTGGCACAAGTCTCATCAGATTCTGAGCTCGGTGGAATTATTGGCAGCATCGACATCGACCCTCTGTCCAGAAATACAGAAGCTAGGCAGAATCGGCGAAGCTCGGGAAGTCGGTTCTCTTTGCATATCTCCCCACCCCGCTTGGCCGGCTGAAGGCCCCTCCCTGCGTGGAGGTAGTTTTGGATGTATTAAGCATAATCCCCACCCCAATATCCCCCCCCCCCCTTGCATGGGGTGTAGTTCATGTAATTATTAAGTCGCAGGTTTGAAGCTTCAATCGACGCGGCGTGCGGGTACATACCCTCGCCTCCCCGCTCGCCCTCGTCTCCGGCCGGAGTCGGCATCTTCACGCCGGCTAGGTGAGCCTCGGTCCCTCTCTTACTGGTTTAATCACTTGCTTAGCTTAGTATTATTGCTATTGCTTCGTCGGACGGAGAGTGAGAGTTCGGCCCAAATTGCTAGTACATTGAGTGACCACCGCGGGCGAGTTGTGAGAGCATCCACTTAACCCACACCCTTGGTGTGTTGGCCGCCCATGATTTGGGCATCCTAGGCCCATTTGGGGTTCTCCCCAAGCTAGCCAACCATTGGAGCCTCAAGGTCCCGCCTCGGACCCTCTCCAACATCGCCTAGTCGCCATCGGGCACTAGTGTGCGCCATACGGGTGAGCTCGCTAGTGTGAGTCCGCTGCTCAAACTTGAATGCTTGCAAATAGGTCCAAGAGTGGTGTCACATCAGGTATACAATTTAAACTCTAAGACAGTAGAAGAATCTCCACATGTGGTCTTTGATGAAACAATGACTAAACTTGAAAATGGTTTGTTCAGGGAACAGAATAATGGAGAAAATTTGAAAGATGAAAATCATGCAGATCAATCTGAAGATACTGATGCAGAAGAGGCTGGTTCTCAGGGGGAGGTAAATGAGGATCAAGGTAATCAAGTTATCAATGTCAGATTTCTTAGAGATCATCCCATAGATAATATAATTGGTAATTTGCATGAACCCCTAGGACTAGATCTTATCTCAGAGCTCTGAATGAGTTAAATTCATTTGCATTAGTGTCGAACATAGAACCCAAAAACATAGACAGTGCCCTTAGTGGCGTGCATTGGATCAATGCCATGCACGAGGAATTAAATCAATTTGATAGGAACAAGGTATGGCACCTAGTTCCATCTCTTGATCATGGGACTATCATTAGGACTAAATGGGTTTTGAGGAATAAAGCCGATGAGCAGGGCAATGTTGTTAGGAATAAGGCCAGATTGGTAGCTCAAGGGTACAATCAAGAGTATGGTATTGACTTTGAAGAGTCATTTTCCCATGTGGCTAAGTTAGAGGCCATTAGAATTATGTTAGCATATGCATGCTCATTAGGAATCACCCTTCAGTAGATGGATGTGAAATCTACATTTCTGAATGGAGAAATAAAAGAGGATATCTTTGTAAGACAACCTCTTGGTTTTGAATGTATAGATTTTTCTAATCATGTTTATAAGTTGAATAAAGCTCTATATGGACTTAAACAAGCTCCTAGAGCTTGGTATGACAGGCTCAGTAAATTCCTCTCAGACAAGAAGTTCACAAGAGGTAAAATCGACCAAATCTTGTTCACAAAGGTATGTCATCCAGACATTCTCATTGTTCAAATATATGTGGATGATATAGTTTTTGATTCAACTAACCCAATAATGTGTAAAGAATTTTCTGACTTAATGACACATGAGTTTGAAATGAGCTCTATGGGTGAGCTAAAATTATTTCTTGGATTGCATGTGACACAGACCAAAGAAGGAACCTTCATTACTCAGTCCAAGTATATAAGGGACCTACTAAAGAAGTTCAATTTGGAAAACCTCAAGGAGATAACAGCACTGATGGGTACATCAACTAGCCTTGATGATGACCCAAAAGGTAAATTGGTTGACACCAAGTTGTACAGAGGTATGATCGGATCCCTTCTTTACCTTACTGCATCTAGGCCTGATATACAATTTACTGTGTGTTTATGTGCTAGATTTCAGGCTAGTCCTAAAGAGTCACATCTTAGTGCTGTTAAGAGGATTCTTAGATATCTATCAGGCACCTTAGAACTAGGCCTTTGGTATCCTGCCAGGTGTAAGCTGGACCTACTAGCTTACACTGATGCAGATTATGCTGGGTGTCGAATTGATAGGAAAAGCACTAGTGTGTATTGCCAGTTCTTAGGTGGTTGTCTAGTGTCTTGGGCATCCAAGAAGCAACACACTATTGCTCTATCCACTACTGAGGCAGAATATGTCACAGCAGGGAACTATGTAGCCCAGGTACTCTGGATCAAGCACCAACTTACTGATTATCAGATAAAATTGGGATACATTCCAATTTTATGTGATAATACTAGTGCTATATGTTTGGCTAAAAATCCTGTTCATCACTCTAGGACTAAGCACTTAGAAATTAGACACCATTTTCTTAGAGATGCAGTAAGCAAGAATGAAATTGAACTGAATTTTATTGAAACTAAAAAACAGATTGCTGATATTTTTACTAAACCTTTTGGGAAATGAAAGATTTAATTTCTTAAGAAGAGAATTAGGTTTATGTAAATTCCAGCATGATGAATAATCTTGATTTCATTCTTGAATAAATGTTTTGATCGGTCTTGAGTTGTTTTAAATCTACTTACAAATAGTCTTATAATTGTCATAGCTGAGTCATCTTGATTTCAGAGGTATATAAAATGATATGTGGTGGAAAGATAGATTCTGTCTGTCTGAAAGCCCATACCATGTGTAGAGGGCTATCCTCCGCCAGGTACCATGAATCAAGAGAGTCCATGCATTGCACTGCATTTCTTAATGTTGGGTTTAGTGTTTTGTGGTAAGTTGTGTCTGAATATATGAATAAACATGCATATAGATAGGGGGAGCTTTTGTTTAGAACAAGATTGCATGTCCATGCTTCATTACTCAGTCTTCTCTGAACTCAACTGTATCAATTGGCTTCATTTAGATCCATATCAATTGTATCACGTGGTATCCATTCCCCTCATTTGTTGTCTTTTCATTCCTTGATATCCCTCAAGAGCTGATTTTGTGCTTCAATTTCAATTCCCTTATTCTGAATAGATGACAGTCTTGCAATCAATTCATTATCTTCAGTAGCAACAATCGTATGTCTTCTATAAGAATCATGTTTACTTCATGAATGAACTAATGATTTAATCTTAATAAACTATAGAGTTTAAAGACTGTATTCAGAAAATAGGGTGGTGGAAAACTGTTTATAGCTCTCAACCTCCTTCTCATGTTGTGACATATAAGATCTTTACAGTATCTAGAAATGAAAGACTTAGCGAAATCTAGGTTGAGAAACTCAGACAGTGTATTATTTTTAAACAAGTCACTTTGAAAAAATTAAAAGGGTAGCAAAAGGAAAAGCATTCGTAAAAGAAATGAATAAATCTATTGGCAGAGCAATAACTGAACTGCACTGAGAAACTGAGTACTTCACCAATGCAATGGATACAAACTCATGTCATGAAATGCTTCATGTTAACTCTGTTCACATGATCAAATCTGTAGAATTGATTTCACTGAGTAGCTAAGGGTACAAGCGTCTGATTAACATGTACCCTTATGCAAAAAGGTGTAATCATGACTGCTATTTTTTTATCAGAGATAGATATGGTAGTATGTGCTTAGTAACTAGGGGTACTGGTGTCTAACCCACGTGTACCCTTAATGTCAAAGGCACAGAGGATACATGTCTGTTCAACAAGCTCGATTTTAAAATCAAAATTGAAAAAGGTTTGTTGTAACCCTTGTTATTCTAGCTTTACTAAGTGTCAATTTGTTTAACCTCGATACATATCCTAGTTACTCCCATAGATATTCATTGGTTCTGAAATCAGTAGGATACATTTTTGACCAAGTCTATCATGGTTATGTGACTTAGGTTTATTGCTATAAATGGGTACTGCAACCTTATATATGATATTCAGTGAATCTACTCTACCTTTTATCACTATTAAACCAGACATTTATCAAGAATGCATAATTGTGATTCTCATGTCTGAAGACTTTCCCTATAATCTGCTAATCTACTGAACTATTGCACAGGGTGTTACTCTATTCCCTTCCTCCTCTGGTTATCTTTCTTCTCTTCCACTGTATTCGTTACTCCTTGTTTGCTGATGGCAAAGGGGGAGAGAAAAAGGACTTCATGGTATTTTGATTAAGGGGGAGTTGTACTGAGAGTTTTGGGGGAGAGGTTCTTCGGGGGGTAGAACATATAGAGACACATGGCAAGTTCAGGGGGAGAGTTGATAAATTGGTATCTGATGGATTATATTTGGCTTGGTTATGGCAAAGGAGGAGATTTGCACTTTCATCAGTGTCTACATTTCACTATGTGTTAAGTCTGCATTTGTGTGCTTGCCTAGTGCATTGTTTGACTGTGCTTCACATTAATACGTCTTATATTGGATTAATCTTCTCTCATCAAAATACATCATAATTTTGGGTGTTGCCATCATCAGAAAGGGGGAGAATGTTGGGTCTCCTCTGGAGTTAATCAGCAGTGTGGAAACTACTGTGTGTTGACTATGTTTTGAATGATTGGCAATAGTAGAGTTGGCTTGGTTGACTATAGAGTTGACTTTGGTGACTTTATATTGACCATGGTAATATTGTGTATTTTGATGAATTGCTTATATGTTAGACCTCTTCATAAACCATTTCTGCACACTGTGTTATTCTAAATCTAAGGTCGGTGCATATTGGTTTTGGTCCTTGATAAGGTCGGTGCATGTATGCATTGTGCTTGCATTTAGTCGGTGCATGTTTGTGTAAGAATCACACATAAGTCGGTGCAGGATTTGCTGTGAACATAGAAGTCAGTGCAGGCGTTTATCTTGCACAAAGTAAGGTCGATGCAAGTAGTGTCGCTCGCACACCTCAGGTCGGTGCTAGTCGTCGTCTTCACTTAGTGAGGTCGATGCAAGTTACTATGTGCGTATATAGTCGGTGGAACGTATGCATCAAGCATAGAAAGTCGGTGCAGGTTTCGCAGGGAGTATATAAGGTCGGTGCAGGTTTCGCTGTGACCACATAAGGTCGATGCAGGTTTACTGTGAGCATTTAAGGTCTGTGCACATTTTGCCTTACACATGATAGGTCGGTGCATCGCTTTGTGATTCGCATACAAAGGGTCGCTGCACTATCTGCTTCAAGCATATAAAGGTCTGTGCATGTTTTCATACATACATAATAAGGTCACTGCACACTTGTATCTTGCATAACCAAAGTCAGTGCATCTTTGTCCTGCTATGCATCTTAGGTCCGTGCATATCCTAATCTGCCAGTATTTAGGTCCGAGCATATTCATGCTCATGCAATAGAAGCTCGATGCATACATAGATGGCATGCTTGCTTAGGGTCGATGCACACTTAGCTGTTCAGCATGTAAGGTCAGTGCATATTACTGTGCTGGATGATATAGTATGTGCAAGTTCTTTATCTTTGCATCTGTGCCTATATACATAGACAGGTAAGTTGTCTATGTCCATAACACGTGACTCATACTTTGTTCGTTACAATGACAGGTGAGATTCATGATCAAACACCTGACTCGTGTCCCAACTACCTGCGAACTTTATGCCACGAGCAACTAAAGTACCAAGATAAAAGGCACGTGATCCAAGGAAAAGGTGAAGCGATGTGTTTGACACGTGGAAAGCAAACAAACCAACATGCTGCCATGTGGCCATCTCAACATAGATCTGAACGAATTTTTGTGCAAGAAACGTGGTTTCCATGCGCCCATCATCTGCTACCTTATAATAGGGGCAGATCACACATTGTCAATAACAACATAACAGACACAGAACTTACAGAGAGAATAGCATCAACAGGCGATAGAAGAATATGAAGCCATAGTTAGAAAGAGTGAGAGAAAAGCAGCAGCCATGTCAAGAGGCACTTCCAGCAAGATCCAGAGAGAGCTTTGAGAGAAGAGCATAGAGTCAATTGAAGGGGTGAGTCTGAATTTCTGCAAGTCATTGTTTTCGGCTTCATGGTATAGTACCATAGATGATTTGCTCTTTGTAAGAGCTACAGATCATCTTACTATTTTCTATTTTTCTATTGTTTCTATTTTTCATTTCAAACTCTTGTTATAGCAAGCTGTGAGTCAGTGGTGGCAAGCTATAAGGCCCAGCTGCAGAGGTGGATTCCTCTGGCTAGCTTAAGTTGTAAAGCTCAACGTGTGTTGGGAAGTTTTCCCTGAAGTTGTGGATCAGCGGATTGGAAGCTGTGAATCAGCAGTGAAGCCACACTTGGTTTAAGTGTGGGGTGGACGTAGATCTCTGTAGGAGATCGAACCATCTAAAAATTGTGTGTCTATGATTGATGGTTTGTGATTGTCCCATTTATTCATCTGGCTATTGTCATGTTTCTTTAGGTTGATATATTGAGTATTCAAGAGTGTGAAGAAGGTATATCCAAAGGTACTGCTCGAAGGATAAGTCAGGCTTATCTGAAAAGTAGTTTACCTTGCATGAGGATACTCATTGAGTACAACCTCCATCAAGTACCTCCTCACATTTCATCTCACTGGAATTTAGTCTTGCTGCTATTGTGGTTTAATTGTCTATTGGAATTTACTCATTCTCTCCATTCATAGTTCTCACATATCACTTGACTACGCCTTCTAGTGACTCTGTGTCTAAATTGGCTGTTCTGATTATGTAATTTTTAATTCCCCAATTATCTGCTTAATCTTATTTTAAATGTGGGGTAGATCTATTCATCCCCCTTTAGATCTATATCAGAGCACGCCTATATAGCTCTCCTGCAACGATTGTGTATCTAGAGGCGACTCTTCTAATGGCCTTTCCCTTTTTGACGTTAGCTGACTCGGGGAACGACCATCCCTACAATACTGCTCGATTTCATAGTACCAAGACAATTCCTCTTCTTCCAAGATCTCTTCCAGTTCTACTAATGACACTTCTTTCAATTCTTCCTTCCCAGCCTTCTTCTCTACGGACTTCCTAAGGTTATCAAACTAGGGATCCGGAAGGGAAGGAGCGTCTAACCACTGGACAGCGATGGTCTTAGTGGGGTGACTGTGGATGAAGGAGTGGGAAGAAGCAAGTGATGCAAGTGCATCAGCAAGAATATTTTGAGATCTAGGGGTATGAATGTATATCAATTTGTGGAATTGCCTAGCCAAGAGAGTGACTAGATCTTGATAAGGTTTGAGCTTGGGGTCACGGGTGCAATATGTAGAGAGAACTTGGCGCAACACCAACTGAGAGTCTCCTATAATGTTCAAATATCGCATACCCATGATGTAGGCGTGCTTTAATCCAGCAAGGAGAGCCTCATACTTGGCTATGTTCTTGGTAGCAGGGAAAGAGAGTTGATATGCGAAGGGGATAGTTACTCCTTCAGGAGTGCGGAGAACAACGCCGATCCCTCGGCCCTGAGAATTAAGTGCGCCATCAAAATGTAAGGAACAACAAGGATGATGAGTAAGTACGGCAAGGTGTTCATCGGGGAATTCATCCTGGATGGAATCGGTACAAGGAATAGGCAAATGGGCAAATGGGCAAGATGTTCAGCGATAGCATAGCTCTTGATTGCCTTCTAGGTGACGAAGGTGATATCAAATTGGGAGAGGAAGCTCTGCCAGTGAGCTAACCTACTAGAAAGGACAGGCTTTTATAAGAGATAGCGGATTGGGTCCATTCTTGAGATCAACCTAACTTCATGGGCAAGAAAATAATGTTTCAGTTTCTGAGCTACCCAAACTAATGCTGCACAGGTCTTCTCCATGGTAGTATGATGCCCTTTCTATACCTTCATCATCCACTTGTGCCAGGATAGCTCCTAGGGAGTCCTCAATGACAGAGATGTATAAGATTAGGGGTTTCCCATGGACAGGAGGTTGCAGAACCGGGGGATTAGACAAATAAACCTTCAGATCTTCATAAGCCTTTCGACATTCTTCGTTCCATTCAAATTTAGCCCCCGCCTTCGATAATTCATAAAATGGACTGCACCATTGAGAGTGCTGAGATATAAATCTTCGAATGAATTGCAGACATCCAATCAACCCTCGAAGTCAAGTAATGTTCTTCGGCGGTGGCATATCCATGACGGCTTTTGCTTTATTAGGATCAATCTAAATCCTCATTTTGCTAACTATGAATCCTAACAGCTTCCCTAAGGACGCTCCGAATACACATTTCTTCAGATTCATCTTTAATTTGTACTCCCGGGCCCTTTGTAACACCTTGGCCAAAATAGCAGGGTGCTCTTCTTTTGACCTCAATTTCACCAAAATATCATCCACGTAAGCTTCCATATACACATGCATTATATCATGGAATATTGCCATCATCGCCCGTTGATAAGTGGCACTTACATACTTCAGCACGAATGGCATGACCACGTGGCAATAAGTGCCCTAGGGCGTGGTGAATGAGGTTTTCTCTTGGTCCTCCGGAGCTAGACGGATTTGGTTATAACCAGAATAACCATCCATAAATGAGAGAGCTTCGTACCCGACGGTGTTATCTACTAACACATCGATATGAGGCAGCGAAAAATCATCTTTCGGACATGCCTTGTTCAAATCCTTGAAATCAATGTAAATTCGCACTTTACCATCTTTCTTCATAACATGGACTATATTGGCCACCCACTAGGGATATAAGACAACACGAATAAATCTAGCCTTATGTAATTTATCGACCTCTTCTTTCATTTTCAAGGCCATATGGGGGTGAAATCTTCTTAGTTTCTGCTTCACGGGTGTTGCCCCTAGTTTAAGTACAAGTCTACGTTCTACTAAGGCGGGGTCAAGACCAGGCATGTCCTCATAGGACCAGGCAAAGGAATCATTATACTCCCTCAAAACTCTGACCAATTCTTCTTCAACCTAAGGAGGGAGATTAGTAGAAATAAGAATGATCCTGGGATCCTCTTCAGTTCTGAGATTTATTTCCTTCGTAGACTCATCCACTGTCTCCGATGGCTCATTGAATCTCTTCAAACCTTGCGCGTACAAGTTGACCGTGTCATCTACGCCGCTATCCTCAAAATATATTGGGTCTTTCTCATCCACAACCTCATAAACTCCTAGTCCATAATCACTCCACACCCCATCTTGCTCCTCGTCGTCTTCTAAGATGACGGTCGTTTCTACGAACTCCGGACATCTAAGGAGGGCGTGACAACATTGGGCTAGATCCTGGAGGAACTTATCAGGGATGGCTTTAGAATGACGAGTCATTGGGTGCGTAGCAAGCGTGGAAGGGTTGGAGACACTATAACAAGATCCTACTCCACTAGACCCGACCGACTATACTTCCCTAGACTCAACAAGCCCTACATCTAACCTAGATGATGGAAAATCTAACGGAAGGGAAATAGGGGCCTCGTGCCCCTGGGAAGAGGACTGATAGAACATAGCATAATCCTCCACTGAAATCTCCATTTTAAAATTGGCATTTTTTTTGGAGACTCGTGGAGACCATGCAACAAGATGGATTAGAGGGGGGAGGAGGAGGAGGAAGTGTAAGCGGACAGAGAGATGGAAAAAGGACATCGAAAAAAGGATAGGAGGAAGAAAACCACATGGTCGAAAGATCAACGTGTGGGCAATGCCCACATGAACATGGCACACTTAAAACCTCAGTTGGCATTTCCATCAAAAATGGATCAATCATGATAGGAGGTGAGCGGGGTATGGACTCCAGCTTTTGAAAAAAAGGAAGCAAGGCGGGAAGGTGTGTAAGACCCCGGATAATTAATAAGGAATAAAATATTCTAAATGAATAAAAATAATTAAGCTATATATATATATATATGTTTAGAGGTACCTAATAAACTTTAAAACCAGCCAAGAGAAATACATAAATGGGCCTTACACTTCAGGGAACAATTGGGCCAAAATGAAATAACGCCCTTCATTAAGACGCTAATTATAGTAATAACGCCCTTATCATGGGTGCTAATTCTTACCAAAGAAAATTAGAAATAAAGTGCCAAAATATAGAAAAGTAAAAGACGACCTTTGCTAAGGCGTTATTTAATGAAAACACACCCACTGATCAAGGCGCTACTTAATGAAAAAACGCCCTTGTCTTAGACGTCATTTTCCCTGAGAGTTAAATAAGGAAACCACGCAACCCATTAACGCATACTCATTCGATGCATGGCTTGTGTTAGGGTTTTTCCCTATGAAAGTAGAAGCATGCGGTTACTATCAAGGAAAGAAGAGGACCATGCACGGTAGGTCTAGGCCCTGCCAAATGTTGATCAAACCCCTTCCCTAACAGAGCATTCGAAAACTTCCAGAACCATTACCTCCCTATAAAGCATCTCCCCATCGAACGTAACTCGATTGATGCGTTTGCGTTCGAGGTCCTCTCCATCCTGCTGCTGTGCCGAACGAGAAGACCGTTCTTCTTCTCCCTGTGCTGTTGCTTCTTTCTCATTATAGCCATTCTTTTCATACTTCATTCCTTTATGCAGTGTGACCAGTGAAGCCGTCGTAGGAGGAGTCTCTTCATCCTCCTCTCCATCTTACGGCTTGACTGCTACGTGAAGAAGGTTAATCTTCTTACTCCTGCATCCTGCTGAGAACCTACACGAGGCCCAGGGCATTCATCATCAGCAGCTTCTTCCTCTACTCCATCCTGCAAGCAACCACCACACTCTGTTCAAAACAGAGCATCGGTTCACCGTTTAAATCTTCAAACATGTAGGTTCTCTCAAGTTTCATAGCCCAAACAAAGATAAATCATGATTGTATTGTAGGTTATCTCAAGTCTCGTAGCCCAAACAAGGTTAAAGCATGATTTAAGGCCAACATGATAGATAAAATCATCTTATATATCATGCATATAGTTATCGATGTGTTCTGTCAAGAATTGAAATTTTACAGTAAATAGCGACCCTTTTTAGGGCGCTAATTCATTTTGACGCCCATCAAAACAGTCGTCAAATTCCATTTGAAAATGACGACTTAATGTATGTCGTGTCTTATTAAAGTGACGCAACTGTTTAGGGCGTTATAAGAATAGAAGGTGACAACCACCATGTCGTCATTTAATAAAATTCTAAAAGATTGATCAATGACAGTCGTCAATTGAACACATGTCAGTTATGAGTTTTAGTATTAATAGTTGTTCACAGGTATAGAAGTATCCGTTGGCCATCAAAATTTATGGGCGTACTATTGAAGTGGAGACCGAGGAAGTGAAAGTGATTACACCATTTTTCGTGCCCCCTATTGCAAGATCTCCCGTCTCTCAGCCAAATTTTTTTTGAACATATAGTTAGGTAGAGTTTTTCGAGCCGGTCATTTCGGTATATTATAAGCTAGATTCTGACATCGTTAAGTATAGAAACGGGAGGCTTGAAAAATGGATTTTTTTTTGAATAACGACCCAAAAACGGTCGTTACTTAAAAATTTGACGCTACTATTCCTAGGCGTCAGATTACTATATATATATAGAGAGAGAGAGATATATATATATAGATATATATATATATATATATATATATGTATCATGTATGCATATCTTTGAAAATCCATTATTATTAAAATATATAACCAAAAATTATGAAAAATATATGTTTGGAATCCTTGTATTTTTCTCCTAATTATCATATATAGTTTTTCCTTAAATTATTTTAAATAAATCAATGTGCCTTTTAATGTATGTTTTTGAATTTATTCAATTAAATAGATATAAATGTGAATTCTTGTTAAATAAATTAAGTTAAAAATCATAAAAATTAATGTTCCCCAAGGGAACGCTAATTAATAAATGACGCCATCCACGGGCGTCAAATAATACAAGTTTATTTAATTATAATTAATTATAGAATTGGATAGACATGAATTCTATGATTAACGCATTCATGTTCTCACCGTTTTCTTCTAATTTTGACCCATACCGCGGGTCTTTTGGCACTCTTATCTCACGTCCATAGATGGTGTCCCTGTTTCATGATTGGTTCACGTATACACCTCAACTATTGGTGACATATGAGCCCTCCGTTGGACATTCCGTTCCTTCGGACTGACAAGTTAGTCATTGGGACCTCCGTAAGTCTCCTCGTAGCCTTGGATTCCCTCAAGGCCGACTGAGCTAGTTGTACCTTAAACACCTTGTACCTTTTGATTGCCACGTCTTGTGGTAAACCGGCCCTCTCATGGTGCCATCTTGGTCCGTGAGAGAAGAATCCTAGCCAGTGGAATGATGATATCCCACTAGGCGATGTCTTGGATTGAATCGATTATAGATGGGGTCAATCTCTCAGCTTGATTCATGTCCCTTGATTGATGATGGGTTAGTCATCCACTCAAGTTATCACGGCTACCTAGTTAAGGTATCGACTCTACCCAGGTTATCGACACGTCATGGTTCTCGTTGGTTTTATCATTATCCATCTAATGTTCTTCCTTGAATTCCGTGGAACCTATCCACGAATCTACCTCAATATCCTACATGAGTTTGTTCTTGGAAATCCATGGCTATCACTAAAGTGGTTGTCTAGATATTACATGTAACAATGTCCGCGCATATAGGGCCCGATCTGGTCCTGGGAGGAGCACCCGAAAGTACTTGTGCCTGTGGGAGTTATATTGATCACGGTGTGGCATTGCACCGAAGTACTTGCTTGAATCTACGACACTCCACTATCTCCCTCTCGCGTGCTTGACTTGATTGACTTGACATGACTTGCGTGGCCCGGAATGGGCAAAGTACTTGCTTGTTAATAGCCATTATCTCATGACATGAAAAACTTTATTAATATACTCAGTACTTGTTCAAATACTTGAAATCTTGAATACTTAAAATTCCTTATCTTGGATCAACAGCACATGTTATTTCCTCTCGTTATCATGTTCAATTCTGTATCGTCCTATTTTACATGTTTTACATGCTAGACTTGCATTTTCATTTGGAAGAAGTAATTACTTAAACCAATTGCTAGTTCTTGAGATATAATTCCTACTGAGCGTTCGCTCACCAAGTTCTTTTCCCCAAACCTTTCAGGTAATACGGACTCGGACTCGGATGGGCAGGAGCAAGAGTGACGAGCGTAGAATTCTGCAAGCGCCATGCTGCTACACCTTATCATGTCGAGTCATCTTTAGTTTATTCCTTGGAGGCTTGTCGTTAGATATTTTGTTATGTCAAGATTGTTACATTTAAGGCTTGTGGGCCTGATTAGAATTGTATCGTATTGGAGTTATGTGACTTTGTTTAATGGTTAAGTTGTTATCAATGGTATCAGGATATGGTTAAGTTTTAAAATTCTCATCTTATTGCGCACTCTATTGTGATGTAGAAATTCTACTTACTCTGATTGACGTGATTGATATAAACTCGTCACGTTCTCTCGGGTTCCTTCCGCGCTCGGGGCGTGACAAGGTGACGAAGAAAAGGTAATGAGGGAGCTCCCCCCTTTCCGTGGACTTTGTGCTGGCTTTCTTCACGAGTATTCCATAATCTGCACCTCTGGCTTTACTAGACATCTCTCTTCATGAAACAACTTTTCAAAATCTTCACAGAAATCCTTCATATCATCTATCGGCCTCTTCAGTGGCGGTGGCGGGCCAGAAATAGTGCAGGCAGCATCTTTTTTCTCATCGGGACGGGCTGGTGTCTTGAAGGTGCCTGGTTGCAACGGTCCTTTCATAAAATTTTGGCGGTAGTCCCGGGTCAATGGCCCTAAGTCTCCTAGGATTGATAACGAGGACTCTCGATATCCGAGACCCCTTCTGTTCATCTTTCTGCTCCTGGGGATTGGTTTAGTCTGCCCTTGCAGCTGAGCGCAGAGACCCATGCCTGGCTTATAGCCTAATTTCAGCATCATATTCCAGCCTTTAGGGTCTCTCATCGTGGGCTTCATCTTGATGTTGATCGGCACGACGGCCGGCATGCGGTGTGCATAAACCATGGAAAATTGAGGTCCATTACGGAAATAATCGGCTTGTTGCTCGACCAGAGCGTCGGTAATATTTTGTTAGAGATGGCCTCCACTGTTTGGACCGTGGATATGCTCTTGACTTTCACCACATACCCTAGAATGGTAATTTAAGACACTGGTGGGTGGTCGATGGCACTGCGTGGAGGTTGTCAATCCACGGATGACTCATAATAGCCTTGAACATCGGGTCAATGTCTAGCACATAAAATTCTACGGGCATTGTTAGTGGCCCGAGCTCTGCTTGGATAGTGATCACCCCATGGCAGGTCCTCCTTGAGTTGTTGTAAGCTGCTATCATCGTTGGAGTGGACCTTAGTATGTCTTCAGAGATATTGCATGCCCAGAGGGTGCTGAGGGGATAGACATAAATGGAGGCTCCAGTGTCCACCAAAGCCGCATCGATAACCACCTTATTCAAGGTGATGGAGATGTAGAGCGGCATTTGGGGTGCCTCGGGGGGTGCTAATTCAGATTCTGAGAATGAAATGGCCGGCCCCTTAGTGATCGTGGCCAAAGCCGTTGGTAAACTATCTACTGCCATGTCCTCGTTTACTAGGACCTTCTGCAAAAATTCCTTCAAAGCATCTTGGTGTAATTTGGACCTCTTTATCAACTCAAGGACTGATATCTTGGCCAACATTCGGTCCAAATGGTGCAACAAATCGTACTGTGTGTCAGGCAAAGGGTCCACTTCTTCATGATCAACAGCCTGGTACGGGAACTGGGGGTTGGGTGTGGGTGCACCAGTAGTGGGGTAATTCTGATGAAATAGGTGCCCGCTCCGAAGGGCAAGAATTTATGCCTGCACGGCATCGGATGGTTTGATAGGTCCAACGGGGTGGACAAGGGGTGTGAAAGTGGATGTTGCTGGCAAAATGGGGGTGATGGCGGGAGAGGCAAGCTTAATGGGACCTGCTGGAAGAACGATGGGTGAAGGGTTAGGCGCGGGGGTGACAATGGAGGGTGTAGTGGGTGTTGGTGTGGAGATGGGTGAAATGTTGGGCAATGCGGAGGGTAGGATGAGGGGTTTAGTAAGTGTGATGGTGGTTGTAGTGGCGGGTTGAAGGATAACAGGAGTAGAAGGAGAAGGGGAATTGCGGTAGGTGTGGTGGAGGGCCATGAGTTGGGCTAACGAGTCATCATCATAAGACCACCCAGTGTTAAGAGCTGGGCAATGAACAATATTAACCAGAGTTGGTGCCGACGGGTGAGGTAGTGGAGCGGGCGGATGGTTGGGCATCAGATTCTGATGAATCCCCAATTCCTGTGCAGGCTACTGCTGCTGTTGCTGCGGTGCTAGCTGTGGTGATGGCTGTTGTTTCTGTCGTGGCTGCTGTCTTCTGTCTTTGATATCTGTGATCACCTTGCACATCTCATCCTAGTCAATGCGCTGCCCTTCGTGTAGGTCATAGACAAGATCTCTAAATTGGAAGCATCTTTCGATTGTGTGCCCGGGCTGCTGGTGATAAATGCAGTATCTGGATTGGTCAACGGCCGAGTTCCAATTCGGCCGTTCTAGAGGAAGCTATATAGCCCCAATGGACATAAGGGCAGCGAAGATGCCGGGAAGGGTTTCTGGCAATGGGGGGTACTTGGCTCTCTTGGGACCTAGACATGCAGTTGCATAGCCAATTGGTGGAGGGACGTTGTGGTATTACGGTTGCTGTTGTGGCTGATGGGGAGCGCGGAAGAATGGTTGTGTATTTGGTGGAGTGGTGAACTGAGGGTTACGGGGAGGCTGCTGGAAACGAGGTAGAGCGGGTTGGTTGGTGGATTGGAAATTGACGGCTTGCACCTGTTCATTTGTCTAGACCCCCATGGTGACTGGCCCTTGAGGCTTTTTGGTGTATTTGGGTTTATGGGGTTCAAAGAGGGTATGAATAGGGGAATCCTTGAACTGGGTCTGGATGAACCTGGCCCTACTGTACAACTGGTGCATGTTAGCGATATCATTCATGGCCAAAATGTTTCTGAAGGTAGGGGTGGCATTGGAAATGAGGAGTTTAACCTTCTCCTCCTCCGGGATATGACCAGGCACACGAGCAGCCATCTGCCTCCATCTGTCAGCATATATTGAAAAATCTTCATCAGTCTTTATCTTTTCGGCCACAAGATCAGTGAATGAATATTTCGGGCCCACCCGGTCTTGAAATCTCTAAATAAATTTCTCATTCACTACCTTAAAGCTCTCCGCGTCCTCCAGCGGCAATGCATAGAACCACTCCAAGGCGACCCCATCTAATGAGCGGGGGAATAGATACGCCATGAGGCGATCGTCGTACTGGAATTGCACCGAATCATATAAGAAGTCCCTCACATGGATGTAAGAATTACTGTTCCCATCGTATTTCCGGTACGTGGGGTGTATTACCCCGAAATTTATATATATAATTTTGGAATTATAAAATAGTTTTCTAGAAATTATAAAGGCCTAAATAAAGAAATGAAGGATTATTGGATTAATAAGTCATTATAAGGCTCAATTAGGCTAATTAGGTAACCTAGCCTATCTAATTATTATCCAAAAGGTTAATGGACTAAGCCCTTTAAGTTTGGCCCATATTCTAGAAGGGTAATTAGCTTATTTACATATTTTAAGGATAAATACTAATTATATAAGATAATTATATGGATAAACAAATAAAAGAATTTTATCAAATTGAAACTCTATATATGTTACATGTAATGGTCTATCGGGCGACCGCCACAGACCTGTAACGCACCTAGACACGACCGTTACATCATGCAGATTCCGTAAGGTGAAGAAATTGCAAAAAGATTGGAACTTTGAAATCCTATCTACAACAGATCGACTTAGAGAAGCTTATAACATTACTAAGGACCCTTAAATATTAGGTTCTAGAAAATTAAGGACTCTAGAATCGATCTAATCTTCAAACCCTAGTCAAAACCCTATAAATAGGACCTAGTTCTAAACAGAGTGACCCTTACTTTTGCCTCGTGAAGAATAAAGGTAAAGAGTCATAAATTCGGGTAAGTTCTTTAGAAGCTTTTGTTTAGTATACTTTAGACTAATGGTTCTCCAAATTTCATGCTAGGAGATCAAGCAACCAAGGAGATAGAAGCTTCCAAAGTTGCTGATTCAACCTTAGCAACCCAGGAATCTGAACGTAAGTCCCCTGAAGATCCCGAGATTAAGACGACTAAACGAGATAATTAGAGTATGATCCTTTAGAAATTTTTGTTCCCAATAGTTTCATCTTCTTACCCTCAAAATTTCACATCCTTATTTCAAGAGGCTGAGGAAATAGAGCAGATTGAAGTTGCTGATTTATCACAAGAAGTACAAGGGACTAAGGGTAGCACCTAGCATCAAATTCGAAGTTTTAAGGTTCTAGAAGAGGTAGGTTACCTCATGATTGGAAAAAATAACTTGTTAGGAATAAAAGCCCTCTGATTGTGCTTGATTTCATGCATTATAGACTAAGAATTTCATGATTTCATAGTTTTATACATTCATGCATCTCTTAGCCCTAAATGGAAATAAAAAGGTATTATCTTGTCTATTCACTAAACCCTTGCATATAGTTGGCCTATGCATCGTTATCATGACTAGGAGAGTGGTAATATGTTGATTTCCAGGCATGTTATGTTTTCATAAACCTTCACTTTAGTTTACCGCCAACAGGTTCTCTAACGCACTAACGTGAGACCGTCACATAAATTTAACGGCCTTACGATAGACCATCACATCATGTTATGCTTTTATTTGTTCTATTGTCTCTGACGCACCCTAGCAGGAGCGTTACACCACTGTAACGGCCCCTTGATAAACTATCACACACTATAGCGCGCCTATCCTAGACCGTCAGACACCTGTGTTCTGTCAGCCCAAGGCAAAATAATAACCAGTTAAGTTTACTTATAAATAAGCTTAGATAGCTAAGTTTGGACCTATTATAATGACTTTGAGTTTAGTTTCTAATTCATAATCAAATTGCATGATTAATGTGTCTTAGGTTATTTTATGTTATGCTAATTTCATTGGCTAAAACTCTATAGTTTGTATTCTAAATCATGATTTTCCAAAGTTGTATTGACGGAGTTTTATCTTGGTTTCATGATGTTACACATTCTTTCTTATCTATAGAGTCATTTTTTTAAGTATATGGCACATATTCCGGTATGTTGTCCATTAGTTCACTTTGCACTATAGGAACACTATTCTTAGACATGAGGACCTCTCTATTGGATATTCCTTCCAATGGACTAGGAAATATTATTTCAAGGCCTCTGTAATTCTCCGCGAGCCTGGGATTCCCACTAGGACGCTGAGTTGGTTGTACCATTAAAGCCCATTGATTAGATTACACTATCGATGATTTTGGTTATCAGTAATGTAACGGCTCTATGTTGAAGCATCAGGCACAAGTAACGGCCCAATATATGACCGTCACATTCCACTGAGTCCGATTTCTTGGTTCTGGATTCAGACTAATGTAACGGCCCAATATTGGAGCGTCACATCATGTAACGGCCCAGTACACGACCGTCACACTACTTGAGTATTTTTACCCAAGGATTAACCAAGGGTTGATATTCCAAGGTTCTAGATAGACTCTTGATGATCTAGAACTTATCATATTGATCAAGAAACCTACTATAATGAATGGAAGATAAAGAACGTATCGTTATGCTACCGATTTATTTCCATAAGCAAACCTTGCTTAAGTCATTCTTGATTTTTCATGATTCTTATTGAAGCATTCATTCATTGAATTATTATTATCATAAGCTTATTTGAACTCATTATATTCTTGGCCATACTTTATTGTTATATGCGTGGAAAAAATTTGATTTATACTTGAAGATGCGATCGAGCACTGATTGTGTTCAAGGGCTCTATGCTAGTCCCCTCGGCTGATTGTCAGAAACATACTATTTTATAAACCATGGGGTATGATGCTACTGGCATCGCATTGCGCTGGGAGTACTTTCTCTATAAATAAGTGAAAATCCACGGCACGACATGACATTCTTGTACATGACTTTCTTGCTTGATATTCCACAGAAATTCACGAAGTACTTGCTCATAAGCAAAATATACTGGAGTGATGATTATGTGGCTTGCTAGCACATTCTCGATACATTCTTGATCATGAAAGGCCAATATCATGTTCTTGTTACATTCTTACTAGTTTGTATTTGTTCTCAATCTAACTTACATGATCATCTTGTTACTTTGGTTTAATCGCATGATTGATCGCATTCGCATGATTTTTACCTTAGTCTTTAGAGCTAAATTGTTAATTACTTTAATAGTGCCTTCACGTTGATGCGAAGATACCTACTGGGCAAGTGTGCTCATTATCTATTTCTAATCTTTTCAGGAGATGGAAGTGATTTGAATTCGGATTCGGGTTATACAAGTAGCGGGTCCGAGAGCGAATGAAAGTATTGTCAAGATTAGATTGAAGACTTAGGAAAGTCTATATTGTTTAGATTGGGTCTATGTAATTTTCCTATTTCTTGAGTCTAGTACATAATGGAAGTTGAATTAGTGATTGAAATTGAGGGTTTAATTTGATTATCAATGAAATAAAGTTGAAGTTTGAATATATATTGTGCAATTGCATCTTTATGTGTGTTTGTCTTGCGCTCTGATCGTTCTTGCTTGCAGGAGACTTACCATGTCGGTTGTTCGCACTCCTCGAGTTAGTCTTCCACTGTAATAAAGGCTCGGGGCATGACAGTTATGTTGGTATTAGAGCCTAAGTCTCATGACTTAGGAAGAAGAGTCATGTCATAGGAAAAGTCGAAGGTTTAAGGACCCCTGCCTATAAACTAAGGAAGAAATTTCCATACCCATGTGAGAATTGGGTAGAGCCCGGGATAAGATAGTTAATTAGTTTTAAGATTGATTTTCCTTCCAATTCCACGAGAAATAACGAGTTGTTATTTTTTCCTCAGGTACTCTTCAAATTTGTTCTCGTCCTGAATCTGTGCTATTTGACACTGGTGCCTCACATTCTTTATCTCTGCTACTTTTGCTAAAATATTACTAATCGCATCAGTTCCCTTACCTTCAGATCTTGCTATTTCCACACCCTTAGGTTCTAGAATAAAGCTTACCAACTATTATCCTGATAGCGAGGTGAGGTTAGAAGGTCATGATCTCCCAGCAAACCTAGTATGCCTTGACATGAAAGGTTATGATGCCATTTTAGGAGTAGATTGGCTTGTAGATCATGATGCTTATATCAATTGCCGAAATAGGATTATATCCTTTCGAAAGCCCGATTTTCCAAGATTCTATTTTCTTGGCATCAAGTACAAGAAGCATCCTACTATCATATCTTCTCTTCACGCTTACAAACTTATCTCGCAAGGATGTGAAGCTTTTCTTGCTTCCGTAATTATCACCGAATCTAAGGAGATTATCTTAGCAGATATTCCTATTGTAAATGAGTTCCCAGACGTGTTTCCATCAGAACTACCCAGTTTACCGCCCGAGAGGGAAGTGAACTTCACCATTGAACTCATTCCAGGAGTAGCACCTGTTTCTATAGCCCCTTACAGGATGTCCCCCACAGAACTCAAGGAATTGAAGAAGCAGTTGCAAGAACTTCTGGACAAGGGTTTCATCAGACCTAGGACATCCCCTTGGGGTGCGCCTGTTCTATTTGTCAAGAAGAAGGATAGTTCTCTCAGGCTATACATCAATTATCGACGACTGAATCAACTCACAAGTAAAAACATGTATCGATTGCCGTGTATTGATGAGCTCTTCGATCAGCTTTCGGGAGCATAATATTTCTCTAAGATTGACCTCAGATCAGGTTATCATCAGCTTAGAATTAAAGAAGAGGACATTTATAAAACAGCATTTCGAAGTCGTTATGGCCACTATGAATTCGTAGTGATGCCGTTTGGGTTAACTAATACCCCAGCAGCATTCATGCAACTTATGAACAATGTCTTCCAGCCATATCTGGACCAGTTCATCGTCGTCTTCATTGATGACATCTTGATATATTCCAAGACAAAAGAGGAACATGAACAACATTTGAAAATAGCTTTACAAACACTTAGAGAACACAAGCTTTATGCCAAGCTCAATAAGTGTGAATTCTGGCTCGAGGAAGTCTCATTCCTAGGCCACATTATTTCAAAAGAAGGTATTGCTGTGGATCCTTCTAAGGTAGAAGCTGTCAAGAATTGGAGTCGGCCAATGACTGTATCAGAAGTAAGAAGCTTTTTGGGTCTAGCTGGTTATTATAGGAGATTCATTAAAGACTTTTTAAAAATTACGGTTCCTTTAAAACCCTTTTGTCTGGTCAGAGGAATGTGAGAAGAGTTTCCAAACTCTTAAGAATCATCTTACAACAGCTCCTATTTTATCACTACTAATGGAGGGTGGTGGATTCGAAGTGTATACGGATGCGTCTGGCAATGGCTTAGGATGTGTTCTCATGCAGAATGGAAAAGTAATCTGTTATTCTTCAAGACAAATGAAACGCCGCGAGGAAAACTATCCCATACATGATCTGGAATTAGCAGCGGTTATTTTCACCTTGAAAATTTGGCGTCGTTATCTTTATGGAGAAAAGTTCACGGTCTACTCAGACCATAAAAGCTTGAAATATTTATTCTCTCAAAAGGAGCTTAACATGAGGCAGAGGAGGTGGTTAGAATATCTCAAAGACTTTGATTTTGCTATTCAATATCATCCTGACAAGGCTAATGCTGTAGCAGATGCACTCAGCAGAAAACCAATGGGTATGCTATCAAGTCTTATGATAAGTGTAACTAACCTTGTTCCTCAACTTGCCCAGTTGAACTTAGATATTGACATAAAGGAAGAAGATTGTTTCATAGCTAATATCCTAGCTCAACCTACATTGATAGAAGATCTAGTCAAGCTGCAAAATGATGATCCTATATTACTAAAAATTAAAGCCAATATGGAACAAAGGCCGGATTTTTCTATTTCCAATGACGGAAGATTGTTATTTAAGGGCCGAATATGTGTACCAGATCATGAGGCTATAAAGAAACTAATCCTAGATGAAGCGCATAATTCCAAATACACAATTCATCTAGGAGGAACAAAGATGTATCAAGATCTCAAAAGAAATTTCTGGTGGCCCAATATGAAGAAAGAAATAGTTGATTTCGTGTCTCGCTGTCTCACTTGCCAACAAGTAATGGCAGAGCATTTTAGACTCGCAAGTAAATTACACCCCTTGAGTATTCCCGAATGGAAATGGGAGAGTATAGGGATGGAGTTTATTATGGGTTTACCCCAGACTAGAGGTGGACACGCTGGAATATGGGTAATCATAGACCGATTGACTAAATCTACACACTTCATACCAATAAAGAGTCGATGGTCTGTGGATATTCTAGCAGCATTATACATAAAGGAGATTGTCAAACTACATGGTGTCCCCGTCACTATTATATCCGATAGAGATCCTCGATTCACATCACAATTCTGGAAGGGTCTACAACATTCACTAGGGACTAGATTAAATTTCAGCACAGCTTTTCATCCACAAACAGATGGTCAAACAGAAAGAACGAATCAGGTAGTAGAAGATATGCTCAGGGCTTGTGCTATCGACTTTGGAGGTAGTTGGCATGATCACTTGCATCTTGTAGAGTTTGCATATAACAAATAGCTATCAGGCTAGCATACAAATGACACCTTTTGAAGCTTTGTATAGAAAAAGTTGTCGATCACCAATATGCTGGAATGAAATAGGGGAAAAGCAATTTCTAGGCCCCGATCTTATCAGGGATTCTACAGAAAAGATCAAGCTCATTCAAGAAAGAATGAAAATGGCACAAGATAGGCAAAAGACTTATGCTCACAATCGAAGATGTGACTTGGAGTTTCAGGTAGGAGATCATGTATATCTAAAGGTTTCTCCAGGTCGTGGTATTCGAAGATTTGGCATTAAAGGAAAGCTAACTCCAAGATTCATAGGTCCGTTTGAAATTCTTGAACGGATTGGTGAAGTGGCTTACAAATTGGCTTTACCTCCACAATTAGCAGGAGTTCATGACGTATTTCACGTCTCTATGCTGAAGAAGTATGTATATGATCCCGACCAT
Source organism: Amorphophallus konjac (assembly GCA_022559845.1). Taxonomy (NCBI): domain Eukaryota; kingdom Viridiplantae; phylum Streptophyta; class Magnoliopsida; order Alismatales; family Araceae; genus Amorphophallus; species Amorphophallus konjac. The sequence continues at coordinate 154,427,608 of CM040120.1, read as the reverse complement.
ATTATTACTTATGCCAATTTGGAAATTCAGAAGGACATGACATACTAACAAATGACAATAAAGATTCTGGAACGGGAAGTGCGTCAACTAAGAAATAAAGTTATTCCTATGATCAAAATTCAATGGAAGAAAACATGGCCATATGAAGCAACTTGGGAAACCGAAGTAGCCATGCGGAAAAGATTTTCAAAATTATTTAACTGTAAGTACACTCTCCGAAATCCATATATTGAATTTAGGGACCAAATTATTCTAAGTGGGGGAGGGTGTAGTACCCCAAAATTTATATATAATTTTTTTGAATTATAAAATAGTTTTCTGGAAATTATAAAGGCCTAAATAAATTAATGAAGGATTATTGGATTAATAAGTCATTATAAGGCTCAATTAGGCTAATTAGTTAACCTAGCCTATCTAATTATTATCCAAAAGGTTAATGGACTAAGCCCTTTAAGTTTGGCCCATATTCTAGAAGGGTAATTGGCTTATTCACGTATTTTAAGGATAAATACTAATTATATAAGATAATTATATGGATAAACAAATAAAAGAGTTTAATCAAATTGAAACTCTATATACGTTACATGTAACGGTCTATCGGGCGACCGCCACATACCTGTAACGCACCTAGACATGACCGTTACATCCTGCAGATTCCGTAAGGTGAAGAAATTGCAAAAAGATTGGAACTTTGAAATCCTATCTACAAGAGATCGACTTAGGGAAGCTTATAACATTACTAAGGACTCTTAGAGATTAGGTTCTGGCAAATTAAGGACTCTAGAATCGATCTAATCTTCAAACCCTAGTCAAAACCCTATAAATAGGACCTAGTTCTGAATTGAGCGACCCTTACTTTTGGCTCGTGAAGAATCAAGGTAAGGAGTCATAAATTCGGGTAAGTTCTTTAGAAGCTTTTGTTTAGTATACTTTAGACTAATAGTTCTCCAAATTTCGTACTAGGAGATCAAGCAACCAAGGAGATAGAAGCTTCCAAAGTTGCTGATTCAACCTTAGCAACTCAGGAATCTGAACGCAAGTCCCCTGAAGACCTCAAGATTAGGATGACTAAACGAGGTAATTAGAGTATGATCCTTTAGAACTTTTTGTTCCCAATAGTTTCATCTTCTTACCCTCTAAATTTCACATCCTTAGGTCAAGAGGCTGAGGAAATAGAGCAGATTGAAGTTGCTGATTTATCACAAGAAGTACAAGTGACTAAGGGTAGCACCTAGCATCATATTCGAAGTTTTAAGGTTCTAGAAGAGGTAGGTTATCTCATGATTGGCAAAAATAACTTGTTAGGAATAAAAGCTCTCTGATTGTGCTTGATTTCATGCATTATAGACTAAGAATTTCATGATTTCATAGTTTTATACATTCATGCATCTCTTAGCCCTTAATGGAAATAAAAAGGTATTATCTTGTCTATTCACTAAACCCTTGCATATAGTTGGCCTATGCATCGTTATCATGACTAGGATAGTGGTAATATGTTGATTTCCAGGCATGTTATGTTTTCATAAACCTTCACTCTAGTTTACTGCCAGCAGGTTCTCTGACGCACTAACGTGAGACCGTCACATGAATGTAACGGCCTTACGATAGACCGTCACACCATGTTATGCTTTTATTTGTTCTATTGTCTCTAACGCACCCTAGCAGGAGCGTTACACCACTGTAACGGCCCCACGATAAACCGTCACACACTGTAACGCACCTATCCTAGACCGTCAGACACCTCTGTTCAGTCAGCCCAAGGCAGAATAATAACCAGTTAAGTTTACTTATAAATAAGCTTATATAGCTAAGTTGGGACCTATTATAATGACTTTGAGTTTAGTTTCTGATTCATAATCAAATTGCATGATTAATGTGTCTTAGGTTATTTTAAGTTATGCTAATTTCATTGGCTAAAACTCTATAGTTTGTATTCTAAATCATGATTTTCCAAAGTTGTATTGACGGAGTTTTATCTTGGTTTCATGATGTTACACATTCTTTCTTATCTATAGAGTCATTTTTTTAAGTATATGGCACATATTCCGGTATGTTGTCCATTAGTTCACTTTGCACTATAGGAACACTATTCTTGGACATGAGGACCCCTCTATTGGATATTCCTTCCAATGGACTAGGAAATATTATTTCAAGGCCTCTGTAATTCTCCGCGAGCCTGGGATTCCCACTAGGACGCTGAGTTGGTTGTACCATTAAAGCCCATTGATTAGATTACACTATCGATGATTTTGGTTATCAGTAATGTAACGACTCTATGTTGAACCGTCAGGCACAAGTAACGGCCCAATATATGACCGTCACATTCCACTGAGTCCGATTTCTTGGTTCTGGATTCAGACTAATGTAACGGCCCAATATTGGAGCGTCACATCATGTAACGGCCCAGTACACGACCGTCACACTACTTGAGTATTTTAACCTAAGGATTGACCAAGGGTTGATATTCTAAGGTTCTAGATAGACTCTTGATGATCTAGAACTTAACATATTGATCAAGAAACCTAATATAATGAATGGAAGATAAAGAACGTATCGTTATGCTGCCGATTTATTTCCATAAGCATAACCTTGCTTAAGTCATTCTTGATTTTTCATGATTCTTATTGAAGCATTCATTCATTGAATTATTGTTATCATAAGCTTATTTGAACTCATTATATTCTTGGCCATACTTTATTGTTACATGCGTGGAAAAAGCTTGATTTATACTTGAAGATGCGATCGAGCACTGATTGTGTTCAAGGGCTCTATGCTAGTCCCCTCGGCTGATTATCGAAAACATACTATTTTATAAACCATGGGGTATGATGCTACTGGCGTCGCATTACGCTGGGAGTACTTTCTCTATAAATAAGTGAAAATCCACGGCACGACATGACATTCTTGTACATGACTTTCTTGCTTGATATTCTATAGAAATTCATGAAGTACTTGCTCATAAGTAAAAGATACTGGAGTGATGATTATGTGGCTTGCTAGTACATTCTCGATACATTCTTGTTCATGAAAGGCCAATATCATGTGCTTGTTACATTCTTACTAGTTCGTATTTGTTCTCTTTCTAACTTACATGATCATCTTGTTACTTTGGTTTAATCAGATGATTGATCGCATTCGCATAAATTTTACCTTATTCTTTAGGGCTAAATTGTTAATTACTTTAATAGTGCCTTCATGTTGATGCGAAGATACCTACTGGGCAAGTGTGCTCATTACCTATTTCCAATCTTTTCAGGAGATGGAAGTGATTTGAATTCGGATTCGGGTTATACAAGTAGCGGGTCCGAGAGCGAATGAAAGTATTGTCAAGATGAGAGTGAAGACTTAAGAAAGTCTATATTGTTTAGATTGAGTCTATGTAATTTTCTTATTTCTTGAGTCTAGTACATAATGGAAGTTGAATTAGTGATTGAAATTGAGGGTTCAATTTGATTATCAATGAAATAAAGTTGAAGTTTAAATATATATTGTGCAATTGCATCTTTATGTGTGATTGTCTTGCACTCTGATCGTTCTTGCTTGCAAGAGACTTACCATGCCGGCTGTTCGCGCTCCTCGAGTTAGTCTGCCGCTGTAATAAAGGCTCGGGGCATGACATGGGGAGCTCCGACTGAGAGGGAAAACGAATGTTATGGAAGCTAGGAACTGGGACATCAGCCAAAGACTGTGGGCCGACCTACTTTTGGAGGAGGTCAAGATGTTGTTGCATGGCAACCCACTTATCGAGGAGCTCCTGCTCTCGGGATGGAGGGGGTAAAGCAATGGGAGCGGACTCGGTGTGAGGTGCTAGGGTAAGTAGATGAAGATGGAAGCCCATAAGAGGGATATGGAGCCAAGGAAGGACCCATACTCGAGTAAGTCAAGGGGGCGGCCCCAGCCTGAGGGCGCACAAGGTCAACCGGGCCCGCAAGGGCCTGTGGCATTGGTGGAATGGACCCATAAGGGTCAATCTGAGAATATGGAAGGAGCTCGGCTTTCCCTCTATCAAGAGCCTGATGGGACGAGTTAGAAGGCTAGCCCGCCTCTAGATTTGAAAATTGAAGAACCCTAGGCTGGATCGGGGTTAACTCAATTAGGGCGATAGAGGAAGCTTTGGGCCCATTAACCATGTGACTGGGAAGCAGAGGTGGCAGCGAGACCCCGCTGCGACGTAGAAGATGGTGGTGCATCTGACCCCTGTAAAGCTTGCTGGAGGACCTGAAGTTGGGCCGGATCCAACTGGGCCATCATCTGGAGGATCTGACCGGCAGAGCCTTGAGTAGGAGGATGGAAAAGGGAGGGTTGACCACCCTCAATGACAGCAGATAGTGGAGGGGCGGACCCCTGACCAATGACCCTGGGTTGGTCCTCTAGGAGGCCCTGAGGAAGAGACTCCTCATGGGGATGCGAAAAGTCATAAGATGACATGGTGGAATCAAATAGTGGATTGAGATAGGAAATGAAGGAAGGGTTGTTCCTAGGAGAAGATCCTATGAACGGAAAACAACTCCACATGCAACGAGGTACCTAACACAAAGATGATAACACAAACAATAAGCACACCTAATAGGATGACTAAGAAAATGCACAAACAAAAGAGGAGATAAGAGGCAACCAAAGTCAATCAAGTTATGATGATTGACGAAAAATTTTAACTTGTTTTTCCCCTTTCGAACCTTAATGATTTGAATTAGATCAAAGTTCTCTCCAAAATAAGAATCCTAAATGGGAGTGGATTTGGGGACTTGGTTGACTCTATGTGTACACTCTCTCTCACGGATGCAACCTAAACACTGGGTGGCGAAGGTACAACCTGCCCAACGTCTGTGTGGGAATCCACGGCTCACGGAGGCTTACGGAGGTCCCTGATAGGATCACCTAGTCGACTCCAAGGAATATAGAGGCGAGAGGATCTCCTACTAAGGTAGGTATACAACTAATATGATAAAATATATGGCCCTATGTGCACCAGAGTGCATGCAAACTCTAGTCTAAAAGCTAACAAGCAATGATCAAACAAGGATATGAATATGATGACAATAGTATAAACATGAATGACAAGCAGGGGGAGAATAACACCCAAAATAAGTAGCAAGATGATGAATAACAAAGCACAAGTGGCAATCTCGGGGTGTACTGAAGTAAAATAACGGTCTGATGGGAGACCGCACAGGAGTGAGACGGTCCTGGGAGGACCGAAATATGCCAGGGAGCCACGAACACAAACAACAGTCTAAACAGAACAGTAACAGAGATGGTAAGCGCATACCTGAGTGTTATAAACGGTCTGATGAATGATTGTCAGCTGCATAAAATGGCCCTGATGGGATCGCAACAACTAATAGACACAGAAAGCAAATGACAAGAACTAAGCGGAGAGAAACATACCTGAGATAGAAAGGGGCGGTCTATCAACCAACCGCTGGATACCAGAAATAGCCCAAAGAGGACCGCAATCAACTCAGAGAACAGAAATGGCGGTGAACAAAATGGACAATCCGTGGGGACCCAAAACGACTCAAACAATGACAGAGGAGTAGGTCAGTAATATTAGAAGCACGATGGGCATAAGGGGTCCCACCATGATCACCAAAAAAGGGGATGTAGATAGGTTTTATTTCTGATCTAAAGGAAAAGAAGGAATGGAGTGTGTGTGAATGGATGTGACTAATATGGCATCAAACTAAACATAGAAGGACACAAAAAGCAATGAAATCAAACATCCACACATGCTATCAAGTTGTGATCGCCACCAAGATATATAGTGCGAAGAAGGATGCACTACATACCTTGGAAAGGGGAGAAGATGAAGACACTCGCCAAAAAAAAAGATGCAGCGCTAGTACAGGATGAAGACGGTCTGGAGACGACCGCTGAAAGGGGAAGACGACCGGTCGATAGGCCGCTTCTGGCGTTGGAATAGTACGCGGGAAGAAGACACGGGCGTCAGAGTCAAATGGTTTCTAGTCAGCCGCATACACCAGATAGACTGTCTAAGGAAGACCGCTTTCCCAAGTGAACGGTAAGAGGTAGACCGCAACAGCTTCTAGCTCCCAAGCCGGGGAACTTGATCCTCCACCCCTTCCGGCTGGCCAGGAGGAATGGGCCTCGCATTTAAGCACTTGCTGACCTGCAAAACAACACAAATGACAGGCAACAATGACCCCAAATTAGTTTATGAAAGTGTAGTATCTATAATTGGGAACTATGAAGAGAGCACATGATTGAAAAGGGAAGTACCTGGGGGTTGGGTTTTTTAACCCCTGTGGGGCATGAAAAATAATGGGAGGTTGTGGAAATGACAAAATGCCAGTGAAAAATGTAGAGAAAACGAGGGAGAATGATGAATAAATGACTCGAATAGTGGCCAAAAAAGAACTTAAGCTATGACTCAAAACGTGAAAGAAATAGACTACTCATTGAACCAAAGGCTTAGAGGACGTAGAAAGCCTTTCTCTCTAGTTGGACTTCACTCAACAAAGTGGCAGCACCTCAACGTCGACTTAGATCTCCCCCCCCCCCGTGGCCATGACTCAAGGGTTCTATTTATAGACCCTTGAAACCCTAGCTCAAATGTAGGGCTTTATGGGCCGGAATTAGACTTGTACTATGTTGATAAAATGGAGATAATACTCCCAAGTTTTATCAGGATCAAATGGCGCTTGAGTTGGCTGAGAATCTGCGGAGAAATCCATGGATCAAGCAAGGGGTCTGACCACGGATAGAGAGAGAAACTGCCCGTCGATGCAGGAATCTCGGTTGAAAGAAACAATCCATTGATAGACCACCCATTGTGCTAAGCGGCCTATCAAATGACCGTTATGCATCTGGCCGGTAAAAAATAAAAATAAGATAAATGCGCCCATTTATCCGAAGACCAAGTCAAAAGGAATTCCCGCCAAATAGAAATGGTCTTTTGACAGACCGCCACCTGGCTCAACGGTCTATTGCCTTACCGCTTTTACCCTTGTCGTTGAAAGATAAAACAAGATAAATCCACTTAATTATCCACTGATCAAGTCAAACAGGCATTCTCGCCAAGTAGAAACGGCTCTCGGAAGACCGCCACAATCACGGGATGGTCTATCGTGAGACCTTTTATAAAAGTAACAGGTTGACTCATAAAATGACAGGTCAACGTAGGGAGCACAAACGGTCACTCAACAGACTGCCACCTTCCTGAAAATGGCCTATCACGAAACCGTTATTTAAGGTGATCATTGGAAAAGAGCAAATAAGAGGCAAGTCGGCACACTCAATCCAAAGACCTAGTCGAACCAAATTTCACTAAGTCCAAACTCGAGAAAACATAGGAGCAAACCCCAGCCAGGGAGAAAGTGACCCATAAAATCGGCCCAAAACCATCTGAAAAATGGCCCAATGAGTAATGTACAGCCTTGGGACATCATAAATAAAGGTAAGAAAATAGCCCAACTCAAAGGTAAAAAATGGGTGTCAGCAGATACTACATGCTTGGAATTCTTGATAGCTTTACATGACTATCTTGAAACTTGCTAGTTAATCTATATTACTTCTCATTATTTCACTCTTGACATTATCTTATGTTCATGCAGAGCTATACTTGCATTCATGTAACATGTAATTTACTGAAAGTAAGCTTGTACTTGAGATATAATACCTACTGAGCGTTCGCTCACTCTAATGTTTCCTCTATTTTCTAGATAATTCTGATGACGAAGATCATTCGGATGGGAATGGACACGAGTGAAGAGAGTAGAACCGTTCCGGTTGTTGAAGCTGCTACCTAGTCATGTCTTTTTCCTATTTGCTTTAGTCATTATTGTACTTTCCCTTTTTTGGTCTAGTGGATTATGTACTTGAAATATTTGGTTTATTAATGGAATAAAGGACTTGGTTATTATCTCTATTTTTACGCACTCTGTCTATATATCAAATTTCCTTATGCTCTGATTGACATGATCGATATAAACTCGTCACGCGTACCGGGTTCCTTTCGTGCTCGAGGCGTCATAGTTTTTATGGTATCAGAGCCTAGGTTATTCTAGTTACCTAGGAACCCAAGTCCAAGGATAGGTTGTTCCTTATACCCAGTGAGATGGGTAGCACCATGGGTTAAGTCAACATAGGACGTCCAACCCTATAGTTAAAATACGAAACTAATTAGACTTAAATTCTCTTGTAGGACCATGGCTGCCAAGAGAGCACAATGGCGCGATATGCAACGCACCGTTCATGGCCTTACACAAGCGCTACAACAAGTGGCGCAAGGGGGAATGAATCGTGGAGCGGGTGATCTCCACCGTAGTTTTTGCAACATGAACCCGCCAAAGTTCACTGGCACGTCCGACTCCGATGACGTCGAGAATTGGATCAAGGAGATCGAAAGGATATTCCGTGTGATGCAATGCATAGATAAGGAGAAAGTGATTTTAGCGACTTTCCAACTAGAGCGGGACGCTCGCTTCTGGTGGGAATCGATGGAAGCTACTTTACCCCATGAGCAAGTTACGTGGGGTGAACTTGTTGATCATTTCAACAACAAATATTTCTTGGATCGTATCGAAGAGAAGAAAGCCACAGAGTTTGTCGCGCTTAAGCAAATGACTTTATCGGTGGCCGAGTACGCGGCCCAATTCTCTAGGCTGTCAAAGTATGCACCACATCTGGTGTGTACCGAGAAGATGAAGGCTCGAAAATTTATTAATGGGCTTCGTCCATAATACATCACTCAACTGGCGCCGATGAATATTCAAATTTATTCGGAGATGGTAAGGCGAGCCTAGTTGCTAGAATATGCCACGGAGCTGTCTGACCGGATCCGTGGGAGAGAAAAGAAGGAGCACGTCACAAGCTCCGGCTCATTCAAACCTACCTTCAACAAGAAGAGATCCAATGACAGAGGTGATTCTTCTAAAGACAAGAAGATCAAGAAGGGTAGCAAACCTTTTTCTATCACTACCACACCTTCTAAGGACATCGATGAACTCTCCATTGTGGAAGTCTGGAGCACCGAATTCTCGATTGTCCGTTGCTGAGTGAATAAACCAATAAAGAGGAAAAGGGCCCCGCAAAGAAGCAAGGCCGTCTACAAGCACTTCAAGAGGAGGAGCAAAATGAAGGCGGACTCGTGGAAGGTATCTTAACTGTATGCTCTAATTATGCCTTAGTTTTATTTGATACCGACGCGACACATTGATTCATCTCTCAAAGATTTGCCAAAACATTGCCTATGGAACTTGTCTTGTTGGATTTGGAACTAGTTATTTCTACCCCAATCAGAATTGGTTTCGAAATTACACATTATTACTCAGGAACTGGGGTATTAATCAAAGGACAAAATTTTCCTGCCAACCTAGTCTGCATGGACATGGAAGGCTATGATGTCATCCTAGGAGCCGATTGGCTAGCTACACGCACGGCAGTCATAGACTGTCGAAAGGGTAAAGTAACCTTTCAAGAGTACCCAAAGCTTGTCTACACTGGTCCCCAAAATCGAGGCAAGTTACCCCTTATTTTGGCTCTCCGAGCTAGCAAACTCCAAAAAAGGGGTGTATGGCTTTCATAGCATTTGTGACTGCCACGGAAGTTAAGGAGTCCAAGCTTTCAGACATCCGTGTAGTCAGGGAGTTTCCAGACATATTTTCGGAGGATTTACCCAATTGATGAATTATTTGATCAAATATCAGGAGCTAAATTTTTTTTTGAAGATTGATCTCAGATCGGGATACCACCAATTGAGAATCAAAGATGAGGATATTCACAAGATGGCTTTTCGAAGCAGGTATGGGCATTACAAATTTACGGTTATGCCTTTTGGACTAATGAATGCCCCTATAGCTTTTATGCAGTTGATGAATAGCATATTCCGGCCTCATCTAGATCAATTTGTTGTGGTCTTTATTGATGATATATTGATCTATTCAAAGTCTGAGGAAGATCATGAAGAACATTTAAGAACTGCATTGCAAATATCAAGGAAGAATCAACTTTATGCCAAGCTTAGTAAATGTGATTTCTGGCTCGAGGAGGTATCTTGCTTAGGGCATGTGATTTCAAAAAATGGAATTTCAGTTGATCCATCAAAAGTCGAGGCAGTGAAGAATTGGGAAAGACCTACCAATGCAACCGAGATCCGTAGCTTCTTGGGTCTAGTTGGTTATTACCTGTGATTTATAAAGGACTTCTCTAAGATCGTTGTCCCTCTTACTAGGTTGACACGCAAGGAGATTACTTATGAGTGGAATGAAGATTGTGAGAGAAGCTTTCAAGCCTTGAAGGATCATCTGACGATTGCTCCAGTCTTAGCATTACCAGCTGAAGGAGAGAGAGAAGTTTGAGGTTTACACCGATGCATCGGGTATTGGCCTTAGATGCGTACTAATGCAACAAGGGAAGGTCATTGCCTATTCTTTCCGACAACTGAAGAATCACTAGGAGAACTACCTGGTTCACGACCTAGAGTTGGCCGCAGTAGTGTTTGCTTTGAAGATCTTGAGACACTATCTCTACGGAGAGCAGTTTACCGTGTACCTTGATCACAAGAGCCTCAAATATTTATTCTCACAAAAGGAATTAAATATGAGACAAAGGCATTGCTGGAATATCTCAAGGACTTCGACTTCACTATACAGTATCATCCCAGAAAGGGTAATCCTGTAGCCGATGCCCTTAGTCAAAAATCGAGAGCGCTAATAGCTAGTTATATGATCCAAGAGTGGAGAGTGTCAGAATAGTTCTCCAAGCTTAACATCAACATAGATGAAGAGAGGGGATGTGTGACCTTATCTCACATAAGTTTGCATCCTGATTTACTCTCTGAGATCAAGGAACCGCAAGACAACGACCCGGTGTTAGTAGAAATAAAGGGCAGGCTAGAAGAGCACCCTGATTTCAAGCTAGCATCAGATGGAAGATTATTGTTCCGAGAAAGGACATGTGTGCCGGACCATCCCGAGATGAAGACAAAGATCTTAGAGGTAGCACATCGATCAAGGTACACAATTCATCTTGGAGCTACAAAGATGTACCGGGACTTGAAACAGACCTTTTGGTGGCCCAACATGAAAAGGGAGGTAGCAGACTTTGTGTCCCGATGCCTCACATGCCAACAAGTCAAGGCGGAACACCAAAAGCCTACCGGTAAATTACATCGTCTAGACATTCCCAAGTGGAAATGGGAAGATATTGGAATGAACATCATCATTGGTTTGCCTAAGTCTAAAGGCGGACATGATGGAATATGGGTGATCATAGATCGATTGACCAAATCAGCACACCTCTTGCCCATCAAGAGCCGATGGTCGATCGATGTTCTAGCTATCTTATATGTAAAAGAGGTCATGAGATTACATGGAGTTCCTATTTCTATCGTGTCTAACCGAGACCTATGTTTTACTTCTCAATTTTGGAAGGGTCTATAACACTCCTTTGGGACAAGACTCAACTTCAGTACTGTCTTTCATCCCCGAATAGACGATCAAATAGAGAGAACCAATCAGGTCGTGGAAGACATGTCGAGAGTATGTGTTATGGATTACGGTGGAAGCTGGCATTATCACATACCCCTGGTAGAATTTGCTTACAACAATAGTTATCAGGCAAGTATTCAGATGGCACCTTTTGTGACTTTATTTGGAAGGAGTTGTCACTCACGTACATTGATGGGAATCAACATCGGGCACTAAAATTTTGTTTTTACATTTGTATCCTTTAGTTGCATTTATATCCTTGGGTTAATTGGTTTGCAATTGTATGGTAATTATAAGCCAATATGTTAGTCCTTAGGAATCTTTGGATTTCTTTGCAAAAAGTCAGTAGGTCCAATAGGGTCCCCCACCCTCTTTCCCATTGGTCCTCCTAATATCATGGGCCCTATGGGGTGGTCTTTGGTCCATGGGAGGACTTGGACCAAGGGGACAAAAAGAAGAAGAAAATTCAAAATCCCCCCCCCTTCTCAAAGGGGCGCCCCCCTTTTATAGTTTTTTAATGCATGTTGTATTTTTTTTATTTATGGTCATTTGACCACATGGGAGAACTATTTCATATCCCTTGTTTGCCCCTCTCTAACCGTAGATCTAGGGATAGTTTAGGTCTTTTATCTATTTCTATATAAGCTTGTATTTCCACAATTCATAGAATTAATGATGAAAAAATTATTTTTTTTTGGTGAAGCACCCAAGGGCGCATCCCCTCTCTCTCATCTCTCCCCCTTGGAGCAGTGAAAACTCATAGCTTCAGAGGTGTGAAGCCTCCCTATCAACCCCTCTCTGAGTGAGAAGCTCAGCACCTCCGCCGCCGTCGCCATCGAGCCGCCGTCGCACCACCATCGTCACTTCGTTGGAATTCTGTCCACCCCTAGACAGTAAGCCATTACCAGAATTTTATCTCTCAATCAGGAAATCTGATCGCTCCCAAATTTTGAAGGTGAGTTCCCCACGAAATCCCCTCTCTCCAAAAAAATTTCCAGGTTATTCCTCCACCGTTTGCCCCCCGTTCCACCATATTCTTCCCTGGTCTACACAATCGGTCCCTGTGCAGATTTTCCAGCAACCCATCTCTTTGCCCTTTTCACCCCCTTCCCAATTTCAGATCGATCTGCATTTTGGACTGTGTTTTCTGTCCACCAAATCCTTCTTTCACAAATTTTATTATGATTATATGAATTTGTTTACCCATCCAAAGAATCACTGCAAAATCAGGAATCTGCTCTGTCTTCTGCAGTCCAGATTCGACCACCCCGTGTTATAAAATCTATTTCCCCTCTCAAACCACCTCAGAAAATTACAAACAAATTACCTCATATTCCTTACTTTCCCCACTATCTTTCATAAAAATCCCAAGTCCAAAATTCTCTGTTTGTGCCACGGTCAACTCTCTTCTTCAGGCAGATCCCAATCTGCCAGATCTATTCTGAGACTGAAAACCTTCATGTTCTAAAATTCCCTCACGGAAAGTACAGAGGTAGGAAAATTCCTTTAATGCCAGTTGGTTGAATATCTCCAAGCTAGCTTCGTAAAGGCGCTTGTTTCACGTTGATCCAATGTCGAACCTGATCGCAGTAATTTTTACCGACGGGTCGCGCAATTCTAAAACTACAACACAGGCTCGGGGCAGCAACCTGCAACAACTGACGAGCTGAGCCGACCCACCTTTCACAAGGTGTTCCAGTCCAACCACCTTCCAGGGAGCGATCCTCCAGGAGTCCCCTTCGCAACGGGACCAACCCCACCCCAATCAGCCGTCCGATCAGAACGTGGTCCCCACAAGCGTCAGCCCGTGCCGTCCGGACAGCACCAACGTAGCGGTCCAAATCGCTACAGGTCAAACCAAGTTCACTATTCCCTGGTCGTTGTTGTCGCCCTTTACCTCCCTGCGTGGAGTGGGCCATAAAATCTTTGCTGTAATTAAATTATACCATTGTACTGGGAATACATGTCTTGGCCGGGATCACCTTCCCCACGCCCGGTAGCATGGTGGTATCGTGTCCGCTCCCCTCTCGGCAATTTGCTTTACTCGTATATATTTCTATATGCCGCTGCTTGCATGTGATTGGTCCTAGCTTTTTAAAATAATCTTAATCACCACTGTGAGAAGGAGAGCAAACCCGTCCTGTGACTCGATCTGAGCACGCGGAAAAGCCGATACCTGAGACTCATTGCCGGTTTCTCAACCGCACAGATCCACGCGTTTCTCTCGCTTAGGGACATTCGCGAGCTAGAGTCTCTTGTTGTCTCGAGTCGCATCCCGTCATGCATCAAATTGGTATCAGAGCTAAGTTGAGTCTAGGGTTGTCGGTCCAAGGTGTCGCATTACATTTCTATACCCGGTATATCAAAAGGTGTTTCCAGAATAATAGGTTATGCCTATTGGGAAAGTAGCACACTTGCGTGAGTGCTATCTTCGGATCAAACCTCCGCCACATATCGGATATGGGTTGAGTATAGGTTTCTATTCGAGTCCAGACTTTACCCCTTTTTACCATTTAGAGTCGTGTCTAGGTGCTTGAATTAGTCTTGCATAAAAAGTTTTGCATAAAGAAAAAAAAGAAAACAAAGAGACACTTGCACTTTGTTCCATTGCATGCCCAATCTTAGGGGATCCAATTCCCCTCTCTTTTGCAACCCTGGCCAACCCCTACGCCCAAGGCCCAAGGCTTTCTTCATTGGTTAAAACGGTGCATACCCTTATGGATAGGATGGACAAGCGTTGTCACACCCCGAGCCTTTATTACTGCGGAAGACTAGCTCAAGGAACGTGAACAGTTGGCATGGTAAGTCTCTTGCAAGCAAGAATGATCAGAGCGCAAGACAACCACACATAACAAAATGCAATTGCACAATAATTTACTCAAACTCCAACTTTATTTAATTAGTAATCAAATCAAAATATTCAAATACAATAACTTTTCAACTTTCTTCAATCCATCAGACTCAAGAAAAAAGGAAAATTACAAAGACTCGATCTAAAGAAGATTGACTTTCCTAAGTCTTCACTCTCATTTTTGATATGACTCTCATTCGCTCTCGGACACACTACTTGAATAACTCGAATCCGAATTCGAATCACTTCCATCTCCTGAAAAGATTGGAAATAGGTAATGAGCACACTTGCCCAGTAGGTATCTTCGCATCAACATGAAGGCACTATTAAAGTGATTTAACGTTTTAGCTCTAAAGAAAATAAAGTGAAATCATGCGAATGCGATAATTCACATGTAAATAACCAAGGTAACAAGACGATCATGTAAGATAGATTGAGCAAGTATGAATTAGCAAGAATGTAATAAGAACATGATATGGCTTTTCATGATCAAGAATGTATCGAGAATGTACTGCAAACCACGTAATCATCACACCAACATCTTTTGGTTATGAGCAAGTATTTGGTGAATTTTTGTGGAATATCATGTAACAAGCAAGAAAGTCATGTGCGTCTATATGTCGTGCCGTGGATTTTTCACTTATTTATAGTGAAAATACTCCCAGTGCAATGCGACGCCAGTAGCATCATACCCCATGGTTTACAGTATGTTTCCGACAATCAACCGAGGGGACTAGCATAGAGCCCTTGAACACAATCAGTCCCCGATCGCATCTTCAACTATAAATCAAACTACTTCCACGTTTCAAGCAATAAAATATGGCTAGTAATATAACAAGTTCAATAAGTTCATGATAACAATAATTCAATGAATGTACGCTTCGCTTAAGAATGCGATGGATCAAGAATGACTTAAAATAATGTTATGCTCATGGAAATAATTTGACAGCATAACAGTGCATTCCTTATCTTCCATAATTTAAAATTCAGTATCTTGAACAATATGACAAGTCCTAGACCATTAACAATCCATCTAGGAACTTTGGAATTCAAACCCTTGGGTCAAACCTTGGGTTAAAGTACTCAGAAATTGTGGCGGTCAATTAATGGGCCGCTACATGAACGTGACAGTCTAGTATTAGACCGTTAGAATGGGCTGAATCCAGAAAGAATAAATTGGACTCAGTAATGTGACGGTTGAATACTGGACCGTTAGATGTGCCTTATGCTCGAGTAATAGGCCGTTACATGGACAGAATTCAAAACTTCGGTAGTACTTTTCTAGATAATTGGGCTTTAATGGTACAACCAACTCAGCGTCCTAGTGGGAATCCCAGGCTCACGGAGACTTGCGGAGGCCTTGAAACAAGATTTCCTAGTCTATTGGAAGGAATATCCAATAGAGAGGTCCTCAAGTTCAAGAATGTGTTCCTATAGTGCAAAAGTGTAACTAGTGGACACGTACTGGAGTATATGCCATGTACTTAAAGAAAATGACTCTATAGACGAGAAAGAATGTATAACGATGTGAAACCATGATAAACTCCGTCAATACAACATTTAAAATCATGCTTTTAATACAAAACTATAGATTTTAGCAAATGAAATTAAAATATGCTTAAAATAACTCAAGGTGCATTAGACATGCAATTTCTATCATGAATCAATTAATAAACTCAGTCATGAAAACATGTCAAAACTTAGATATCTAGGCTTTATTTATAAGCTAAGTTGACTATTTTCAATTCTGTCTCGGGTTGACAGATCACAGTATTCTGACGGTCTAATATGGGGGCGTCATAGTGCTGTGACGATTTATCGTGGGGCCGTCAGAGTGTTGTAACGCTCCACTTATAGTCCGTTAGAGTTTACATGGAACTCAAGTATAAGAGGGTGTGTGACGGCTTATCGTAAGACCGTTATATGCCTCTGACGGTCGAAGTATAGACCGTTAGAGCCCTGTTGATCGTACATAGAAAATAAAAGACTATGATTGAAACATGTCATGTTTAAAAAGACTTAACTACTCTAGTCATGACAAAATGAAGTAAAGGCCATCTAGATGCATAGGTTGCAGTGAATTAACAAGAGAATATCTTTTATCTTTAATTTAGGCTAAAGATGTGCATGTATGCATAGACCTACTAAAACATGAAATTCTTGGCCTACACTGCATGAAATCAAGTAAAATCAGAGGACTTTTATCCCTAACATGATATTCTTGCCGTTCATGAGATGACCTACCTCTTTACAAGCTTCTATACTTCAAATTTGGGTCTGCAAAGCACGCCCTAATCCTTCCCTTCCTGTAGGTTTTCAGCAACTTCACGCTGTCCTAACTCCTCAATCTCTTGACCTAAAGATGTGAAATTTGGAGGGTATAAATATGAGACTACTTGGAACAAAAAGTTCTAAAGAACCAACTTCTAAATACCTCGTTTAGATGTCCTAATTTCCTGTTCTTCAATGGACTTTTGCTCAGATTCCTGGGTCGCTATGGTTGAACCAGTAACTTTAGAAACTTCTAACTCCTTGGATACTGGATCTCCTAGCATGAGATTTTGGGAGCTATTAGTCTAAAGTATTAGAAACAAAAGCTTCTAAACAACTTTCCAAAATTATGACTCCTTACCTTGATTCTTCACGAGCCAAAAGTAAGGGTCACCCAGTCCCAATATGGGTCCTACTTATAGAACTTTGCTAGGGTTTCATGGATTAGGTCGATTCTAGAGTCCTTAGTTGGCCAAAACCTGATCCTTAAGAGTCCTTAGTAACCCTACATGTTCTCTCAATTAGGTCTCTAGCAGATAGGATCCCAAAGATTAATCTTTTTACTTGTTCTTCCACTTACGGAATTAGTCAGAATGTAACGGTTGAGTCTTGGTGCGTAAGAGCCCTGTGGCGGTCGCACGATAGACCGCTACAGCTATTGTGCACAGAATTCAAACTTAATAAAACTCTTTTATTGTTTTATCCACATAATTATCTAAAAAAGGGTATTTATCCTTATATTCTGAGGATAAATTAATTAGCCTTCTTGAATATGGGCCAAACTTAATGGGCTTGGTCCTTAACTCCTTTGGGCTTTATTTATCAAAGCAGGATTAATTTTTTAACATAATTGGGCCTTATAATTGCAATATCAATTTTTAAGTTCATTTAAGCTTTATAAATTCCGAATAAATTCTAAAAAATTATTAAAATAATCTAAAAATTATTTATATAAATTTTGGGGCACTACACCCTCCCCCACTTAGAAGAATTTGGTCCCCAAATTCAACACATGGATTATATGGAGAGTGTACTTACAGTTGAATAGTTCCGAGAATCTTTTCCGCATGGCTTCTTCTGTTTCCCAAGTTGCTTCAAATGGCCATGATTTCTTCCACTGAATATTGACCATAGGAATAGCTTTATTCCTTAGTTGATGCACTTCCCGTTCCAGAATCTTTATTGGTGTTTACTCGTACGTCATATCCTTCTGAATCTTCAGATTATCGTAAGTGATAACATGGTACGGATCATATACATACTTTTTCAGCATAGAGATGTGAAATCATAAACTCCTGCTAATTGTGGAGGTAAAGTCAATCTATAAGCCACTTCACCGACCCTTTCGAGAATTTTAAAAGAGCCAATGAACCTTGGAGTTAGCTTACCTTAGATGTCAAATCTTCGAATACCATGACCCAGAGAAACCTTCAGATACACATGATCCTACCTGAAACTCCAACTCGCGCCTTCGATTATCAGCATAAGATTTTTGCCCATCTTGTGCCATCTGCAATCTTTCTCGGATGAGCTTAATTTTTTTCTGAAGAATCCCTGATAATGTCGGGGCCTAGAAATTACCTTTCCCTTATTTCATTCCAACATATTGGTGATCTACAACGTCTTCCATATAAAGCTTCAAAGGGTGCCATCTGTATCCTGGCCTGATAACTATTGTTATATGCAAATTCTACCAGAGGCAAGTGATCATGCCAACTTCCTCCAAAATCAATAGCTCAAGCCTTGAACATATCTTCCACCACTTGAATTGTCCTTTCTATTTGACCATCAGTTGCGGATGAAACACTTTGCTAAAGTTCTGTCGGGTCCCTAGAGAATGTTGAAGACCCTTCCAAAACTGTGATGATGTGAATCGAGGATCTCTATCAGATATAATAGTGATAGGGACACCATGTAATTTGTTAATTTCCCTCATGTATAATGTTGCTAGAATATCCACAAACCATCGACTTTTTATTGGTAGAAAATATGCAGATTTAGTCAATCGGTCTATGATCACCCAGATACCGTCGTCTCCACCCCTTGTCTTAGGTAAACCCATAATGAAATCCATCCCTATACTCTCCCATTTCCATGCTGGAATATCTAAGGGATGTAATTTACCTGCGGGTCTTAAATGCTCTGCCTTTACTTTTTGACAAGTGAGACAGCGGGACACGAAATCAGCTATTTCCCTCTTCATATTGGGCCACCAGGAATTTCTTTTGAGATCTTGATACATTTTGGTACTACCAGGGTTAATGGTGTACTTGGACTTATGTGCTTCTTCTAGGATCAGTTTCTTTGTATCTTCATGATCTGGTACACACACTCGGCCCTTAAATAGCAATCTTCCGTCATTAGAAACAGAAAAATCCGGCCTCTGTTCTATGTTGGCTTTAATCTCCAGTAATACGGGATCATCATTTTGCAGCTTGACCAGATCCTCTATTAACGTAGGCTGAGCTTGGATATCAGCTATGAAACACTCATCTTTCTTCATATCAATATTCAAATTTAGCTGTGTAAATTGAGAAATAAGGTTAGTCATACTAACCATGAGACTTGACAATTTTCCTATTGGCTTCCTGCTGAGTGCATCGACTACAGCATTAGCCTTGCCAGGATGATATTGAATAGCAAAATCAAAGTCCTTGAGATATTCTAACCGTCTCCTCTGCCTCATATTTAGCTCCTTTTGAGAGAATAAGTATTTCAAGCTTTTATGGTCTGAATAAACCGTAAATTTCTCTCCGTAAAGGTAGTGACGTCAAATTTTTAAGGCAAATATAACGGCTACCAATTCTAAGTCATGCACATGATAATTCTATTCGTGACATTTCAATTATCTTGAAGAATAGCAAATTACCTTTCCATTTTGCATGAGGACGCACCCTAAGCCAATGTCAGACGCATCCGTATATACTTCGAATCCACCACCTTCAACGGGCAATGATAATATAGGGGCTGTCGTTAGATGTTCCTTAAGAGTTAGAAAACTCTTTTCATAATCCCTCGACCATACAAAAGGATTTCCTTTTCTTGTAAGTCTTGTCAAAGGAACAATAATCTTTGAGAAATCCTTTATGAACCTCCTGTAATACCCGGCTAGACCTAGAAAGCTCCTTACTTCTGATACGGTCGTTGGCCGGCTCCAGTTCTTAACTGCTTCTACCTTAGAAGGATCCACGGTGATACCTTCTTTTGAAATAATGCGGCCTAGGAATGAAACTTCCTTAAGTCAGAATTCACATTTGTTAAGTTTGGCATAGAATTTATGTTCTCTAAGCGTTTGCAAAGCTATCTTCAAATGTTCTTCATGTTCCTCTTTTGTCTTGGAGTATACCAGAATGTCATCAATGAAGATGACGATGAACTGGTCCAGATATGGATGGAAAACATTGTTCATAAGTGGCATAAATGTTGTTGGGGCATTTGTTAACCCGAACGGCATTACCATGAATTCATAATGGCCATAATGACTTCGGAAAGCCGTTTTGTATATATCTTCATCTTTCATTATAAGCTGATGATAATCTGACCTGAGGTCTACCTTAGAAAAATATTCTGCTCCGGAAAGCTGGTCGAAGAGCTCATCAATACGCGGCAACAGATACTTGTTCTTGATTGTAAGTTGATTCAGTCGCCGGTAGTCGATACACAGCCTGAGAGAGCCATCCTTCTTCTTGACAAAAATAACCGGCGCACCCTAGGGGGATGTGCTAGGTCTGATGAAACCCTTGTCTAATAGTTCATACAACTACCTTTTTAATTCTTTAAGTTCTATGGGGGACATCCTCTAAGGGGCTATAGAAATAGGTGCTGCTCCTAGAATGAGTTCAATGGTGAAGTTTACTTCCCTCTCGGGTGGTAAACTGGGTAATTCGGATGAGAACACATCAGGGAACTCATTTACAATAGGGATGTCTACTATGATGATTTCCTTGGATTCAGTAACAATGACAGAAGCAAGAAAAGCTTCACATCCTTGCGATATAAGTTTGCAAGCGTGAAGAGAAGAGATGATGGTAGGATGCTTCTTATACTTGATACGAAGGAAAGAAAATCTTGGTAAACCTGGTTTGCGAAAGGATATTATCCTATTCCGGAAATTGATATTGGCATCATGATCCACTAACCAATCTACCCCTAAAATAGCATCATAACCTTTCATGTCAAGGCATACTAAGTTTGCGAGGAGATTGTGACCTTCTACTATTATCTCACTATAAGGATAATACTCAGTAAGCTTTGTTCCAGAACCTAGGGGTGTAGTAATATCAAGATCTGAAGGTAGGGGAACTGATGAAATTGGGATTATTTTTACCAAAGTAGTGGAGATAAAAGAATGAGAAGCACCAGAATCAAATAGCACAAATGCAGGACGGGAACAAATTTGAAGGGTACCTTCCATAAGCCCACCATCCCTGGGCGGTTCTTCTCCTTCTAGAACAGCATTGAGGCGAGCCTGCCTCTTACGTCCACCACCAGACGATCGATCCTTCATGAGGGGGCAATCTGGCATACGATGCTCCCTGCTACCGCAATGTAAACAAGCGCCAAGGCGCTTCCAACATTCTTCGGCCGAGTGGCCGAACTTCTCACAAAATGTGCAAGCCGCTATGACTTGCTTCTCCTCCTCCTTAACTTTCTTATTCTTCTGGGAACTTCCACCATTCCCGCTTCTAGATCTCTTCTTGCTATCATGGCTTTTGTGAGGTTCTGTGATGCTGAATTTTTCTTTCTTATAACGCCGATCAAATCGTCGGCTGGACTCTTCTCCTTTTCCTTTCACTTTCTCAACCTTGTCTAAGGTCCTCTCACATAAATATACCCGCTGGACCATTTTCGCATAGGTACGAATGTTTTGGGTCCCGAGCTGCTGAATGAAACTGGGTCGTAGCCCGTCCATAAACCGGTTAGCCTTCAATAAATCGGTACTGATTAAATGCGGTGCATAAGGTGCTAGCCTGGAGAATTGAAGTTCATACTCTACAACTGTCATCATTCCCTGATGAAGAGAGGCAAACTCTACAACCTTTCTTTCTTTAACATGCTAAGAAAAGTACTTAGCACGA
Source organism: Amorphophallus konjac (assembly GCA_022559845.1). Taxonomy (NCBI): domain Eukaryota; kingdom Viridiplantae; phylum Streptophyta; class Magnoliopsida; order Alismatales; family Araceae; genus Amorphophallus; species Amorphophallus konjac. The sequence goes on along the minus strand of CM040120.1, from coordinate 154,405,958 downwards.
AATAATGTGAGAAATCCTTCCCACGTGTGACATCTGCCGGAGGTACAGGTACTGATTTCCACCATGTGTGTGCATCTTTATTGAGTTGGAAGGTTGCGAGATGCACTTTTTCTTGATCCCTGCATTGGATAACATCGAAGATGCGATTCATTTCATCTATCATGTTTTCTGCCTCATCTAGATTAGAAGAACCGTAGAAACGCGGAGGGTTTAAGCTTTGGAAATTGTGATACAAGTCACCAGCCCTCACCCCTGCGCCTGCCTGGGCCATAGTTTGTAATGTCTGAGTAAGGCCGGCAACTGTTTGTTGCATGCCATCCCATTCTACGGATGAGCCATTGTAATAATGAGGTACCTGAGAGAAATAATAAATTGTAATTTCTCATGGAATTAGAAAGAGATTAATCTTAAAATTAAATAACTATCTTATCTCGGGCTCTACCCAATTCTCACATGGGTGAAGAAATTTCTTCCTTAGTTCATAGGTAGGTGTCCTTAAGCCTTGGACTTATCCTATGACATGACTCTTTCCCATAAGTCATGAGACTGAGGCTCTGATACCAACTTAACTGTCACGCCCCGAGCCTTTATTACAGCGGAAGACTAGCTCGAGGAACATGAACAACTGGCATGGTAAGCCTCTTGCAAGCAAGAATGATCAGAGCGCAAGACAACCACACATAATAAAATGCAATTGCACAATAATTTACTCAAACTCCAACTTTATTTCATTAGTAATCAAATCAAATTATTAAAATACAATAACTTTTCAACCTTCTTCAATCCATAAGACTCAAGAAAAAAGGAAAATTACAAAGACTCGATCTAAACAAGATTGACTTTCCTAAGTCTTCACTCTCATTTTTGATATGACTCTCATTCGCTCTCGGACCCGCTACTTGAATAACTCGAATCCGAATTCGAATCACTTCCATCTCCTGAAAAGATTAGAAATAGGTAATGAGCACACTTGCCCAGTAGGTATCTTCGCATCAACATGAAGACACTATTAAAGTGATTTAACGTTTTAGCTCTAAAGAAAATAAAGTGAAATCATGTGAATGCGACAATTCACATGTAAATAACCAAGGTAACAAGACGATCATGTAAGATAGATTGAGTAAGTATGAATTAGCAAGAATGTAACAAGAACATGATATGGCCTTTCATGATCAAGAATGTATCAAGAATGTACTAGCAAACCACGTAATCATCACACCAACATCTTTTGCTTATGAGCAAGTATTTGGTGAATTTCTGTGGAGTATCATGTAACAAGCAAGAAAGTCATGTACGTATATATGTCGTGCCGTGGATTTTTCACTTATTTATAGAGAAAGTACTACCAGCGTAATGCGACGCCAGTAGCATCATGCCCCATGGTTTACAGTATGTTTCTGACAATCAGCCGAGGGGACTAGCATAGAGCCCTTGCACAAAATCAGTACCCGATCGCATCTTCAAGTATAAATCAAACTACTTCCACGTTTCAAGCAATAAAATATGGCTAGTAATATAACAAGTTCAATAAGTTCATGATAACAATAATTCAATGAATGAACGCTTCGCTTAAGAATGCGAGGAATCAAGAATGACTTAAAACAATGTTATGCTCATGGAAATAATTTGACAGCATAACAGAACATTCCTTATCTTCCATAATTTAAAATTAAGTATCTTGAACAATATGACAAGTCCTAGACCATCAATAATCCATCTAGGAACTTTGGAATTCCAACCCTTAGGTCAAACCTCGGGTTAAAGTACTCAGAAATTATGGCGGTCAATTAATGGGCCGCTACATGAATGTGACGGTCTAGTATTGGACCGTTAGAATGGGCTGAATCCAGAAAGAATAAATTGGACTCAGTAATGTGACGGTTGTATACAGGACCGTTAGATGTGCCTGACGGTCGAGTAATAGGCCGTTACATGGATAGAATTCAAAACTTCGGTAGTGCTTTTCTAGACAATTGGGCTTTAATGGTACAATCAGCTCAGCGTCCTAGTGAGAATCTCAGGCTCATGGAGACTTACGGAGGCCTTGAAATAAGATTTCCTAGTCTATTGGAAGGAATATCTAATAGAGAGATCCTCAAGTTCAAGAATGTGTTCCTATAGTGCAAAAGTGTAACTAGTGGACACATACCGGAGTATACGCCACGTACTTAAAGAAAATGACTCTATAGATTAGAAAGAATGTATAACGATGTGAAACCATGATAAACTCTGTCAATACAACATTTAAAATCATGGTTTTAACACAGAACTATAGAGTTTAGCAAATGAAATTAACATATGTTTAAAATAACCCAAGGTGCTTTAGACAGGCAATTTATATCATGAATCAATTAATAAACTCAAAGTCATGAAAACAGGTCAAAACTTAGATATCTAGGCTTTATTTATAAGCTAAGTTGACTATTTTCAATTCTGTCTCGGGTTGACAGATCATAGTATTCTGACGGTCTAATATGGTTTTGGCATTCAAAATATGATCTTTCAGCGACCAAGCCGGAAAGACGAATGATACGGCCCATTGAAGCACAGAAGCCGATGAAGATCAGCTTACTAAAGATTCCTCAAGCTGCTAGAGCCCTGAGTCACCTTGAAGTGAGCACCGGGGGCTTCACCTCAGGAGAGTCGAGATGAATCCATAACCAACCGACAGTGCGACCAAGCCTGCCTAATGATCCAGCATCGATTCAGTCATGCCGCTACCCCGCATCCCTCGCACGACCAAGGACGACGGTCTACCCGGTGACTCTCCTAAGGGGGAAGAACATCCTCGGCCGTTCGCAACAAGGGGCCAAACGTTCTGTCAGCAGAAGGCCCCGATCCCTCTACACGGGTTCGGCTTCTCGCCATAGTGGGCCCGTTAGTGGCCGATAGGTCGCCATTCAACGCGGAATTAGCCCGGAAGCAATGCCATCCCGTAAAGAAGATTCGAGTGCAGGTCCGTCTGAGCCAGAAGCACAAATCATGGTGCCGAAAGCCGTACCGGCAGGAGACTCGTATGCTCGGGCCAAATGCACACAAGGTTCTTAGCAAGGTCTTTCACCGCGCGGAGAGCTTCGTCAACACCCGCCAGGGTTCTCCAAGAACCAGGGCAAGAGGAACAATCAACGGAAGCCTCCGGAACCATCCCTGGGCCCACCGGCTAACCCGCGTCGAGCAAACAAGCTAAATCGGCACAAAAGGGACGTCGGCGCCCCTTAATACGGCGCCGCCAAATCCGGCGCACCTATTCCAATCAGGGACGTGTTCCCCAGCGCCGTTAAATGCGGCGCGCCCCTTCCCAGGGCACCGGATTAACGAAGGCTACATATACACCCTGCCTTCGAAATGAAGAAGGGGGAGAACAAAAAAAAAGGAGAGAACAAACGGAGAGAAAAATAGAAGAGAATAGAAGAGAGCCAATACGAAGGGAGAGGGACCGCTCGTTCGAGAGAGAAAAGCCTTGTGGGAGAAGTAGGGTTTCCACTGAGGGTCCTCGCCGCCGTCTTCCTCGTCTGCTCGTCTGAATATCTCCGGAGTCAGAGAAGAGAAGCCTGTGGTCTGATACTCTGTTCTGGAGAAAGGGTTGAGGTGGGCTTCCGTGTGTTTTCCTCCGGTCGATTCCCCCTTTCTTCTTTGTTTCCTTCTCCTGTTATAATGTAAGTGAGAGGGGGGAGGGGCGATGATACGAGCCTGGCCTCCCCCCCTCACCATTATCGCTGTTCTTTCCCTTCACCTGTAACATTCTTCTTCTATGAATGTAAACGGCGGCCGAGCGACAACACCGATGCCGGAATATATGCTGTGTACATCTACCTATCGTTCATTGAATGAATGAAATGCGATTGTGCCTGGTGCCGTATCTATCTTTCATGCTCTCTCTAATTTCTTCTCAAATGTGCATTTAATGGTTTCCCGACGTGCATAGTTCCCGGATCCGTTTTCCCGACGCTATATATGCCCTTGGGCTACATGAATCATTCTCCCCCCCTCCCCGAGGTTTCTCTCTCTCTATTCCAATGCAATGGTCGAGCTCTGCACTACGTGTGCTATGGGTTTTGTGGCTGGAGATGCACTTGTGTGCATATCTCTGTCTACCCCTGTCTAGGGAGCGAACCCTTCCCCTCCCTTGTGCCCTTCCTCATAGGCCAGAGGGGAGGGGAAGATCGCTTCTGCCATTCCATTTTGTCCTGTGTCGAGCCCCTGTTGGTTTTTACGAGCATGATATATATGTCCCTTCCCCATATCTATATGCTAATCATATAACATATACGTATTAACTCATTCAGCCCGCGGGATTCACTATTCTAATATATGTCTAACAACTCGTTTATCCACTTGTCGTCAAGCGATGTTTTGCGCCACTCTTTCCACTCCGTTCGCATTTTAACGTTCGGGAGTCTGCTATGTAGCATCGCTCCAGTACCCAGGGAGGGGGATATTTCCCCAATCATCTACACTAGCCACTCGGTCAATAGGAACTCATCCATCGATGATGGGTATCCCTTCAGGCCATTGAGTGTACAGTAACGGGGCTAAGCCCAACACTTCAAATCCACGGTCCTTGATGGACTTTGTGGTGGCCATGGGTTGTGTGCCCCTTGTAGGCTAGCCCTCGGGGTTTCCTCCCTTCTATCGGTCGTCCCGACTTGAGCGTTGTGTCAACTCGGGTTGCGTGCCCCTCGCAGGCTAGCCCTCGGGGTTTTTGCTCCCATAACGAGTCGCATCATTCGTTCACTCTCGCCCACGGACTTGGTACCCCTAGCAGGCTAGGCCTCGGGGTTTTCCTTTCTGTTCGGGTTTGTCGGCCGCCGTTGCGCCACCCGGCTCTTAGGGGTTGCTCCGTCACGTGAGTATTCCCCACTTCTCCCCAGCAATCCTCCGGGACGGGGAGATGCTGCCGAAATTTCGGCTCGAATGAGTCTAACTCGGAACAATCACCGCGCTCGAGTGTGAACCTCGCACGAGCCTGTGACTCGGCTCCCGGATGCCCCGGGGCCGATCCTGTGAATAAATTACTCAAATAAACTTTCAAACTTTCCTAAAGTATTTTAATAAACCCAAAAAAATGAATAAAACCTCGGTTTCCGTGAGATTGGGTTAAGCCGGTGCCGTTTGCATACGGCGCGCCTTAAAACGGTGTGCATTAAAAAGGCGCGCCCTTCCCGCCACGCCCCATTCGGCGCGCCCCAAACGGGTCGCGCCGTCTTAACCTCCTCATTCACCTACGGTCCCCGCTCCATTTTAAGTCCTATACCTATGTTTTCTAGCACCGTTTCAAGTCGTTATGCCGTTCTGATCCTTTGCTAGCTCTCGAAGTAATCCTGGCCTCCCGTGGTCGATATTGGCAACCCTAATTAGCAATAGACTGAATAAGGCAAGGGCTTTTCATGCTCCGAATAACCTTTATATCATGTTTGCTATCATGTGTATTAGTACTTTACTTTTACTATCAGGCTTGTCCTTCTATCCTTGCCTCACTTGGCGGAGATTAATAAGTGTGATTGAGCTCTGTTCGCTCTCATAATTATCTTGCCATGCTTAGCATAGTTATCATCATCATGCATGCATGCTTGCATCAACCCTCGGGTGTATCAAATGGCGTCGACAGAAGGCCGGGTTATGCCCGATCGGAGGTCTCCGCTATGCGCGATGGTGGTCTTCGGACCTACGTCCTCCGCCACGTATCGAGGGTCTCCAATTCAATAAACCATGCCTCTCTTGCATGATAGATGGTGAGGACACGCGCCGCTTCACTCGACGGAGCACACGGAGCACGCCGGCATCCCTTTGGCTCGGCGATCATTTAGCAGACTAGCAGAGTTATCCCCATTTATTTCATGCTTTAGGCCATGTTGGGCCTTGGATTAGTCCCTGCGTGGACACTTCTATCTAGTTGTAGGCCTTTGTAGGCCAATTAGACATCTTTTGTGCTTTGTAGGCTTATTTAGAGGGCAAAGGGGTTAGTGGGCCATCTTGTGCTCCACTTCTCTTGGCCCATTTGGGGTTTGCGCACCCAACCCCTAGGGTTAGGGTTTTGGGCGCACCTCTCACCTCCTCCAAGTGGAAAAGGTGGCAGCCGCCTTCCCCTTTCTCCACTCCCCCCTTTGGCCGCCCCTTCCTTTGATCCCTCCTTGATTGGAGGAACCTCCTTGATTGAAGGAGAGATTCCCTCCTTGATGGGAGGAGAGCTGGCCGCCCCTACCCCCTCCCATTTGCGCCCCCATCTCCCCATTTGGTGGTAGCAACCCTAGCTCCCCTCCCCAACTATATAGTCTTAGCATTTTCTTTGGAAGAATTTAATTAATGAATGAAATATTTTGATTGAGCAGCCATTTGCGCAGCCACCCCTTGGAGAGAGCGACCCTCTCTTCCTCCTCTGCTCCTGCGACGGGAGCAACCCCGGGGTGCGACTCCCCATCCCCTCGGTGCGACGCCGAGGTTCTTCCTCCCTTCTACTTCGTCTCCGGTTCGAGTTCGCGTGTTCCAGATTTGGCCCCGAGTTGCAGCGGCGTCCCCATCCGGTGCGGGTCGAATCCGAGCCCCTCCTTTTTTTGGTGGATACTTCTACGAGTCGGCAGCGCGTGGGATTTTGGTTCGCCTCGATCCGAGGTCGGCACCACCCGTGGCGAGTTTTCTCGTGAGCTAGCGCAGGAGCCTCCCTCTCTGCGCGCCCAGATCCACCTTCCTTCTTGCGAAAATCCCACAGGACGGAAAACTCCGAGTTTGGAGCTGATTTATTCAGGGTTTGTACCTCTCGTCGTCCTCTTTCCAACGCCGCCAACCTCGTCTCGTTCCGACGTCCGAGCTGTTCGTGGCGTCCGTTCCCGTGAGGTCGCGCGGGTCTGCCCAGTCCACCCGGTGCCAGGACAACCGGCGATTTCCAAAGTTCACAGCGTCCAACCACGACCAGATCTGATCGAGCTCTTTGGTCCGGACCTGCTGCTCTGCGTCCCCGACGTCCTCCCACAAGCGGGGCCTCGTTCGCCTACCGGAGCAGCGAGTTACCATTTTCCCCGCTCGACAGCGCAGTTCTGGGAGCAGATTCCTTGTCCCCACTTGCAGGTGCGGCCACGGCTTCCACGGACGGAATCTGAGCACGCCTTTTGGCCGAGGCTTCCTCCTGCGACCTAACTACACGCCCTCACTGACGGCGCCCCAATCGGACTCCGGATCCATTCGTGGGAACGTTTACCACCGAGTCGCGCGTTGCTGCGATTCTGCCGATCGTCATCCGGACCCTCCTCGTGGCCAACCCTTCACCGAGTGCCGCCCGTCAGCCCGTGTATCGGCCGCCCCGAATGGAATTGTTGTAGCCTGTTATCTCCCTGCGAGGAGTGGGCACCATTGCTGGCTTGTACCTATTCTTTCATTGTGTGTATCGGGGTTGTCGGTCTCGGCCGGGGTTCCTTCCCCACGCCTAGGCGTGGAGGTACGTGCGACGCTCCCCCCCTTGGCAATTTGCTTTACTAGTATGTGATCTTGTATGCCGCGTGAGAGTGTAGGGATCCTAGCTAGCATTCAACACCGCGAGATCGTGAGTGAGAGTATCCCATTCCGTGGCCCTAGTCGAGCACCGAGCTCGGACTAGACTCCTATAGTTACGCGTCGGCTCCTTTGCCGCTTTGATCCACTCGCTTCCCTCATAGGGACGACCGTGGACTTGGGTTTCTTGTTGAGAGACGCCTCTCTTCGGAGAAATAGTACGGAGGTCGATCTCTCGGCTTGCCTTGTCTCGTGTGAGTGCTGGCCGCACTTGGTCTTCATCATAGGTTTAGTCCATTTGTCAGTTCCGTCCCGCATCAAATTTGGTATCAGAGCTTAGGGAACCAGTTTGTTCTAACAAATTGGGGTCTTAGGTCATTCGAGTCTTTAGGTTGTCTAGGGTGCAATTGAGGCCTTAGAGTTATCTAGGTTGCATTGAGTCCCTTAGTTCATCTAGGTAACCCACCATTGCATTGTAATGTTAGGTTTGTGTCTAGTTAGAGTTTTGTCCTTGTCTCGTTGAGTCTTGCATGTCCAGCTCCGCGCCAACCCCATGGTGGTTCCTCGAGCCCACATGTCAGATTAGTCATCCCTATTGGCCCGATTCGATGCTCTTATGGTACGACCCCTAAGTGTCGCCCCTACCACTCAGTCGTCGGGAGACCCGATCCCTATACCGATGACCGAGTCATTCCAGCGCCCTGTCATGTCCACTGCCATCCTACCTAATGGGAAGCATACGGAGATCGACTTCATCAGTAGGGTGTCGTCTAACTGTGTCTCACAAGACATTATTGAGTCACTCTCTAAGACTGGGGAGATTGTTCTCCGTGATGGTTTAGCTTTTATCGAGTTTCAACGGTGGTTTGGCCCCGTTAAATATTCCGATGGCGCTTGGTGCAAGATCAGCACACTTGCTGGTCCATGCATCATTTTAGGGCGAACTTGGTTGGAGGAAAGAAGTGCGACCATCGACCTGGATAGGAGGACCTGCACCTTACACCCATCTCACCTTCCCGGTGAGTTTGTCTTCCATGACGGCGTTACGCCGACCACCTCCATGTCATCACCTGGGTTTGTTCCAGTGAGTTACGAGGCTGAACAGGAGTTGATTGAGGAGTACCTAACTGAGGTTGAGGAGTTAGGGAGTGATCCCCTCCACATCATAGAGGACTCCGTTTCCCCTCCCGAGAGAGAGGCTTCACCCTTAGACCCTCATATAGAGACATTCTTACCTTCTGAGGGTGAACTGGTCATTGGTGAGTCTTTAGCTAGCTGGCTAAGGGAGGGTCCACTTCTAGATGTCTCCATTCCTTGCTATACACCCATGGGACCAGCCCTCCCAATAATACCCCTTAACTCCTTTCACACCACTTTTCGGTCCTTCTGCTTTCTTGAAAATGTGAAGGACTTCCTTAGGAGTTTAGATTATCAATGGGAGTTGACTTATATGTTGACCTTAGGGTCTGACCAACCCTATAGTCATAGCTTTACACTCCCTGCTTTGGGGTCTATTACCTCGGTCTACACCATAGGACATATCACATCCGAGGTCCTTTTATTATTTCCCATACCCGTGGAGGTTGATTTTGTCCCCGCTTATGGTTTCACGGTCCCGAGGGAGGAACCTTGCCTTCCTTGCCTTCCTCATGAGCCTCTTGCCCCATACATGAGAGTGCCTGAAGGTGATTATCTGCACCTGGGCGAATGTCGCACATGGGCAAGTATAGTGAAGGGACCTGTCGGGAGGGGTCATCATTTCTTTGACCCTTTCGATCCCCTCCCTAGTGAGCCTCTCGACCCATATTCTTTTCCCCACCTTGTCGAGGAGGTCCACTATCATACACCACCTAGGCCTTCTAGTCAACACATCACCTTACCGGCATCCAGATGCCCGAGCTTAGGAGGCCAGGGACACATGTCTCTTCCCCATGTTTCTTCATGTCCACCATCATATAGGGGTTTGTCTCATATAGGGAATGTCATGAGTGAGTTCGGGCAATTTAGTCCCCATGAGTCTACCACATTCCGTAGGACACCCATGCATGATAGATACAACTTTGGTTGTCCTGGTCCTCCCCGTGTTGTCCAATCATGTAGGAGTCATAGGCATGCTAGGTCTGTGTTTGGATGTCCAGGACCACCACTGCATTCACATAGGTATGAGTCAACACAGCTAGTTCGGAGTCTGCATCATCACCACCTCGAGGCCAGCAACGCACGTTATAAGGATCTAGCTGATGCGCATCGACGCACCCGTGAGTTCCAAGTGGGAGAGTACGTCATGATCAGGGTTAGACCTGAACGGTTCCCTTCGGGGGCCGTGAAGAAACTCCAGGACTGCGGTGCAGGACCCTTCCGAGTTCTGAAGCGAATAGGGTCGAATGCGTATGAGATTGAGCTACCAGATGACTATGGGATCAGTTCGACGTTCAATGTCTCTGATCTGGTGGCATATCGGGATCCCGCGGTGATTCCCAGTGAGCTTTTTGGGCCTACCCCTCCTGTTGAGAGCATTACACCATCTGAGCGTCCACCTCCTCCAGCCCCATTACAGACACGCGAGCATATAGATTGCATACTGGATGAGCAGGTGACCACGACCAGGAGCGGAGCCTACCAGCGCTTTCTAGTGCGTTGGAGAGGGCACCCTGCGACAGACGACACCTGGATCACACGTGGAGAGCTGGAGCAGATCGACCCGGACCTGCTGGAGCGTTACTTGAGCGACCGTGACCCTTACTCGACGGGGTCGAGTTCTTCCCACCCGGGGAGAATTGGTGAGGACACGCGCCGCTTCACTCGACGGAGCACACGGAGCACGCCGGCATCCCTTTGGCTCGGCGATCATTTAGCAGACTAGCAGAGTTATCCCCATTTATTTCATGCTTTAGGCCATGTTGGGCCTTGGATTAGTCCCTGCGTGGACACTTCTATCTAGTTGTAGGCCTTTGTAGGCCAATTAGACATCTTTTGTGCTTTGTAGGCTTATTTAGAGGGCAAAGGGGTTAGTGGGCCATCTTGTGCTCCACTTCTCTTGGCCCATTTGGGGTTTGCGCACCCAACCCCTAGGGTTAGGGTTTTGGGCGCACCTCTCACCTCCTCCAAGTGGAAAAGGTAGCAGCCGCCTTCCCCTTTCTCCACTCCCTCCTTTGGCCGCCCCTTCCTTTGATCCCTCCTTGATTGGAGGAACCTCCTTGATTGAAGGAGAGATTCCCTCCTTGATGGGAGGAGAGCTGGCCGCCCCTACCCCCTCCCATTTGCGCCCCCATCTCCCCATTTGGTGGTAGCAACCCTAGCTCCCCTCCCCAACTATATAGTCTTAGCATTTTCTTTGGAAGAATTTAATTAATGAATGAAATATTTTGATTGAGCAGCCATTTGCGCAGCCACCCCTTGGAGAGGGCGACCCTCTCTTCCTCCTCTGCTCCTGCGACGGGAGCAACCCCGGGGTGCGACTCCCCATCCCCTCGGTGCGACGCCGAGGTTCTTCCTCCCTTCTACTTCGTCTCCGGTTCGAGTTCGCGTGTTCCAGATTCGGCCCCGAGTTGAAGCGGCGTCCCCATCCGGTGCAGGTCGAATCCGAGCCCCTCCTTTTTTTGGTGAATACTTCTACGAGTCGGCACCGCGTGGGCTTTGGTTTCGCCTCGATCCGAGGTCGGCACCACCCGTGGCGAGTTTTCTCGTGAGCTAGCGCAGGAGCCTCCCTCTCTGCGCGCCCAGATCCACCTTCCTTCTTGAGAAAATCCCACAGGACGGAAAACTCCGAGTTTGGAGCTGATTTCTTCAGGGTTTGTACCTCTCGTCGTCCTCCTTCCAACGCCGCCAACCTCGTCTCGTTCCGACGTCCGAGCTGTTCGTGGCGTCCGTTCCCGTGAGGTCGCGCGGGTCTGCCCAGTCCACCCGGTGCCAGGACAACCGGCGATTTCCAAAGTTCACAGCGTCCAACCACGGCCAGATCTGATCGAGCTCTTTGGTCCGGACCTGCTGCTCTGCGTCCCCGACGTCCTCCCACAAGCGGGGCCTCGTTCGCCTACCGGAGCAGTGAGTTACCATTTTCCCCGCTCGACAGCGCAGTTCTGGGAGCAGATTCCTTGTCCCCACTTGCAGGTGTGGCCACGGCTTCCACGGACGGAATCTGAGCACGCCTTTTGGCCGAGGCTTCCTCCTGCGACCTAACTACGCGCCCTCGCTGACGGCGCCCCAATCGGACTCCGGATCCATTCGTGGGAACGTTTACCACCGAGTCGCGCGTTGCTGCGATTCTGCCGATCGTCATCCGGACCCTCCTCGTGGCCAACCCTTCACCGAGTGCCGCCCGTCAGCCCGTGTATCGGCCGCCCCGAATGGAATTGTTGTAGCCTGTTATCTCCCTGCGAGGAGTGGGCACCATTGCTGGCTTGTACCTATTCTTTCATTGTGTGTATCGGGGTTGTCGGTCTCGGCCGGGGTTCCTTCCCCACGCCTAGGCGTGGAGGTACGTGCGACGCTCCCCCCCTTGGCAATTTGCTTTACTAGTATGTGATCTTGTATGCCGCGTGAGAGTGTAGGGATCCTAGCTAGCATTCAACACCGCGAGATCGTGAGTGAGAGTATCCCATTCCGTGGCCCTAGTCGAGCACCGAGCTCGGACTAGACTCCTATAGTTGCGCGTCGGCTCCTTTGCCGCTTTGATCCACTCGCTTCCCTCATAGGGACGACCGTGGACTTGGGTTTCTTGTTGAGAGACGCCTCTCTTCGGAGAAATAGTACGGAGGTCGATCTCTCGGCTTGCCTTGTCTCGTGTGAGTGCTGGCCGCACTTGGTCTTCATCATAGGTTTAGTCCATTTGTCAGTTCCGTCCCGCATCAATAGATAGATGCATCTCACGTGATTTTGTCATGTTCATAACGTCGCATCTTTTATTCCGGCCTTGACAGCCCACTATCTCGGTAATTAATCAAAGGTGTTCCCTCCTTGCGGGAGATGTAATTAACGCCATAGCCTTTATGGTATGGCGGACTGCTGGTCCCGACCGAACCTCACTTTTGCCCGATACGGGTCAAGAAGAGCGCATAATAAACTTGTCACGTACGTGACTGGCACGCCCGCGCCGTCAATCAGTTTGTTAATTACCAGTTAGTTAATTGGTTGATCGACACATGAAAGAAGATATATATATATATATATATACATAAAATAAAAAGAAAGATGAATAAAACCCATCGCAAACAGTCTGGCACGCCCGATGGGACCAATGTCACCTTTCATCTCTTTGCCGAGATACTTGGGCATCGAGTCCCTCTCAAAGGCTACTGATCGTTGGCTTGTTTGTCTTTACAGGCGAACAATGACAACAACTGGATTGACTGGCGTCGGCTTCGGTCCTTCGATCGTTGCTGGGCATGCACAAGGGTACCTGACGGTGCCCATGGAGTTCGGCAGCTTCCCTGCCGCCGTCGGCTTCACCAACTTCTTGGGGTTGGCCTTCGTGGACATGCTGGAAATTGAAGCCCCGGAACCTGTCGAGGAAGCTGTGGGGAGGGTGAAGCCTCTGAAGGCTCATTGCTACAACGACTCATCCAAGAGTCCGGCCCCGGCCGCTAGCTGTCTAGTGCACCACGCCATACGTGGGGCCCGCCCCAATATTGTCAACAAGCACCCTGGAGGACGTCAACGTCAGCAAATCCAAAGGAGTGCTGCTGTGATTATCGGGACTCTATCTCAGTCCGGGAAGTCCATGATGGTGGGTGGCATGCGCGTCTTCCTCAATGGACGCAACACACGGATAGTCCCGGACCAAGTCATCCCCACCATCCCTGTCCACAACACATAGCAGGCCCTCGCTGGAAGGAGGGCAGAAAGGGAAGAAATCGGCCACTATGGACAAGGAAGGTCGGCCCCCAGGCTGAGAAAGTTCAAACAAGTGTGGGTTCCCAAGCGGGCCCAACCTGTCCATCAGCGGCTACCTATCCACCGCCATCCTGTGTATGTTGGGGAGGAGGAGAAAAGAGAAAGGGGCCTGGCCCCAAAAGAAGAAGAAGTGGTTGCGGAGCCTCCGTGCCGCAAAAGTTTTCGGGCTGCTGCCCGTCAAGCCAACGTCCCAGCTGCGGGACGAAGATTCCAACAACCTGCCGACAGAGCTCGGCTAGCTTATATCCCTCCTGCGGGAGGTCGACAATCATCCCCCATGTTACATCAAGAGCGGGGTCAAGAAGAGATGACCTGTCTGGTCAAAAACTATTTTCAAGGGTTAGGCAACCCCTCGCTTGGGCAACAGCGACTGATGCAAGTAGCCGCCACCGATGAAGACTACTGCCCATCAATGGCAGATGAATAAGATGTGGGAGAAAGAATGATGGTGTCGTCAGTCGATGATAATGGATATGACAACGGCTTTGAGATCGAAGCCGATAAAGCCGTCCCCAAGCGGGAAGAAAGGAGAAGAGTTTCTGTGTTCGAGAGGCTGACCTTCCCGCAGCAAGCTGAAAGGAGGGTCCATCGACAAAGGAGAAGGATGCAGGTCTTCACCTGCAACATGGCTGGTATATCCAACCGATATGGGGGCCTCCCCGAAGACCCCCGAGAATTGGCTCAGTTGGCTGCAAGGCCAGGGCTTAGCACTCGGAGGACATAAGCAGCAAGGGAGCTCCTGATGATGACTGAAGGAAAACAACCCCAGGTCTACCACTAGTGGGATGATAAGGCCCCCATCCTCACCGCCAATGTGGTGACGGCGGAAGAAGAAGACGACGTCCCCCTCGACATCCTATCCGAGGGTACATCCGGGGAGACAGCAGAAGTTATCCCCACTACAGCCACTATAGACCCATCAGTCTTGATATTACTTCAGAAATATCGGCAAGAGATAGACTTGCTGAAGAAGCAGCTGATGGAGAAAACTGAACAGTCCTCAGCTTTTAAACCACCCGAAGTCCAGGGTGAATCATCCCGGGGAGCGGTCCTTCATGACGGCCCTCCACCGCTCTACACACTACCTCAGTCGTCAGAACCAAGCATGGCGACAATGCAACAGCGGCCACCACAGCTCCAGCCGCTGCTACCACCGGTGCTCCCTCAGGTGCACCAAACACCCCCGCTGCCGCGTCCTCCACAGGCGACCACCCTGGGCACCCCGTACCTGCAGCCGGCATACTTCTACCTAGAGTCGGTTGACCCTACAGTCATGATCCGGATGATGGTGGAAAGAATGATCGAGTTGAAGCTCGCAGAAAGAAGTGAAGGCGACTACGTCGCGTTCGATGCATACCGGGTGCCATACCCGCAACACCATGCTACTAGGCGGCTTCCCCCAGGAATCAACAAGCCGCCCAAGTTTGACAAATTCAACGGGAAGGGGTCCCCGAGAGAACACATTGCCTATTATATGACTGTCATGGGCGACTTGGCCACCGACGAGTCATACTTGCTAAAATTTTTCGGATCCTCGCTGACGGGGCTCGCATTTGAATGGTATTCTAGCCTCTCGGCCGAGTCGATCAGCGACTGGCAAGATATGTAGAAGAAGTTCAGAGAAAGATTCCATGTTACAGAGAGGGAGGTCACAGTGGCTGAACTCTACTCAACGAAGTAGAGGGCTGATGAGACAGCGCTCGATTATATCAAGAGGTGGAGGAACCTCGGAATGAGGTGCAAGCGACCCCCGCATCAGGAGGATGCTGTGCAAATATGTAAACATAATCTCAGAAGGGAGGTCCTGGAAAAGATGATTGGGATGGAAATACGGTCATTCGACCGACTGAATAATGTGGTGGCCGAGGTGGAAGCTTTCTTGGCAGACCTGCCCCTACATCTGCTGTCAGCACGACCCAGAAGGGCAAGGCGGTGGAGCGGCGCTCCTCGCCTAAAGAATCGAATGCTCTTGACATTGATACGAGAAATATGAAGTGATCTAGAAGGGGAGGGGATGAATAGATCACTGTTTTCAACCGATTAAAAAATACTGAAGAGTGATTCACTGAAAACAAGCAATCTCGCAGATGAACCCACAAAAACCGCAGTGCAAACAATAACTCGAGTAGATAGAAGGCACACCACAAGAACCACCACAGACAATCACACAAGGGCACAGAGGTTTTTAAGGTGGTTCGGCCAGATCTCCAGTCTGCCTACATCCACCCCTCACTTCAAATCGAAGTGAGGATTCCACTAGCACAGCTAGCAAAGCAGACTCAGTCTGCGACAACTGCTGATTCACAGCTTCACCAAGGGAACATCCTCCCCTCTTCCTCCACACCCGGAGGGAACCCTAAGGACGTCAAGTCCCTAGAAACCAGGAAAATAATTTCCTCTTTCTCCAACCGGAGGGAACACTAGTGATCTACAGTCACTAGAACCAGAGACCAAGGTCTCTCTTCCTCTGACTCCCAGAGGGAACACTTCTTCTACGAGAGGGAACACTACTGCAACCTCTGTTGCAAGTAAACCAGAGAGAACACGTCTCTCTCTTCCCCTGAACACCAGGAGGTAACACAGAGAACTCTCAATCAAGAATGGAAAACATATAAGAAACGAAAACAAGAAAGAAAGAATCCAAAGTTCAGAAACTGGAAATAATGTAGCTCAAACTGAGCAGCAGACTTCGGATTTGATCCGTAAGTCAAAACCCATCTTCTGACTACTCTCCTGCTCTCTCTTCTCTCTCAACTGGAACACTCTAGTTTCTCAGGGAGGCTCTTTCTCTTCTGCTCTCACTCAAATTTCTTCTCTTCTTTTTCTGGATCGAACTCTCTGCACTTCTGCTTTTTGCTTTTTCCTTTCGATCAACCTTCATCTTTGGACGAAGGCTTCAATATATAGCAGCAGCAGCAGGTGGATGAGGTGCAGAATGTGTGTGCCTCCCACACTTCATCCAGAACCTTCTTGCCACGTGCCTTTATAGCATTGGTTCCTTTAGCATTGGATCACATGCAGCCCAGACACCGGTGAATGTTCTTCCTCGGACCTGCAAGGAGATAAAAACCATTAACACTGAGGGCCACAAGAACTAAAACTGCATGAGGTATGTGATAGCATTACGAGATGCACTTTACTGAGAACGACACGAGATACACAAGATTATTACAGTACGAGACAAGGAGAGAATGACACGAGGTCAGATGAAAACAGCACGAGGTAAAAAGAGAACGACACGAGATACATACTAAGAAGGCTAACACTACAAAGAGAACGACACGAAGTATCACTGCAATAAAACAAACACTACGAAGAGAACGACACGAGATACACAATAATAAAGTTTAACACTAAGACATGAATACAAAAACAACACGACATAACACAAAGCAAAGAGAACGGCACGAGGTGAAACGACACTTTTCTAAAAAGACTTGAATACACACGAAAACAACTTGGACTGAAACCAACTCGAAGATGAAAACGACACGAAAACAACATGGACTGAAATAAGGTATAGACTTGCCAAAGAACTGGACGATGTATAGACTTGGACAAGGCAAAGTCTGTACAGACTTGAGGGTTCACAACGTATATACTTTGGCAAGACAATGGCTGTACATACTTGAAGTGAAGACCAATGTATAGACTTCAAGGTTCAGCTGCCAATGAATAGACTTGGAAAGCTTGAAGGCCAATGTACAGACTTGGAAGCTTAAACCAATGTATGGACTTAGCTTCGAACATGCTACAGTGCATTGTATGGACTTTGAAGACTGATGCATGACGCTAAGCCAATGTGTAGACTTTGGCTTGAAACGAAGGTAAAGATGAGGCTGTATAGATTTGGCCAGAACAAGAGACTCGAAGACAAAGGGGTGACACAGATGGAACGACACGAAGTGGCACATAAAGCAGCACGAGGTACTGCAGTGTACAGCACGCGATGGAACAAATAACGACACGAAGACAACCAACAAACATAATTGGAACAACATGACGTACAAAAAGGACAACACGGAGTATGAAGGGAACATTATGGACATGCAAGGTATTAACTCATGGCAGTTTTCCTGTTAATCATGGAATTTTCAAATGCATAACATTACACATGATATCTGATTAAAATGATAATATTTAACATAGTGATGCTCATCATCAAAACACTTGGGAAGTCACAAAACTCCAACAATCTCCCCCTTTTTGATGATGGCAACACTATATTAAATAACAGAGATGAAGTGCATGAAGATAAGCTGTGAAAATAAGCAATGCAGACACACAACACACTCGCCTCCTCTGACGACTCCCAAGAGCTCCCCCTGAACACAACATCCACTTTCTTCTGACTAGATAACTCAGGGCACTTATCTTTCGCTCCCCCTCAGCAAAGCACAAAATCACAAGCAAGACACTAGCAACACACTCTCCCCCTTTGACATCATCAAAAACTAGGGGCAGGTCTGAAGATATCACGAAAAGAAAATTGCTAACATTGGAGAGAAAACAATAGAGAGTATGGCTGATAAAGGAGAGTTATTGAGATGTTTAAGCAATTAAGAAAGCCATTAATTTTATGTGAGGATTTTGAGGATCAGTTAGTCAGACTGCGTGCAAAATGGTGAATGAAGATTTGCTCCATACACAGAACCAGATTCTAAGCAAGTAAGGTACAAGATACCAGTATGGTTAGAGTAAGTCTTTACTCAGAGAGTATAAAGCAAGGAAGTCAGGAAAAATAAAGACCTGTGGTATTGAAAACAAACAAACCAAGACCTAAATGCCAAGTGAACAGAATCTGGATACCAAGAGGGAGAAAATTTTTCACAGATGGTCAAGATCAAAGATAAATCTGTCAAGTACACCTTTGACATTAGGGAGACACCTTGTTTAGAGGCAGGAATCCCCAGTTACTTGGTGGCAAGACCACATTACCCCTTCTGACAAGAGGACATAGATAGTATTCTAACTGGTGTTGACATTAAGGTGACACCTTTACCAGAGGCCAGACACCCCAGTTACTAACCAGATATGTACCATTGCTCTGTATGATCAAGACAGCTAATTAAGCCTGATTTATACTGCCATCTCATGACATGGGATACTTTCACTTCATTGATGAAAGTCCCAGTTTCTCAATGAACAGTAAACAAGGTTGTTAAAACTTCTTTCATGAATTTTTCATTAAACTGCACTTGAAACCTTGTAAATTAGTCTAGATTCAGTTTGAGAACAATACACCAGCTCCAAAGTTCTTCAGACAAAAGCACTATATATCTCATTTTGGACTTAACTAGACTAAGTAGGTATGCTGTACTGGCTAGATCAGAAGTCAGTTACAGTGTAGGAAGATAGTCTTGAATTCAGATTTTGATCTCAGTGGGACTAACAGCTAAAATTCCAACAAGAAATTAGATGAACAGTCTTAACGGATAAAACATTCAAAAATTTCTTTTATCCACCTACTCAAACTGATTCTCTTATAAGGTCAGCAAAAGTCCGTTCAAAGTATGTTCAGATTTGGCCAAAAGAGCATGACACCAATTATTAATCTAGCTCTCCCTGAGACCTTGACACGAACTCAGACTTAACCAAGACAACCCTCAAAACACCTCAAAGAAAACAAAGTGGTATCAATCAGTACGAGTGAATCAGCAAACACCCATAATGAGGTTATTTTCAGTAACAGATAATGAGCAATGATAAGCATAAGAGCACATGACAGATTATTTAGAAATCAATTATTCAATCATGAAATTCTGTAAATACCTAATTCTCTGCGTAATGTGCTAAAATTTTCAGTATCCAGTGACTTAGTGAAAATATCTGCAATTTGTGAGTTAGTGCCAACATGGATCAATTCAAAGGTCTTCCTAGCTACTTCATCACGAATAAAATGATGCCTGATTTCGATGTGTTTAGTTCGAGAATGAAGTACATGATTCTTTGCAATGTTTATTGCACTAGTATTGTCACAACAGATGGAAGTGCAACCTAGCTCAACTGAGTAATCCAGAAGCTGGTGTTTTATCCATATAACCTGTGTGCCACAGCTCCCTGCTGCCACATACTCAGCTTCAGCAGTAGAAAGAGCCACAGAGTGTTGCTTCTTGGATCCCCAAGAGACTAGGCATCCTCCTAAAAATTCGCAGTGACCACTAGTACTTTTCCTATCCAATTTACATCCTGCATAATCTGCATCTGTATATGCAATGAGATCTAAACTACATGATGCAGGATACCAAAGACCTAGATCATAGGTAGCAGATAAGTATCTAAAGATTCTTTTTACAACTGCCAAATGCAATTCAATAGGCCTAGACTGGTATCTGGCACACATCCCTACACTAAATTGAATGTCAGGCCTGGATGCTGTTAAGTAGAGGAGTGAACCGATCATACGTCTATATAATTTAGCATCCACCTCTTTACCTTTTTCGTCTGAATCCAGTGAGGAGTTGGTGCCCATGGGTGTTGAGATAGTCTTGAGGTTGGTCATTCCAAACCTTTTCAACATCTCCAGAGTATACTTGGTTTGATTTATGAAACAACCATCCTCCATTTGTTTGACCTGCAGCCCAAGAAAATACTTTAGTTCGCCAACTAAACTCATTTCAAATTCATGAGACATAGATTCAGAAAATTCTTTACACAATTTTGAATTGTTAGATCCGAAGATGATGTCATCAACATATACCTGGACCACTATTAAATCCTTTTCGAAATTTTTGGTGAAGAGGGTTTGGTCAACCTTACCTCGAGTGTAGCCCTTGCTCAAGAGGAATTCAGAAAGTCTCTCATACCAGGCTCGGGGAGCCTGCTTCAATCCATAGAGGGCTTTATTCAACCTAAAAACCATGTTAGGCTGAACAGAGAAATTAAAACCTGGAGGTTGTTCAACATATACCTCTTCCTTCAATACCCCATTTAAGATTGCGCTTTTGACATCCATCTGCTGCAGCCGAATGTTCCTAGAGCATGCAAATGCAAGCAGAATTCGTATAGCTTCCATCCTAGCCACTGGGGCATAGGATTCATCAAAATCCACACCAAATTCCTGACTGTAGCCTTGAGCTACAAGTCTTGCTTTGTTTCTAGAAATAGCTCCATTCTCATCAACTTTATTCTTGAAAATCCATTTAGTGCCAATGACATGAGTGTTATCAGGTCTGGGAACTAGTTCCCATACAATATTTTTCTCAAATTGATTTAATTCCTCACACATGGCGGATACCCAAGAATCATGTTTTAAGGCTTCTTCCACAGATTTGGGTTCCACCTGAGATACCAATGCAGCTAAGTCCTGTTCTTGGACAATTCTAAAATGAGACCTAGTCCTAGGAGGATCATGCAAATTGCCAATGACATTTTCACTAGGGTGGTCTTTGTGAAATATTATCTCACCTGAGGGTTCACCTACCTCAGCTGCTCCTTCTTGCTGTGAATTTTCTGGTTGAGCAGCTGGCTGCATTTCTTCTTCTTCAATTCTCTCCAAGAAATCTCCCTCATTAGATGGCTCCCTGTCATCATCCATCACTTTGTTAGAGAAATCATTTTCATCAAACACTACATGCGGTGTTTCTTCAACAGTTTGATCAGCTTTATTGAAAACTCTGTAAGCCCTTGAGGTTTCTGAATATCCGAGAAAAATTCCAGGAGAGCTTCTAGCTTCAAATTTGTCCAAACAATTCTTACCATTATTGTGGATAAAACATTTTGAGCCAAAAACTTTAAAGTAAGAAATGTTTGGCTGCTTACCCTTGAGAAGTTCATAAGGAGTTTTCCTATGAGTAGGTCTTACCAAGGCTCGGTTTAGAATGTAGCATGCAGTATTCACAGCTTCAGCCCAAAATCTCCTTAGAAGTCCACTCTCAATCAGCATAGTCCTGGCCATTTCAATTATTGACCTGTTTCTTCTCTCAACAATTCCGTTCTCCTCCGGTGTCCTGGGAGAAGAGAATTTGTGAGTCACTCCCTCTCTTGAGCAAAAATCAGAAAATGAAGAGTTCTCAAACTCTCCTCCATGGTCAGACTGAATTGTAATGATGTTATGTTCACCTTGCAATTTGATTTTATTGAAAAGTTCTTCAAAGTGAACAAAGGCATCATTTTTATTTGCTAAACAAAACAACCAAGAAAATCTAGTGAAGTCATCAACTATGACTAATCCATATCTCTTACCTGACAAACTTTGTATGCGGGTAGGACCAAAAAGATCTATGTGCAAGTGCTGCAGCGGTTTAGATGAAAGATTCTCAGTTCTCAACTTAAAAACTGCACGAGTCTGTTTACCTAGTGCACAAGCATCACATAGCTTGGACCCTAACTAAAATCTTATTCGGGGCAAACATCTAACTAGGTTATGTTTAGACAGTTTATTCATTGTAGACAAGCTAGCATGGCCAAGACGCCTATGCCAGTCAAACGCAACCTGTTCAGAGTTAGCTGACATACACAAGTGAGTTTCAGGATTATCATCCAGGTCTATGATGTATACATTGTTTACTATATGACCTTTGAACATGACGTTATCAGAATTCAGCTCAAAAATAGTACAAGAATTGTGGTCAAAGAGTACCTTGTGTCCTTTGTCGCAGAGTTGACTTATACTTATCAAGTTGTGCTGAAGTCCTTCTACAAGATACACATCTTCAATGGAGTTAGTAGAGGACTTACCAACTGTACCAATTCCAATTATTCTTCCTCTGTTATTTCCACAGAATTTGACCAGGCCCCCAAACTTCATTTTCTGTTTGCTAAATTTGGATCGGTCTCCTGTCATGTGCCTGCTACAGCCGCTGTCAAGATACCACTTGTTATGCTCGGCTGCCAGGCTAACCTGCGAAAGTTCAGACAAAGTAATTTGGGACCCAATTCAAATTGGGTCCAAAGATAGTTTTCAATTTATCCAAATCACACTTAGGAGCCCACATTTGTTTTACTATTCTTTTCAGAGATTTCATGTAGATTGATTCTTCCTTCTTGGCATTTCTCAGTCGGTGTTGAATGAGCCTATTCCTATTAAAATTACGCTGTTTCCGAGCAGAGAAATTGTTGTTTGGCCTCTTAGAGGAAACACGTGTGTGCTGAGCATAATTCATGTAGCCATTTTTATTCAAATGAAAATTGTGCTGAAGGTGATGCATGTTCGCATGCTTTCCTTGATAACTATCATGCTGAATTTTCTTAGCGAAACTGTTCACCTTTCTAGTGACATCAATAGGAATGATCGTGTGAAAACCCTTGTTCCAGACCTGTTGCACAGGAACAGTTCTAGTCTCAGGATTTCCTGACTTAGTCTGCTGACCAGTGGATTGAATAGATTTGCTGGTCGAAACCTTCAATGTAGAGACAGATTTGGAACTGGATGGGGTTTCCAGTGTTTCTTTGCCCTTGGCGGGGCAGAACGTGACAGTTTTGAATTCAAAGGGTTTTTTACTAGTGGGATTATATCCTAATCCCTCCCTGTTGAAGTTTACCCTCGACCCCAGAAGGACATCCAGATTGTTTCTCCCCTCTGTAAATTTTTCTAGTATTTTTCCTTTGTCCTCAATCTCCTTCTGAAGTTCATTACATTGGTCCAAGAGTTCCTGATTAACTTTTCTAACCGCCTCATATTTTTCTGCAATCAGTCTAAACTCCTTTTTACTCTCTTCAGTTTTACTCTTCAGCTCATTCATCCTAGCTAGATTTTCCTCTCTTTCCATTCTAAACTTCTCGATCTCACTTCTAGCCTGATCTAGCTCAATGGCCATCTCCTTGGTTTTCATGTTGTCCGTAACAGCAATAGAGTGTTCCTCAGAAACAGAGTGAAACTTTCATTTAAGCATTCTGTGCTCCTTGGTTAGAAAATTATATTTAGCTAACAGGTCGCCATAAGCGTCCTCCCAATCATCTAAGGTAAAATTCTTAAATAAGTTCGTTACCTCTTCCTCATGGTTGGCCATGAGGCAAGTCTTCTCTTCATCTTCACTGGACGAGGTGGCTTCTGGATCCTCCTCCTCGTCGCTCCATGTGCACAGCATGGCTTTCTTCTTCTTGTGCACCATCTTCTTCTGGTATCCGGGAGCCTTAGCTTGCAGCTCTGGACATTCACTTTTCATGTGACCAGGTTTCTGACAATGGTAGCATGTAACCTTCTTAACAAACCGGTTCTTCTCAAGTTCTCGTTCAGGAGACTTCCTTGCAGCATTGAATCTCTTTCTCCTATAGAATTTCCCTTGGAATTTTCTGAATTGCCTGGTGAGCATGGCCTGCTCACTCTTGTCCAGGTCTGAGAATCCGTCAGAGTCTTCGCTGCTACCACCACTATTGCTGCTGCTGCTGCTCTTCTTAGTATGTCGTGAGACCTTCAGAGCAACATTCTTTCCCTTTCTGTCATGTCCATCATTCCCTTGTCTGAAGTTCATTTCGTGGGTCATGAGAGACCCAATCAACTGGGTTACTGACATGGTGGATAAATCTCTTGATTCCTCTATGACGGTCACCTTAGTATCCCAGATGGGAGTTAGGGACCTAAGGATCTTCCTGACAATGTCTTCTTGCTGAATCTCCTTTCCAAATCCTCTCAGACTATTGATGATCACAGACAATCTAGCATACATTTCTGTGATCAACTCCTCTGGCTTCATCTTAAACAACTCATACTGAGTTGTAAGCGTATTGATCTTGGTATCTTTCACTTGAGATGTGCCCTCATAAATTAACTGCAATTCATCCCACATTTTCTTTGCAGTCTTGCACGCTGAAATCCTCAAGTACTCTTCCGGGTGGACGGCGCACTGTATGATGCTAAGAGCCGTCCAATTCAGTGCGGAGAGTTTTACCTGTTTCTCTGTCCATATGTCTTCATTCGGTGGAAGTTGGTACGGACCATCTGTAATTACTCTCCAGAGCTTGTGGCTTTAGGCCCTGATAAAGACTTCCATCCTGTTCTTCCAAAAGAAATAGTTATTACCATCGAAGAAAGGGGGACGGGTGATTGACTGCCCTTCAGCAATGTAGCTGCGAGGACCAGCAGATCCGTTTCACTGGCCGTTGGACCACATATTGGGAAATACCCGCTCTGATACCAAGTGATACGAGAAATATGAAGTGATCTAGAAGGGGAGGGGATGAATAGATCACTATTTTCAACCGATTAAAAAATACTGATGAGTGATTCACTGAAAAGAAGCAATCTCACAGATGAACCCACAAAAACCGCAGTGCGAACAATAACTCGAGTAGATAGAAGGCACACCACAAGAACCACCACAGACAATCACACAAGGGCACAGAGGTTTTTAAGGTGGTTTGACCAGATCTCCAGTCTGCCTACGTCCACCCCTCACTTCAAATCGAAGTGAGGATTCCACTAGCACAGCTAGCAAAGCAGACTCAGTCTGCGACAACTACTGATTCATAGCTTCACCAGGGGAACATCCTCCCCTCTTCCTCCACACCCGGAGGGAACCCTAAGGACTTCAAGTCCCTAGAAACCAGGAAAACAATTTCCTCTTCCTCCAACCGGAGGGAACACTAGTGATCTACAGTCACTAGAACCAGAGACCAAGGTCTCTCTTCCTCTGACTCCCAGAGGGAACACCTCTTCTACGAGAGGGAACACTACTGCAACCTCTGTTGCAAGTAAACCAGAGAGAACACGTCTCTCTCTTCCCCTGAACACCAGGAGGTAACACAGAGAACTCTCAATCAAGAATGGAAAACATATAAGAAACGAAAACAAGAAAGAAAGAATCCAAAGTTTAGAAACTGGAAACAATGTAGCTCAAACTGAGCAACAGACTTCGGATTTGATCCGTAAGTCAAAACCCATCTTCTGATCACTCTCCTGCTATCTCTTCTCTTTCAACTGGAACACTCTAGTTTCTCAGGGAGGCTCTTTCTCTTCTGCTCTCACTCAAATTTCTTCTCTTCTTTTTCTGGATCGAACTCTCTGCACTTCTGCTTTTTGCTTTTTCCTTTCGATCAACCTTCATCTGTGGACGAAGGCTTCAATATATAGCAGCAGCAGCAGGTGGATGAGGTGCAGAATGCGTATGCCTCCCACACTTCATCCAGAACCTTCTTGCCACGTGCCTTTATAGCATTGGTTCCTTTAGCATTGGATCACGTGCAGCCCAGACACCGGTGAATGTTCTTCCTCGGACCTGCAAGGAGATAAAAACCATTAACACTGAGGGCCACAAGAACAAAAACTGCATGAGGTATGTGATAGCAATACGAGATGCACTTTACTGAGAACGACACGAGATACACAAGATTATTACAGTATGAGACAAGGAGAGAATGACACGAGGTCAGATGAAAACAGCACGAGGTAAAAAGAGAACGACACGAGATACATACTAAGAAGGCTAACACTACAAAGAGAACGACACGAAGTATCACTGTAACAAAACAAACACTACGAAGAGAACGACACGAGATACACAATAATAAAGCTTAACACTAAGACATGAATACAAAAACAACACGACATAACACACAGCAAAGAGAACGGCACGAGGTGAAACGACACTTTACTAAAAAGACTTGAATACACACGAAAACAACTTGGACTGAAACCAACTCGAAGAGGAAAACGACACGAAAACAACATGGACTGAAACAAGGTATAGACTTGCCAAAGAACTGGACGATGTATAGATTTAGACAAGGCAAAGTCTGTACAGACTTGAGGGTTCACAACGTATATACTTTGGCAAGACAATGGCTGTACATACTTGAAGTGAAGACCAATGTATAGACTTCAAGGTTCAGCTGCCAATGAATAGACTTGGAAAGCTTGAAGGCCAATGTACAGACTTGGAAGCTTAAACCAATGTATGAACTTAGCTTCGAACATGCTACTGTGCATTGTATGGACTTTGAAGACTGATGCATGACGCTAAGCCAATGTGTAGACTTTGGCTTGAAACGAAGGTAAAGATGAGGCTGTATAGATTTGGCCAGAACAAGAGACTTGAAGACAAAGGGGTGACACAGATGGAACGACACGAAGTGGCACAGAAAGCAGCACGAGGTACTGCAGTGTACAGCACGCGATGGAACAAATAACGACACGAAGACAACCAACAAACATAATTGGAACAACACGACGTACAAAAAGGACAACACGGAGTATGAAGGGAACATTACGGACATGCAAGGTATTAACTCATGGCAGTTTTCCTGTTAATCATGGAAATTTCAAATGCATAACATTACACAAGATATCTGATTAAAATGACAATATTTAACATAGTGATGCTCATCATCAAAACACTAGGGAAGTCACAAAAGTCCAACAGACATAAAGACGTTCGAACAACAGAAAAGTGAAGGCAAGAAGGGAGTCACCCCACAGCCTGCAGAAGTCTCAGACGACAAAGAAGGTCCTTCGCTGAGGGACAAGATGAAGAAGTCCTATTCATTTCCAAAGGACAAGACCCGAGTTCTGTTCGACTGGGTAACAGAATATAGCATGGTCACCCTGCCAGAGCCAAGGAGGCCGGAGGACTTAAAGAGAAAAGACAGTCCAAGATTCTGCCCCTACCACCAGATGTTGGGGCATCCAATCGAAGACTGCTATGTTTTCTAGGACATCATCGAAGGGATGGTGAAGAAGAATGAAATTGAGCTGGGAGAGTACAAAGTGGACCCTCCTCAGCCACATGAAGCCCCTCGGAGGAGGGCAGGAGTCAACATGATCTCCCTATACCAGGCACTATCCGAGGAGATCTCTGAAATAAGAACGTGGAGCACATATGAAGCTCATTTCTTAAAGCCCGCGAAAGAACAGCAGGGATGGCAGCAGGCCCCTGTGAAGCATAAGAAGAAGAGGGCACCTCACCCGAAAAAGGGGCCACATATCCGTGGTGTCACACCCCGGCCTGCTCCGCCAGTGGTAGCACCCATATGGGTCACTCCACCTACCACCGTCAGGATACCTACACATAATCTGAGGAGACAAACTCTGCTGCCGGTGGTTAAGGAGACCAATCCTGGGGTCCTTCGACTGCAAAACCTCATTGAAGGGCTGGATGAATACGTGCAGCTTGAACTAAAGCCCTTGCTCGTGCGGGACCACGTCCCATGGCAAGAACTAGAGCAGCTCTCACTTGAACATAAGGAGGAAGCTGAATAGGCACCCGATAGATAGGGCAGTCTATTCTGGGGGCACCCACCCGCAGAAGCAAAAAAGAAGAAGAAACAAAAGAAGAAGAAAAGGAAGACCACTAAGGCCGATAGAGTGCAGGTTATTTCCTGTCATACTCTATCAGCACTCTTCAACCTGCCCGGAGAGGAGGAAGAAGAGGAAATTTGTTTCACACCCCATGCTGGGGGAGGCAAGGCCGATGCTACAACTGCTGCACATGCCACTCGGTCAGGCCAAAAATGGGGGCGCCAGCCGCCACCCAATCACAACATCATGTTCAGAGGGGAGCAACCCTACAAGACACCTCCGCCGGAGGTCAAGGGAGTCCAAATCCCTCCTCCATCTGGCCTATATAAAAAGAGTGGGGGCAAGGGGGTCCCTTCATTTCTTGAATTCATGAAGATGTCCAAGGGGAAGCAACCTTGCCAGGAGGCCAACCCTACACCCGGGGCCGTTCACCCGCAGCTAGCACAATCTGCTAAGATCCAAGTGCAGATGGAGCTTGCCCCACAGCAACTAACAAAGAACACCCAGAAGTCGGTACCAGCCAGAAGGGCGCCGAATCTGAGGAAGATGAAACTGGTCCGTCAGGGCCCGCAAATCAAACCCTCCCCAAGCCCAGATGGGCTGAGGAGATGAATCTCTCCAATTTCCGAGCTGGGAGCCGAATAATGAAGCTACTCAAGAAGCTCCCTGCTCGATTTACAATTGGGAGATCCTTTCATTGAGTGAAGACACTCGACAGGCGATTGTTACTGCTCTCCAGACGCCTGCTCATTTTGGGACATGTCTGGCTGAAGCAGTGCCGGAGGCTAGCATGACCTTCACTCCAGATGACATGCTGCTGCCCACCATCAGCCACAACAGGCCGCTGTATATGAAGGGGCACCTGAATGGAAGGGAGCTGAACGTGATTGTGGTTGACCCTGGTGCAGCGGTCAACATTGTGCCTTATAGAATATATGAGAGGCACCACTTTAACGTGCATCTCGAGAAAGTTGGAGATATGCGTATCGCCGGCTTCAATCAAAAATGTGAAGTGTCAATGGGAGTGGCATAGTTCACCCTCACTTTAGCAGATTTCATTACGAGAGTGCAGTTCCATGTCATTGACTCCCGCACCTCGTACAAAGCACTGCTCGGCCGCCCATGGCTGCATGAAAATATGGTGGTGCCCTCCACGCTCCACCAATGCATCAAGTATAGTCTCCAAGGGAAGGAGGAAAGGATATTTACTGACCGCCATCCATTCGAGGTGTTTGAATGTCATTTGGCTGATGCCAACCTATATACAGGGCCTTCCCAGAAGACCTCTGAATCTAAGACCCCTGCGGGGGCATCGAGAAGCACATCCGGCAGCA
This sequence comes from Amorphophallus konjac, assembly GCA_022559845.1. NCBI lineage: Eukaryota > Viridiplantae > Streptophyta > Magnoliopsida > Alismatales > Araceae > Amorphophallus > Amorphophallus konjac. The sequence continues at coordinate 154,377,077 of CM040120.1, read as the reverse complement.
GTTGGTATCCACCACCGCTGCGCGTATATATCAAGCCCAAGGTGGTCTCCCATATCACAGCATCTGGGGACGTGGGCAGGATAGCACCCCCAATATTATACCCTGAAGCTAATGAAGTGCGGGTCGCTCGGCGGCACAATCATATTGAAATCCTGGATGGCCTTACCAAGCCAACTCCCGGCCTTGACAACCCTACTGTCGAGCCTTTCAAAACTTGGGAGGTGACACAGGAAGATGGACCCAACAGCTTGTTCTATACAGCTGAGGAGCATCCTACTCGGGAAGACACAGACTGCAGCCTCCCCGAAGATATAAGCAACCCGTCGGTTCCCGTCAAGGGTCTGATATTCACAATTGATTGGATGGCCAGGATGTTTCAGAAGCAACACATCCCCCCCGATCAGTCTTAAAAGTGCAAGGAAGCTTTCCAGAAAATGTGGTATCCCGCAAATCAGGATAAGGAAATGAGACGTGTCTCTCAACATCCGGGGTTGGGCTTCACCCTGGAAGAATATTATTACCGTGGGCAATACGAGGTGGACACCATCTCCGCCTTCTATCCTGCTGAGGATAGCCCGCTGGGGGCAACTTTTGATGAATACCCGGCGGAAGCTGAGCATGTTGAACTGGCTCAACCTGGAAATCAAGAAATAGAGACCTCGGTCCCCTGCCGATGCTGGGAGCAGGTCCACCCTGAAGAGGCGCCCCTTCAAGCCAAATTTGATATGGCTAGCAGCAGCGAAGTTGAAGATACTGAAGAAGCAGGAATTTCTCCCTCCAGTGGAGCCCTACTGATGATAACTTCAACACCCCTTCTACCAATCAGGGAAGCCTCGGTCGACTCCGATCAAGGGGAACCAGCTACCAAGAAAGGAAAAGCCACTTCTACAGAAGATACAACTGCCCCAGAAGGTGAGACCTCCTCAACTTCTGCTACAAAATTGGGATGCCGTCCAAGCCCGGCAATAAACAACTACCAGCCTGTCGCGGCTGCAACCTCATCTACAAAGACTGAAGCTGCTCTCTCACCCTTGGGAGCTGCAACGGCAGTGGATTTGCTAATAGAACAATCCGCGCAGCCGCTAGCATAGGAAACATAGACTCCGCAAGAAGCTCTGGTGGTGTCTGATAAGGAAGTCGAAGTACTCGACCCTCAAGATGGTATTCCAGACTTCATTGACCTCCAACCGGCACCTCCAGAGATAGAAGACGGAGGCCAAGCCACAGTCGATGAAATGATAGAAGTCAACTTGGGAAATGAGGAGGACCCTAGGCCTACCTTCCTCACTGCCCAACTGTCCCCATAAGAACGGGAGCTGTACACCCAGCTGCTGCTAGAGTACCAGGATTGCTTCGCCTGGACTTACAAAGAAATGCCCAGTCTAAATCCTGCTATCTCACAACATGAGCTAGCAATCAGCCCTGAGGTCGAGCCGATGAAGCAACCACCGCGACGCATGATGCCAGAACTCATTACTCAAATTTGTGCTGAAGTCGACAAGCTCATTGACGTGGGATTTGTTGAAGAAAACCAGTACACCACATGGCTGGCGAATATCGTCCCCATGAAAAAGAAGAATGGACAGATCCGGATGTGTGTCGACTTCCGAGATCTAAATAAAGCCTGCCCCAAAGATGACTTTCCGGTGCCAACAACGGAAGTCATGATCGATGCTACAACCGGTCATGAGGCCCTGTAATTCATGGACGGGTCATCCGGTTACAACCAGATTTGGATCGCGGAGCATGACCGGGTCCATAATGCTTTCCGAACCCCTAAAGGCATTTATCACTATAAGAGGATGCCGTTCGGACTGAAGAATGCTGGCGCAACTTATCAGCGCTCAATGACCAAAATCTTTGATGAGTTGCTCTACCACAAGGTCGAGTGCTACATAGATGATCTGGTGGTCAAAACAAGAAGAAAAGAATATCATCTGCAAGACCTTCGGATTGTTTTTCAGAGGCTGAGGTAGCATGAGCTGAAGATGAACCCCATGAAATGTGCGTTCGGAGTGTCGAGCGGAAAATTCTTGGGCTTCATTATCCGATATCGGGGGATCGAGATAGACCCCGCAAAAATCAAAGCAATTTAGGAGTTACCTCCACCAAGGAATATCTCCGAGCTGAGATCACTACAGGGCCGCTTGGCTTATATCCGGTGGTTCATTTCCAAGTTGTCAGGGCGATGCCAACCTTTTCACAAACTAATGATGAAAGATGTTCCCTTTTATTGGGATGAAGATTGCCAGACAGCCTTTGACAAGCTGAAAGACTATCTGAAGACTCCTCTAGTGCTGGGTGCACCGGTGAAAGGACGGCCATTGATACTATATATATCAGCTACACATAACTCCCTGGGGGTAATGCTGGCCCAGAATAATGAAGAAGGGAAAGAGCAAGCCCTCTATTACCTCAGTCGGAGACTGGTCAAGACTGAGGAAAAATATACTTATATCGAGAAGGTCTGTCTGGCACTGGTCTATGCAGTTAAGAAGCTCCGACACTATATGTTGTCACATGAAATCAGCTTGGTATCCAAAGAGGATCCCCTGAAATATATTATGTCCCAGTCGGCACTCAAAGGTCGCCTGGGCAAATGGGCGGTAATCCTTATAGAGTTTGACATCTCCTATGTACCGCGCAAGGCCGTCAAGGGCCAAGCTATTACAGACTTCTTCGCTGAGCACCCGGTACCCGGGGACTGCCCGTTGGAACCGGAGCTTCCTGAAGATGAAACCCTAGAAGCCATTCAGGTGCAGCCCTCCTTATGGCAGCTACATTTTGATGGCGCTTCCAGAATTGACACCTCTGCCACTGGATCGGCCAGGGTCAGGGCAGGAGTAGGCATAGTCCTAAAATCCCCAGAAGGAGAAGTGGTGCACACATCATACTCCATAAATAAACATTGCACAAATAATGAAGCAGAATATGAAGCCCTGATAATCGGGTTGCAAATTGCTCTATCCATGGGAATTCAGATGCTGGAAGCATTCGGAGACTCCCTGCTAGTTATAAAATAGTTGGAAGGAAAGTTCGATGTGCGAAAGCAAGAGCTTCTCCCCTATCACCAGCTGGCAACCCGCCTGATGTCAAGATTCTACTTCATCAGCCTCAAGCACATCAACCGAGGTCGGAATGCTAAGGCAGACGCCCTCTCTAAGCTGGCTAGTTCATTGGTGGTCCCACCAGACGCAAGCCTGAATATAGCAATGATCAACCGCCGGTAGGTACCCAGTGTAATAGAGGTCTTGGCTGACGAACAAGAGATTAAGGTTGTAGCCGTCGAGGAGATTCAGCAGCCCGATTGGCGAGAACATCTCCTGCGGTGGTTCCAACACCAACAGCTCCCGAAAGAAAAAGAACAGTGAATGAAGCTCCTGAGGGTCAAGGATTCTTACGAGATGAGAAGCAGAACCCTGTTCTGAATAATGGCAGATGCCCGAAGTAAAGTCCTACTTTGTTGCTTGTCTTCAACAGAGGCAGGGAAGGTGATGCAAGAAATCCATGCGGGATCAACTGGAGCACACCAGGCTGGCCCAAAGATGAAAATTGAGATAAAGAAATTGGGTTACTATTGGCCCACTATGTTTGATGATTGCTACAAGTTCACCAAAGCTTGTCAGAAGTGTCAAGAACACGCTAACGTGGCAAGGAGACCTCTAGTGCCGCTACATCCCACCTTGTCAAGCTGGCCGTTTGCCCAATGGGGCACGGACGTGGTGGGGCCGCTACCAGCATCTTCATCAGGGTGCAAGTATATTTTAGCAGCTACAGACTACTTCTCCAGGTGGGCGGAGGCGGTAGCACTAAGAGATGTAACGGGGGAATTAGTTGTAAGATTCTTCCGGTAGAATATAATATTCCGATTTGGGATCCCCAGCCGAACCATCTCTGATAATGGCAGCCATTTTAGGAACCAGAAGGTTTATCGGCTAGCCGACAAATACAAGATTGACTGGAGGACATCATCCCCCTACAACCCTCAAGCCAATGGACTCGCAGAAGCCTTCAACAAGACACTATGCATGTTGCTGGCAAAGACTGTCAAGTCTAATAAAAAAGATTGGGAAGAAAGGATGTACGAAGCACTCTGGGCCTATCGTACTATCTACAAAACCCCAACCGATTGTTCGCCTTTCTCCCTCGTGTACGGGTCAGAAGCTGTGGTGCCGATTGAACTGGAAGTTCCTTCGCTGCGAGTCGCCATCCAGCATGGACTAGCCAGCGGTGAACAAACCAATCCTGAAAGAAGATTGGAAGAGCTCGCTGAGCTTGAAGGAAAATGCCTCCGGGCACAACAAAACATCCAACTCTACCAAGCTCGCATGGCCCGTGCTTTTGACAAGCTGGTCAAAGGTCGAGAATTCAAGAAAGGAGATCTGGTAATGGTCAAAAGAAGAGAAGTAATGGCCTCCAACCCCAAGGGGAAGTTGGTCGAAAACTGGATCGGACCATATATCATCCGCCGAGTATACGAAGGGGGTGCCCACGTCCTGGTAGACCACAAAGGAGTCATCCAGTTCTCTCCCCTCAATGGAAAGCATATAAAGCTGTATCATGCAGCGCAACCGGCATTCCCCGAGTGATCGGTCGGAATACCTTTCCTTGGTCTAGCGGCACTCCGCCCTGATCGAGCTACCTTTCCTTGGTCTAGCGGCACTCCGCCCTAATCGAGCTACCTTTCCTTGGTCTAGTGGCACTCCGCCCTGATCGAGCTACCCTTATCTTGGTCTAGTGGCACTCCGCCTTGATCGAGCTACCTTTCCTTGGTCTAGTGGCATTCCGCCCTGATCGAGCTACCTTTCCTTGGTCTAGTGGCATTCCGCCATGATCGAGCTACCTTTCCTTGGTCTAGTGGCACTCCGCCCTGATCGAGCTACCCTTATCTTAGTCTAGTGGCACTCCGCCCTGATCGAGCTACCTGTTGATTTGTTTTGCTTCTCTTCTTCCTTTTGTTTTATGTGCAATAAAGATGATAAGCAAAAATCAAAGATCTCAATCAACCCAAGGACATGCGAACCATGAACCTAGGCAACCAGAACATGCTCTAGCATGGGCATGCCATCTCAATCATCAAACTAAACTAAGGAAATAAAGAAAAACACACGCCGGACGTGGAGCAAAAGCAAATAAAAAAACACACCGCAAGGGTGGAGCAAGGAAAGAGAATAAGAGATATGAGAGAGAAAGAGAAAGTTAATGCCCAATACCAAGAAAGAACGTGATCGCCACCAAAGTAGAAACAAGCCAAAGACTTGAAAATACCTTGGAAATAGGTGGATGAAGCACCTGCCCACGGGAGAGAGAAAATCAGGGAAATCTGCAGATCAACAGAATGTAACGGCCGAAAGTCCACGCGTCACTTAGAAGTGACGGTCGCTCGATGAACCGCTATATGAATCTGACACGCCTCCACAAGACCGTCAAATAACCTGCAGTAATAGTTTGTGAATTCTTTTAACTCCAACTCTTCCAGCCGGCCAGAAGACTTGGGCCTCGTATGGTGAGCCTATAAACTTGCCAAAGAACGTGAAAACACACGAAAACAGACCCAAATTAGCCCTTTAAACAATATAGCATCAATTCTTCAATAAACTCAATAGCATGCAAAAGGAAAGGAAAGTACCGGGAGGGTTTTTATTTTTTTCCCCTCTGGGCATTTTAAAAAGATAGGAGGATGTTTAGATGATGAAAAACCAGGGAGAACGTGGAGAAAAGAAAAAGGACAATGCTTTTGATGAAAGGGAGATGAGGAAGAACACAATATGTAATGATGCACTTTGAAAACCAATGGAACGAATACTCCCTTCACCGTGAAGCAGATGAACGTGAAAGACAATTCTCCTTGGTCAGATGTGACTCCAGAATGCGGCAGCACTTTGACGCGAACTCTAGATCTTCCTCTCTCGGGCCATGAAGTTAAGGATGCTATTTATAGACCCTCAAACTCTCCGGTCGAGCAGAGGATAATCCAGCAAGATAAAAGGATAACTCTTAGCAAATCCTTGAAGATAATATCACCAAGAGTTCATAGAAACAAACAGAAGGTTTTGAGGATCAGATTTGGAAGAGAAATCAACAATTCAAACTCTTATCTCGACCACGGAGTAGCAGAGAAAAGTCTTGAACTACCAGGACTCTTTGTTAGATGTAACGGCTACTCGACAGACCGCCACATGAAAATAAGACGCCAGGGAACGTCCGTTACATTTAACCTTAGCACAAAAGAGATAAGATCAACAGGAACAAGATCAAACAAGTTGGACTCTCGAAGGAAAGTAACGGCCAAGGCTGGAAGTGTTGGAAGAAAGTAACGACTGCAAAACAGACCGTTATATTCAACGGATAAGCAAGAGGATAAACTTTAGAACAAAGGCCTCAAACTTTAAGACTCTTCAATAAGTAACGGCCCAGTGATCATGCGTTATATGGAAGTAACGCCCCCAGTGAGGACAGTTATTAACAATGAGGATCAAAATTGATAAGAGCTTGCTAAGCTTCATCCAACAAGGAACCACACTCAACCAAGGAGAGAAGACTCAAGAAACAGGCTTCAAACTGATCAAGGAGACTCAATGAAGAGTGAACAACTTGGAGCATCACATGGATAAACAAGGAGATGACCCAACTTATCGGTCATAAAACGGGTGTCAACAGATACCCCTCCTTAACGTCCTCTTTGCAGGGGAGCGAGCGGAGGTGAAGCGAAAATGAAAATGGAACATGGAGATGAGTGGGAAATGAAGCGGAGTGGACCAAAAAGTGGGCGTTATGGTAAAACGACACCTGTTCTTTACCAACAAGCGATTGGAATTTTCTGGAAAACTTCGAACTGATCACAAGGATAGAGCCAACCAAAGGATGCAAGTCTGGAGGAACTAACAACTAAGGAAAGGAAACACAGGCTAGCAACGGAAAGGAAAGAGAACTAACTAAACTCCAGACAGGAATCTTCAGGCAACCAAATGAAGCGACAGATTGAAGAAAACCTTCTTAATTCAGAGTGAAATGATTATCCTTATTCGAGATCAAGAATACAGCTCTTCACCAACATCGAGATACCTTGAACAGATGAAGCACATGAATGCTCAAAAGATGCGTATGATGTATGCTGGGCTAAAGAAACAGAAATCTTTAAAACGAATGCAAAGAAAGATAAAATATCAAGATACTCGAGAATAATATTGCTAAACTGAAGAAACCAGGGTCGGGACACCATCTGCAACCACGGCGTGCAAGATAGAACCATCGTCCCCAAATTTTTCCAACCTAACGGCCTATCCAACGATTAAACATGCGAACTTAGATCATCATCATTTTTGTTTAAGGGGAACATCAGATCCCAGAACCCACGAATGACCAGCCGGTTCTCGAGATAATATATCATAGATAACATATAGTAATGTATTAATGGATTAAGGGAAAGAGATACAATACCTGACTTACCTACCTGACGAACGGCAAAGCGTGTTGTTATTCATAACTTCATTCAGGAGAACGAGGTTAGCCAATAATTGATATGAGCATGAAATAAGGCATAACCATTTATACGTGTTAGAAGCATTAATAATACGTGCCATGGCAGAAAATGTGGTCATTTAAACATCAAATAGACTATTTCATTCATCAAGAAACTTGCAAGTGTTTAACGGTCTACTTAGAGGGCGTCACATAAAGTAACGGACCAGCCATGGGCCGTTATAAACTAAGCGGTTCACATTCTCTAATGAAACAGTCAAATTCATGTAACAATCTGAATAGTACGTGTCAGAGAGTGTAACGGTCAGACGACAGATCGTCACATGTCCTGAGTGTTCAAAAAAAAATAGACCGAACGATCACAATCCTCATTCAGGCATTCAACACCCAATCGCCCTCAAACGCTCAAACACCCCAACCCGAGAAGACCACCGGCGACCACCGGCGACCACCCACGACCACCGACGAAATGGCCGGCGACGAGCCTCCATCGCCGCTGAAGAAGAGGGAGGGAGGGAAGAAGAAGGCCATCCGACGCCTCCACCGCCGAATAGAACGAGAGGAGGTACCAAGGCCCGTGGAAGAAGAAACTAGGGCGAGGGGGCCAACAACGGAGGAAAGAGAGGTTCCCACAGCCGAGGAGGACCAAGGGGAAATCCCCATGGACGAGGGAGAGCCCAAGGAACAAGAAAAGAAGAGGAAGAGGGGCCAAGACCGAGAGGTAGGCCGCCCACCCTAATCTTCCAATTTTTAATTTTTTTGCATTTTTATATGTGGATGCATGTGGGAATGGGGGAAGAAAATGGGTCTACGAACCCATTAGGATTGATTGTAGGCCCTTTTGGCCAAAGTGGGAGAGCCAGGGAATGCAAAGGAAAAACGCCCTCTAGCAGGGAATGTGACGGTCCTTCTAGTGACCATCACACACCTAACGCTCCACCCTAGGTGCGTTAGAGACAAGTGACGCCCCACTCCAGGGCCGTTACATCCACCAGAGGCTAGAACTATTTTTTAGGTTTTCAATTATTCAGTTTTTTGTTTTGTTTTCATTTTATATATGCTATGCAATGATTTTATGATGCATTTGACTAATTCATGATTTAAATGAATGCAGGGAAAAAGACGGACGAGGATCTCCTGGCTCCAGATCCGGGCGGTGTACTAGGCACTGCCTGATTATCAGAGAGAGAGGATAGTCGGTATGGGGTTCGCCGAGGTGCTGAGCATCGAGGTGACCAGAATGGACACGCCTCTGCTGTACGCCTTGCACGAGAGGTGGGATCCGATTAGCAGAGCATTCATCTTTCCATGGGGTCACATGATCCCGACGCTGGAAGACATAGCGAGGATCGCCGGACTGAGAGTCCACGGAGCCACAGTGACCGGGTGGACGTACAGAGACTACCAAGAGATGGCCCAGGAGCTGCTGGGGCAAGATTTGATCAGACCAGGGCAGACGTCATCCCAGCTCTCGAGATCAGTACTGCAGGAGAGCTTATGACTGAGAGGAGCAGCGATTACTGTGGGTGAGTTACCAGAGGAGCATCTGGGTAGAGTGATAGACCAGGTGCGCCCACGAGTGGCGGCAGAGGAGGGACCTGAGGGAGATCGCACCATGAGGCGCTTATTGATGCTACTGTTCGGGAAGCTCCTGTTTGCGACTCGAGCAGATGTGATCAGCTGCAGCCTGCTGCCGATGATCGAGGATATGGGCAGAGTTGTAAAGTACGCCTGGGGAGTGGCAGTGCTAGCCTTCCTGTTCGAGTCCCTCAGCACGACGGACCGACAGACGATGTTGGGCGGCTTCTCGCCTTTTCTATAGGTAAATGCAATTTAAATGCTTTCCACTATGATTTATGCAAATGTTTATGCAAATGATTATGTAGTTGACTGATTTAACTTCTAAATGCAATTCTGGAGCTACATGTACCTCCTGGGCAATGGACAGGGCACACTACTCCATGCCGATCGCATCCCGATCGCCAGGCGATGGGTGGTTGCGAGGGACCCGGGGTCGATCATCAGATTGACCTTGGCGATCCAAGATGATTTGGATTCCTTCCCGCATGCGGCGGTAAGCTCGAACTCAAAAATGCTTCCTAAATGATTAAAATGCTTTTATATGCTTCTAAATGATGATCTTATATGCTGATGAATGGGCTATCATGCTTCTAGGTGAGGTGGACCCCATATAGAGGCGAGAGTTACGAGGGACAGCCATGGGTGGAGGCAGCCCTCTCGTACCGGAGACGGGACATATGGTTGCATTGCATCCATATCATCGAGCCTCTTCATTATCGGCTGATTCTGAGGACTCGGGGACTACATCAGCCTGAGGTGACCTTTCCACGCCACAACGATGACCACCTGGGGAGGTCAGCGAAAGGAATTAGCGGTGACATAGATTGGTGCGCCCGAAAGGTGAAGTACGTCCACGACTGGAACAAGCGGGGTAGAGCAGTGAAGGAGCGGGACGAGAGCGATGAGGCATACTTGAAGGCCTTTGCTCGACTGTATAGGGACCAGGTGTACCGAGGTACCCGACGACCGGTATGCAATTCTAAACTCAAAACTCTGAAATGCTTTTTTTGTAAAAAAAATTTTTATCCTATATGCACTGACTCACATGCTTCTAAAAATGCAGCTAGACCCTGAGGGAAGGATAGCCGAGCTCGAGGGGCTACTCCACGCCACCGTCCAGCAACGGGACGAGTACCGGACTGCCTTGGAGCTCCTGGTAAGATTCCCAAAACCTTGGATTTAAAATGATTATGCTTTATGATGCTAATGATGCAAATGTGATTGACTGACCATGACTTCTGAATGCAGCGGGCCGAGGGAGCCCAAAGAGTGGGACCGAATGCCCCATCGTCATCCTCATAGCCTGCTGGAGGTAGGGCTGAGCGGGATGCCGACTTCGCTCGAGCAGTTGCTCGGGCCGATGAGGCGGAGGCCACCCTCGTGGAGCGATTAAGATGCAAAAATGCTGTACTCAAATACTTATGCTTTTATGTAATTTAGATGTTTATGCGACTAACTAAGTGAAATGCGAACTACAGGCGAGAGAGCTGGCCATAGCAGTGGCCGAGGCAAGGCTGGCTCGAACGGAGGTAGAGCGTCTCCAGGCAGAGATAGAGAGGAGCCGGGCTGAGACTGAGCGAGCCCGAGCAGAGACAGAGCTTGTGCGGGCAGAGATGGCCCGATTGAGAGTGGAGGTCCCGCGACGTCCGGATGTTGCAGAGGTGAAGCGACTTAGGGCTGATGCTGTGCGCCTAAGGGGTGAGCGAGAACAACTCCGAGTGCAGACTTTTGAGATGAAGGCCGCGATTGGGGCCTTGACGGATGCACTCCATCTCCTAGGGAAGAAGTCGGGGATGAGCAGTCAGAGCCAGAGCGCGTCCCCTAGCAGCGGATTTCAAGGGTACTTCACTAGTTCTTCCGACCATCGGAGGAACGAGGAGGCGGACCAGAGACGCCAGCAGGAGGGAGAGCACAGTGCCATGGGACCATCAGCCAGATAGCCGGAGGGCACATGGGATAGTGACGGCGGCCCGGGAGACAAGCCGGCCGAGTGATGCATTTTTCTTTATTTTTTTTACTTGTACATGACTTATATGAAATGAAAATGAGAAAAAAAAATTTCTTTTTTGTTTTTTTTTTGTGAATGTGTGAATGAATGGATGCGTATATGAATGTAAATAGATGAACATGAATGAAGGCAAGAATGAATGTGAGAATGTGTGATTGGTAATGCAGGTGGATGTATGTGGATGTGCTAAAGAACGGATGAGTGCATGTTAAAGAATGGATGTTTGCATGAAGATGAAATGTGGGTGGTGAGAGACTGTGTGGATGGGCAGAAAATGAAAAACATGTCAGACCGCCAGGTCTAATCAGAGGTAGATAGAAATAGCTCAAGTCACAGCAGCAGACAATGTAACGGTCTATGTCCAGACCGTCAAGACCAAGTAACGCATCAGGTGGAGGCCGTTAGAAAGGACAGAGCCCAACCTTGCAGAACTGAGTAGCAGGAAGAGTAACGGCTCAGAGATGGTGCGTTATATACAAGTAACGGCCAAATGCTAGACCGTTAGAGATGTCAGAGCAATGTTGAACTACGAACGTACTGACTGTACTCAGTGTGTAGACCTTGCCCAAGTGATGTGTAGACTTCGAGTCCAGACGTCCAGATGATGTGTAGACTTCATGCATACAACAGCAAGGATGTATGGACTTGGACAAGGGATGTATAGACTTGGGGCTTGTGCTCATGTTGGGCAATGTATAGACTTGAATCAAGAATGTACAGACTTGAAGCGGTGTGGACGTATAGACTTGGGATGAAGACTATACAGACTTAGAGAATGTATGGACTTTGAATGAAGACTGTACAGACTTGAACGATGTGTAGACTTTGAATGAAGACTGTACAGACTTGGGGAGACATGGAATGTGTGGACTTGGGGAACGTACACACTTAGATGAAGGATGTACAGACTTGGGGAATGTACACACTTGGATGAAGAATGTACAGACTTGAGGGACGTGTAGACTTTGAACGAATGCTGTACAGACTTGGGGGAAGGTAGGGGAATGTATAGACTTCAACAAATGTATGGACTTCAATGAATGTATAGACTTGCACCTGATGTATGGACTTCAAAGTGAATGGGATGTATAGACTTCAACAAATGGGATGTATAGACTTCAACGAATAGGATGTATAGACTTCAAAGAATGGGGGATGTATAGACTTCGAAAAAATGGGGGATGTATAGACTTCAAAGAATGGGAGATGTATAGACTTGGGTGAAGATGTGGAATGTATAGACTTGGCAACGATGGTGAAGAATGTATAGACTTCGAAAATGATGGTGAACTTGAAGCTGATGTACAGAGTTGAGGCTGATGTATGGACTTGAAGCTGATGTACAGACTTCAACGAACGTATAGACTTCATCAACGGTGTATGGACTTCAAAAGTGCATGGACTTAAACGAATGTACAGACTTCAATATGATAAATGAATGTAGGCTGGGAGGATGAAGGGGATGTATAGACTTACCCAAATGTGTAGGAAATGTGACGGTTCAGGTGCAGGGCGTCAGAGGTAGATAACGGCCATGAGCAAGACCGTTGAAAATGATTGACCAAGCAGAGGCCAAAACGGATCAGCAGAGAATGTAACGGCTCAGACAGAACGCATCACAAGGATATAACGGTCTAATGCTAGACCGTTAAGCTTGAAAGAACAGGTTTGATCAAATTAAACCCACAGAAAATGTGACGGTCCAGATCTGGCGCATCAGAGGAAATTGACGGTATACCGACAGACCGTTAGATAATGAATTGTACTCCGAGACGGATTGAGCCGTAAGGGGCAAAACTCGAGATAGGAAGCCTCAAATCCGTTCTAGACTCCTCCCAGACTTAAGATAAAGCCTTCCAATCGAATCTTATCTCTTTAAAGCTGAAATCAAACCTTTAAAACTTGGAAACTTAGCCAAAATTGTATCTTTCTGAATTCTCTGCTAGAAGGGCTAAAAAACCTCTCTTAAGGGCAGGAAACAAGATGAAGAGAAGCTTCAAGGTGATGGCTATGGAGGAGAAAGTCTACACCGGACCCAAAGGTACAAGAAAGGAGTATGGAGAGCTACAAAGGCTGACCTCAATTCCTAAGCACCTAAGCTCCAATACTCAAAGAGTGGTAAGCTTCCATGGTCTAACCAAGTTCAGAATTTCCTGCACTTCATCTTCTTCCTCATGATCTTATTCTTTTCTTAGCCCCTCCCCGGTCCAAGATGCTATTCTAATCTGAAGTGGGTGGCTCACATGGTAAGGCACTCCCTTTAGAGGTCACATCAATTCTCAAAGCATGGCACCTCCAACCTCTCTTGGTTTTAGGAAAGAACTTCCAGAAATTGACATTAGATTGGCCTAGCATTTCAGCCCTCATAGAATTGTGGCATCCACAAACACACACCTTCATCCTCCTTTCCTTCGAAGCAACAGTCCTATTAGAGGAGGTAGGAACCTACCTAGCCCTTCCTAAGACTAAGGTTGGGGATGAAGACCGAGTTTGCTACACGATTGAGCATATCGACCCGTCCTTAATTTTGAGTGATTTCATCCATAATCCATGATACTCCTTTAGTGTTGGATGGGAGTGAGAATCAAATTCCAACCAAAGGAAGATATTAGTTCTGCTAGCCGGATCTTCGGGAGCCACCCTCTCTTCTTCATTGGAGGGGCATCTGGATTTTCTTCGCAGGTTGAATGTAGGACGGCAGACAAGAAAACTCGAGATGAATGGCGCATCTTCTTCAACACCCTTCCAATGGACAAATTCATCATGTGACGAAGGATCCTTCAGAGCGCTCTCCTTAGAATACCGCGGCGTCAAGGCCTGGACCTCCAGCTAGTGGGAAACACCACCATGGCGATCTACAACCCACACCGATGCCATCTTCAGATCGGGCTTCCTCGAACCAAAGTTTCTGCACTATTACACTACCCTCCCCTTCTACCTAGGAAGATGGGGATCGAGGACGACGAGAGAGCAGTACGGAATGCGCTGACCATGTGGGAGATCAGCAAGGTGCGCCCGTGGCAAGAAGAAGTAGAAGAGAACGATGAAGCACGTCATGGCTACCTGAAAGAGTTGAGGAAGATCCGCCCTTTTGCGGATAAGAGGCTAAATGTTGATTTTCTTTTTATGAATGATGTGATTTGACAATCAGAGTTGGAACTCTTATCAATTTCATGTTTCATTAAGTTCACTTGAATAAGATGGGATTGCCTCAATTGAACGGATGTGCATTTCATGGATTGATCGGCTAGCATGACCAGCAGAACAGAGCTTCTGGAGAAAGTAACAGATCCGAGCAGGGCCGCTACAAGGAGATAACGGTGAGGCTACAGACCGTTATAGTGTATGCTATGAGAACTAAATCCTCTGGAGGAAGTAATGGTCCAACGATGGACCGTTAGGAGTAGTAACGGCCGTGCCCCAGGCCGTTAGAGAGAGAGCTGCTGAGAGAGTCAAAGTGAAGGCCTGAAGAGATGTAACGGGCTAGTATGGACCGTTAAACGAATGTGACGGCCTGTATCTGGCGCGTCACAGACTTGAACCTGCATGGTTGTGAGATTTCAGCTTTGTTCTTGGTCCTGCGTTCTGCACATACTTAAACATGGAGCAAGTTAGATCTGTTCTTAGACTCAACCCCTTGCCTCGAAGCGAGTTAGATAATGATCGTTTCTCGATATTTGGTCAAGGGGTGGAGCCTTATTAAATAGGCGGGGAAGAAAAAAAAAACATAATAGAAACAATGAGATGCATGCGACGCATATGATGGCATTTTTGGATTTTGAAAGATATATTTGAATTTTTGTGAGTTTTGGTAATATTTGATGTTTTTGGATTTTTGAAATATATGTTGTTTTTATTTTTTTATTTTTTTGAAATATGTGTTGTTCTTGGTTTTTTTGAAATATATTGTTTTTGGACTTTGGAATATATGGTGTTTTTGGATTTTGGAATATATGGTGTTTTCCCTAGCAACGCGGGCCCTCCGTATTGTATCGAGAATCCCGAGGTTGGCGTGCAATGAGGTGACACCCTTGACCAAGGCCCAGATTTTTCATGACAGTGCTTCTTCCAGGGCCATATCCAGGGTACTAGTTTCAATCTTGAAAAAGGAAAATAGAACACGGGGGTAAGCTTAGGCCAGACTTAGAAGTTTTAAGGACTTGAGTTCCTCTCCAGACAATCCATTAGAAATTTGGTCTGTTACGCCGGGGCTTTGCGTCCGTCATCGAACCTTAGTCCACTCTAGGCATGCGTGCGACCGAGCTCATTTGTCCCGCGGGGAACTGTACTGCCACTCTTGTCATGCCTAGATTTCTTTTTCTTTCTTGCTTTTTTGGAGCTTTTGGAATTTATACTCAATAGACCTTTGAGATGATAGTTTTGATTTTTGTCGTAGAGATTAATCCTCTGCTTTCTTTTCTTGTTTCTCGTGGCGTCAGGTCATAACGGACTGCCCCTATTTGAGACCTCCACTCGTCAAGGTGCCTGGATTAGTTGCCGCCTCCTTATTTACTTCTTGCCCCTAGATTCAGCCGAAGGAAGAAACGGACAGGGACTTCAACTTTCCCCCAAAGCATGGCTAAGGAGAAACGATGTCTTTTAAAGCGGAAAACCTGACCAGGGATGTCGTGTAGTGTATGATTGCCTTTACTCGGGACCCTTTTTTTTAGAGAAATAGGAGGAACATGTTGTTGCCCGGGGTGACACTCATTAGACTCTAAGGAAAGAACCGCTTAAGGTACAACCCATTCCACGGGTGAGAGAGCTCCTCACCTTCCGCGTTCACTAAATGATAAGCATTCCCTGGATAAGCTTCTTTCACGACCAACGGCCCTTCCCAGTTAGGTTGCAATTTAGACCTAGGACCTGCAGACCGAATGAATTTGCATTTCAAAACCATATCACCTGTTTGAAATTTACGTTCGACTACCTTCTTTTGAAAATAACGCGAAACTCTCTTTTGATAAACGGATACGTGATCGGCCGCATTCATCCTCTTCTCATCTAAGAGTTCCAACTGGACCAGCAACGCCTCTCGACGTTCATCGAGATTAAGTTCCTTATCGAGCTGCACTCTAAGGGAAGGGATCAGGATCTCATATGGGAGCACCGCCTCCATCCCGTAGGTAAGAGCATAGGGAGTCTGTCCCATGGGAGTACGGACGGAGGTGCGGTAAGCCCACAAAGCTTCCACTAATTTTTCTGGCCAATCGGAAAACTTATGAGATTCGCATGTCTTCTTGATGATTTTGAGAAGGGTTTTATTAGTGGCCTCGGCTTGACCGTTGCCTTGAGGATAATATAGAGATGAATGATGCAATGTAATATTGAACTTCTTACATAGGTCCCTGAGCTCTTGAGATACAAACTGGGGCCCGTTGTCGGTGATGATGCTGCTTGGCACTCCGAACCGTGAGATGATATTCTTCATGATAAAGCGGCACACTGTTGAAGCTTTGATCTCTGCGTACGCCTCGGCTTCGGCCCATTTGGTGAAGTACTCAGTGGCGGTAAGGATAAAGGATTTCTGCTTAGTCTGAGAATTAGGATCACCGAGCGGGCCGACAACGTCGAAAGCCCACATAGAGAATGGCCAAGGAGCAGAGAGAGGGTGGAGAGATGAAGCTAGAGCATGGATTTTATCAGCATGGAGTTGGCACTTAAGACACCTCCGGACATAGAGGGAGCAATCTTCCTCTAAAGTGGGCCAGTAGTAGCCCTACCTAAGGATTTTCTTCGCTAGAGCCTGGCCATTGACATGACCTCCACACTCACTAGAATGGGCTGCTTTAGACACTTTCCAAGCCTCATTATCATCCAAGCATCTCATGAGCAATCCATTAGTAGCGCGCCTATACAGTTCTCCTGCGACAATAGTATACCTTGAGGCGGCTCTCCGTATTGACTTGCGCTGCGCAGCATTTGCCCCTTATGGGAATGACCCTTCTTTACAAAACAACTTGATTTCATGATACCAAGGCAACTCCTCTTCATCCAGAATCTCTTCTAACTCCATTAGAGATACTTCCTTGAGATCTTCCTTCTCAGCCCTCGCCTCTACAACCTTCCTAAGGTTGATGAACCAAGGGTCCTGAGGAGAGGGTGCGTCCAATCTCTGAACGACGATAGTCTCAGTGTTCCGACTGAGAGGAAAAGATAGAGAGGAAGCAAGAGATGCTAGAGCGTCAGCTAGGATATTCTAAGAACGAGGAGTATGGATATAGATTAGCTTACGGAATTGCCTAGCAAGAAGCGTGACCAAATCTTGATAGGGCTTGAGTTTGGGGTCACGAGTATGGTAAGTGGACAGAACTTGCCGTCAGACGAGCTGAGAGTCTCCAATGATGTTTAAATAACGCGCACCTAGGAGATAGGCGTGTTTCAGTCCAGCCAGGAGAGCTTCGTACTCAGCGATGTTGTTGGTAGCATGAAATCGATGTTGATAAGCAAAGGGAATAGTTACTCTTCGGGAGTAAGCAGAACAGCGCCGATCCCTCGGCCTTGAGAATTGAGTGCACCATCGAAGTGCAGAGACCAGAAGGGATGGTGAGAGAGAACTGAGAGATGCTCATCCGGGAAATCATCCTGAATAGAATCAGAGTGAGGAATAGGAAGATGGGCAAGATGCTCAGCGATGGCGTATCCTTTGACCGCCTTCTCAACGACGAATGTGATCTCAAATTGAGAGAGGAAGCTCTGCCAGCGAGCTAACCTACTAGAAAGGACGGGCTTTTCTAAGAGATAGCGAATCAGGTCCATTCTAGAGATCAACTTAACTAGGTGGGCAAGAAAATAGTGTTTAAGCTTCTGAGCTACCCACACTAAGGCGGCACAAGTCTTCTCCATAGCAGTGTATCTGGACTCAGCTGGGTTGAATAACCGAGAGAGGTAGTACGCAGCCCGCTCTTTCCCTTCATCGTCTACTTGTGCTAATACCGCCCCTAGGGAGTCTTCGATAACTGAGATGTATAGGATTAGGGGTTTCCCAGGGACAGGAGGTTGCAAAACCGGGGGATTGGATAGATATTCCTTTAAGTCCTCGTAGGCCTTTTGACAATCTTCATTCCATTCAAACTTAACTCTTGCCTTAAGCAATTCATAAAATGGACGGCACCTTTGAGAATTGTGGGATATGAATCTTCTAATGAATTGCAATCGACCGATCAATTCTTGAAGTTTCATAATGTTCTTAGGCAGAGGCATATCCATGACTGCCTGTGCTTTGTTAGGATCGATCTGGATCCCCCGTTTGCTCACTATGAAACCTAACAGCTTCCCTGAAGAGACTCCGAATACACACTTCTTCGGATTCATCTTAAGCTTGTACTCCCTGGCTCTTTGCAGCACCTTAGCCAGGATAGAGGGGTGTTCTTCTTTGATTATTGACTTCACCAAAATGTCATCCACGTAAGCTTCCATATAGATATGCATCATGTCATGGAAGATGGCCATCATCGCCCTTTGATAGGTGGCACCTTCATTCTTTAGACCGAACGGCATAACCACATAACAATATGTGCCCCAGGGCGTGGTCAAGGAAGTTTTCTCTTGATCTTCTGGAGCGAGACGGATTTGATTATATCTTGAGTAACCATCCATAAATGACAACGATTCGTACCCGGCGGTACTATCAACCAAGACATCAATGTGAGGCAGCGGGAAATCATCCTTGGGACATGCTTTATTGAGATCCCTGAAATCGATGCAAATACGCACATTTCCATCCTTCTTGATGACAGGGACTATGTTTGCCACCCACTGAGGATATAGGACAACTCTAATGAATCTGACCTTATATAACTTGTCAACTTCTTCTTTAATCCTTAAGGCCATGTGGGGGTGAAATCTTCTTGATCGTTGTTTCACCGGTGTTGCCCCTCATTTAAGCACGAGTCGATGTTCTACTAAAGAGGGGTCAAGACCTGGCATGTCCTCATAAGACCAGGCGAAGGAATTGCTATACTCCCTTAGAACCTTGATCAACTCTTCTTCTACTTGTGGAGGGAGATTAGCAGCAATAATGATGGGCCTGGGGTCTTCTTTGGTTCCCAGATTGATTTCTTTCGTAGGTTCATCCACTGCTGATGACGGCTCGTCGAATTTCTTAAGTCCTTGCACGTACAGATCATCAGTGTCATCTACGTCGCTGTCCTCATTAACCGGATCTTTTTCATCTAGGATTTCATAGACGCCGAGTCCGTGATCGCCCCACGCCCCTTCTATTTCTTCTCCATCCTCAATCGTAATTGCCGTAGCAACAAATTCCGGATATTTTAAAAGGGCATGACAACGCTGAGCTAGGTCTTGCAAGAACCTATCAGGAACAGATTTGGGAGGACACGCAAGCGGGCGCGGCTCAGATGAGGAAGGGTTGGATGACCTAGAGCAAGACACTACTTCTTTAGATCTAACTAATTCTACTTCCCTGGACTCGATAGACCCTAATCCTAACCTAGGAGAAAGGAGACCTAGTGGAAGGGAAGGAGCAGGGGACTCGTGCCCCTGGGATGAGGGTGGAGACAGGGTAGCATAATCTTCAACTGAAATCTTTGTTTTGAATTTGACGTTTTTTTTTGGAGATCATCAGAGACTATACAGCAAGATGGAGGAGGCGGGAGCTGCATAGGGAATAGCTCGGGGAAGATGCAGTCAAAGAAGGGATCGGAAGATGAGAACCACATCTCGTGGAGTTGGGCGTTGGGAGGAGGAGGAGTGAATAGAGTGGATAGATCGATGGGCGGGCAGTGCCCACAAGCGCAAGGAACAAATAGAATCTCGGGCGGATCAACGAAGGATGGATTTACCATGATAGGAGGAAGACGGGGTAAGAACTCCCATTGCTGGAGGAGAGATTGAAAGCGGGAGGGAGACCAAGAAAAGACAATCGGTGAGCTCCCCTCCTCCCGTGGATCATCGACTGGCCGCTTCTTCAGTCTCCATTGCATGAGCCGAACCTTTTGCTTCTTCTGGTAGTCTTCTTCATGAAACAACCCCTGAAGGGCTTGACCATAATCAAGCATATCATCTTCTGGCCTTTTTAGTGCTGGCGGTGGACTGGCAATCGGACATACTGTATATCTCTCTGACGAGTTGGCTGCAGAGCTAATGTGCCGGGCTGGAGAGGCCCTCGGACAAAGTGTTGACGGTAGTCCCAGGTGAGTGGCCCAGAATCACCCATCATAGATAATGCGGTTTCTCCATAGCCAAGACCTCTCCTTCCCATCTTTCTCCCCTTGGGTATGGGCTTGGTCATTCCTTGTAATTGTGCACCGAGGCGTCTCCCCGGTTGGTAGCCCAGTTTCAGTATAATGTTCCAGCTTTTTGAGTCTCAGATCTGGGGCTTCATCTTGATGTTAACTGGAGTAGTGATGGGCCTAGGAGGTGTATAAGCCCAAGGAAAGTTCAAATCCAGCTCTGATATGACGGGTCTGCTGCTTGGCCAAAGTGTAGGAAGAATCTGTTCTGAAATGGCCTTAACCGATTGAACCGTGGAAAAGCTCTTGACTTTGACGACCCTCCCTTGGAAAGGGAATTTGACGCACTGATGTGCGGTGGAGGGTACGGCACCGAGTGTATCAATCCATGGACGACCCAAGATCACCTTAAACATGGGGTCAATGTTCAACACATAGAACCCCACGGGCATAGTGAGGGGCCCGAGCTTCGCTTGAATAGTGACTACCCCGTGGCATGCTCTCCTCGAGTTGTCATATGCTGCTATAGTGGTGGGGGTAGGTCGCAGTAGCCCTTCAGATATATTGCCAGCTCGGAGGGTACTGAGCGGGCATATATTAATTGAATCCCCTGTGTCAACCAGTGCTGCCTCAATGCTGACCTTATTCAGAATAATTGTAATGCAGAGCGACATCTGTCGAGCCTATGGAGGTGCTAGCTCGGTTTCTAAGAACGTAATTGACGAACCTTTAGAAATAGTTGCTAGTGTTGTTGGTAAACTGTCAACTGCCATGTCCTCGCTGACCATCATCTTCTGTAAGAAATCCCTGAGAGCATCTTGATGAAGGGTGGACCTCTTGATAAGTTCCAGAACTGATGATGGAGGCATCACCTACGATTCCCTTTGGCTCGGGTCCACTTCTTCACATTCAGGAGCTGATTGAGTTTGGGCCTCACTCTATTAAGGCCCCTTATCCATTTTGTAGCTTTCCTTTGTGTCATTTTGATGTATTTTCATTTTATTGGAGTCATTTCCCTAGGTCTAGCACTTATTTTCCTATATTTTTGTATCATCATGATGTCTAATGAGGCTATTGGGCCCAATTCGTTGGGCTAGGCCCATTGACACCCCCACCCCCCTTGGTTATTTGTAGTTGCTTATTTTGTCAGGGACTTATTGTAAAGAGTGGGTTGCCTATAAATAGGACCCCACTCCCCCTCATTTAAAGTTGATGAATGAATGAGTTAAAATTGTCATTTGAGTTCAAATTGGAGTGATTCCTCTAGTTTTTTGGGTGAGAGACCCTAGGGGAGAGATTCCCCACCTATTCCCCTCTTAATCTCTCTGTTTCACCCCTCTTTCTCTCTCCTCCAACCCCAATTTCAAATTTTCTTCTCTCTCCTCCCCTCCCCAACCACCTCCACTAGCTACCCACCTCATTCAATACCCCTCCACTTCCCCAAGTTGCCATTACTCCACCCCCATTGTCCCAAGGAGGCATCTCCCACTTTCCAACACAATCCCACCCATTCCCACACAATCTCCCCTAGTTCCCACACAATCCCCCACTCCCAAGACCATTTCAAATTTGAAATCCATCTCCCTCCACTTCTTTTGGCCACCCCCCCCCTCTCTCCCCCATAGCTAGGTCCGCCCCCCTCCTCTATTCTCCACTCCACCTCTCACACCATCTCCTCACCCTACCCTAACTGCAACCTGCGACCCCAGCCCTCTTTCTCCTCACTCCCCATCACCATTAGCCCCCTCCATCACCCAACAAGAACCCCCCTTCACCATTAGGCCGCCCTACATCAACCCTCCACCAAAAGAAGCCCCTCTCCCTCTCCTTTCAATTTCAGGTTGTTGCAGTGCAGGCTTGCAGATCAGCACCGAGTTGCAGCATCGTCCACGTCTTCATCTTGGAGCTTCTGGGGTGTGGCCTACATCACTGGAAAGGCACCTCTGTCTTCTTCGTAGGCGAGGTGGAACCAACTCGTTCTGAGGTCGGGGCCAGCCGTAGGAGCCGTTCTCCCACGATTGCGCAGAGAGGTCTTCATCCTGGACCAGAATCGGAAAGATCATTGTGCCACGACGTACCCCAGCCGATTCAGGCTGAAGCCCCTTCATCAAAGTTCTCCCCCTGCCAGTCCTCTTCCAATATCAAGAAACAGAACCTCGTTCGGCTGCCGGAGGAAGGAGTTACAAATTTTCTCCCCCGAGCTCTCCAGTCCTGTCTTCTGCAGTCTGCTCCGACCAGTGCCCACTCTTCAGGGTACACCGACCGATCTCGACCTCTGATTGAAGCCCCGTTGCCTCCTGCTGAAAACTACTTCGACCACGAAGACGTCGCCGCCAGTTTCGTGCTGTTCGGAGCTCGGGAGTGCGAACGGTGATCTCTGCAACCTGCTGTTCCAGTCCAGGCAGAGCCTGCGGCCAGATAGAGAGGTCTCCTCCCAGCTGCTGGTGCTGCTACCTCCGACCCACTGAGTATCCCCAAAAATTCTGGAGTCAACCTCTTCAAGTCAGGAAGCTTTAGGAGGTGGTCTCGCTAAATTTGGAGTCCGGACGAGTCCGTGGCGACCACAACATCATCACCCTGTCCTGCAGGCCAGAACAAGGCTCATATCGCGCCGGACGCCACTTAGTGATTGAGAGCTTTTCTCCCCTCCCAGCTTGGCCGGCTGAAGGCCCCACCCTGCGTGGTGGTAGTTTTGGTTGTAACACTTTAACCCCCACCCCAAGATCCCCCTCCTGCGTGAGGTGTAGTCTTGTACTTCTTTGGGCAGGTCAAGCGACACCGCCGCGGCGTGTGGGGAGCCACCGCCTCCCCGCTCGCCCTCGTCTCCGACCGGGACCGGTTTCCTCAAACCGGTCGAGTAAGTGTCTCATCCTAGCTCATTAGTGTTGCTCTTTCAATATTTACTTCATGCGCCGCTGAATTTGTGAGGGAGCGCCCGATCCTCAAGTACATGACTTAGAGTGGTCGCCGTGGGGTAGTGTGAACCGGTGCCTTTGCGCACTTTATCGGCCCCAATTGAATTGGGCATCCAACCCTTGGGAGTCAAACCTTGGCCTTGCTGGCCCTCTACCAGCAAGGGCCCATTCCCATACTTCACACTTGGCATCGCCAAGTCACTACGGGTATAGAGTGCGACGGGAGAGCGGTGGCCCATTAAGGCCCATTTGAATGCTATTTGTGATTGCTTGCCTAAGTCCGAGGTTGTGTCACATCAAGTGGTATCAGAGCAAGCCCTTGACTTGTCTCTATCAAGTCTAAGTCCTAGGACCTTTGCATAGTGTGTCAAACCACTTTGGCCCTTTATCTTGCATGTCCAACCGTAGTGGTGCTAGCTATCAACCCGGTTCATCGTCTTCGGCTCCACCAATGGATCCCAATCCTCACCAACTCAACCAAGATGTTCCTAGGGAGGAACCCCAAGGCCCCATGGATAGGGTAGATGCTGCCCTCACAACCATCCTTGCCCAACTAGAGTCCCTTACCAACCGAATTGCTCGGTTAGAAGACCAAGAGTTCCGCCCAAAGAACAACGAGCCTAGAATTCCCCCTCCGCATGATGAGCCTCATAGGGAAGATCCTCACCCAAGGATCAATGAGCCAAGAGCCCCTCCACCACATGGTGAGTTCCATAGGAATGGTTTTCCCCAAAGGAACCAAGGCCCAAGAGTCCACCCTCCACATGTAGAGCCTCATAGGGATGAGTTCCACCCAAGGAACAACGGCCCAAGAGCCCATCACCCACATGCTGAATTTTATAGGGAGGATATGGACCATGACCATTATTATGACTATGAGAGGCCTCGCCCCCATCAAAACCATGACCGGCGTCCACGGGATGATCCGGATGACCCCCTTTTAAGGATGATCAAGGTAGAGGCCCCAAATTTTGATGATTCACATGAACCTAGTGTTTACCTATAATGGGAGACCGCCATGGACCAATACTTTGAATGGTACCCCATGTCCGACCAAAGGAGAGTTAGATTGGCTAAGATACATCTCACTAAGTTGGCCAAAACTTATTGGCTAAACTAAGAGGGTCTAAGATGGGTTAGGCGGGAAGAGCCTATTGACACTTGGGCGGATATGAAAAACCAACTTAGGAACAAATACCTCCCCCGAACCTACCACCAAATGCTCCTAGATGAATGGCAAAGTCTCACCCAAGAAGGGAAGACCGTGGTAGAGTACATTGAAAAATTTGACTCCTATCTTTTAAAGTGTGGAGTCCATGAGGATCCGGACGTCACCTTATCCCGCTTTAGGAATGGGCTTCAAAGCCACATCAAGAGGGAACTATTCATGAGAGACGTTGACAACCTTGAGCTAGCTTACCAAGTAGCTAGAGATGTGGAAAGGTTTTCTAGGAGTTCCCGATTTATCACTCCCCGACCAACCGATCCCAAAAACTTGGGACCACGTCCCATTCCACCCACTCCCATGAGAGCTCCTAGCCCAAGTGGGAATGCCCCTTTAAGGTCCTACAATCCTCCCCCACCCATCACTCCAAACAAGCCCGCTCCTAGTCATCCTCTCCCACGGAAGGATGACAACCCCAAAGGACCAAGTGTAGGAGCCACCCCGGGAAGAGGGCGCCAACAATGCTATAGGTGTCAAGGGTTTGGTCATTTTGCGGGACAATGTCCATCTAAGGGGTTATCTAGTTTGCTTATTGAGGAAGAAGTTCAACCCCAAAAGGAACAAGAAAATGACGTTGAGGAACATGAAGTCTCACTAGATTGGGAAGAGGAGTATGAAGCCCAATATCTAGAGTCGGGTCTAGATCACTCCACTCCTTCAAACAACTCCCATCTAGGAGTCATTAGGTGTATCCTCACCCAACCTCAAGAAGAGGATTGGCGTCGGACCTCAATCTTCCACACCTTTATCAAGATAGAGAACCATGTGAGGAAAGTGATCTTGGATAGTGGTAGTTGTGTTAATGCCGTGTCACCCGACACCGTCAAGCTCCTTGGGCTTACTCTCACTCCCCACCCAAGTCTATACCGGGTCTCATGGATCAACAACAACTCCATCCCAGTCAACACCCAATGCCTAGTGCCTCTCACTTTCTCTTCCTACCATGGCCAAATATGGTGTGACGTCGTACCCATGGAAGTGGGTAGCATCCTTTTAGGAAGACCTTGGCTCTATGATGTGGATGCCACCATTTTAGGGAAAAGCAACATATGCACCTTTGAGCATGAGGGTAAGACTATCTGTCTTAACCCCTCCCCACCTCGACCCATGCCCAAGAAGGACCCTCTCCCTCAAGGATCACACCCCACCACTCCACAAGTCTCGGGGAACTCCACCCCTCCAACCCAAGCCCTTATCCAAACTCCAAAACAAAGTAGAGCCACGGGGTTGACCAAAGGTCTTCATCTCATCACTAGGAAAGAGCTTGAAGAGGAAATTGCTCAAGGGGTGCCATTGTGTGCGGTAGTCATATGCTTAGGGGAACCTACCCCTTCTAACCCCCATCCCATAGAAATCCAACAACTTTTGGAAGAATTCCATGATGTGTTCCCGGAAGAGCTCCCGGACCAACTCCCTCCCATGCGTGATGTGCAACACGCAATCGATCTAGTACCGGGAGCCACCCTTCCAAACCTTCCTCATTATCGCCTCAATCCCACGGAACATGCCGAACTTAGGAGGCAAATAGAGGAACTCATTAGGAAGGGCTTCATCCGCATTAGTAAGAGTCCATGTGCCGTCCCGGCCCTCCTTACCCCCAAGAAAGATGGATCATGGCGGATGTGTGTGGATAGCCAGGCCATTAACAAGATTACCGTCAAGTATAGGTTCCCCATCCCTAGGCTTGATGACATGTTGGATATGCTAGCCGGAGCCACCATCTTCTCTAAGATAGATCTCAAGAGTGGCTACCACCAAGTTAGGGTAAGGCCCGGGGATGAGTGGAAAACGGCCTTCAAGACCAAGGATGGTCTCTTTGAGTGGTTAGTCATGCCATTTGGGCTTTCTAATGCCCCAAGTACTTTCATGCGCCTTATGACGGAGGTACTTAGGCCTTTCATTGGGAATTTTCTAGTGGTATACTTTGATGATATTCTCATCTATAGCCAAACCCATGAGGCCCACCTTGACCACCTTAGGAAAGTTTACACCGTCCTCCGGCAAGAAAGCCTATTTGCCAACCTAGGAAAGTGTCATTTCATGACCACTTCCATCACCTTCCTAGGATTTGTGGTATCATCCAAAGGAGTCTCCATGGACCCCGACAAGGTCCAAGCTATTCTTGATTGGCCGGAGCCCCACACCCTTCATGAGGTTAGGAGTTTCATGGGTTGGCCACATTCTATAGGAGATTCATTCGAGGGTTTAGCACTATCACCGGCCCAATAACTGATTGTCTCAAGAAGGGAACCTTTCTTTGGACCAAAGCCGCCTCTAAAGCCTTCCTTGAGCTTAAGGAAAAGTTGACCCAAGCCCCGGTCCTATGCCTTCCCGATTTCTCCAAAGTTTTTGAGGTCACTTGTGATGCATCCGGGATAGGGATAGGAGGGATTCTTAGTCAAGAGGGACACCCGGTCGCCTACTTTAGTGAGAAGCTATGTGATGTTAGGACTAGATACTCCACCTATGACAAGGAGTTCTATGCCGTGGTCCAATCCCTCCGACACTGGAGACATTACTTGCTTCCCAAAGAGTTTGTCATCTTTTTCGACCATGAGGCCCTCAAATACCTCAATTCCCAACAAAAGTTGAATGCCCGACATGCCCGATGGGTTGAGTTCATCCAATCCTACACCTTTGTCATCAAACACAAGGCCGGGAGTGAGAATAAGGCCGCGGATGCCCTTAGTAGGAAGATGTCCTTGTTATCCACTATCCAAGTGGAAGTGATTGGTTTTGATAAGGTCAAGGACGAGTACCCTGGTTGCCCCGACTTTGGGCAAATCTATGCCAACTTGACCACTCATTCTAGCAAGGAGCATGAGGGATTTATTTTAGAGGATGGGTTCCTCTTCAAGGGGCCAAGGCTTTGCATTCCCCGGACCTCTCTTCGAGATTTCTTGGTTTGGGAATTACATGCCGGAGGGTTAGCCGGTCATTTTGGGGTCCACAAAACCATTGCCTTAGTTGAGGGTCAATTTTATTGGCCGAGCCTCAAGAGAGATGTAGGCAAAATAGTGGGTCAATGTCGCACGTGTGCTTCGGCCAAGCAGGTGAAGCAAAACATCGGCCTATACACCCCACTTCCCATTCCCGACCGACCCTGGCAAGATTTGAGCATGGACTTTGTGCTAGGCTTACCCAAGACCTCTAGGAAGCATGACTCCATCTATGTAGTGGTTGATAGATTTTCCAAAATGGCCCACTTCATCCCATGCTCCAAAACATCCGATGCCTCCCATGTAGCCCGATTATTCTTTGATGAGGTAGTCCGCCTCCATGGGCTGCCCAAGACCATAGTCTCCGATATGGATGTCAAATTCACTAGCTATTTTTGGAAGACTCTTTGGCACATGATGGGTACCCTCCTCAAATTCTCCACTGCCTACCACCCCCAAACGGATGGCCAAACTGAAGTGGTCAACCGGAGTCTAGGGAACCTCCTTAGGAGTCTTGTTGAGGATCGACCAGGAAATTGGGATCTCATCTTACCACAGGCTGAGTTTGCATACAACAATTCCATCAATAAGTCAATAGGGATGAGTCCATTTGAAGCCGTGCATGGGTACAAATCAAGAAAGCCATCCGACCTCATTCCCCTTCCCCAGCATGCTAGAGTGACCATTTCTGCCGAGTCTTTTGCACAACATATTAGGGAATTGCATGAGGAAATTCGTAAGCACATTAGCATGAAAAATGAGGCTTATAAAAAGTTGGCCGACTCTCATCGGCGTCACTTAGAGTTCAAGTGGGTGACTTTGTGATGGTAAGGACGGAGAGGCTCTCCCCAGGAGCCAACTCCAAGTTGAGGCCACGTGGGACTGAGCCCTTCCAGGTCTTGAGGCGCATTGGTGCAAATGCTTATGAGTTAGATCTCCCTGAGGATTATGGGGCAAGTCCTACATTCAATGTCGCCGACTTAGTGCCATACAAGGGCCCCACGGTGGGACCTAGTGAGGAGATTGAGCCTACTTCTTTCTTTGAGAGAGTACCCACCCGTGAGGAGAGTCCACTAGCCAAGAGAGCTCAGCGCGATCGCATTGAACGAATATTGGATGAGCAGGTCACTATCACCCGGAGCAAGGTATATGAGCACTATCTCGTCAGGTGGAAGGATCGGCCTCCGTCGGAAGACTCATGGGTGAGTCGGGAGGACCTCCAGCGATTGGATCCGGACCTCCTCGAGCGGTACCTTAGCCGGATGGATCCTTACTCGACGGAGTCGAGCTCTTCGCGGCCCAAGGGATTTGATGGAGGCATCACCTACGATTCCCTTTGGCTCGGGTCCACTTCTTCACATTCAGGAGCTGATTGAGTTTGGGCCTCACTCTATTAAGGCCCCTTATCCATTTTGTAGCTTTCCTTTGTGTCATTTTGATGTATTTTCATTTTATTGGAGTCATTTCCCTAGGTCTAGCACTTATTTTCCTATATTTTTGTATCATCATGCTGTCTAATGAGGCTATTGGGCCCAATTCGTTGGGCTAGGCCCATTGACACCCCCACCCCCCTTGGTTATTTGTAGTTGCTTATTTTGTCAGGGACTTATTGTAAAGAGTGGGTTGCCTATAAATAGGACCCCACTCCCCCTCATTTAAAGTTGATGAATGAATGAGTTAAAATTGCCATTTGAGTTCAAATTGGAGTGATTCCTCTAGTTTTTTGGGTGAGAGACCCTAGGGGAGAGATTCCCCACCTATTCCTCTCTTAATCTCTCTATTTCACCCCTCTTTCTCTCTCCTCCAACCCCAATTTCGAATTTTCTTCTCTCTCCTCCCCTCCCCAACCACCTCCACTAGCTACCCACCTCATTCAATACCCCTCCACTTCCCCAAGTTGCCATTACTCCACCCCCATTGTCCCAAGGAGGCATCTCCCACTTTCCAACACAATCCCACCCATTCCCACAATCTCCCCTAGTTCCCACACAATCCCCCACTCCCAAGACCATTTCAAATTTGAAATCCATCTCCCTCCACTTCTTTTGGCCACCCCCCCCTCTCTCCCCCATAGCTAGGTCCGCCCCCCTCCTCTATTCTCCACTCCACCTCTCACACCATCTCCTCACCCTACCCTAACTGCAACCTGCAACCTGCGACCCCAGCCCTCTTCCTCCTCACTCCCCATCACCATTAGCCCCCTCCATCACCCCACAAGAACCCCCCTTCACCATTAGGCCGCCCTACATCAACCCTCCACCAAAAGAAGCCCCTCTCCCTCTCCTTTCAATTTCAGGTTGTTGCAGTGCAGGCCTGCAGATCAGCACCGAGTTGCAGCATTGTCCACATCTTCATCTTGGAGCTTCTGGGGGCGTGGACTACATCACTGGAAAGGCCCCTCTGTCTTCTTCGCAGGCGAGGTGGAACCAACTCGTTCTGAGGTCGGGGCCAGCCATAGGAGCCGTTCTCCCACGATTGCGCAGAGAGGTCTTCATCCTGGACCAGAATCGGAAAGATCATTGTGCCACGACGTACCCCAGTGGATTCAGGCTGAAGCCCTTCATCAAAGTTCTCCCCCTGCCAGTTCTCTTCCAATATCAAGAAACAGAACCTCGTTCGGTCGCCGGAGGAAGGAGTTACAAATTTTCTCCCCCGAGCTCTCCAGTCCTGTCTTCTGCAGTCTGCTCCGACAAGTGCCCACTCTTCAGGGTACACCGACCGCTCTCGACCTCTGATTGCAGCCCCGTTGCCTCCTGCTGAAAGCTACTTCGACCACGAAGACGTTGCCACCAGTTTCGTGCTGTTCGGAGCTCGGGAGTGCGAACAGTGATCTCTACAACCTGCTGTTCCAGTCCAGGCAGAGCCTGCGGCCAGATAGAGAGGTCTCCTCCCAGCTGCTGGTGCTGCTACCTCCGACCCACTGAGTATCCCCAAAAATTCTGGAGTCAACCTCTTCAAGTCAAGAAGCTTTAGGAGGTGGTCTCGCTAAATTTGGAGTCCGGACGAGTCCGTGGTGACCACAACATCATCACCCTGTCCTGCAGGCCAGAACAAGGCTCATATCGCGCCGGACGCCACTTAGTGATTGAGAGCTTTTCTCCCCTCCCCGCTTGGCCGGCTGAAGGCCCCACCCTGCGTGGTGGTAGTTTTGGTTGTAAAACTTTAACCCCCACCCCAAGATCCCCCTCCTGCGTGAGGTGTAGTCTTGTACTTCTTTGGGCAGGTCAAGCGACACCGCCGCGGCGTGTGGGGAGCCACCGCCTCCCCGCTCGCCCTCGTCTCTGACCGGGACCGGTTTCCTCAAACCGGTCGAGTAAGTGTCTCATCCTAGCTCATTAGTGTTGCTCTTTCAATATTTACTTCATGCGCCGCTGAATTTGTGAGGGAGCGCCCGATCCTCAAGTACATGACTTAGAGTGGTCGCCGTGGGGTAGTGTGAACCGGTGCCTTTGCGCACTTTGTCGGCCCCAATTGAATTGGGCATCCAACCCTTGGGAGTCAAACCTTGGCCTTGCTGGCCCTCTACCAGCAAGGGCCCATTCCCATACTTCACACTTGGCATCGCCAAGTCACTCCGGGTATAGAGTGCGACGGGAGAGCGGTGGCCCATTAAGGCCCATTTGAATGCTATTTGTGATTGCTTGCCTAAGTCCGAGGTTGTGTCACATCAACTGATATTTTGGCGGGCACTCGATCCAGATGATGTAGCAAGTCATACTGAGTTCCTGGTAGAGGTTCGGCCTCTTCTTGCTTGGCTGTTGGCTGAGAGGACTGGGGATTGGAGGTAGTGGGGAAATTCCGATGGAACAACTTCCCGCTTCTTAAGGCGCAATTTGCTGCGGCGTCGGGAGATGATATTATTGGCCCGGTAGGGTGGACGAGTGGAATAGACTGCGTAGGAGAGGTGATTTGGTGGTAGGTAATGTTGGGGTTAACAAGAGATGGTGGCTGGATGAGTGGCGTGGGATGAGCGGAAGGTGGGGTGATGATGGGGGATGGTGCGGATGGTAGGAGGACGAGTGTAGGTAGGGCGACGTGCGGAGGATTGGATGAGGGGATGGTTATGACCGTAGCGGGGGTAACTAACGGTGGGTATGATGGTGCTGTGGGTGGTGGTGGATTTGCTGGTGCGGGTGTGAATGGAAGGACAAGCGGAGAGGGTGTTGGGTGTGTAGGGAGGATAAATGAAGGAGTGAGGGGGTTGCGGTGGTTATGGTGGAGGGCCATTACTTGTGGTGCAGTACCATCATCATCAAAAGACCATTCGGTGTTAGGAGCCGGTGGTTGGACTACATTGACTTGCACCGGCACCGGTGGCTGAGGTTGTGGAGCGGGTGGATGGTTTGGCATCGGATTTTGATGGATCCCCAGATCCTGAACCTGCTATGGTTGCTGCTGTTGCGGTGGCTGCTGCGGCTGTAGTGCTTGATGCTGCTGCACTTGCTACCTCTGTGGCTTCCTTCTCTTTTCTTTAATCTCAACAATGGCCCTGTGCATTTCGGCCCAATCTATCCTCTCTCCTTCATGAAGATCATATACTAGGTCCCGGAATCGAAAACATCCTTCAATGGTATGTCCCGGTTGCCTGTGGAACATACAATACTTCGTCTGATCAATGGCCGGATTCCAGTTGGGCCGTTCCGGAGGAAGCTGTATAGCATTAACCGACATAAGAGCCGAGAAAATATCCGTGAGGGTTTATGGTAGTGGAGGATATTGTGCCCTTTTGGGAACCAGGAGCTTGTTATTTGGGTTGTTGTTATAGCCGTTGGTGGAGGGACGTTGTGGTATTGTGGGGGTTGTGGTGGTTGCTGTGGTGCGGCAAAGGTGTTTTGTGGAATGGTGAAGGTGGGCGGAGGGTTTTGCGGAGTGATTTGGAAGTTCTGTGGAGCGGGATTTTGTGGAGTGCGGGGGTTTTGAGGGAAGCGGAAAGGTGCATTTTGGAATGGAAAAGCAACGGCTTGAACCTGCTCATTCGTTTGGACCCCTTCTGTAACCGGCCCTTGTGGCTTTTTATGGTACTTGGGCTTTTGGTTTTCGAACAAAGAATGGATAGGGGAGTCCTTGAACTGAGTCTGAATAAAGCGTGCCCGGCTATACAGTTGGTGCATGTTGGCTATGTCGTTCATTGCCAGGATGTTTCGGAAGGTTGGAGTAGCATTTGAAATAAGTAGCTTGACCTTCTCTTCCTCCGGAATATGGCCGAGTACTCTAGCGGCCATCTGCCTCCACCTATCTGCATAAGTGGCAAACTCCTCATATGTTTTCATCTTTTCGGCCACCAGATCTGTGAAAGAATATTTCGGGCCGACCCGATCTTGAAACTGCTGAATAAACTTATCTTTTACTACCTTAAAGCTCTCTGCTTTTTCCAATGGCAGCGAATAAAACCATTCCAGTGCAACACCATCCAATGATCGGCGGAATAAATACGCTATAAGACGATCATCATATTGGAATTGGGCCGATTAATATAAGAAATCCCTTACGTGAATAAAGGGATTGTCGTTCCCGTCATATTTTCTATAATTGGGGAGCTCAGACTGGGGAGGGAACCGGATGTTCTGGAAACTGGGAACAGGAACATCGGCCAAGGATTGTGGGCCAACCCGTTTCTGGAGGAAGTCGAGTTGTTGTTGCATGGTGGCCCATTTATCAAGTAATTCCTGCTCTCAGGGTGGAGCAGGGGTAGCAAGAGATGATGCTTGAAGTTGTAGAGCAGAAGGGTGAATTGTAGTAGGAGGTGGGAGCCCATAAGAAGGAGCCGAAGGATAAGCGGCCGACATAGGGGGTCCATAAGAAGAATATTGGGTCTGAGATTGACCCAGATTGGAGTGGGCTTGGACCACCCCTGACTGAGGGTGCAGAAAATCAGAGGGACCCAGTAGGACTTGTGGAACAAGTGGGCTAGACAAGTGATGATCCATCTGCATGAAAGAAGGGATAGGAGCTTTCCCTTGGTCAAAAGATTGCTGGGCCGAAGAGGAAGATTGGCCCGTCTCCATGCCGGTGAATGTGATGGTCCGGGGTTGGATCGGAGTGAGATTAATTGGAGTGGGCTGGATGAGAGGATTGGATTGACCCTGCATAATCGTGGGAGGGGAGATATTAGATCCTTGCATGGCCTGATAGACAGTTTGGAGTTGAGCCAGATCCAATTGGGCCATCATCTGGAGAATGGAGCCCGCAGAAGGAGTAGAGAAGGAAGGGGTAGCCCGACCACCTTCCATGGAGGTAGAGGACGGAAGGCGGGGCGTCCCCTCTCCAGAAGAGAACGAGGTAACCCTAGCAGGATTTTCGAGAAGCCCTTGAGGAAGAGAATCCTCCTGGGAACGGGGAGGATTGAAAGAAGCCATGGCAGATTCGAAGAGCGGATTTGAGTAGAACTTGGAGAATGAGCTGACCCTAGGAGGTGCTTCCAACTGACGAAAATAACTCCACATGCAACGAACAACCTTAACAAGATGCAAACAACACAACACCAACACGCAATGAGCAACCAAACTTAGACGATTTATCACAAAGATATAAGTAGCAAGAGACGAAGACACTCAAAGTCAACCAAGTTGTTTAATATGATGCTTCAAGATTCTTATGATTTCTCCTTTGAACTTTAGTGGATGGACTAATATGAGCTCTCAACAATAGGTTCCTGACGGGAGATGGATGTAAAGCTTGGTTTGACTCTAAGTGTGACCACTCCTTCACTTATGCAACCCTAGACACGGGGTGGAAAAGGTACAACCGGCCCGGCGTCCGTGTGGGAATCCACGGCTTACGGGGACTTATGGAGGTCCCTGGTGTGATTTCCTAGTCGGCCCCAAGGAATATGGAGATGAGAGGTCCGCACACCAAGGTAGGAAAATGCAATCTAATGTATGAAAGTATGAATGAACCTATGTGCACCGGAGTGCATGCAAAATCTAGCCTAGAATCTAGGAAACAACTATGCACACAATGATGTAAATATGTAGAACAATCAGGGAGGAAGTCAAATATCACCCGAGCAAGGAAATCATAGCAGAAACTGTGGAAAGTAATGCACCTCGGGATGAGTACCTGTCTAGAGTATAATGGTCTATAGACCTTGCGTCCGAAGATAATAACGGTCGCGAACCAGACCGCCAGAAGTAAGATAACGCAGAGCACCAATACCGTTGGATGAGCCAGAGAGCCAAAAACAACTAGAAATAAAAGGGAAATCCATTAAAAGCCCA
The DNA here is from genome assembly GCA_022559845.1 of Amorphophallus konjac. NCBI lineage: Eukaryota > Viridiplantae > Streptophyta > Magnoliopsida > Alismatales > Araceae > Amorphophallus > Amorphophallus konjac. The sequence continues at coordinate 154,342,516 of CM040120.1, read as the reverse complement.
CACACAGGATCAGGAGTATAACGGTCTAATACCCCTGCATCAGAGTGGAGTAACGCAGGGACAGAGGGCCGTCAGAAAACCCAGAAAACCAGAAATAAGATGAAGTAAGAGGGAGATCCAAGGACAATCAAACAGAGGACTGATGGCAGGTTTAAACAGGGATCAAGACACGATTAGCACAAGTTGTCCCACCGTGATTGCCAAAAAACTATCTGTTGATTTATTTTGCTTCTCTTCTTCCTTTTATTTTATGTGCAATAAAGATGATACGCAAAAATCAAAGATCTCAATCAACCCAAGGACATGCGAACCATGAACCTAGGCAACCAGAACCAGCTCTAGCATGGGCATGCTATCTCAATCATCAAACTAAACTAAGGAAATAAAGAAAAACACACGCCGGGCGTGGAGCAAAAGCAAATAAAAAAACACACCGCAAGGGTGGAGCAAAGAAAGAGAATAAGAGATATGAGAGAGAAAGAGAAAGTTAATGCCCAATACTAAGAAAGAACGTGATCGCCACCAAAGTAGAAACAAGCCAAAGACTTGAAAATACCTTGGAAATAGGTGGATGAAGCACCCGCCCATGGGAGAGAGAAAATCAGGGAAATCTACAGATCAACAGAATGTAACGGTCGAAAGTCCACGCGTCACTTAGAAGTGACGGTCGCTCGATGAACCGCTATATGAATCTGACGCGCCTCCACAAGACCGTCAAATAACCTGCAGTAATAGTTTGTGAATTCTTTTAACTCCAACTCTTCCAGCTGGCTAGAAGACCTGGGCCTCGTATGGTGAACCTGTAAACCTGCCAAAGAACGTGAAAACACACGAAAACAGACCCAAATTAGCCCTTTAAACAATATAGCATCAATTCTTCAATAAACTCAATAGCATGCAAAAGGAAAGAAAAGTACCGGGAAGGTTTTGGTTTTTTAACCCCTCTGGGCGTTTCAAAAAGATAGGAGGATGTTTAGATGATGAAAAACCAGGGAGAACGTGGAGAAAAGAAAAAGGATAATGCTTTTGATGAAAGGGAGATGAGGAAGAACACAATATGTAATGATGCACTTTGAAAACCAATGGAACGAATACTCCCTTCAACGTGAAGCAGATGAACGTGAAAGACAATTCTCCTTGGTCAGATGTGACTTTAGAATGCGGCAACACTTCGATGCGAACTCCAGATCTTCCTCTCTCGGGCCATGAAGTTAAGGGTGCTATTTATAGACCCTCAAACTCTCCAGTCGAGCAGAGGATAATCCAGCAAGATAAAAAGATAACTCTTAGCAAATCCTTGAAGATAATATCACCAAGAGTCCATAGAAACAAACAGAAGGTTCTGAGGATCAGATTTGGAAGAGAAATCAACAATTCAAACTCTTATCTCAACCACGGAGTAGCAGAGAAAAGGCCTGAACTGCCAGGCCTCTCTGTTAGATGTAACGGCTACTCGAAAGACCGCCACATGAAAATAACGCGCCAAGGAACATCCGTTACATTTAACCTTATCTCAAAAGAGATAAGATCAACAGGAAGAAGATCAAACAAGTTGGACTCTCGAAGGAAAGTAATGGCCAAGGCTAGACGCGTTGGAAGAAAGTAACGGCTACAAAACAGACCGTTATATTCAACGGATAAGCAAGAGGATAAACTTTAGAACAAAGGCCTTAAACTTTAGGACTTTTCAATAAGTAACGGCCCAGTGATCATGCGTTATATGGAAGTAACGCCCCTAGTGAGGACCGTTATTAACAATGAGGATCAAAATTGATAAGAGCTTGCTAAGCTTCATCCAACAAGGAACCACACTCAACCAAGGAGAGAAGACCCAAGAAACAGGCTTCAACTTATCAAGGAGACTCAATGAAGAGTGAACAACTTGGAGCATCACATGGATAAACAAGGAGATGACCCAACTTATCGGTCATAAAACGGGTGTGAACACTACCTTTCCTTGGTCTAGTGGCATTCCACCCTGATCGAGCTTCCTTTCCTTGGTCAAGTGGCATTCTACCCTGATCGAGCTACCTTTCCTTGGTCTAGTGGCATTCCGCCCTGATCGAGCTATCCTTATCTTGGTCTAGTGGCATCCCGCCCTAGCCGAGCTACCCTTATCTTCGTCTAGTGGCATTCCGTCCTGATCGAGCTATCTTTCCTTGGTCTAGTGGCATCCCGCCCTAGCCAAGCTACCCTGATCTTGGCTTAGTGGCATTCCGCCCTAGCCGAGCTACCCATATCTTGGTGTAGTGGCACTCCGCACTAGCCGAGCTACTCTTATCTTGGTCTAATGGCATTCTGCCCTAGCCGAACTACCCTAAGCTGGGTTTAGTGGCATTCCGCCCTAGCCGAGCTACCCATATCTTGGTGTAGTGGCACTCCACCCTAACCGAGCTACTCTTATCTTGGTCTAGTGGCATTCCGCCCTAGCCGAACTACCCTGATCTGGGTTTAGTGGCATTCCGCCCTAGCCGAGCTACCCATATCGTGGTCTAGTGGCACTCCGCCCTAGCCGAGCTACTCTTATCTTGGTCTACTGACATTTCTCCCTAGCCGAACTACCCATATCTTGGCCTAGTGGCACTCCGCCCCAGTCGAGCTACCCTCATCTTGGTCTAGTGGCACTCCGCCCTGATCGAGCTACCCTTATCTTGGTCTAGTGGCATTCCTCCCTGATCGAGCTATCTTTCCTTGGTCTAGTGGCACTCCTCCTTGGCCGAGCTCTCAAATGAATACACCATATTGCCGTTACGGGCCTTACGTCCGAATCGGTGAAAGATCATTCCTTTGCGTTAGCATTCAGCCCCTGCTAACGAATAAACCACTCTGCTCGGCACAAGGCCCGGTGATCCGGCCAACAGCCGTCTACTACCAACCAAGGGTCAGACATCACACTTCGACCTACCACCCTTTATATAAAAAAAAGAAGAGAAAATAAAAGAAAGATGGGGTTAAAAACATAGATACCCCGTCAGACTTGCTCCTATATTAGGACAAGTGCAAAAATGGTTATAACCCAGCTGTGGCGAAAACCCAAAAGGGCGCTACAGGCAAAATCAGGTATCCCGCCACGCGAAAACCCGAGAGGGCGCGTGGGCAAAAGCAAGGGGGGGCTGGCTTCGGTGAAAACCCGAAAGGGTGCTTAAGTCAATAAAGTGGTAATTTAAAAATTCCTCTTTTGTTCTCCACCCGATGAAACTCCAGAAGGGACAATCATCGGACGTCCCACCGGAGATCCTCTAACAAACCCATGTTCGACCCTCGTCATCATCGACGAGGTCGGTCGATCTCTACCCCTAACTTGGACCCTCCGTCCCTGTTAATAATCCTACCTTTGCTTCGGCATGTGACCCATGCTGATGAACGAACCCATGTTCGATCCTCGTCATCATCGGCGAGATCGGTCGATCTCTACCTCTAACTTGGACCTTCCGTCCTTGTTAATAACCCCACCTTTGCTTCAGCATGTGACCCATGCTAACGAGTAAACCCGTGTTCAACCCTCGTCATCATCGGCGAGATCGGTCGACCTCTACCCTTAACTCGGATCTTACGTCCTTGTTAACAAACCATGACCTTTGCTTCGACATTTAACCAGTATCGACGAACTAAACCAGAGACCAATCCTTGTCATCATCGGCAAGGCCAGTTAGCATCCTGGCAGTCGAATTCAAAAAAAAAAGAGAAAAGAAAATGGGGTTAAAAATAGAGATACCCCGCCAGACTTGCTCCTATATTAGGACAAGTGCAAAAATGGCTATAACCCAGCTGTGGCGAAAACCCGAAAGGGTGCTACAGGAAAAATCGGGTGCCCCGCCACGTGAAAATCCGAGAGGGCGCGTGGGCAAAAGTAAGAGGGGGCTGGCTTAGGCGAAAACCTGAAAGGGCGCTTAGGTCAGTAATGTGAATAAAAAAAAATTATAAATCAATGATGAAAAGTGATGATCCATCCTCCGTCCTGAAGACCCTTTACAGGGTCGAAGCGGAGTCTTCATCCAATATCCCACCTATATATACATATGTTCCCTACCCCTTTTCGACCCTTGTCACCATCGGCAAGATCGGTCGCTACCCTTTCCGGTTCTTGTCAACATCGGTAAGACCATCTACCCTTTTCGACCCTTGTCACCATCGGCAAGATCGGTCGCTACCCTTTTCCGGTTCTTGTCATCATCAGCAAGACCGTCTACCTTTTTCAACCCTTGTCACCATCAGCAAGATCGGTCGCTAGCCTTTTCGACCCTTGTCACCATTGGCAAGATCAGTCGCTACCCTTTCCGACCCTTGTCAGCATCGGCAAGATCGGTCACTACCCTTTCCGGTTCTTGTCATCATCGACAAGACCGTCTACCCTTTTCGACCCTTGTCACCATCGGTAAGATCGGTCGCTACCCTTTTCCGGTCCTTGTCATCATCGGCAAGACCGTCTACCTTTTTCGACCCTTGTCTCCATCGGCAAGATCGGTCGCTACCCTTTCCGACCCTTGTCATCATCGCCAAGATCGGTCGCTACCTTTTCGACCCTTGTCATCATCGGCAAGATCGGTCGCTACCCTTTTCGGTTCTTGTCATCATCGGCAAGACCGTCTACCCTTTTCGACCCTTGTCACCATCGGCAAGATCAGTCGCTACCCTTTTCCGGTTCTTGTCATCTTCTGCAAGACCGTCTACCTTTTGCGACCCTTGTCACCATCGGCAAGATCGGTCGCTACCCTTTCCGACCCTTGTCATCATCGGTAAGATCGGTCGCTACCTTTTTGACCCTTGTCATCATCGGCAAGATCGGTCGCTACCCTTTACGGTTCTTGTCATCATCGATAAGACCGTCTACCCTTTTCGACCCTTGTCACTATCGGCAAGATCGATCGCTACCCTTTTCCGGTTCTTGTCATCATCGGCAAGACCGTCTACCTTTTTCGACCCTTGTCACCATCGGCAAGATCGGTTGCTACCCTTTCCGACCCTTGTCATCATCGGCAAGATCGGTCGCTACCCTTTCGACCCTTGTCACCATCGGCAAGATCGGTCGCTACCCTTTCGACCCTTGTCACCATCGACAAGATCGGTAGCTACCCTTTCCGGTTCTTGTCATCATCGGCAAGATCGTTCGCTACCCTTTTGACCCTTGTCACCATCGGCATGATCGGTCGCTACCCTTTCGACCCTTGTCATCATCGGCAAGATCGGTCGCTACCCTTTCGGCCCTTGTCACCATCGGCAAGATCGGTCGCTACCCTTTTCTGGTTCTTGTCACCATCAACAAGACCGTCTACCCTTTTCGACCCTTGTCACCATCGGCAAAATCGATCGCTACCCTTTCGACCCTTGTCACTATCGGCAAGATCGGTCGCTACCCTTTTGACCCTTATCATCATCGGCAAGATTGGTCGCTACCCTTTCGGCCCTTGTCACCATCGGCAAGATCGGTCGCTACCCTTTTTCGGTTCTTGTCACCATCGACAAGACCATCTACCCTTTCGACCCTTGTCACCATCGGCAAGATCGACCGCTACCCTTTCAACCCTTGTCATCATCGGCAAGATCGGTCACTACCCTTTCGACCCTTGTCATCATCGGCAAGATCGGTTGCCACCCCTTTCGATCCTCGCCACCATCGACGAGCCCGGTCAACTACCCTCTAACCTGGGCCTTCCGCCCTCGTTGATAAACAAAATATCATTGCGTCGACATTTAACCCATGTCGATGGTTACAACACACATTCCGTCATCATTGGCGAAGTTCATAAGGCACATCCGCCTATGCTACCCGTGTCCCGCCCTGGCCAAAAATCATGCTCCGGGAACGGCTGCGCCGCGGTGGAGCAAACACCTCACCCCTTCGCTGAAGGCGTGAGCGCTCTCCTGCGCCATCGGTGCGGATGATCGGCCAAAAGAAGAAAGAGGAGAAAAGAGGGAAAGAAGTCGCGATTGAGGCAACAAACAGAGATGTTTCATTAATAAGAGATGTCATAATACATTTGTGCCCGAGACATTCCCCAGGGGTACATAAGCTCCGAAGGCAAAAAAAGGAGCAGAACCCGATGCAAGAAGAAAAGCAAAGCAAGGCTACGGCAAAGGACGTCGGAAGATATCTGCCAACTCCAAAAGGCCTAGTGAAGGGTATCGAGTCAATTCCTGCAAACGGGCCTCTGTGGCTGTCAGCTGCGATAACCTCTCATCTAGTGAGGCAAGTCATTCTTCGGCCAGATCAGCTTCTTCCGTTGTCTAGACCTCTAGGCGCTCGCCTTCCTACAGCTCGGCTTCGACCTTAGCAAGTTCCGCGCGTAACTCTTCCATCCGCGCCGTGAGGAGCAACCGACGTTCTGAGATATTGCCGGCAACGTTTCTCAATTGTTCCACGATCACCCTCAATGAAGTAATGGCGGTGCGGCAATCTACCCTCTCCAGCTTCATAGCCGTCAGCTGATCAAATACCTCTCGGCTGAGGAAATCCAGCATGTTGGCGTGCTTTAACAGCATTATAACCCGCGGGGTCCAATCATCCATTGGGCAGCCGAATGCTAATAATGATCGGGAGAGGTGGTCTATCAGGCCTCTCAGCTGCACATAAGTGAGACCCGGGGAAGCTGACATAGCCCGCTGGAGATTATCCAGAGACTGCCACACCATGTCACTGGAGAATTGTAAGCCTAGTGGCGAAGTCTCAGGCAGCTGAAAGTCCACCTTGCTATCTATCTCGGCCCAAATATCATCATCCACCATGAGGGATGTCGACGGCATGGTCTGTACAGCGTCGACACCCGGCCCGACAATTGCAGCTGCAACAGCTGAAGGGCTCTCCACGATGGCGACTTCATTGCCCGTCCTTTGAGGTGAGGTTATGACAGCTGTCTCAGCAACTGAGGGCGCTTGCCCCTCCTGAACAGTCTCACCGGCCGCTAAAGGAGGGGAGTTTTCTATGATAGACAAGGCTTTAATAGCATCAGCCTCTTCTGCAATAATTTCTCCCGCTTCTATTTTCGGGGGACCACTTGGCTTCAGCAACAACTCTTCGCCGGCAACCAAGGCTTGAGTCCCTGCAACCACGGTCAGGTCGCCGACTTCAGAAGTTGCGCCGGGCTCCTCTGAGGCCGATGTAGCAGCATAGGTCCATGGAAGCCGTAGGGTGATGGGCCGCACAACAGGTGGAAAGGCTGATTGGCTCATGCCCAAGTCAGGGAGGGGTATGCGAACCATCACAGCTGGCGGTACCACCTCAGCCTGCATCACATGTATGTACATCAGCCAGCTGGCTTGAAAATAAAAAGAAGTGCTGCGGGCAGGAGTCGGAACATTTACTACCACAACCGGCACTATATTTAGGCCTCCAAAAGTGGCCTCTGAAGATTCTGGCCCTTCTCCTGCGGTCGGGTATGATGACCCGTGCTAGGCTCCCAGTAGTCTCGGAGGGCTAAATGTTAAAAGGTCACTTTCGTAAGCTGAAGAAGCCCCGGCATCCTCGGCCTCGGTGTCAACCGGTGGGAACCCCTCATCGTCACCGGAGCCGCCACTGTAATCAACTCGCTCAGAGGAGGATGATTCTTCCGCCAATTCTCGAATCTCCAGTATCTGAACGGGAACCATGCTGCTAGGAGGAGGCCCCTTAGCCGGAACCTCCTCGGCGGTCTCCGCCTCGGAAGCACCCGTTGGCTGAATATCTTGGGACTTGTCCCTTGGAAGTACCTGCTCTCCAGTAGCAGCTCCTGCCATGGCACTGACCTAGGGGAGCGTCGTTGGTCGAATGTCGACTGCAGATGGAAGACAATAAACAGTAAAGACCCGACTGAAAGCACGATAGACCGTTGAGCTCTACGGGCAAGCTGTAAGTTACCTTCTATCTTCTGATGGGGTGTCGGTGAAGGCAAATCGCCCTCAACAGAGGCTGAGGGGGCTTCCTCCTCCCTCTCTTCGACTGCGGCTCCAGTCACCACCTCCAACCAAACAATGGCGGAAGTGGTGCCAGCAGCTAAAAAAAAGGGGGGAAGGATGATCAGCCGAGGTGGCAGAAATAATCAAACAGGCCATACAGGGATAAGAAGTTACCTTCACCCTCAGGCCCTTGCGTCCAAGCAGCCTCAAACTCGGAGAATGATGGAACCCGAGGAGGGGTGACTATAGGCTCATCTTCAGCGGCCTTCCTCCGGCGCGCCCGGGTAGCGCGGGAATCCGCCCTCTTGGCCTTCTTGGCCCTGCTGATAGCCTCCCTGACCTGGGACCTAGTTCGCTTCCGTGAATCCCCAGGGGGCAGCGGTGTTGTGGTCGGAGCTGGCTCTGGAATGTTAAAATACGAAGGCTTCTGCGCCTTGGAAATCAACTCCCTATAATGCCTGGCCGCCTCCACAGAGAGGTGAGCTGCAAAAGTGCGTAGGTGAGAAAGATGCATGCTGACTATAAAAGGAGCAACTTCCAGACCAAAAGAAAAAATAACCATTACTTGGAGGCCCTGTGTATCTGGGACTAAGCGACCAGTAAAGCAATACAGGCGCCTTGTCCCGAGAAGCCACTTCACGGATAAGCCAGCACACATCACCAATCTTCTCACTTTTCTCCGCCAGCTGCGCCAAATCTTCATGGCCACAGGAGGATAAGTGATGATATAGGCCCAAGTGGTCGAATCCCCAGCCGTCGACATATTTAAAAGATACTAGGAGTTGATGGTCCCGGATGGCTTCTAATGGACCAGAAATTGAAAGCCCGTGAGAATGAAGCAGGGGAATATCCAGGGGGTGCTGGAATACAAGTCAGCCCGTCTATCTTCCCTCCTGATGAAGGTCCGGTAGGGATGAAAACGGTCAGCTTCTGGGCGCCAACCCGCCACTGCAGTAAGAGGTTCTTCCACCGGAAGGGGGATCGTCTGGAGGGCAATCCGGTCACTGCTAACCCGGCACAGCCCCAAGAGAGTCTTGATATAGTCATCCTTCTGGATCTCTGGCATCTTCGGGTCAACCTTGGACGACCTACCCTTCACAGCTTTCCTGGCCTCCAGATATGCCATCACCTCGGTGTTAGACTAGGACTTCAATTTCTTCAAATAGGATGGATCAACATCCAAAGCAGGCTCCTGCTGGGAATCTAAGAAACGACGTTCGGCAACGTGCCAACAGTCTTTCCGGAAGTTCCGGTAGAAGACCGTCCGTGCATTCCACCACTTCACGAAGTTCGGAGTCACTCGGGGCAGACGAGCTGGGGTTAGCACCCTGAAGGATACATCCTCCCGACGATGGAAGTAGTCCCACCATGTGCGGGCTTCATCTGTAGTCGTCTGACCAGCCCGATGTCTGTTCGGGTGATTGAACCGGGCTGAAGAAGAAGGAATCTGCTGGTCATATCCAAATTTTCGGCCAAAGCGGAAAGGATAGTATGGCTCCAGCCACAGTAAGCCACTCTTTCTAAATACAAGGACACTGGGGCGGATAGACAGTGCCCAATCAACCAGTTCTGGCTCCAAGATCGGCCTCGTGCTCTTGGCCCCGGTGAGCTGGTGAATGAATTCCTCTGTCTCGAACAACTAGCATTGCCGCATCCTATTGACGAGAGGGCTGGAGCTAGCGGCCAAGCTCCAGAAATGTAGAACTCCAGGGGAATCTGTCGGAACCGTAGTCAGCTTCCCCCGAATAGCAAAAAGCTGATCCGCTAGTGAAGACGGCTCAGCACTAGCAAATTCGATCATCCGCGGCAAAGGACGATCCACTGCATCGACCGGGGAGCTGCTTCAGGAAATAAAGTGTAGACCTAGGCGTTGAAGAAATGGATGGGGCCGACCGTCCGTGAATTTCGGGGGATCCGTGACTTGTGCAAGTCCCCCAGCATCTTGTATATAAGGCATAAAGCCACCGGGCACAGGGACAACTTTGTCCCCCAAGCCATCAAATAGGCAGGGTAAATGGCCTCCGGCCTGATTATCATCTCGTCCCCCTGGGGAAGGGTAAACGAGCAAAGCCAATAGGTCATATACGCAGCACAAAGTGTGACTACGTCAACTCCTGTGGGATTCGGGCCCTCTTGCCGCCCTATCGCTGAAACAACAGTGTATGTCGCCTGGCGTCAAGCCCTCTTCTTCCGCTTTACCACTGTTGGAACAACCATGGGGAAATCCTCATATTGCTGCTCCTCACCGAAGAAATATTGAAGCCACGTGCCCATCCGCACGCGTCTCTTTTCGCCAGGCTTCCGCGCTTCCCGTGAGTCAAGCGTCAGGCGTAGCAGAGTGCGGTATGCCTTCATCAAATAGCGGTAGGCGAAGCCTGTGAAATATTTGCCTTCGCCATCTGTCTGGTCTTTCAGCCAGTCCGAAAAACAAACTTCTTCATACGGCTCCCCGTCTATCGGCAAGCCGCTCAGCTGGGAAAGGCTCCAGAGGTCCAGTGAAGTCTCACCCTCTGTAGTATAAAAAGTGTTGTATTCCGGGCAGAAAACCTCAATCATCCAGCAGCACAGACCTCGGGAGATCGGATACCTATACGGGAAGCATATATACTCTGACAGACACCGGCATGTACCAGGATGGGAGCATACTGCCGCAACATAAAATTTGTAAATTCGACGGCTCCCGGTCTGAAGGCGTGAGCATCAGTGGCTTTGAGTTCTCCGAACCATCCCACTGAGATCTGATGCTTGAACCGGACCGCCAAGCAGTCCAGAAGGAATGGCTCATCTCGGTACCCCCAATGAAACGGGGCGAGGAACAAACCATATACGGGCTTCTCCCTGTCGACGCGCCCGGCAGTCTCATTCCAGCGGGTTGGTGTGTACTGCGGTGCTCTTGTCAGCAGCCCGACGTCTGGAGATAACTCCTGCACGCCAAGAACGGCCCCCCATTTTCTGAGCTCGCCCGTGATATATGTGGGCATGCCATGAGTAACTGACTCGGTCAGACTGTCTCTGCCCGCTAATAAAGCTCCCTCGGCTCGACGGACAAGAATTATATCGTGCTTCCCGCCAAGGTTGAAGCGCCCAAGGAATGCCATCAAGTGTTTGTCCTTGGGGTGGTCCAGTCTGACGCCATCCCCTGGCTCATACTTGAAATGATTACCGTCAAGAATCAACAAGCGGCCGGTGTCAGTCTCCGAGTCCGAAGACTCAACTACCACGGCTATCCGTCGGGGCCCCCGATCAAGGGAGTGGACGTTCCCCCATGTCACAGTGACCCGAGATGCAGAGGAAGAAGGGTCAGATGCCATGTTATCTGCAAGGCAGCGTCCAGAAGAAAACAAACAAAGTCAGAAATCAGTTGATCAAAACAAGACTTCTGACAAAATTTTGGCAGAGTCTCCCCATCTCGGGGATTTGCCAAAAGAAAAGTGGAAGCCGCCCACTGAGGGAGCGGCCCCTAAAAGCAGCCATAGGCGCTAAGCCAAGGCCAAATGGGACACCCGAGGGATCTAGCTCCAAGGACAAGTCCTACGAGGAGCCTCCCGAGGCCCGGAAGACGGTTTTAAAACCCAAATAAAGCAGCACTCGACTCACCCGCTCGCTCAAAACCCAGAGCCCACTCGGCGCCACGAAAGGAGGAGAAAGGGAGGAGAGAGAAAGGAAAACGTCAAATGAGGATGAAGAAGAAAAAATGAAGGAAGAAATCCTTTTTTAAGGGGGGTTCGCGTCTGTTAAAACGGCGTGCCCCAGAGCGCGCCGTTTTAACCCATTTGCGCGCCGGTGAGGCCGCAACGTTTCAAACCCCAGAAGAAATGGCTCGCCGATTTAAGCGGCGCCGTTTTGACGAGTACGGGGTGCCGTTTTAACCCTGAATAAAGGGCACACCGTTTTAAATGGTGCCGTTCAAGCTTCCTACCGCGCTGGATTAACGTCCGATGCCTGAATTAAGTGCCGTTTCGAGTTTCCGTCACCGAACGAAGCTCATCTGTAGGTCCTGCTGCACTCTTGCCTCGCTTGCACCACTCACATCTGGGGGGCATTTGTTGGCACTCAAAATATGATCTTTCGGCGACCAAGCCGTAAAGACGAATGATACGGCCCACTGAAGCATAGAAGCTGATGAAGATCAGCTTACTAAAGATTCCTCAAGCTGCCAGAGCCCTGAGTCACCTTGAAGTGAGCACCGTGGACTTCACCTCAGGAGAGTCGAGATGAATCCATAACCAACCGGCAGTGCGACCAAGCCTGCCTAATGATCCGGCATCAATTCCTTCATGCCGCTACCCCACATCCATCGCCCGACGAAGGACGACGGTCTACCCGGTGACTCTCCTAAGGAGGAAGAACATCCTCGGCCGTTCGCAACAAGGGGTCGAAGGTTCTGTCAGCAGAAGGCCCCGATCACCCTATACGGGTTCTGCTTCTCGCCATAGGGGGCCCGTTAGTGGCCGATAGGTCGCCATTCAAGGCGGAATTAGCCCGGAAGCAATGCCATCCCGTAAAGAAGCTTTGAGCGCAGGTCCGTCTGAGCCAGAAGCACAAATCATGGTGCCGAAAGCCGTACCGACAGGAGACTCGTATGCTCGGGCCAAATGCACACAAGGTTCCGAGCAAGGTCTTTCACCGCGCGGAGAGCTTCGTCAACACCCGCCAAGGTTCTCCAAGAACCAGGGCAAGAGGAACAGTCAACGGAAGCCTCCGGAACCATCCCCGGGCCCACCGGCTAACCCGCGTCGAGCGAACAAGCTAAATCGGCACAAAAGGGACGTCGGCGCCCCTTAATATGGCGCCGCCAAATCCGGCGCGCCTATTCCAATCGGGGACGTGTTCCCCGGTGCCATTAAATCCGGCGCGCCCCTTCCTAGGGTGCCAGATTAACGAAGGCTACATATACACCCTGCCTTCGAAACGAAGAAGGGGGAGAACAAAAAAAAAGGAGAGAACAAACGGAGAGAAAAAGAGAAGAGAATAGAAGAGAGCCAATACGAAGGGGGAGGGACCGCTCGTTCGAGAGAGAAAAGCCTTGGGGGAGAAGTAGGGTTTCCACTGAGGGTCTTCGCCGCCGTCTTCCTCGTCTGCTTGTCTGAATATCTCCGGAGCCGGAGAAGAGAAGCATGTGGTCCGATACTCTATTCTGGAGAAAGGGTTTAGGTGGGCTTCCGTGTGTTTTCCTCCGGTCGATTCCCCCTTTCTTCTTTGTTTCCTTCTCCTGATATAATGTAAGTGAGAGGAGGGAGGGGCGATGATACGAGCCTGGCCTCCCCCCATCACCATTATCGTTGTTCTTTCCCTTCACCTGCAACATTCTTCTTCTATGAATGTAAACGGCGGCCGAGCGACAACGTCGACGCCAGAATATTTGTTGTGTACATCTACCTATCGTTCATTGAATGAATGAAATGCGATTGTGCCTGGTGCCGTATCCATCTTTCATGCTCTCTCTAATTTCTTCTCAAATGTGCATTTAATGGTTTCCCGGCGTGCATAGTTCCTGGATCCGTTTTCCCGACGCTATATATGCCCTTGGGCTACATGAATCGTTCTCCCCCCCTCCCCGGGGTTTCTCTCTCTCTATTTCAATGCAATGGTCAAGCTCTGCACTACATGTGCTATGGGTTTTGTGGCTGGAGACGCACTTGTGTGCATATCTCTGTCTACCCCTATCTAGGAAGCGAACCCTTCCCCTCCCCTGTGCCCTTCCTCAGAGGCCAGAGGGGAGGGGAAGATCGCTTCTGTCGTTCCATTTCATCCTGTGTCGAGCCCCTGTTGGTTTTTGCGAGTATGATATATATGTCCTTTCCCCATATCTATATAATCATATAACATATAAGTATTTACTCATTCAGCCCGCGGGCTTCACTGTTCTAATATATGTCTAACAACTCGTTTGTCCACTTGTCGTCAAGCGATGTTTTGCGTCGCTCTTTCCACTCCGTTCGCATTTTAACGTTCGGGAGTCTGCTCTGTAGCATCGCTCTAGTACCTGGGGAGGGGGATATTCCCCCAATCTTCTACACTAGCCACTCGGTCGACAGGAACTCATCCATCGATGATGGGTATCCCTTCAGGCCATTGAGTGTACAGTAATGAGGCTAAGCCCAACTGTTCAAATCCACGGTCCTTGATGGACTTTGTGGTGGCCGTGGGTTGTGTGCCCCTTGTAGGCTAGCCCTCGGGGTTTCCTCCCTTCTATCGGTCGTCCTGACTTGAGCGTTGTGTCGACTCGGGTTGCATGCCCCTCGTAGGCTAGCCCTCGGGGTTTTCGCTCCCATAATGAGTCACCTCATTCGTTCACTCTCGCCCACGGACTTGGTACCCCTAGCAGGCTAGGTCTCGGGGTTTTCCTTTCCGTTCGGGTTTGCCGGCCGCCGTTGTGCCACCCGGCTCTTAGGGGTTGCTCCGCCACGTGAGTATTCCCCGCTTCTCCCCATCAATCCTCCGAGACGGGGAGATGCTGCCGAAATTTCGGCTCGAACGAGTCTGACTCGAAACAATCGCAACGCTCGAGTGTGAACCTCGCGCGAGCTTGTGACTCGGCTCCCGGATGCCCCTGGGCCGATCCTGTGAATAAATGACTTAAATAAACTTTCGAAGTTTCCTAAAGTATTTTAATAAACCCCAAAAAAATGAATAAAACCTCAGTTTCCGTGAGATCGGGTTAAGCAGGCGCCATTTGCATATGGCGCGCCCCTTTCCGGCGCGCCCCAAACGGGTCACGCCGTCTTAACCTCCTCATTCACCTATGGTCCCCGTGCCGTTTTAAGTCCTATACCAACATTTTCTGGCGCCATTTCAAGTCGTTACGCCGTTTTGATCCTTTGCTCGCTCTCGGGGTAATCCTGGCCTCTCGTGGTCGATATTGGCAACCCTAATTAGCAATAGACTGAATAATACAAGGGCTGTTCATGCTCCGAATAACCTTTCTGTCATGTTGGCTATCATGTGTATTAGTACTTTGCTTTTACTATCAGGCTTGTGCTACTATCCTTGCCTCACTTGACGGAGATTAATAAGTGTGATTGAGCTATGTTCGCTCTCATAATTCTCTTGCCATGCTTAGCATAGTTATCATCATCATGCATGCATGCTTGCATCAACCCTCGGGGGTATCAAATGGCGTCGACAGAAGGCCAGGTTATGCCCGATCGGAAGTCTCCGCTATACGCGATGGTGGTCTTCGGACCTACGTCCTCCGCCACATATCGAGGGTCTCCAATTCAATAAACCATGCCTCTCTTGCATGATAGATAGATGCATCTCACGTGATTTTGTCATGTTCATAACGTCGCATCTTTTATTCCGGCCTCGACAGCCCACTATCTCGGCAATTAATCAAAGGTGTTCCCTCCTCGCGGGGGATGTAATTAACGCCATAGCCTTTATGGTATGGCGGACTGCTGGTCCCGACTGAACCTCACTTTCGCCCGATACGGGTCAAGATGAGCGCATAATAAACTTGTCACGTACGTGACTGGCACGCCCACGTCGTCAATCAGTCAGTTAATTACTAGTTAGTTAATTTGTTGATCGACACGTGAAATAAGATATATATATATATATATATATATATAATAAAAAGAAAGATGAATAAAACCCATCGCAAACATATGGGGACGTCATAGTGATGTGACAGTTTATCGTGGGGCCGTCAGAGTGTTGTAACGCTCCACTTATAGTCCGTCAGAGTTTACATGGAACTCAAGTATAACAGGGGGTGTGACGGCTTATCGTAAGACCGTTATATGCCTCTGACGGTCGAACTATAGACCGTTAGAGCCATGTTGATCGTACATAGAAAATAAAAGACTATGATTGAAACATGTCATGTTTAAAAAGACTTAACTACTCTAGTCATGACAAAACGAAGTAAAGGCCATCTAGATGCATAGGTTGCAGTGAATTAACAAGAGGATATCTTTTATCTTTAATTTAGGCTAAAGATATGCATGTATGCATAGACCTACTAAAACATGAAATTCTTGGCCTACACTGCATGGAATTAAGTAAAATCAGAGGACTTTTATCCCCAACATGATATTCGTGCCATTCATGAGATGACCTACCTCTTTACAAGCTTCTATACTTCAAATTTGGGTCTGCAAAGCACGCCCTAATCCTTCCCTTCCTGTGGATTTTCAGCAACTTCACATCGTCCTAACTCCTCAATCTCTTGACCTAAAGACATGAAATTTAGAGGGTATAAATATGAGACTATTTGGAACAAAAAGTTCTAAAGAACCAACTTCTAAATACCTCGTTTAGACGTCCTAATTTCCTATTCTTCAGTGGACTTTTGCTCAGATTCCTGGGTCGCTATGGTTGAACCAGCAACTTTGGAAGCTTCTAACTCCTTGGATACTGGATCTACTAGCACGAAATTTTGGGAGCTATTAGTCTAAACAAAAGGTTCTAAACAACTTACCCAAAATTATGACTCCTTACCTTGATTCTTCACGAGCCAAAAGTAAGGGTCGCCCAGTCCCAATATGGGTCCTATTTATAGAACTTTGCTAGGGTTTCATGGATTAGGTCGATTCTAGAGTCCTTAGTTGGCCAAAACCTGATCCCTAAGAGTCCTTAGTAACCCTACATGTTCTCTCAATTAGGTCTCTAGCAGATAGGATCCCAAAGATCCAATCTTTTTGCTTGTTCTTCCACTTACGGAATTAGTCAGAATGTAACAGTCGAGTCTTGGTGCGTCAGAGCCCTATGGCGATCGCACAATAGACCGCTACAGCTACTGTGTGCAGAATTCAAACTTAATAAAACTTTTTTATTGTTTTATCCACATAAATATCTATAAAAGGGTATTTATCCTTATATTTCGAGGATAAATTAATTAACCTTCTAGAATATGGGCCAAACTTAATGGGCTTGGTCCTTAACTCCTTTGGGCTTTATTTAATCAAGGCTGGATTAAATTTTTAACATAATTGGGCCTTATAATCCCAATATCAATTTGTTAGTTCATTTACGCTTTATAAATTCTTAATAAATTCCAAATTTTTTTTAAAATAATCCAAAAATTATTTATATAAATTTTGGGGCACTACAAGCGTGACCAAGACACGCAGGAATATTTTGGCCGTGCTGAGGCTAGGCTTAATGCCATAGGGGATATGATGGACGTTACCGACCGATCTCTCCAAGGGCGGGTTAGACGAGTCTCCACCCTAGAGGAAGCCCCGATCAGGCCCGTCCAAGGCAACAAGTCTGTGGCTGAGTACATTAGGGACTTCGATGAGTACCGGTTGGGAAGTAGAGTTGGAGAGAAGAGCACCACGACCGCATTTTAATTCCAGAGAGGTCTGCGGCTTCACTACCAGTTTGAGTTGCTTTGCCGCGATGTGACCACTCTGGAGCATTCTTATCAGGTCACTCTAGAGGTTGAGCCTTTCAAGTCAAGGTTTGATGCTGTCATACGGCGAGCATCTACCTGTCAGCAGAGCGTCGAGCCAGTCGGCCAGCCACATGAGCCCACGAGGCAGGACGCTCCTGTCCCACGGCCTTACCCACCCAAGGTGGGGAATCCTTCCCCTAGAGCTTCTTTGCCACCTACTTTACCTTCCGATCTTTACCCAGAGCCACCTCATTTGGAGTCACCCGTGTTTCTAACGGGAAAGCTATTCATCACTGAGCCACTACTTAGTTGGCTCAAGATAGGCTTGGTCCCTAGACCGCCTTGCTACCCCTCCATGGACCCAGCACTCCCAGTAGTACCCATTAACTCCTTTCACACCACTTTCCAGTCCTTTTGCTTCATAGAAAGTGTGAAGGATGTACTAAAGAGTTTAGAATGTCAATGGGAGCTGACATATATATTGGCCTTAGGGTCTGACCAACCATATAGTCATAGCTTCATGCTCCAGCTTTGGGGTCTATTACCTCGGTGTACACCATGGGTCATATCACCACCAAGGTCCTGTTGTTCTTCCCCGTTCCCGATGAGCTTGACTTTGCCCCCTCTTACGGTATTGTCATCCCGTGGGAGGACCCATATCTACTCCATGAGATCATCGTCCCTCTTACCATAATGGATGAAGGTGACCATCTACACCTTCAAGAACTTCAGACATTGGACCCTGACATGTGGGAACCCAGTTCAAGGGGTCATACTTTCTTCAAACCTTAGACCCCTTCCCTAGTGAACCCCTTGACCCCCCAAATCTACTCCACTTCTTTGAGGGAGTCCACTATCACACACCTTCCCCACGGGCCAGACCATCTACACCCATCAATCCCGTTCACTGGCGAGATATACATACATATAGGGGAGATGAGAAAGATGCATTCAACCTGTTGTGTCCCTGTGATTTTGATGATAGCAAACACTATAAGTCATTTGAATGCATACAATTCTGTTGGTGGTGCATATGAATGTTTCAGTGAAAATCTTATCTGAATTATTGCTGCATTTAAATATGGCTGTGTGGTGTGTGCTTTGGTGCATTTCATTATTGCTGATGCTTTTCATAATTGATTGTTATCTGGATTGCTTGTTATCTGGATATCTTGATGTCAGTCTGTTCAATGGGTCGACCCCCCTTCCAGATGGGTCGACCCCCCAAGTCTATACAACGCCAATCTGTTCATGCATCATATCTCAAGTCTACACACTGCATTTTAGGCAAAGTCTGCATATTGGTAGAGTCTGTACATTGCCTTCAAAGCCTTCCAAGTGTGTACATCAGTCTGTTGAAAACTCAAGTCTGTACAGTGCCCAGGTTCCTGCATTTCAGGCGAAGTCCATACATTGCGCCCTTCATCAAACTCCATATAGTGCACTGTTCATCAAGTTCATACATTGCATAATGTTCGTCAAGTCAATACATTGCACTGTAGATGCATCGAAAGGAAGTATGCACATTGGACTGTTCATATGAAGTCTGTACATTGGAAGTGTGTACAGTGTTCAGTTGCCTTTCTCCAAGTCTATACATCCGATTGCCTTTGCATTGCTCAAAGTATGTAAAGCCAATGCACTCAAGTGAAGTCTATACATTGACTGTTCATTCATCCTTCGAAGTCTATACATCCATCAGTGAACCTTCAAAGTCTGAACATCCGTTCACTTCACTCAAGTCTATACATCCACAGTGGAACGCCAAGTCTGTACATTGGCCTCAAGCTTCACAAGTCTACACATTGTCTTCGGCTTCAAAGTCTGTACAGTGGGTCAACCTGCCAAGTCTATACATTGGACTCTATTTCGCAAAGTCTATACATTGGACTGTGCTTCGCCAAGCCTATAAATTGGGTTCGGCTCTGCAAGTCTGTACACTGGTCCTCAGATGTTCCAAGTCTATACATTGGCGTACTGTTCATGCATCAGTTATCAAAGTCTATAAATCGCTGATTGGGCTAAAGTCTGTACAGTCGTTTGGAAAGTCTATACTCTGTGAAGTCTGCACATTGGCTTCTCATTTGCATCAGAGTCTATACACTGGTTCAGGCACTAAAGTCTATACAGAGTCTTCATCTTCTGAAGTCTGTACATTCGTTTGGGAAGTCTATACATTCATTCATCTGAAGCTTCATCAAGTCTGTACAACGCTGCTTTGTCAAAGCCTGTACATCGCAGCTGTGTTGAAGTCTGTACAGCCAGTCTCTTGCCAAAGTCTATACATCACAATGTTTGTACATCACTGTGTCAAGCCTCCCAAGTCTGTACAACCACTGTCTAACTTGTCTTGAAGTCTATACATTGGTCCGTCTCTGTAAGCGTCTCAAGCTGCAAGTATGTACAGCCTTAAAGTCTAAACATTATGGGGCTTTGAATCTTCAAGTCCATACATCAATGCATCATGCGTCGACCCCTTTCTTTGATGCGTCGACGCCCCTAGGCTACCAAGTCTATACATCAGCCTTTGTATTACAAGTCTATACAGCGTGCATTGTTCAAAACAAGTATGCACAGTCATTGTCTATTTGCATCACGAAGTCTATACACTCTATCCAATTGTACACACTTGCTTCATTGCTATTTCTAAGTCTATACATCGATTGGGTCGTTAAGTCCATACAATGCATATGTTCATCAAAGTCCATACATTGCATTGTCTTCAACCAAGTCCATACATTCTGTTCCTTTGATCAGCAAGTCTATACACACTTCAGCATATGTGCATCACCTTCAAAGACGAAATGTATACATCCTTCCAAGCATTCAAGTCTACACACTCGTTGTTAAGCCTTTGCATCGAAGTCTATGCAGCATGTGTCTTGTGTGAAGTCTATATAGCCTGTGGCTTGTTCATCAACTGAACGATCTTCAGCAGAGTATATACTCTTCAGAAGTTAAAAGTCTGAACAGCCTTCTGTGAAGACTGTACACACTCTGTTGACCTTCAACCCTATACACTCGATATAACCTTCAAGCCTATACACTCGATTGTTAGGCCTTCAAGCCTATACACTCGATTGTTAGGCCTTCAACCCTATACACTCGATTGTTAGCCTAAGTCTATACACTCGATTGTTAAGTGTTCAAGTCTATACACTCTATACTTCACACGAAGTCTGTACACTCAGTTAACCTTCAAGTCTATACACTCAAGTTGCATCATGGTTGTACACACTTTGTTAAACAGCCTGAACCAAGTCTATACATCATCTGATATCTTCTTATGACTGTGTGACAGGTACTGCTCGTGAAGCCTATGAAGTGCATGTGATCCGAGGTTGCCACCTGGCACGTGATCCGATGATAACGCCCTAAATGCTGCAGCTATAAATACCAAGCCGCAACCATCTGAAAAAAATAGTAAAGTGAGAACAGTGAAGAGAAAAAGAGATCGAGATCAGAAAGAAAGACAGTGATCGATATAGAAGAAGAGAGTTGCAGAGAGGCAGTGAGCAGAAGCGGAAGAAGAAAGAAGAAGAGAAAAGAAAAGCTAGAGAGAGCCTGCCAAAGAGAAGAAAAAGAAGAGTGAGAAGAAGAGAGAGCTAGAGTGATAGAAGCTTCAACTGAAGATCTATTCCTACTGGGCCGTGGATCAAATCCAGGCCAGCCAGCTCCTGCGAGAGCCACAATCTGAGTTTACTTTTTTCAGCTTTCTGTTGCTACGTTTTTTGTTTTTCCTTTAAAACCTTCAACAGTTGTTCTTCCGACTCTCTTGTGTGAGGTCGAGTTCCCTCCGGTTGAGAGGAAGAGAGGTCCGAGACCTCTAGTTTGCAGGTGGCTTGGCGTCACCTGTGCTTCCCTCTGGGTTTCAGAGGAAGAGAGACTTAGGTCTCTAGGTTTCCCTCCGGTTTGGAGGAAGGGAGGATTGGTCCTCTGGTTCTGGTCTTGTGGTTGCAAGACTAGGTGTTCCCTCCTGGTCTGGAGGAAGAGAGACTTGCGTCTCTGGTTTCCAAGTGGCTGGGAGTCACTTGGGGTGTCCCTCCGGTTGGGAGGAAGAGGGGAGGTTGTTCCCCTGGTCAAGCTGTGTGGCAGCAAATTGTTGCAGACTGAGTCTGCAGTTTCTAGCCTTGTCAGTGGAAGCCTCACTCCGGGGTGAAATGAGGGGTGGACGTAGGTCTTTGGACTGAACCACCTAAAAAATCTTGGTGTTCTCTTGTGGTTTGTTTTTCCCTATATGTTATTTTCTCTGCTGGGATCTTTAGATGTTTGCTTAGGAGCGTGTGAGGGCTAATAGATTTGTGTTGTCTTGCTGAGTTCCTTCTAAGTATTTTCAGCACACTTCATCAACTGCCTTTAATTCCGCATACTTGAGCATTAGAGTTTTAATTGGGTGATTTTTGGAGCAGGATACATTCACCCCCCCTCTGTATCCAGGCCTTGCATCCTATCAATTGGTATCAGAGCGGTTCTCTGTCTGATCAGATCCAACGATCTGTAGAGGATCATGTTGCCTTTGGTGCATTTCTGAATTTTCTCTCTGCTACAGTAATCTGCTTGCCGATTTAATCAATGGGTTTTCCACCGGTTTTCAATGGCTCTAACTTTAACTCATGGGTTAGCAGTCTACATAACTATGTGAATTTAATGGATCCGGATCTGTGGAAGTTAATTTCACATGGTCCTCATAGACTGCCATAGGAAGAGTCCAAATGGACTAAAAGTGACAGATCAATAAATGGAGAGAATCAGAAAGTTTTGAAATTAATGAAAGAAGCTACTGACAAGGCTCTACATTCTTGTTTTTATGACTGCAGGTCCGCTAAGGACATTCTGGATCAGTTGAAGCTAGCTTAGATGATGAATGAGGACAGCTGCCTGATGGCTGATAAGAGCGACCATAGCACTGATCAAGATGAATTTGAAGATGCTGAAGAGGTAATTAACCCTTTCGATAGTTACACTTTAGATGACTGGGAAGATGCCTATGCTAATCTGTTACACTCCCATGAAAAATTGAGGAAGAAGAATAAAAGTCTGATAAAGAAGCTAACAAGTCAAGGGGATCCTATTTCTAGAACTGAAAATCTTCAAAATCCTGAAATTCTAAAACTGAAAATGAGATTCTCAGAAGACAAGTGTCGAAACTAGATGGAATCCAATCAGAACTTGATCATGTTAAATCTGAAAACACTAAACTCAGAAAACAATGTCAGGAATCTGAATAAAAACTAATCAGTCTTGAGAATGAAAACAAATTGATCAATGAAGAGTTCAAGGCTGTTAGTGTTGCGAACTTAAAGTTTCAGGAAAACTTTGAAAACTGTAAATCAGCATATCCAAGTTTCCTAACTGATGTTCTATTTGATGATGATAAACTTGAGCAGGAGAACACTAGTCTAAAGGAGGAAATTGAGAAACTAAAACAGTTGAACTCCACAATGTCAGAGAGATTGCTGACATTTGAAAAAGGAAAATCTGTTGATGAAAATCAAATTGAGCTCAAACTGAAATCAGAAATTGATACCCTTAAAACTTTGAATGATGTGATGCATCAACAAATTCTGGTTTGTGAAGAAGATATAGTCAACTATGAACATCAGGTCTCTTCTCTTCAATCTGAAATAAATGATCTGAACAATTCTTTGTCAAAATTCGTAAGTGGGCAGAAAAACCTAGACAAGCTACTAGGTGTAAAAATCAACACTAGGAAGGAAGGGCTGGGCTACAATAATGCTAACAAGAAAGAATTTCAGAGCAAGTTGATGACATCTTTTGTAAAAGCTTCGAATGTAGCCACCACTTCAAAAGATAAACAACCCATTATTCAGAAAATTGAAAAACAGAACAAAAATCAGAAAAAGATTGGAAAACAGAAAATAAATAAAAAGGGTTCACTAGGGCATGTTCATCACAGTTCCCACATACATTCACATGCATCGAAAAAGATAATGTCATGCCATTGTTGTCATAAATTTGGTCATCTGATGCATGAATGTAAATTGATGGAGAAGGATGATATGACTGCTAGAAAACTTCATGATAAAAATCCTTCAATTCAGAAAAAGAAAATTGAATGTTTCCACTGTGGTAAATTAGGACACACAATTGCACAATGCTGGTTTGCAAGTGATAAGGAAAAATCACATTCATATCATGCTAAATTTCATGCAAACAATCATGTTGTTAACAAGAACAAATTTGATTCAATAAACCAGCATATGACATGCTTCAATTGTGGAAAATTTGGTCATAAGAGATCTAAATGCTGGCTGAGGGCTGGTGGAAGAAATTCAAACTCGTGTCTTCATTGTGGCAAGATGGGCCACACTGCAGCCCAATGTTGGCATGCTCAGGGAAGGAAGTTTCACTATAAATCTGGTAAATTCCCTGTCAATAGAAACATTTCTGGTAGGAATGGATTTGTGTTTGAAAGAAAAGCACTTGCATGTTTTGAATGTGGGAAGCCAGGCCATAGAGCTGCTGACTGTTGGCTGGCTTACTTTAGTAAACAGAATTTTAATTCTGTTAACAGAAATTTTCATGTATATGCACATAGAAATCATGCTAATAAGAATGTGCATAAATCAAATCTGAAATCTGCTCCATCTTGCTATTATTGTGGTACATTAGGTCATTCAATGAACAATTACTATTTAATGAGATCTGATGACCTACATGCTAAAGAGTTGTTTAGTACACCTGCTTAAGGTGTCACTATTAACCATGCAGGACCCAAGACTGTTTGGGTACCTACCTATGCAACATAGTGTGCTAACTTGCAGGTGTGCCTTCGAAGATGAAGAATAAAAAAAGGGGGGGAAATAAACCAAGGCACCCAAGTTGATAAAACCCCATTCAGGTAAATTCTTCACATCTGTTCAAATAAAATTTATGGGTGATCTGATAAGTCATAGTTTCATGCATACATGCTTTTTGTTTGGTTTGACTCTTGCATTGAGCTTTGTGGGCTTTCTTGCTTATACCTTGAGCTGAGTGCATATATGAGTATTGCATAATCATGCACTTGACATACAATCTTTGAAAATCTGATGCATATAGGACTGTTGGTATTGCATTATCATGCATTACCACTTTGGTATATCAAATGGTAAGCTACTAAAGGGCAGAGGAAATCTGTCTGGAGGATCTTACTTTGTGTGAGATGATCTTTTAGACCAAGTTCTCCGCCAAGTACCAAGGGTCAAATTTGCATATCAGAGAATGTCTGCATCTTCATGTGAATATTTTGCTTCATGCTCGTGCATACATGCAGTTAATTGCATTACATTGCATTACATTGAAAATGCCAAAAAGATAGATTGAAATCATACATTTAGGGGGAGCATTTCTCATACTCTTGAAATCACACAACTATTTTTAGATTTACTGCATAGCATGTAAAATTTGTTCTTGCATAGTCATTCATCATCCGCATTGTCTTCATGACATATAGAATGATTCATTGTATTTAGTTAGAGGGAGTCATAGCATAGCATATCACTTATTTTTGATAAATCAAATAAAAAGGGGGGAAGGTAGTGTCTCACTGCATATAGATAGGGGGAGCATACTTAATTCGTTCAGTTAGGTCTATATCTGAACTCTTCCTATCCACCTACTTGATTCATCCTGTCAATTCTATAGTGTCAGTGATTCCATCATCAAAGTGGTATTAAATGATCTTTCTTGACTGCTTCTGAAGTTGTTCATAATCTGAATTCATACTTTATAGGTATCTGTCTGTCTCTCCTAAATCTACTGAAGGAGGGCTTCACTTCTATTCAGTCATCTTTGAACTTCTATGCTCAAGAGCAGCTCATTTGCTACAATCCTTCAGAATCCATGCTGACTGTTGAATATTCTCACTTGAATTACTCTGCTGAGATATGAAGTAAACCTTCAGCCTGAATACTACTTCATAAAAGTTAAAATATCTTTAATGAGGAACCTTCCATTATACATGCTTAAGAACATTTGTTAACTGGAAGTGGTTTAAGTCTTATGTACTCTTGTTTGGTCACAAGAAACTTGAAAATATATTTTTCAACCTCTTAATAAACTTTAACTGTCTGCTTCATGTAAATTCATGTAAGACTTTCTGAAATATGAAAAGTTGTTATCCATGCCTACGTTGACTGAGATACATAGTGTATGTTGTTGTTCCTAAACATCTAACTTGTTCTGAATCCTTTTTAAGTAAAAGTATGGATAGAGCAATGACTGTGGTTACTGAGAAACATGTCCAAAGGATTGTGTCATGAAGTACCATGGTTAACTCTGTTTAAAGAGATGATTGGAAATTATTGTGAAAATATGGCAGAGCAATGGCATAGTTGTATTGAGTAACTGGAGATTCTGGCCTCTGATCAAGGTGTATCCTCATGCCAAAGATACTTTTATTGCTACCTCTGTTCTCTAAAATAGGAGAAGCAATACGGTTGTCAAACTGAGTAACTGGGGATTCTGACCTCTGATCAAGGTGTCTCTCCACGTCAAAAGGTGCTGATAAACCAAAATTGTTCATTAAAGAAAGATATGAACAAGTGTAAATCAAATTCTGAAAGAACAATTAAAATTTAGGAGCATTCACTTATGTTTCTCTTAAAGCTGTCATGGAAAGTAAACTAAGTAAGATGTAAGTTGGTTGAACTAGAATATTATATGAGCTTATAGTTTTTTTTATTAAGTGTTGGTTCAGATATGAGTACAATTTCCTTTGAAAAATTTCGGTTTACATCATTCTTAAACCATTTCTGACAATCATCATAAGCTTTTATGATGGAGGACTCTAGAACTTAAAATTCTGATTCTATGAAGTTGGTATCTTGCTGAAAAGTTCAATATCTCAATTTTCACTAATTGTTGAAAATGCTCATTCTATTGCTCTTTATCACTGTGTTTTGATTCAGACTGGTTGTCATATATGAGAGTTGCAGCCTTTGGATAACCAGAGTTCATCCATGCAGTGTGCTAATGAAAACTTGTCTTTCTCACTTATTCACTGTGATTACAGTCTGTGTTTTGCTGATAGATGCTCATCACTTCACTATATCAATTGGCTTCACTCCATCTAATCAGTGGGAGCTTCCATGTCATGATTCCTTAAAGGGGAGATCTAGTTAGCATTCTTGAGTGTCCCTATACTTTTGTTGACATTCTCCCTTCATCTCAATGGGTTTCATTCATCAAAACGTTTTCTGATAAGAGGGAGCTTAGTCAAAGGGGGAGTTTTTAATTCACTCATATTATGCAGTCTTATTCTTTCCTCTTCAATTCATGTCTTTTTGCTGAAGTCAAAGGGGGAGAAATATTTGATCAAGTCAGTATGACTCATAGAGTACTCATAGTGTTGCCATCATTAAAAAGGGGGAGATTGTTGTGTCCCTGTGATTTTGATAATAGCAAACACTATAAGTCATTTGAATGCATACAATTCTATTTATGGTGCATATGAATGTTTCATTGAAAATCTTATCTGAATTATTGTTGCATTTAAATATGGCTGTGTGGTGTGTGCTTTGGTGCATTTCATTATTGCTGATGCATTTCATAATCGATTGTTATCTGGATTGCTTGTTATTTGGATATCTTGATGTCAGTCTGTTCAATGGGTCGACCCCCCTTCCAGATGGGTCGACCCCCCAAGTCTATACAACGCCAATCTGTTCATGCATCATATCTCAAGTCTACACACTACATTTTAGGCAAAGTCTGCATATTGGTAGAGTCTGTACATTGCCTTCAAAGCCTTCCAAGTGTGTATATCGGTCTGTTGAAAACTCAAGTCTGTACAGCGCCCAGGTTCCTGCATTTCAGGCGAAGTCCATATATTGGGCCCTTCATCAAAGTCCATACAGTACACTGTTCATCAAGTCCATACATTGCATAATGTTCGTCAAGTCAATACATTGCACTATAGATGCATCGAAGGGAAGTATGCACATTGGACTGTTCATATGAAGTCTGTACATTGGAAGTGTGTACAGTGTTCAGTTGCCTTTCTCCAAGTCTATACATCCGATTGCCTTTGCATTGCTCAAAGTATGTACAGCCAATGCACTCAAGTGAAGTCTATACATTGACTGTTCATTCATCCTTCGAAGTCTATACATCCATCAGTGAACCTTCAAAGTCTGAACATCCGTTCACTTCACTCAAGTCTATACATCCACAGTGGAACACCAAGTCTGTACATTGGCCTCAAGCTTCACAAGTCTACACATTATCTTCGGCTTCAAAGTCTGTACAGTGGGTCAACCTGCCAAGTCTATACATTGGACTCTGTTTCGCAAAGTCTATACATTGGACTGTGCTTCGCCAAGCCTATACATTGGGTTCGGCTCTGCAAGTCTGTACACTGGTCCTCAGATGTTCCAAGTCTATACATTGGCGTACTGTTCATGCATCAGTTATCAAACTCTATACATCGCTGATTGGGCTAAAGTCTGTACAGTCGTTTGGAATGTCTATACTCTGTGAAGTCTGCACATTGGCTTCTCATTTGCATAAGAGTCTATACACTGGTTCAGGCACTCAAGTCTATACAGAGTCTTCATCTTCTGAAGTCTGTACATTCGTTTGGGAAGTCTATACATTCATTCATCTGAAGCTTCATCAAGTCTGTACAATGCTGCTTTGTCAAAGCCTGTACATCGCAGCTGTGTTGAAGTCTGTACAGCCAGTCTCTTGCCAAAGTCTATACATCACAATGTTTGTACATCACTGTGTCAAGCCTCCCAAGTCTGTACAACCACTGTCTAACTTGTCTTGAAGTCTATACATTGGTCCGTCTCTGTAAGCGTCTCAAGCTGCAAGTATGTACAGCCTTAAAGTCTAAACATTGTGGGGCTTCGAATCTTCAAGTCCATACATCAATGCATCATGCGTCGACCCCTTTCTTTGATGCGTCGACGCCCCCATGCTACCAAGTCTATACATCAGCCTTTGTATTACAAGTCTATACAGCGTGCATTGTTCAAAACAAGTATGCACAGTCATTGTCTGTTGGCATCACGAAGTCTATACACTCTCTCCAATTGTACACACTTGCTTCATTGCTGTTTCTAAGTCTATACATCGGTTGGGTCGTTAAGTCCATACAGTGCATATGTTCATCAAAGTCCATACATTGCATTTTCTTCAACCAAGTCCATACGTTCTGTTCCTTTGATCAGCAAGTCTATACACACTTCAGCATATGTGCATCACCTTCAAAGACGAAGTGTATACATCCTTCCAAGCATCCAAGTCTACACACTCGTTGTTAAGCCTTTGCATCAAAGTCTATACAGCATGTGTCTTGTGTGAAGTCTATACAGCCTGTGGCTTGTTCATCAACTGAACGATCTTCAGCAGAGTATATACTCTTCAGAAGTTAAAAGTCTCAACAGCCTTCTGTGAAGACTGTACACACTCTGTTGACCTTCAACCCTATACACTCGATATAACCTTCAAGCCTATACACTCGATTGTTAGGCCTTCAACCCTATACACTCGATTGTTAGCCTAAGTCTATACACTCGATTGTTAAGTGTTCAAGTCTATACACTCTATACTTCACACGAAGTCTGTACACTCAGTTAACCTTCAAGTCTATACACTCAAGCTGCATCATGGCTGTACACACTTTGTTAAACAGCCTGAACCAAGTCTATACATCATCTGATATCTTCTTATGACTATGTGACAGGTACTGCTCGTGAAGCCTATGAAGTGCACGCGATCCGAGGTTGCCACCTGGCACGTGATCCGATGATAACGCCCTAAACGCTGCAGCTATAATTACCAAGCCGCCACCATCTGAAAAAAATAGTAAAGTGAGAACAGTGAAGCGAAAAAGAGATCGAGATCAGAAAGAAAGAGAGTGATCGATATAGAAGAAGAGAGTTGCAGAGAGGCAGTGAGCAGAAGCAGAAGAAGAAGAAGAAGAAGAAGAAGAATGAAGAAGAGAAAAGAAAAGCTAGAGATAGCCTGCGAAAGAGAAGAAAAAGAAGAGTGAGAAGAAGAGAGTGCTAGAGTGATAGAAGCTTCAACTGAAGATCTGTTCCTGCTGGGCCGTGGATCAAATCCAGGCCAGCCAGCTCCTGCAAGAGCCATAGTCTGAGTTTACTTTTTCTAACTTTCTGTTGCTACATTTTTTGTTTTTCCTTTAAAACCTTCAACAGTTGTTCTTCCGACTCTCTTGTGTGAGGTCGGGTTCCCTCCGGTTGGGAGGAAGAGAGGTCCGAGATGTCACGCCCCGACGCGGAATATCGGGACGTACAGTTAGAAACGAGCGGGAAAGAGAGAGAACTAATCTAAATATATACAAATGCTAAGAAATGGAAATAACTTATTGACCATTAAACAAAACATAACTAGTACATAATCCTCAAATCAACTCAATACAACTGGGATAACAACTCTAAACCACAATAACAAAACTAAAGCACAACACACTCTAAACACAACTAACTGATACACTCAAAACATCACTCCTGCCCTTCCCCATCGATAAGCACGTCACCTGAAAAGCTTAGAAAGGGGGGGAAACAACAACTATGAGCTAACGCTCAGTAGGAAATAACAGATAGGTATAAGTGATTAGCAGTTTAATTACATTTTCAAAATATCATGCTACAAAGGATAATGCAATAAAAGGATAATGATGATATAATGAAACAAAAATTAAAGATCTCGCAAGGTCAAGAAATATAAAGGAATAGAATGGTAATACTTAAGAGGAATAACAAAGACAAGAATTTACTACAGGAGATAACGATAAAGAGTTGGCCATATCAAGATAATTCAAGTCATGTCAAGCACGTATGTAGTTTCATTTTCACGTCCAAGTAACAGCAAGTAAGTATCAACAAGTAGGGTATAGAACAGTGAAGAGTGGAAAGTGAAAAGTAGTAGAGAGTAGTAGAGAGTAGTGGCCAGTCCTAGATTTAACCCATGTCATAGTACTGGTGCCAAATGTCACACCTAGTCAATCACCTCCCCGAGGGTACACATAGTGTTCGGGTGCTCCTCCCAGGACTAGACCGAGCCCTTAATTGTTTGCCAGGCATTGATTTCTTTGGATCAAAGATCCCATGAATCTAGACTTCCACAATTTATGGCCAGAATTCTAAGGTTTGAACCATGTAGCAATAACAATTTCAAGTAGGAAGGAGATTCATTTCAGAATTTCAAGGTAAGCACAATCATCAAGAAGATTAAAAACCAAGTCACAATAAGAGTTAATCATGCTGCGCTATTGTAGTACAACAGCTATCCAACAAGCTAATCAACATATTAATCCTAATTATCAAGTTAATATGTCAAAGATTATCCATTATCATTTGCATTAAGACAATTGCCAAAAGCTGATTCAAGATGATAAGGTAAAGGAACAAGCTTGTACAGGAAGGAAAAAGAATGCATTAACAGAGATTTAATTACACAATTAACCACTAATTATGTGGGTTTCTATTTAACCAATGTATACATTACAATTAAGATGATGAATGACATGCTTTTACATCGTGATAGAACATAGGAACCAATGCAGTTTGAAATTCATAAGGCTCATGATTAGGTCACTGGTTCTTCAAAAGTATAGTTTTCAATTGGTCTAAGTTCAATGGGTCGATCCCCTAATGATCCGGATCGATCCACGGGTCACAAAACGATGAAAACCGGGCTTCTGGTACATGGGTCAACCCCTGGGGTCGACCCCTGTAAAAATGGGGTCCGGCAGCTGAATGGGTCGACCCCTGGGGTCGACCCCAACAAATTCTGAAGGATGGGTCGACCCCTTCAATCCAGCGCAAGGGTCGACCCCTGGGGTCGACCCCCATGCAGGGGTTGGATGGGTCGACCCCTGGGGTCGACCCTCGGGCCTGTTGGGTTTCCCAGAAAACAGGTCGACCCCTGCAAGAACAGCAACGAAAGTTGACTCCGGAAAACACATGAACTCATCCAAATGAGGTCCAATTGAGTTGAAATCAAAACCACATGATCTAGGAATCCTAATAGACATTCTAGGGTCATGATACATGAGTTTAGAAACATGAATTTTCATAAAAATCAATTAAATCTCAACTTATACATGATAAATACATGAAAACCCTAGTTCCTGAGCTACTTCTACTAAATCATGCAATTCTCTCAACATAAGCAATGAATTTTGGGGCTTCTTGCATCAAAAGAAAGCTAACTCGATTATGAATCCAACCATGTATGATATGCTACATGAAGATTAGGTTACATGACTCAAAATAAGCCCGCAATCAAGCTCTGGCTTAAAGGAATACTATATGAATCATGTTCTAGACATGCTTCTACAAAAATTCAAAATTCACCAAGCATGCTCAATAAAAACTGGGGGTTTCTACGTTGAATAAAAGCTAACAACATGTTGATTACTTCATGTAAGTTAATTAGGATTTGGTTGTTAGATCCTACCTCAAATCGGAGAAAGAATTCGAAACCCTAGAATGAAGAACAAGCTTGACAGCAGCTCACAAAAAGCTCGATATCTCCACGGATACCTAATGAAATTTGGGGATTTCAGTCCCATTGGGTAGATCTCGACGAGCTGCTCAAGATACTATATTTACAAGTCTCAATTGGTTAAGGATACCTACCTTAATCGACGGATTAAAGGGCTGGAGATGAAGAACGACGAACTACCAACACCCTCCACCAAAACGACGAATTCTCCCAGGTCTGGACTCCTCGTCGGCTGACCCAGCTACCAAATGAAACTAGAGTCGAAGAGCTACATTTCTATAGGTCATGGGGCTTCTGGAGCCTTCAGAGTTGGGAGTATTGGGCGCTGCAAGTTACGTGTTTAGAAACGACGCCGGAATCCTTGACTCGACCAAATCTATGTCGACAGCACGTTTTAGGGCTAGGTTTACCACAAATTGATTGAGGGTAAATGTTCCTTACCTCGTGGCTTTCCATTTGCCCTTGATTTCAGATCATTTGGTTGAGTAATAAGGTCGAATTTCACGTTTTAAGTTACGATTAGGTAAAGGGTAGGTGGAAGTCAAATTCAGGATTAATCCTCTAATTAGACAAGGTTACGCAATTAATTTGGGTCAAGTCCAGAAGATAAAATTACTATAAAAATGACTTTTTACCCAATTACTATTTTTACAGATTTTTCTAAGGTAGTCGAATTTTATAGGTTCTATTTTCTAATGAATTAAATATTAATATTTCAAAATTCAAACATTAATTCATTTTAATTCAATTTTCAATTAATAAAAGCTCAATAAAACTTAATAAATAATCGGGGTATTACACCCTCCCCTACTTAAAGAATTTGGTCCTCCAAATTCACTGCACTATATACAGAAAGTAGGGAAAAGATAGATCACCTAGAATAGGTTGGGATACCGCTTCCGCATATTATCTTCCGATTCCCAAGTAGCTTCTTCGGTTCCACGCCGACTCCCCTGAATCTTGACCATCGGTATAGACCGATTCCGGAGTTGCTACTGTTTCCGGTCTAGAATCTTGATAGGTCTTTCTTCATAAGTCAAATCTTCCTTCAACTCAAAATCCATATGCTGAATGATGTGAGTGGGATCGTACACATATTTCCGTAACATAGACACATGGAAAATATTGTGTACGCCAGATAACTGAGGCGGTAATGCCAGTCTATAAGCAACTTCTCCCACTCTATCTAGGATCTCGAATGGACCAATATACCTCGGACTCAGCTTGCCATGAATGCCAAATCTTCGAATCCCTCTCGAAGAAGAGACTTTCAGAAACACATGCTCGCCAACTTGAAATTCCAATGCTCCTCTCCTTGTGTCGGCATAACTCTTCTGTCTTGACTGAGCCACTTGTAACCGGTCTCGGATAACACGGATGTTCTGTGATGATTCTGAAACAAGATCCGGTCCAAGCCATTGCTTCTCGCCCACCTTGTCCCAACACAACGGGGAACGACAGCTTCTTCCATACAAAGCTTCAAATGGAGCCATTTGTATGCTGGATTGGTAACTGTTGTTGTAGGCGAATTCAATCAATGCCAAGTGATTACTCCAACTGCCTCCGAAATCAATCATGCAAGCTCGCAACAATTAAGAAAGGTTGGGTTGGTTGCTCACTGGAACGCATCAATGCGTCAACGCAGCATTATTGAGAGCGTCGACGCAGCATGCCCATCTGCTAAAGACTTGATCACTGGATCATAGATGCGTCAACGCAGCAGACTGATGGAGTCGACACTGCAGTTAAAAAGGTTGAAGATCTCTGAAGGCTGCGTCAACCTGTGGAGCAAGTGGGTTGACGCCACCTGACTCCAGTTGCTGAGCGTACTAATGAGGGGGCACGTGATCCGATGGGAAAAAGGGGCAGGATACTGACACGTGTTAGATAAGGGGTGCTACCCTGCCAAGTGGACCAATCAGTGGTCACTAGGGCATTTTCTACTCAACCTTCGGAGGCTCTATTTCTGATATAAAAGCACCCCATCATCCTCTCGAAAAGAGTCAACTCTCCACAGAAGAAGAGAAAGCTCTCCAGCGAAGAAATCTGAGAGTGTGAGAAAAAGAAGAAAAAGAGAGAGAAGAGAAGAGCAGAGAGTGAGAGATTAGGAGAGCAGAAGAGAAAGAAAGAGAGATAGAGAGTGAGCGAGAGAGCTCGAGCAGAAGAAGAAAAAGAAAAGAGAAAGAGAGAAAAGGAGAGCAGAGATCGAGAGAAGAAGAGAAGTGCAGCAGAGAAGAAAGAGAAAGAGAGAGTGTGAAGAAAGAGAGTGAGATCGAGGGAGATCTGGTCTTGATGGACCGTGGATCAAATCCAGCCCATCCAGCTCCTTGTGAGCCATATTGTGCTTTACGATTACAGCTTTCCGATTGTTGTTCATCCTTTCTTTTATTTCCATTTTTACACTTTCCTTCAAGCTGTTAGTCAGCGGATTGCAGGGGTGCTGCCTCTGGACGGCTAAGCTGTATAGCCCAGCGGTTTGCAGTGGAGGACTCCACTGGACAGCAAGCTGTGTTGCTCAGCGTGGCGAGGAGGATTCCTCGGACGGCAAGCTGTGTTGCCCAGCGGTTGTTGGCAAGCTGTGTTGCCTAGCTGTTAGTGAAGTCACACTCGGGTTGAGTGTGGGGTGGATGTAGGTCTGGAGGACCGAACCACCTAAAAACCCCTCTTGCATTGTGGTTTGATTGCTTATGGTTTGCTTCCGCTAGATGTTTGCATAGGGGCGCTCCAAGTGTTTGATCACAGGTTCATTGGATGACTTGATCAGATTTTGTTCTAAGTGTCTAATCTGTTGAGTGAGCGAAATTCTAATTGAGCTATAGTCTGTCTAACTTGTCTTGTTAGAGTGCTCACTATCTGTTTGTTTAATTCCGCATCTGCTAATTAGTCTTTCAGATTTGATAAATCTGTCTAGTTAGCATTCTAAATAGTTAGTGAGCCTAATATGTCAATTGGGTGAAACTTTTTATAGGCCATATTCATTCACCCCCCCTCTGAATACTAGCACCGAACCCAACAATTGGTATCAGGGCGGTCTCTGACTTAACAGATCTAACAATCTGCAGAGGATCCTGCTAACTATTTAGTGCATTTCAGAGTGGGTCATTTGGAATCGTCTTGATTTACTGTCTTAGTGCATTTCTATCTGGTGCATTTCATAAGTGTGCCTCTTGTGTTCTGTATTTAGCTTCACTGAGTTAGTGCCATGTCTTGCTTATCTGGTTTTATTGTCTAGTGTTTTGTGCTTTGAATTTGGTTGTTATCTGATTCGATGGCTAATCCTCCGATATTCAGAGGTGATAACTTTGACTCTTGGTTCGAAAACCTCCATCGGTATGTAAAGTCTACTGATCCAAAACTGTGGAAGGTAATGACTCACGGCCCATACAAACTATCGAAGGATAAATCTAAATGGACTAAGAAGGACAAGCTGAAAGACTCTGTCAATAATAGAGCTGTAGTTTTATTAAAAGAATCAATTGACAGATCTCTAATTGAATGCATTTCTTCTTGCAGGTCTGCCAAAGACATCTTGGATAAACTGAAGCTAATCAGGAATCACAGCAAGTGCTTAATGGCTGATCATAGAAATGCTGATGATGAAACTTCATCCGAGATAAGTTCTGAATCAGAAGGATACTCTTTCGATGAATTGATAGAGATGTATGAAAACTTGTTAGAAGTTTCCAAGAAATTGAAATCTGAAAATAAAAAATTGAAAAAGAAATGTGATAGAATAAATCTGAAAGATTCATGTGAGAACTGTCCAAATATGAAAAAGTCTTATGATGCTTGCATGCTAGATGTTCAGAATCTTAAGAAACAAAATGATTCTCTAAAATTTGAAAAACAAATATGGTTGGATAAAATGTCAGAAATAGAGAATCAGTTGAATGATAAGAAAAAGGAGTATCTAAAAGGCATGTAGGAACTCACTGAAGTTAATTCTGAATTGGACAAAATGAAATTGGAGAATGAAGATCTTCAAAAGAAGAATAAAATTCTTATGGTCAGAATGTATGAAATCAATGAGGTTTCACAGTCCTCTTCTGCTAAATCAAATTGTAAAACATGCTCAGCTTTAAGAGAACATAATGAAGATCTCTTTAGTGAGAATGAATGGCTAAATAAATAAATTACCTCACTTAAAGATGATCACAACAATCTGCTCGCTGAGAAAATTAAAGTAGAAGAAAGAGAAGATGAACTGATTGAAAAATTGGAGCACATGTCTGGAAGAGAGAGATGTGCTAATAATGAAATTCAGGATAAAAATCTTGAGGAAGAAAACACTGAATTAAAAGTTGAAGTTGAAAAACTAAAGTGGTTGAACACTGGCTTGTCTGAAAGACTTCTCACTATAGAAAAAGGAAAAGCTGTCTATGATGGAAATTCAGAAATTTTGAATAGTCTAGAACAAGAAATTGAGAAGTATAAAACTGCAAACCAAGTTCTAAGCGAATGTGTTAATTGCAGTGAACAGGAAATAGCCAGTTATGAACTTCACATTGCTAGCTTGGAAGATAGAATTCATAATCTGGAAAATTCAGCTACTGAGTCTGCCAAGATTAAAGGAAAAATAAAAACTGTTGGGAAGAGGAAGGATGATAACTCTGAAGGGGGAACAAATTGCTGTTCTGATGTTAAGAAAATCACTAAAAACCAGGTATATACAACTTTTGTTCAAAGCACTGATGTAGCTGGTACTTCAAGGCAATCCCCAAAATAAAATGAAAATCAGAAGTCACCTTCAAAATCTGTCTTTCAGCTTAAAGCTCAGAAAATTGAAAAACAAACAAAACCTGTTGAGGATAATCAGAAATTGACAAGAAAGAGTCAAATAAAAAGGGCAAAAAATAATTCTGGTTATACTCTGAAATTTGTTAGCTCTGCTGAATCTGATGGGTCAATGCAAAATGCTCATGCTTCTTGTACTCATTCATATGCATCTAGGAACTCATATGATAGAAACCATGCTCCTAGGAAACCTGATGCCTCTTGCTACTACTGTGGTAGGCATGGTCATTATATGGATGACTGTAGTGTGATAAAAAGTGATGATATGATGCATGATAAAACATTTTCAAATAATCATCACCACCCCAAAAGAAACATGTCTTCTTCAAACCAACATATCATTTGTTATAATTGTAACAAACGTGGTCATAAAGCTGTTGAGTGTTGGTTTAGGCCTTCATGGGGATTTACTAGCTCAAGAGGTAAGCACCCAAGGTGCTTTACATGCGGTAAGTATGGGCATGCAGTCAAGGACTGCTGGTATGCTCAGGGAAATCATTTTACTTCAAAATTTGTTGAATTCCCTTAAAATAGAAATTCTCTTGACAGAAATAAATCTATTTTTAAAGAAAAGACACATGTATGCTTTGAATGTGGAAAACCTGGCCACCGAGCTTTTGAATGCTGGTGGGCAAGTAATGGTAAGTCAAAATTTCATGCATATAACAGAACATTTAATGCTTATGGTCATAGGTCTCTTGCTCCTGTTGAGAAGTATCATAGGACCAGACAATCTATTGTTTCATGTTATTATTGTGGAAATTTTGGACATTCCATGTCTGATTGTTCTTTTATGGAATTTGATGATAATGTTGCAAAAAGAATGTTTAGAACACCTGATAGGGGTAGTGTAGGACCCAAGACTGCTTGGGTCCCTGCAAGATCACATTGATTGATATGTTGCAGGTGTGCCTTGGTGAGAGAAATAAAAGGGGTAATTTAGCCAAGGCACTTAAAAAGGAAGCCCCATGATTCTACATTTTAGGTTAGTTCTGAACTTGTCTTTAAATTTTATCATCTGAAAATGCTGATTTGTCTGTTTGATATCTGAAATTGTTGAACTGTTCGTTTGATGTCTGATACTCTCTTCATGTCTAGCTGATCAGTCTTCATTCCAGACTCAGCTACTGAGTTTTACTTTGCACATATCTGACATTCTTCTCTCACTGATTATTGCACTGAATAAATAGGCTGATAGATGCTCTGCACAATCATTTTTAGAGTCAATGCATGTGTCTGGTGTCAATGCATTGCATGCTTGATTACATACTTGGACTGAGCTTGAACGTGTCAGTTAGTGCATACAGTCAATGCATGTGTCTAGTACTTGCATACATCATTTGCATGACTGTCATTTACCCATTATCGTAGACTGCATGTTTTTCAATGCATAATAGGGCTGCTTTGCACTGCATTATCATTTGCTTAACCCTGGTATATCAAATGGTATGTTACTAAAAGGCAAGGAAATCTGCCCGGAGGTTTCTACTATGTGTGAGATGGTCTTTGAGACCAGGTTCTCCGCCGAGTACCATGGGTCCTGCCTTCATGTAGAACAGTGCACTGCATCATACGATGAAAAATCTGAAAATTTGAAATGAAAATGATGCATTTGATAAATTCTCTCTCTGATTGAACAAAGCATTTATTCTTCTTGAGCATATTCTAAAATCATGATCAGTTCATTAATTGTATTTCATGCACTTTGTCAGGGGGAGTTTGACTAATGTTGCATATGAAGTGTAGTGGAGTTGAAAAACCTGAAAAGAAATTTAATTGCATCTAGACAGGGGGAGCACTTAGAATTGGTGTTTTGTTTGTCACATCTGAACACCTCTTGCCTAAAAATTGATCAACTCCCATCTGATGTCATATTTCTCTCTCTTGAAAAATGATTCTGCCTTCTATTTGTTGAGCTGTTAAAGAAGAGTTTCTTTCAACTCCCTTCATGATACTATCTGTCTATATTCCAGCCTATACTCACCTTTCACACTCTTCTCAGCTGGTGTGACTGAATTGGTTCTACTATTGATTTGTTGGTCAGCTAAACTTATTTTTCTGATCTGAGGAACTTAAGCTGCATGTCATGCAATTCAGTCTGAGAACATTGTAGAAATTTCTATCATATAGGTTTAAGAATTATCATTGAATCAGACTGATATAAGATTAATGTATTCTCTGATTTGTAGTTAAATGAATTGAAAATATCTGAATGATAAGGTTTAATAAACTTTAACCACATGTTTCATGTAAACCTTAGACTCTCTCATCAGATATCTAAAAATTTGAATTCAAGGCTTCTTTGGCTAAGATGCATATAGTGTGTACTGTTGTTAAACATTAATTTGAAAATATTGACTAAATGAAGAAATTGTGAATTCAGAGCAATGACTCGGTCTCTGAGAAACTGAGTTCTTTATCAATGAAATACAGCAACTCATGTCATGAGGTGCCATAGTTATCTCTGATCAAAATTTAGTGAAACAAAACCTGACGGAGCAATAGCTTATCTGTGTTGAGTAGCTGGGGAGTCTGGCCTCTGATAAAGGTGTCTTCTCATGTAAAAAGACACTCATATTGCTAACTCTGCTCTCAAAGTGAGAGGCAATGACAGTTATCACACTGAGTAACTGGGTCACTTCAACTAAGACTTGTTGTGCCTCATGTAAAAAGGTGTTGATCAACTTAAATTGCTCAGGAAAAATATAATGTGCTTCAAATGAAATTATCTTGAAAAATCTGTCAACTCATGTTCTTGAAAAGTGTTTAACTTCTGTACTAATCTGTGTATCTTTCAAAGGTGCTATTGAGATCATATGTGTAAGATAAAAGATGATTGATTTTGGGTGTTATCTGAATATTTGGTTCACCTTTATTAAAACTTGGATTCAGATATGAGTATTGAGTTTAACTTGACGAATTTGGTATACATCAATATTAAATCAGATTGGTTAAGTTGCTACTTCATAACCCTTTATGATAGAATAGTCTACATCTTTTAAGACTTATTGAAGTGATGTATGCATTAAAATCCCTCATGATCAGATTTTCCAGATAGCCTGATCAGATTCAATCTGATTATTCATTGAGATGTCTTGTGATGATTGTTGTCTTTTATTGCCCTTCTATCACCAATCACTTTACTCTCCACACTGTTGGAATCTTCCATCTTGTTCTACAATAAGTTCTGATTATGTGGTCTTTTCACCAGAATTCAGATTCTTTGTAAAGACAAAATTCAGATTGATTTATTGGATAACCTGAATCCATTCCTGTGCTTCAGGGGGAGTTATGGTTTCTTTGCATCTAGGGGAGAGTAGTTAATCTTGCATGCTGATAGGGGGAGTGATGTTTCTTTGTCATAAGTGTCTTTGTGTGCTGCATTGTGTCTCTCAAACCATTCCCTTTCTTTTTGATTATGTCAAAGGGGGAGAATAGTTTGACGAGTCAGTGTGACTCATTATGTTGCCATCATCAAAAAGGGGGAGATTGTTGTGCCCCTTGTGCTTTGATGAATGTGGTGTTTTAATGATAGCAACACGAATGAGTCACCATTTTGTTTTGCTAATAGCTTGACATTGAATCATTGAATCATAACAATCTGAATGCATATAACTGATATATTCTGTGGAGAATGCATGAGAGTGCATAAAGTGTTTTGTGCTTGTATTAAGATCGGTGCATTGCAGTCTCTGTATGTTCTATGCATTTCGCAAGTCATGCAGCGTCAACGCAGCAAGTGTGTCTCATGCATCATGCGTCGACGCCCCCAGACTTCAAAGTCTGTACAGCCTTTCATATGAAAGTCCATACATCGCCCTTGGAGTCCAAAGTCTATACATCATGTTCATTCAAGTTCACTTCATGTCTGTCAGCCGTGTGCATTGGTTTCCATGTCTATACAGCCTCATGTGTGTTCTATGCATCTCACAAGTCTAGACACTCAGCATAGTCTATACATTGTGTTGTGTTTGTGTTTCGTTGAGAACACAAGTCTATACAAGTCATGCATTGTTGCTGAAGTCTATACATCGTCCGTCTCATGCATTGTCTCAGGCGAAGTTTGCACATTGCATTGATGCTTTAGTCGCATGAGTTGAAGTCCATACATTGGACTGTCTCTTCCAGCGTCTCACGCTACCCAAGTCCGTACAGCGTCTGTCTTCATGCATTAGCCAAAGTCTATTCATTGGAGCGTCTTGCTCAGCGTCTCATGGCATGAAGTCTGTACACTCGATTCGCCCTTGCTTTGGTCAAGTGTATACATTCCTTCACTGTAGCTTTCACGTATCCAAGTCTACACATCACGAAAGTCTATACACTCATCACTGACCTTCGCTCAAGGCAAAGTCTATACACTGGGGTCTTTCCATACGTTTCTTAAGTGAAGTCTGTACATTCGTTTCTGAAGCTTGAAGTCTATACACTCCAGCCTATTCCTACGATCAAGGCTTCAGCTACACTCTAAGTATGTACAGCCGTTGGCTTTGAACTTCAAAGTCTATACATTGGTCTTCACATTGAAAGCCTATACATTACTGGATGATCAAGTCTGTACATCCACAATGGAACTTCGAAGTCTGTACACCGCTTGAGCCTCAACAAGTCTGTACAGCGGGCAAGTGTGTACATCCATCAGTGAACACATCAAGTCTATACACCGTATGTGTTCATCTGATTTTCATGAAGTCCATACACCCTCAGCTGAACCCCATGTCTGTACAACGGCCTCAATCTTCATCAAGTCTACACAGTGGTTCAACCTTCTTATTGTCTGTACAGCCTGCCTTATCGATTCAGAGTCTATACATCGCTCAAGCGTTCAAAGCATCTGAAGTCTGTACAGCGTCCGTTGTCTAGAGTTCTTGAGTATATACATTGGACTGTTTCTTTCGAAGTATATACAATACAATGTACATACTTAGACCTTATGACTTTATTCTTGTTGCTGAAGGGAACAGGGTCGACGCTGAAGCTTAAGGCGTCCACGCACCAGTGAAGATGCATCCACGGATACTCCTCACAGCGTCAACCCTACGCAAAGGCTGCGTCAACTCAGCCACTCAAGAAGCAGAGGCCTTGTCAGAAATATTCCAATGCGTCAACGCAGTAGTGGAGCAGCGTCGACGCAACAGTTAAGAAAGGTTGGGTTGGTTGCTCACTGGAACGCATCAATGCGTCAACGTAGCATGATTGAGAGCGTCGACGCAGCACGCCCATCTGCTAAAGACTTGATCACTGGATCATAGATGCGTCAACGCAGCAGGCTGATGGAGTCGACGCTGCAGTTAAAAAGGTTGAAGATCTCTGAAGGCTACGTCAACCTGTGGAGCAAGTGGGTTGACGCCACCTGACTCCAGTTGCTGAGCGTACTAATGAGGGGGCACGTGATCCAATGGGAAAAAGGGGTAGGATGCTGACACGTGTTAGATAAGGGGTGCTACACTGCTAAGTGGACCAATCAGTGGTCACTAGGGCATTTCTACTCAACCTTCGGAGGCTCTGTTTCTGATATAAAAGCACCCCATCATCCTCTCGAAAAGAGTTAACTCTCCACAGAAGAAGAGAAAGCTCTCCAGCGAAGAAATCTAAGAGTGTGAGAAAAAGAAGAAAAAGAGAGAGAAGAGAAGAGCAGAGAGTGAGAGATTAGGAGAGCAGAAGAGAAAGAAAGAGAGATAGAGAGTGAGCGAGAGAGCTCGAGCAGAAGAAGAAAAAGAAAAGAGAAAGAGAGAAAAGGAGAGCAGAGATCGAGAGAAGAAGAGAAGTGCAGCAGAGAAGAAAGAGAAAGAGAGAGTGTGAAGAAAGAGAGTGAGATCGAGGGAGATCTGGTCTTGATGGACCGTGGATCAAATCCATGCCATCCAGCTCCTTGTGAGCCATATTGTGCTTTACGATTACAACTTTCCGATTGCTGTTCATCCTTTCTTTTATTTCCATTTTTACACTTTCCTTCAAGCTGTTAGTCAGCGGATTGCAGGGGTGCTACCTCTGGACGGCTAAGCTGTATAGTCCAGCGGTTTGCAGTGGAGGACTCCACTGGACAGCAAGCTGTGTTGCTCAGCGTGGCGAGGAGGATTCCTCGGACGGCAAGCTGTGTTGCCCAGCAGTTGTTGGCAAGCTGTGTTGCCCAGCTGTTAGTGAAGCCACACTCGGGTTGAGTGTGGGGTGGATGTAGGTCTGGAGGACCGAACCACCTAAAAACCCCTCTTGCATTGTGCTTTGATTGCTTATGGTTTGCTTCCGCTAGATGTTTGAATAGGGGCGCTCCAAGTGTTTGATCGCAGGTTCATTGGATGACTTGATCAGATTTTGTTCTAAGTGTCTAATCTGTTGAGTGAGCGAAATTCTAATTGAGTTATAGTCTATCTAACTTGTCTTGTTAGAGTGCATCTGCTTGTTAGGTTCACTATCTGTTTGTTTAATTCCGCATCTGCTAATTAGTCTTTCAGATTTGATAAATCTGTCTAGTTAGCATTCTAAATAGTTAGTGAGCCTAATATGTCAATTGGGTGAAACTTTTTATAGGCCATATTCATTCACCCCCCCTCTAAATACTAGCACCGAACCCAACAATCAATGTTGTGCCTCTTCGGCACAAGCATGTGCTATGTTGCTTTTATGATAGCAATGCTATTTGGTTTTGATGATAGCAAGACAGTGAGTGCATTTGATTTTGATGATAGCAATGTTATTGTGTTTTGATGATTGCAAAACAGTCAGTGCATTATGATATTATGTTTTGATTATGGCTGCTGATATGATTGCATAAGACTGTGTCTAATATACAGCATTGTATTCATGAGTTTGCATGCGTATTGCATGATGCGTTGACGCATGGGATCATTGCGTCAACTCACTAGTCTGTACACTGTCCATGTTTCATACAGCGTCAACTCAGTGTTTCATGTAGCGTCAACTCTACAAGTGTGTACATTGCTTGGCAAAGTCTGTACACTGCATTCGCCTTCAAAAGTCTACACATCAGACTACATTATGCATGGTTGAGTTGAAGTCTATACAGAGTCTGC
The DNA here is from genome assembly GCA_022559845.1 of Amorphophallus konjac. Lineage (NCBI taxonomy): Eukaryota > Viridiplantae > Streptophyta > Magnoliopsida > Alismatales > Araceae > Amorphophallus > Amorphophallus konjac. Next base: position 154,299,001 of record CM040120.1, on the reverse strand, counting down.
ATCTTTGGAAAGTCTGTACAGCCAAAGTCTGCACATCCTATTCAGTTAAGTCTGTACATTGCATCATAGTGTTATGCAGTGTCTGGGTGAAGTCTATACAGACTGTTCATGCATTCAAGTTCAAGTCTATACATCGTCCGTCTCAGGCATTGTCTTAGGCTAAGTCTGTACAGCCTACTATCTCATTCAGCGTCTCATGGCATGAAGTCTGTACACTCGATTTGCCTTTGATTCGGTCAAGTGTGTACATTCCTTCACTATAGCTTTCACGTATCCAAGTCTACACACTTATTCCTTGTGCTGCTTCACGCATAAAGTCTATACACTGGGTTTGATGCCATGTCTATACATCGACTGGCAGTCTTCAGCTAAGTGTATTCCTTGCTTCATAACATGAAGTATATACATTGCATGATCTTTTAATCAAGTCCATACACTAAGCAAGTACATGCATTGTCAGCCTGTCGAGCTTCAAGTCTACACATTGTCAGGCTTCAACTCTATACACTCGTTGTTAGAGTCCTGAACTTTACCAAGTCTATACACTGGACCTTGGTTTACCAAGTCTGTACACTCGCTACACTGCATCAAGTCCATACAATGGCAACTCTGCTTAAGTATATACATTTGTCTGAACTAAGTTCATTTTCCTCTGTCTGTCTGCAGATGATTCAGGCCATCAAGACTTGGCACGTGATCCAAGAGGCTGAAATGCTGACACGTGGACACAGCAGTTCAAACAATCTAGAAAGAAGCTCCTGGACTATTCTGGTGCGTCAACGCCTTGATCAAGTAGCGTGGACGTAGTAGTTCAAAAATTCAAGAAAGAAGCTTGTGGATTACTCTGGTGCGTCAACGCATTGATCAAGCAGCGTCAACGCAGCAGTTGAAGAAGCATTCAGCGACGCACCAATTGAAGAAGCATTCAGCCTCACAGGCTATTCCACTGCGTCAACGCCACAATTAAGCAGCGTCGACGCAACAGCTAAAGAGACGAGGCTAATGGCTACTGGAATGCCTCACTGCGTCAACGCCACGGGTCAGAAGCGTCGACGCAGCAGTTAAAAAGGCTAGGCTGTTTTGTTCACTAGAACGCATCAATGCGTTAACGCCATTGCTGATAACGTCGATGCAGCACGCCCATCTGTTGAAGACTTGATCACTGGATCACAGATGCGTCAACCCCTTTAAGCAAGTGGGTTAACGCCACCTGACTCTAGTAGTTGAGCGTGCTAATAAAGGGCACGTGATCCGAGGTGGCTGGCTCGTGAACCAGGATGCTGCCACGTGGTCCGAATTCTTAGGGCGGGAACTGTGGAAGCCACACGCGCCCTGCTGCTGCTGCTGCTGCTACTGCTGGTATATAATGGAGCCTTCGTCCTCAGATGGAGGCTGATCGTGATCGAAGCCAGGGAGCAGAAGCTGAGAGAAGAATAAGAGAAAAAGGAGAGAGAGCTTCCACGATCCAGCAGAAGAAAAGAAGAGAAGAGTAGAGAGTGAAAGAAGTGTGAAGAAGAAGAAGAGAAAGAAGAAGGAGAAAGAGATAGAGAGCTCGAGCAGAGTGTGAAGAAGAAGAGGAGAGAGAGTGAAGAAAGAGAGTGAGATCGAGGGAGATCTGTCCTTGATGGACCGTGGATCAAATCCAGGCCATTCAGCTCTTTAAGAGCCACATCGTGCTTCATTGTTTACAGCTTTCAGATTGCTGTTTATTTCCATTTTCTGTTTTCTATTTTACATCTTCTTCAAGCTATTAGTCAGCGGATTGCAGAGGTGCTGCCTCTGGACGGCTAAGCTGTATTGCCCAGCGGTTTGCAGTGGAGGAGTCCACTGGACAGCAAGCTGTGTTGCTCAGCGGGCAGTGGAGGTTTCCACTGGACGGGTAAGCTGTAATCCCCAGTGGTTGCAGTGGTGGATTCCACTGGACGGCAAGCTGTGAGGCCCAGCGGTTGTAAGGCAAGCAGTGATGCCCAGCAGTTCAAGCTGTGAGTCAGCGGAATCCACACTCGGTTTGAGTGTGGGGTGGATGTAGGTCTGCTGGACCGAACCACCTAAAAAACCCCTTGTGCATTGTGGTTTGATTTGTCTATGTGTGCTTCCGCTAGATGATTGCATAGGGGCGCTCCATGTGTTTGGCTTCTGGTTGAGCAGAAGAGTTAATTAGTTTTCTGATTGGCTAAATTTGTCTTGTTAGCACTCTAGTGATCTCACTGTGTGTTTGTTTCAGTTCCGCAACTGCCCATTAGCCTTCAAGGTTGTTCAGTTTGCGAACTAGCATTTTTGTGAGCATTAGATTTTAATTGAGCGAAATCTTTACTGGGTGAAAGTTTTTATAGGCCATATTCATTCACCCCCCCTCTGAATACTTGCACCGAACCCAACAATTGGTATCAGAGAAGGTCTCTGATCTATCAGATCTAACAATCTGCAGAGGATCCTGCTAGTGTTTAGTGCATTTCAAAGTGGGTCTTTTGAAATCGCGTGTTGCTTCATTGACTTGTGCTTTGCTTTGCTCATTTATTTTTGGTGTTACTTGAGTTGATTCATTGTGCTTGATTAGTGTTCTTCCTATAACTCTTATTCTGTCTAAAGCATGGAACTCACTGTTGATCCTCCGAAGTTTGAAGGTTCGGGTTTCTACAATTGGTTTAATCAGTTCAGAGAATATGTGATGCAAACTAATCCAGATCTGTGGATAGTCATTGCACACAGTTCCTATGAAGTTCCAAAGGATGAATCCTTATGGAAAACTTCAGACAGACAAAAATTCTCTGATAATCAGAAGGCCCTGGAGCTAACTCAAAGGGCCATAAACACTGACAAGTTTCCATGTGTAGTTCATTGCTGTAGTGCCTCCGAAGTGGTCGAGATGATAGCAAGCAGCAGAACCCAAGATAAAGTGAATTGTCTCATGGCAACAGAAGAAGACGAAGATTATGAGGAGGACACTTCGTCACAGGTAAACTCTGATACTAATAATTTTTCTCTGGAAAATATGATTGAATTGAATGAGCATTTATTGAATAAATATAATAGACTGAAATCTGAAAAGAGAAAAATAAGAAAAGAAATGTTGCATGAGGTTAGAAGTCTGAATGCTGAAAATGAAAACTTGAAATCTCACATGAATAAAGAAAAAGATGAGTTGAACAAGTTGAAATCTGAGAATGAAGATCTTAGAAACAAACTCATCAGTGAAGATAATTCTTGTAAAGCATGTGCCATTCTCGAAAACATGATTAATGATTTTGATTCTGATGACATTTTTCAAAAAGAACAAATCAAATCTCTAAAAGAAGAAAATGACTACTTGAAGGATCAAAATAAAAGGCTAATGGTTCTTAATACTGTCTTCTCTGAGAAATGGTTGTCAATTGAAGAAGGAAAATCTGTTGTGAAGGAAAATGAGAACAACATTGAAATAAAGGTTCAACAAGAAAATAAAACTCTGAAGAACCTGAATGATGCTTTACAACAGCAGCTAATTGCATGTGAATCTGAGCTATCCAAGTATGAAGTGAGTATTGCTTCTGATGTGACACGACCTCGGACCTAATGCAAGCAAGCACAATCGCATTCAAAACGGGCCAAATTGGGCCACCGCTCTATCGTCACTCACCCAAGCCTGTGGTGACTTGGCAATGCCAAGGGGAGCATGTGGGGTTGGGCCCTTGCTGGTAGAGGGCCAGCAAGGCCAAGATTTGATTCCCAAAGGGTGGGGATGCCCAAACCAAGGGGGCCGACAAAGTGCCAAAGGCACCAGTTGCAATATTCCCACGGTGATCACTCAAGTTTATGGGGCTTGAGGATCGGGCTCTCACTCGCATAACAAGCGGAATTAGAACTAATATTGAAAGACAAGCACTAAGTGGAGTGAAGGTTTGAGCACTTACTCGACCGGATTGAAGAAACCGGTCCCGGTCGGAGACGAGGGCGAGCGGGGAGGCGAGTGGATCCCCACACACCGCGGCGGTGTCGCTTGACCTGCCCAAACAATTTACAACACTACACCTCACGTAGGAGGGGGATCTTGGGGTGGGGGTTAATAGAAATTATAATAAATACTACCTCCACACAGGGAGGGACCTTCAGCCGGTCAAGCGGGGTGGGGAAACTAAAGCAAAGAACGAGGAATAAGGGTGGACGCCGAATCTGTTTACTGTCTGCGAGCCGGGATAGAGAGTCGGTGTTGCTACTGTAGATCTTGATCAGGAATTTTGTTGATGACGAAACTAGAGGGAAAACCTTCGTAGCTGGAAGGGGAATGCCTCAGAATTTTCTTAATTTCTTCTGGAGTCGCTGCTGGTCGAGGCAGGAGCTTGAACAGAGCCTCTATTTCTCGGACTAGCAGGGGCAGGTCACCAATAGTAGGATGCAGAGGCTGTCCTGGCCGCTCCCGAACTCCAAATTTGATGCCGTCAGTGCCGTTAGAACCGTGGGTGAGTCCTCTTTGCCACAAAAGAAACGGGGACACCAGAAGAGGTCAGAGACAATCTATGGAACCAGAAGAGTGAGCAGGGGTCGGTGCAGACTGTAGAAGGCAGAACCGCGCGTTCGGGGGAGAAAATTGGTAACTTCTGCTCCTCGATGCTGAATGAACTTCTGCTTCTTGAATCTGAAACTAGACAGGCCAAAGAGAACTTTGAAGAAGAACTTGAAGACTGATTCCTTCAGGGCCTATCGTGGCAGAGCTTCTAAACTGTTTTAGGTCCTTAGCCGAGGTAGAACCGCGCAGCTGTGGAAGAATGGACCTCCAGGATGGCTCGGAGATCGTAAGAAGACGAAACCACTTCGGTTACGAAGGTGACTGGCAGACGCTCCGACGATGGCTCTTGGGTCTTCAAACTCGTCCGGAGGTGATCGTGGTGGCCACTGCAAGCTGCTGCTCTGCTGTAGATCTTCAGTTGAGAGCTGTAGGTTGATGATGATGGGGGGGAATGGGGTATATGGGAGGGGAAATGGGGGTGGATGAGTGTGGGGAAAGCCCGGGCTGTGAGGGGGTCTAGGAGGGGGTGTTCTAAGGTGGGGGAAGGGAAGAATGGGGTCTGGAAGGGGGTCTAATAGGTGGTGGGAGGAGGAGCTACGAATTTGGGAAGGTGGGTGAGAGGAGAAGGTGAGGGGGGGCACAAGTGAGTGGAGGGAAGGGTGGATTTCAAATTCAAATATGCTTTGGAAGTTGTGGGGTTGTGTGGGGAAGGGGTTGATTGTGTTGGAATGGGGAAAGTGGTGTTGGAATGTGGAGGATGGTGTTGGAATGGTGAGGGATCTCCTTGGGACTAGGGGGTGGAGTAATGGAGGCCATGGGGAAGTGGAGGGCTTTAATGATGGTAGGTGGGGGTTGAGGTGGTTGGTAAAGGAGGAGAGAGAAGAAAATTCGAAATTGGGTGTTGAGGAGAGAAAAAGTGGAGTGAAAAAGAGGGATTAGGAGAGGGAAGGGTGGGGAATCTCTCCCCTAGGGTTTCTCACCCAAAAAATGTTGGAATCACTCCACTAAACTAAGTTTTGGATACTCAAATGACATTTTTCATTGATTCATTCATTAAGTTGAAATGGGGGGAATGTGGTCCTATATATAGGAAACCCACATTTCTACAAAAGTCCCTTACAAAAGACTCAATAACAAATAACCGAAGGGGTAGGGGGGGCTCATGGGCCAAGCCCGAAGAATTGGGCCCAATAGCACATTACACAATCTAATGACACTCAAACTTAGGAAAATAAATGCAAGACCTAGGAACATGACTCAAATAAAAGGGAAAATACATCAAATGACTCAAATAAAATTACATAGGACTCAAAATTAAATGACTAAACCATGCCGGATGCAACCGGGGTGAGGAGATGAACGGTAAACGGGGGCATGGGAGGTGATGTCCCCATCATACTCCCGGGTGTGGAGAACTCGACTCTGTCGAGTAAGTGTCCTTCCCTCCTTGGAGGGTGTAAAAGTGGTACCGCCCTCAAGTCTCCCGAACGAGACCGATCCATCCACCTGCCGAGATAACACTCATATACCTTGCTCCGAGTGGTAGTGACTTGTTCATCCAATATTTGTTCAATTTGTTCATGCTGGGCTCTCTTGGCTGGTGGTTTATCATCATGGGTAGGTGCTCTCTCAAGGGAAGAAGTAGGCTCAATCTCCTCACTAGGTACCACCGTGGGTCCCTTATATGGCACTAGGTCGACAACATTGAATGTGGGACTTATTCCATACTCCTCATGGAGATCTAACTCATTGGCATTTGCACCTATGCGCCTCAAGACCTGGAAGGGACCAGCCCCACGTGGCCTCAATTTAGAGTTGGCTCCCGGGGAGAGCCTCTCCATCCTTACCATCACAAGGTCACCCACTTGGAATTCTTGGTGATGCCGATGAGAGTCGGCCAGCCTTTTATAAGCCTCATTCTTTTTGCTGATGTGTTTGCAAAGGTTTTCATGTAATTTTGTGAATGCTATCCTTTTAGTGGTTATGGGTGGACCTGGACAACCATAGATGGACCTATCCTGCCATGATGCCAGATGGACCATGATGAACCTTGGTGGGGCGGTGCAACCATTTGTGGACTTATCATGCAATGTTGTCATGTAGACTTTGGTGGGCCTAGGTGGGCCGGGGCAACCGTAGGTGAACCTATCATGTAAAGTGGTGATGAATGTGGGGGGGCCCGGACATCCGTAGATGCTTTTGACATGCTTAAGATCCATGATGAATGAAGGAGGACCATGACATCCGAATGTGGCCCACTCATGCTTTCTACTTGACATGTGAGTGATATGAATGAATGGACCCAACATAGTGTTCATGCCAAGGGGTGTGAAAAGCCTAGACACATGCATGCTTTTCCCAAAAGTGACTTCCATGTGTATAGGTGTGGGACAACCTTTGAACTCCCATTGGAAAGAATCGAATGGATCTAACAAGGTGGTCATCATGGGGTGGGGCACCACCTTATTCCCTAGGGATATATGGTCCAAGGTTATGGCTCCCAAGGTGCAGCCCGGGTCATGGATGAGGTGGGTTTGGCCCAATATGGTGAGTGAGGGTAGGACAGGGTGGGTGGTTGGTAAGATGGTTGGGTCATATGAGTCCCTTGACTCCCATTGGAAGGGATCATATGGATCGTAAAATAGGTCACTTAGGGGGAGGAACTCCATGTCCTCAAGATCCTTAAAAGGTGTTAAGTCATCCTTCCCTATGATAGTTGGGCCAATGTTCTTGACAAGTGGGTCGGCCATGAGTGGAGGGCTTGGCTTTCTACCCGAGATAAGAAGCTCTAAATTGAGGAGAAGGTTGGGCTCATCCGATGTAGGGAGGAATAGAAGGAGGTCGCTAGTGTAGCAACCATTGGTGCAAACCGAGGTGATAGACCCAATACATAGGTGTAGGAGGTTAAGGCTCCTAGGTTGTTCGGCCATAGGAGTCAACATGCTAGTGAACTCAATTTGCCATGCTAAGCCCCTAAGAAATTCCTCTAAGGTCTCCACTTGATATGATGCTTGGATTGTGGTGTGATAGGAGAAGATGGGCACTAGGGGAAAATTTTGTTCTATGGGAGGGCAAACATGGGTCGAGGTCTCTCTAATTAGGCTCTTCCTTAGCCACCTAACAAGGGACTCTTCTAAGATGAATTCGGCCTTATCTAGAGGGGGTGGTGTAGGGTGAAGATCCTTGTGCGAGGCTTCCTCTTCAATTGGGACATGGGTGCTCTCTATGGAGGGGATAGGTTCCCGAGGGATATTTGTCTTCATGTGGCAAAGCGGGTGGACTACTTCTTCCAAAACTAATGGAGTGGGAAGGTTCTTTGATGGTGGGGTGATGATGGCCGGAGTATGGTGCACCCGGGGTGGTGAACGAGGGTGGGATTCCCGCGGGTGAGAGAATAAAAGGTTGTTGAATTTAAAGGTTCTCGAAAGGTGTGGCGGACGCACAAGGTAAGTCCGACGTGTTGGGTCGATGTTGGCATTCCTTTCATCTAACCATTTCTTACCTAGGATTATACATGGACCTGCCAATGTTCCCTTTTGACACCAAGTCCCATCCAAATACTTAATCTTCCCGAACCATTTATGGAATTCAATAAAGACTTGGTCTCCATTGTGCACAATTTGTCCGGTCCTACTAAGAGAGGTAACGATATCGGGGGACACCCAATTTTTAGATTCTAGGTCAATGAAATCAATTTCTACGGGCTTTCCATTAGGTAAGCATGCATGGGATATGATTGGGAGAGGAGCCATGTGACCCAAGACTCAATGTTAACAATGATGGGTTGACAATGCACGGTTCGGACAAGAATGCAAGCATGCCCTAGGACTTGACTTGTAGAGACAAGTCAAAGACTTGCTCTGATACCACTTGATGTGACACGACCTCGGACCTAATGCAAGCAAGCACAATCGCATTCAAAACGGGCCAAATTGGGCCACCGCTCTATCGTCACTCACCCAAGCCCGGGGTGGCTTGGCAATGCCAAGGGGAGGATGTGGGGTTGGGCCCTTGCTGGTAGAGGGCCAGCAAGGCCAAGACTTGATTCCCAAAGGGTGGGGATGCCCAAACCAAGGGGGCCGACAAAGTGCCAAAGGCACCGGTTGTAATATTTCCACGGTGATCACTCAAGTTTATGGGGCTTGAGGATCGGGCTCTCACTCGCATTACCAATGGAATTAGAACTAATATTGAAAGACAAGCACTAAGTGGAGTGAAGGTTTGAGCACTTACTCGACCGGATTGAAGAAACCGGTCCTGGTCGGAGACGAGGGCGAGCGGGGAGGCGAGTGGATCCCCACACGCCGCGGCGGTGTCGCTTGACCTGCCCAAACAAGTTACAACACTACACCTCACGTAGGAGGGGGATCTTGGGGTGGGGGTTAATAGAAATTACAATCAATACTACCTCCACACAGGGAGGGACCTTCAGCCGGTCAAGCGGGGTGGGGAAACTAAAGCAAAGAACGAGGAATAAGGGTGGACGCCGAATCTGCTTACTATCTGTGAGCCGGGACAGAGAGTCGGTGTTGCTGCTGTAGATCTTGATCAAGAATTTTGTTGAAGACGAAACCAGAGGGAAAACCTTCGTAGCTGGAAGGGGAATGCCTCAGAATTTTCTAAATTTCTTATGGAGTCACTGCTGGTTGGGGCACGAGCTTGAACAGGGCCTCTGTTTCTCAGACTAGCAGGGGCAGGTCACCAACAGTAGGATGCAGAGGCTATCCTGGCCGCTCCCGAACTCCAAATTTGATGCCGTCAGCGCCGTTAGAACCGTGGGTGAGTCCTCTTTGCAGCAAAAGAAACGGGGACACCAGAAGAGGTAGGAGACAATCTGTGGAACCATAAGAGTGAGGAGGGGTCGGTGCAGACTGTAGATAGCAGAACCGCGCGTTCGGGGGAGAAAATTAGTAACTTCTGCTCCCGGATGCTGAATGAACTTCTGCTTCTTGAATCTGAAACTAGACAGGCCAAAGAGGAACTTTGAAGAAGAACTTGAAGACTGATTCCTTCAGGGCCTATCGTGGCAGAGCTTCTAAACTGTTTTAGGTCCTTAGCCGAGGTAGAACCGCGCAGCTGTGGAAGAATGGACCTCCAGGATGGCTCGGAGATCGTAAGAAGACGAAACCACTTCGGTTACGAAGGTGACTGGCAGACGCTTCCGACGATGGCTCTTGGGTCTTCAAACTCGTCCGGAGGTGATCGTGGTGGCCACTGCAAGCTGCTGCTCTGCTGTAGATCTTCAGTTGAGAGCTGTAGGTTGATGATGATGGGGGGGAATGGGGTATATGGGAGGGGAAATGGGGGTGGATGAGTGTGGGGAAAGCCCGGGCTGTGAGGGGGTCTAGGAGGGGGTGTTCTAAGGTGGGGGAAGGGAAGAATGGGGTCTGGAAGGGGGTCTAATAGGTGGTGGGAGGAGGAGCTACGAATTTGGGAAGGTGGGTGAGAGGAGAAGGTGAGGGGGGGCACAAGTGAGTGGAGGGAAGGGTGGATTTCAAATTCAAATATGCTTTGGAAGTTGTGGGGTTGTGTGGGGAAGGGGTTGATTGTGTTGGAATGGGGAAAGTGGTGTTGGAATGTGGAGGATGGTGTTAGAATGGTGAGGGATCTCCTTGGGACTAGGGGGGTGGAGTAATGGAGGCCATGGGGAAGTGGAGGGCTTTAATGATGGTAGGTGGGGGTTGAGGTGGTTGGGAAAGGAGGAGAGAGAAGAAAATTCGAAATTGGGTGTTGAGGAGAGAGAAAGTGGAGTGAAAAAGAGGGATTAGGAGAGGGAAGGGTGGGGAATCTCTCCCCTAGGGTTTCTCACCCAAAAAATGTTGGAATCACTCCACTAAACTAAGTTTTGGATACTCAAATGGCATTTTTCATTGATTCATTCATTAAGTTGAAATGGGGGGATGGTGAGGACACGCGCCGCATCACTCGACAGAGCACACGGAGCACGTCAGCATCTCTTTGGCTAGGCGACTACGGCATCGACTAGAGGATCTTTTTCTCATTTGAGGCCATGTTGGGCCTTGGTTTAGTCCCTGCGTGGACACTTTTATTAGTTGTGTGGACCTTTGTAGGCCAATTGGGGCCAATTAGGCTTTACTTGAGTCTTTTATGCTTATTAGGTAGTAGTTGGGGTTATTGGGCCACTTCCTTGGTTCAAGCCTTGGCCCATTGGGCATGGCTGCCCAACCTGGGCTTGGCCCACCTGGAGATGTGCGCCCCCATCCTTAGGGTTAGGGTTTGGGCGCCCCCTCCCCTCTTTCCCTCCTCTTGGAAGGTGGCAGCCGCCCCTCTCCTAGATTTTAGGAAGAGGGGTGCGCCCCCCCCCCCTTTCCTTCCCCATTCGGTCACCTCCCTCCCTCCTTTGGCCGCCCCCCCATCCCCCAATCCACTCCTAGATTCTAGGAGTGGTGCGCGTCCCTTTCCCCCCCTAGCCCATTGCGCATTCCCCCTTTCCCTTGTGGCTAGGGTTTCAAACCTAGCATTTCCCCTCCCCATATAAAAGATCTCTTGTATTTTCTTTAGGGAATTATTGAATAGAATTGAGAAGCTTTTGCTGAAGGTGGCTGCACCCCATCTGTTGTTCCTCCTTGCTCCTGCGACGGGAGCAAGCTCGGGGTGCGACTCCCCAACCCTCGGTGCGACGCCGAGGGCCCCTTTCTCCCCTATCCCTTCTCAAGTTCTAGTTCGGTGCACCTAGATTTCTCCTCCAAGAGCAGCGATGACCACCCCCTGTTCGTGTGGATCTTGGGCGACCAGCCCATTTTTGTGTGGTTCTGCTACGAGTCGTCGACGCGTGCGAGGTGGTCTCGCCTCATTCAGAGATCGGCACCGCCCGTGGAAATTTTTCTCGTGAGCGCGCGCAGGACCCCCTCTCCCTGCGGGCCTGGTTCTGTTCGCCCCATTACAAAAATCCCACAGGACGGACGTCTGCGTGTTTGGGCGCGGGATCTTCACCGATCGTACCTCTCCCCGTCCTCTGTCCAACGCCGCCGACCTCGCGTCGTTCCGACGTCCGAGCTGCTCGTGGCATCCGTTCCCGTGAAGTCACGCAGGTCTGCCCTGCCCAACCGGCGCCAGAACCACCAGCGGATTTCAGAGCCTGCTGCTCTCAGCCACGATCAGATCTGATTGAGCCCTTTGGGCGGGACCTGCTGCTCTGCGTCCCCGACGTCCTCCCACAAGCGGGGCCTCGTTCGTCTACCGGAGCAGCGAGTTACCATTTTCCCCGCTCGACAGCGCAGTTCTGGGTGCAGATTCCTTGTCCCCACTTGCAGGTGCGGCCACGGCTTCCACGGACAGAATCTGAGCACGCCTTTTGGCCGAGGCTTCCTCCTGCGACCTAACTACGCGCCCTCGCTGACGGCGCCCCAATCGGACTCCGGATCCATTCGTGGTAACGTTTACCACCGAGTCGCGCATTGCTGCGATTCTGCCGATCGTCATCCGGACCCTCCTCGTGGCCAACCCTTCACCGAGTGCAGCCCGTCAGCCCCTGTATCGGCCGCCCCGAATGGAATTGTTGTAGCCTGTTATCTCCCTGCGAGGAGTGGGCACCATTGCTGGCTTGTACCTATTCTTTCATTGTGTGTATCGGGGTTGTCGGTCTCGGCCGGGGTTCCTTCCCCACGCCTAGGCGTGGAGGTACGTGCGACGCTCCCCCCTTGGCATTTTGCTTTACTAGTATGTGATCTTATATGCCGCGTGAGAGCGTAGGGATCCTAGCTAGCATTCAACACCGCGAGATCGTGAGTGAGAGTATCCCATTCCGTGGCCCTAGTCGAGCACCGAGCTCGGACTAGACTCCTATAGTTGCGCATCGGCTCCTTTGCCGCTTTGATCCACTCGCTTCCCTCATAGGGACGACCGTGGACTTGGGTTTCTTGTTGAGAGACGCCTCTCTTCGGAGGAATAGTACGGAGGTCGATCACTCGGCTTGCCTTGTCACGTGTGAGTGCTGGCCGCACTTGGTCTTCATCATAGGTTTAGTCCATTTGTCAGTTCCGTCCCGCGTCAAATTTGGTATCAGAGCATATTGTCCCGCGTCAAATTTGGTCGTCCAGTTTGTCCCTACAGACTGAGGTCCTAGGCCATGTCGAGTCATTAGATTTGCTGGAGTTCATTTGAGTCCATAGGTCTACTCCTTGCATTGGAGTCCATTGTTGCGTTAGGAGTTTTCTGTCTAGGTTCGTGTCTAGTACCCTTTTCATCCTTGTCCCTTAGAGTCTTGCATGCCCACCCGGCGTGGTACATCCTACCATCACCCTATCCAGATGGCTGACCCTAGGAATCCCGTCCCAGATGACCTATCCCTGCGGGAGATGATCGAGACCCTGAGTCTCCACTTTAGGGACCACGCCGATCGGATGGAGGGCCGGATGAAGGCCATGGAGGATCGGCTGGGAGATGTGGAGGGTCGGGTTGAGGCCTCTAACCGGACCATCCAAGGTCTGGTTGATCGCCCCCAGGGTAGAGCCCCACCGGTAGATGTTCCCGAGCAGGCCCATGGCCAACGTGACCCTGCTCCTCGACCCGACCAGCCTAGGGGAGGCAATAGGAGACCCCACGTGCATGAGGTAGATGATTTTGGGTCCGATAATGAGAGTGAGGGCTATGGCCGTGATCGCCACGGCCATCGGTATTATAGGGATGAGGAAGATGAGCGTCTCCTTAGATCCGTGCGGGTGGACCCTCCTACCTTTGATGGGTCATTGGACCCCGATGTTTTCAGTGATTGGGCTGCTAGTATGGATCGTTATTTTGAGTGGGTCGACATGGTAGAACATCGGAAAGTCCGATATGCCAAGATGAAGTTGATTGGCAGGGCCCAAACCTACTGGGCCAATGTGGAGAGCCTAGTGAGACGTCAGGGCACACCCCCAATTGAGACGTGGGTAGATATGAAAGAGAAGCTCCGGCAGAAGTACGTCCCTCGTTCCTACCGACACCGGTTAGTTGATCGGTGGCAGACCCTTAGTCAGGGGAACCGGCCTGTGGCAGAATACATCGCCGAATTTGATGATTGTCTCCTGCGATGTGGAGTCTCGGAGGAAGCCCTCATGACTATAGCCCGCTTCCGTCGAGGTCTGCGACGGAACCTCCAGATTGAGTTACTCCGCCGCCACGTGGCTACCTTAGATGAGGCGTACCAGGTCGCTCGTGATATGGAGCTGTTTGAGTTTGAGTTTGTGCCCGATCAGCGCCCCGCTCCCACATACCCTCGTGGGACGGACTCTCGCACTAGCACAGGACAGTATGCGAGGGGACCCGTGGCCCGACCACAGGACCCCACTCGTCCGGATTTTGCTCCTAGGCCCCGGCCTCCACCTCCCCAGAGGGACTATCCACCTCGCCCCCAGGCCCCAGCTCCCGCACCCCCTCGGCCCCAGCAGCCCACTATTCCTACCCGACCTCAGCTTCCACCACCCCCGGCCCGTCGTGATGACAAGGGAAAGGGGCCGATGATTGGTGGAGCACCGCAGGGCTCTAGGCCTCGTGGAGATTGTTATCGATGCGGGGGGGTCGGCCATTATGCTGCTCTGTGCCCTTCTCGGCAGCAGACCGTGGCCTTTGGAGATACCTCAGCAGGTGAGGCCGCACCCGAGGTCGAGCCTGTCAGTTATGAGGCAGACCCAGAGCTCGCCGAGGAGTTCTTTGATGAGTTGTTAGAGGGAGAGTCGTCAGGTGTCCAGGGCACGCAGTGCCAGGATGGTGTTCAGCTAGGTGTTGTCAGGTGCGTCTTGACCCAGCCTTTGGTGAGTGATGACTGGCGTCGCACCACCATTTTTCACACCTTTTGCAGGCTGGGTGGGAAGGTCTGTAAGGTGATTATTGATAGTGGGAGTTGCATTAATGCCATTTCCACGGGTACAGTGAAACGCTTGGGGTTAACCCCCGTGGACCATCCCTCCCCTTATCGTGTGTCATGGGTAGACACCACCTCTATTCCAGTCAGGCAGCGATGTCTGGTGCCTTTGCAGTTCCACGCCTACCAGGAGGAGATTTGGTGTGACGTGTTGCCTATGGAGGTAGGCAGCATTATCTTAGGGAGACCCTGGCTTTTCGATAGAGATGCTACCCTCCATGGCCGGTCGAACACATGCACCTTCGATCACAAAGGCCAGAGGATCACCCTTCATCCATCCCAGCCGACACGCCCTCCCGTTCGGGGTCCCACTGGGCCTAGTACCCCCAGCACTGATATTCCTGGGCCCAGTACCCCATCTTTTGCTCCGACCACGACACCCCCTCCTGTTGCTCCCACCCCGATTGATCCTCCGACTAGGAGGCTGATGCTTATTAGTCCCCGGGAGATGGAGCGCGAATTCATGAGAGGGGACCCCATCTACGCTGTCGTTGTTCGGGAGAGGGTTAGTGAGGCGGAGGGTGAGCTCCCTTCTGATGTTGCTGTTATCCTTCAGGAGTTTTCTGATGTTTTCCCTGCTGAGTTGCCTGAGGGTCTTCCCCCCATGCGGGATATACAGCACGCTATTGATTTGATCCCGGGGTCATCTCTACCCAACTTACCCCATTTTAGGATGAGCCCCGCTGATCATGCAGAGCTCCTGCGTCAGATTGAGGAGTTACTGGCTAGGGGATACATTCGTGAGAGCATGAGCCCTTGTGCCGTCCCTGCATTACTTGCCCCAAAGAAAGACGGTACTTGGAGGATGTGTGTAGACAGCCGTGCAATCAATAAGATCACGGTGAAGTACAGATTTCCCATTCCCCGCTTGGATGATATGTTGGATATGATGGCGGGAGCCACTGTGTTTTCCAAGATAGATTTAAAGAGTGGCTATCACCAGGTGAGAGTCAGGCCTGGTGATGAATGGAAGACGGCCTTTAAGACCAAGGATGGTCTTTATGAGTGGCTGGTCATGCCCTTTGGGCTGACCAATGCTCCCAGCACCTTTATGCGGCTGATGACCCAGGTTCTACGGCCATTGATTGGGGTCTTCGTGGTTGTCTATTTCGATGATATTCTCATTTATAGCCGCACCCGGGAGGACCACCTAGAACACCTTAGGCAGGTCTGTCTTATTCTGAGGAGAGAGAGCCTTTATGCTAACCCGAAGAAGTGTGCTTTCATGACTACACAGGTCACTTTCTTGGGGTTCATTGTGTCTAGTGATGGAGTCTCCGTCGACCCGGAGAAGGTCAGGGCTATAGTGGAGTGGCCCGAACCTCGCACCCTGCACGATGTCCGTAGTTTTCACGGGCTGGCGACCTTCTATCGCCGATTCATTCGAGGTTTCAGTTCCATCACCGCCCCCATCACTGATTGCATTCGAAAAGGGGCGTTTGAGTGGACCAGGGCCGCTTCGGCTGCATTTGCGCTCCTCAAGGAGCGCATGACCCAGGCACCTATCCTTCGTCTACCGGATTTCACGAAGGTGTTTGAGGTCTCTTGCGATGCCTCTGGGGTTGGTATTGGAGGAGTTCTGAGTCAGGAGGCTCACCCCGTTGCCTTTTTTAGCGAGAAGTTGTGCGATGCCCGACTGCGTTATTCTACATACGACAAGGAGTTCTACGCAGTCGTGCAGGCTCTGCGGCATTGGAGACACTATCTTCTACACCAGGAGTTCGTCCTATTTTCTGATCATGAGGCACTCCGATATCTCCATGCCCAGAAGAAACTCAACTCTCGTCATAGTCGTTGGGTAGAGTTCCTCCAGGAGTATACTTTTGTGCTGAGGCACAAGGCCGGTGTGGAGAACCGGGTAGCTGATGCTTTGAGCCGCCGTGCTCACCTTTTGACCACCATGAGTGTAGAGGTGGTGGGGATGGATAGGATGAGGGAGTTGTACGCTGATTGTCCGGACTTCGGTCCGATCTACACCACCCTCCAGGCAGGCCCGTCCCGAGAGTATTCGGATTACATGCTGCATGACGATTATCTTTTCCATGGGAGTCGCTTATGTGTTCCGCGGACCTCGGTTCACGATTTTCTTGCTTGGGAGATGCATGCTGGCGGTCTAGCCGGCCACTTCGGCCGGAATAAGACCATCGAGGCAGTTGAGCATCGCTTCTATTGGCCTAGCCTGAAGCGTGATGTTGCCCGGATCGTGGCCCAGTGCCGCATTTGCGCTATGGCCAAGCAGAGGAAGCAGAATACTGGCCTATATACTCCCCTCCCCGTGCCGGACAGTCCATGGCAGGACATCAGCATGGACTTTGTGTTAGGTCTGCCCCGTACCTCGCGTCGTCATGATTCCATTTTCGTGGTGGTAGACAGGTTCTCTAAGATGGCTTTGTTTATTCCCTGTTCCAAGACATCTGACGCCTCTAGAGTTGCCCGTCTGTTCTTCACTCATTGTGTCTCCCGATTTGGGCTTCCACGTACCATAGTGTCTGATAGAGATGTGCGTTTCACGAGCTACTTTTGGAAAACCCTTTGGCATATGATGGGCACCCAGCTGAAATTCTCCACCGCCTACCACCCCCAGACCGATGGTCAAACAGAGGTAGTCAATAGGAGTTTGGGGGATCTTCTTAGGTGCCTAGTGCGTGACCGTGTCGGGGACTGGGACTTGGTTCTGCCTTTAGCAGAGTTTGCTTATAATGACTCGGTCAATAGGTCTACAGGTCTGAGCCCTTTTGAGATTGTTACTGGTCGTAGACCTAGGAAACCGATAGATTTGGTCCCCTTACCCATCCAGGCCCGTGTCTCTGAGTCAGCTGAGTCCTTTGCAGAGCATATTAGGCAGTTGCATGAGCATATACGTCGTCATATAGAGGCCAGCAACGCACGTTATAAGGAATTAGCTGACGCGCATCGACGCACCCGTGAGTTCCAAGTGGGAGAGTACGTCATGATCAGGGTTAGACCTGAACGGTTCCCTTCGGGGGCCGTGAAGAAACTCCAGGACCGCGGTGCCGGACCCTTTCGAGTCTTGAAGCGAATTGGGTCGAATGCGTATGAGATTGAGCTGCCAGACGACTATGGGATCTGTTCGACGTTCAATGTTTCAGATCTGGTGGCATATCGGGATCCCGCGGTGATTCCCAGTGAGCTTTTTGGGCCTACCCCTCCTGTTGAGAGCATTACACCTTCTGAGCGTCCACCTCCTCCAGCCCCATTACAGACACGCGAGCATATAGATTGCATACTGGATGAGCAGGTGACCACGACCAGGAGCGGAGCCTACCAGCGCTTCCTAGTGCGCTGGAGAGGGCGTCCTGCGACAGACGACACCTGGATCACACGTGGAGAGCTGGAGAGGATCGACCCGGACCTGCTGGAGTGCTACTTGAGCGACCGTGACCCTTACTCGACGGGGTCGAGTTCTTCCCACCCGGGGAGAATTGGTGAGGACACGCGCCGCATCACTCGACAGAGCACACGGAGCACGTCAGCATCTCTTTGGCTAGGCGACTACGGCATCGACTAGAGGATCTTTTTCTCATTTGAGGCCATGTTGGGCCTTGGTTTAGTCCCTGCGTGGACACTTTTATTAGTTGTGTGGACCTTTGTAGGCCAATTGGGGCCAATTAGGCTTTACTTGAGTCTTTTATGCTTATTAGGTAGTAGTTGGGGTTATTGGGCCACTTCCTTGGTTCAAGCCTTGGCCCATTGGGCATGGCTGCCCAACCTGGGCTTGGCCCACCTGGAGATGTGCGCCCCCATCCTTAGGGTTAGGGTTTGGGCGCCCCCTCCCCTCTTTCCCTCCTCTTGGAAGGTGGCAGCCGCCCCTCTCCTAGATTTTAGGAAGAGGGGTGCGGCCCCCCCCCCTTTCCTTCCCCATTCGGTCACCTCCCTCCCTCCTTTGGCCGCCCCCCCATCCCCCAATCCACTCCTAGATTCTAGGAGTGGTGCGCATCCCTTTCCCCCCCTAGCCCATTGCGCATTCCCCCTTTCCCTTGTGGCTAGGGTTTCAAACCTAGCATTTCCCCTCCCCATATAAAAGATCTCTTGTATTTTCTTTAGGGAATTATTGAATAGAATTGAGAAGCTTTTGCTGAAGGTGGCTGCGCCCCATCCGTTGTTCCTCCTTGCTCCTGCGACGGGAGCAAGCTCGGGGTGTGACACCCCAACCCTCGGTGCGACGCCGAGGGCCCCTTTCTCCCCTATCCCTTCTCAAGTTCTAGTTCGGTGCGCCCAGATTTCTCCTCCAAGAGCAGCGATGACCACCCCCTGTTCGTGAGGATCTTGGGCGACCAGCCCATTTTTGTGTGGTTCTGCTACGAGTCGTCGACGCGTGCGAGGTGGTCTCGCCTCATTCAGAGATCGGCACCGCCCGTGGCAATTTTTCTCGTGAGCGCGCGCAGGACCCCCTCTCCCTGCGGGCCTGGTTCTGTTCGCCCCATTACAAAAATCCCACAGGACGGATGTCTGCGAGTTTGGGCGCGGGATCTTCACCGATCGTACCTCTCCCCGTCCTCTGTCCAACACCGCCGACCTCGCGTCATTCCGACGTCCGAGCTGCTCGTGGCATCCGTTCCCGTGAAGTCACGCAGGTCTGCCCTGCCCAACCGGCGCCAGAACCACCAGCGGATTTCAGAGCCTGCTGCTCTCAGCCACGATCAGATCTGATCGAGCCCTTTGGGCGGGACCTGCTGCTCTGCGTCCCCGACGTCCTCCCACAAGCGGGGCCTCGTTCGCCTACCGGAGCAGCGAGTTACCATTTTCCCCGCTCGACAGCGCAGTTCTGGGTGCAGATTCCTCGTCCCCACTTGCAGGTGCGGCCACGGCTTCCACGGACAGAATCTGAGCACGCCTTTTGGCCGAGGCTTCCTCCTGCGACCTAACTACGCGCCCTCGCTGACGGCGCCCCAATCGGACTCCGGATCCATTCGTGGGAACGTTTACCACCGAGTCGCGCGTTGCTGCGATTCTGCCGATCGTCATCCGGACCCTCCTCGTGGCCAACCCTTCACCGAGTGCAGCCCGTCAGCCCCTGTATCGGCCGCCCCGAATGGAATTGTTGTAGCCTGTTATCTCCCTGCGAGGAGTGGGCACCATTGCTGGCTTGTACATATTCTTTCATTGTGTGTATCGGGGTTGTCGGTCTCGGCCGGGGTTCCTTCCCCACGCCTAGGCGTGGAGGTACGTGCGACGCTCCCCCCTTGGCATTTTGCTTTACTAGTATGTGATCTTATATGCCGTGTGAGAGCGTAGGGATCCTAGCTAGCATTCAACACCGCGAGATCGTGAGTGAGAGTATCCCATTCCGTGGCCCTAGTCGAGCACCGAGCTCGGACTAGACTCCTATAGTTGCGCGGCGGCTCCTTTGCCGCTTTGATCCACTCGCTTCCCTCATAGGGACGACCGTGGACTTGGGTTTCTTGTTGAGAGACGCCTCTCTTCGGAGGAATAGTACGGAGGTCGATCACTCGGCTTGCCTTGTCACGTGTGAGTGCTGGCCGCACTTGGTCTTCATCATAGGTTTAGTCCATTTGTCAGTTCCGTCCCGCGTCAGGGGAATGTGGTCCTATATATAGGAAACCCACATTTCTACAAAAGTCTCTTACAAAAGACTCAATAACAAATAACCGAAGGGGTAGGGGGGGCTCATGGGCCAAGCCCGAAGAATTGGGCCCAATAGCACATTACACAATCTAATGACACTCAAACTTAGGAAAATAAATGCAAGACCTAGGAACATGACTCAAATAAATGGGAAAATACATCAAATGACTCAAATAAAATTACATAGGACTCAAAATTAAATGACTAAACCATGCCGGATGCAATCGGGGTGAGGAGACGAACGGTAAACGGGGGCATGGGAGGTGATGTCCCCATCAGCTTCATTGAATTCTGAAATTGAAAATCTGAAAAACACTCTGTCTAAATTTGTCAAAGGTAAAAATAGTTTGAATAAACTGCTTGGCTCCAATGTGAAAAGTTCAGAATGTGCTAGTACCTTAAAATGTATTTCATCTAGGAAATCTCAGAACAATAAGCACAGGGCTGAACAAAAGAAAAAGGAAAATTGCTGTGAAAAATCTTCTTATAAAATTCAATTTAAAAAGGAAAAGAATGTGCAGTGTTTCTATTGTAATAAGATAGGTCATATGATGCATGAGTGTAAGATGTTTGAATTAGATGACCTAGCTGCTACTACTGCACAGAAAATTCCTGCTAGAAATCATGTTTTTCAAAGAAGGAAAATAGAGTGTTTTCATTGTGGCAAGATGGGCCACATTACAGCTCATTGCTGGCATGCCCAGGGAAAGAAAGTCAATTTAAAACCTGTAAATTTCCCCGCAAATGAAATTGCTTCTGGTAAAAGAACCCCAGCATGCTTCGAATGTGGAAAGCATGGCCATACAGTCGAGGACTGGTGGCATGCTCAGGGAAATAGATTGAACTCTAAGTCTGTAAAATTCCCTGCTCTCTATGATTCTTGTTTTGAATGTGAAAAACCTGACCACAAAGTTTCTGACTGCTGGATGGCAGGTTACGGAAAACAATATGTTCATGCCAACAATAGAAAATTTCATGTTAATGCACAAAGACTTCATGCTAATACTTGTGTGCATAACAAGAAAACAAAGCATGTTGATTCCTGTTATTATTGTGGGCTATTTGGACATTCTATGGTTGATTGCTTTCTGATGGAATATGATGATAATTCTGCAAAGAAACTGTTCAGTACACCTGATAGGAGCAGTACAGGACCCAAGACTGCTTGGGTCCCTGCAAGATCATATTGATTGACATGTTGCAGGTGTGCCTTGGTGAGAGAAATAAAAGGGGTAATTTAGCCAAGGCACTCAAAAAGGAAGCCCCATGGTTCTACATCTCAGGTTAGTTCTGAACTTTGGTTTGAATTCATTTCTGCATATATGATGCTCTTCTCCCTTGCCATTTACTGCATATGTTCATAAGATGCTAGATGCACTGCACAACCATGTTCATAGTCAATACATGTGTCTATGTTTGCATATATCATTTGCATGACTATCATTTGCTCATTGTTGTAGTCTGCATGTCGTGTAATGCATATCATCATATGTTGAAAAATCTGAAAAGGATAAAAAATGTTCAGGACTTGGGTGCATAAACTTGAAATGATTGCATATCATCATTGTCAGATTTTGATTTTCTGAACTCTCCTCATACATGATTTGCATACAGATGATTGTCTGAAATTGCATATGCATACACATTGATTTGTTGGTGCTAAATGGTATCACATCACATGATATCAAAATTTGCATTCGGATATGATTCATTCAGACAAGGGCAGCTTGTATGCTGTCGCTTGGTCATCATTATCAGATTTATTGCATAGTCTGCATGTAGAACAGCCTAGTGCATAGCATAATCTTTGCATCATGATGTCAGGGGGAGCTGAGAGTTTTTCTATTCAATTCATTGAATCCTATTCACTTCTTAGTGTTCTCATTCAAATGATTCATATTCTTTGACATCAGTTGCTCACTGAACCATATTGCCAATTGCTATCCTTTCCCCATCATTTTCACTAAACAACAGCTTTGCATCTGGTTTAGTACATTGAATGGTGATTATTGCAATTGTTTACTTATAAGAATCACACTTACAAATTGAAAGGAACTAAAGGTTTAACCTTTATAAATTGGAGAGTTAAATGTATGCCTTCAGAATCTGAGATAAAAGAAAAACTCTTATAGCTCTTAATCTTTGTCTCATAGTAATATTAGAAAAAGTTTTTGTAATGCCTAATGTGTTGATCTGGAAATTTCTAGAAAAGGTGAATAAGAGTGTGTACTGTTTTTCAAACAATCACTCTAAAAGAGATAAGGGCAGCAGTAAATAAGATCATAAATGCTATGAACTGAATATAGTGACAGAGCAATGGCTGAACTGCACTGAGAAATTATGATCTCCTCCAATGAAGCAGGAGAACTCATAGTCATGAAGTGCTTCAGAATATCTCTGTTCAAAGGGTCAAATCTATAGGGGGAGTCCTCACCAAGTAACTGAGGGTACTGGCCTCTAATCAAGGTGTACCCTTAATGTCAAAAGTAAAGACTATCCTTTGTGGGTTCTGATCTGAAATAGGTCTAGTAGTTTATGCCTAGTAACTGGGGGTATCTGCCTCTGATCAAGGTGTACACCTAATGTCAACAACATAAATGCCACTGATATATTTACTTAGTTCAGGTTCTGAAAAATTCAAAAGTGAAAATCAAACTGCTGTAACCTTTCGAAAAATCAAAAGTCAATGAGTGAAAATTATTTTTATCAATACATGTTCAAGTTGCCTCTCTTGAATTTCCTTGTTTAATCACAAAAGGGTATTATTTCTGACTTATCTATTAATACCATGTGCCCTAGATTCATTGCTATAAATGGAGTCTATAAACCCTTTTTCCAGGGGTCAGGTGTTTTACTCTAGATTTATCACTGTTAAACCTGAATTTTTGAAAATTGTATGTTGCTGATTCTTATACTTTAACAGTTGTTTATAATCATGCTTCCTTTCTGAACCTATGATTCAGCTGTTGTCATGTGACCCTCCTACCTTCTCTTCCTTGTTTATCTGTTCATATTCCTTCTCAAAGGGGGAGCTATTATTTAGGGGGAGAAATAATTCAAGGGAGTCTTACATTCAGGGGGAGAATGTTCTAGAGGAATTTGCATGCATAATGCACTGTGCACTCTTATTTTTACTATTTTTCTCTTTTTGATCATGTCAAAGGGGGAGAATATCTTTTGTGTGACTCACTGTCACATTGTGTTGCCATCATCAAAAAGGGGGAGAATGTTGTGCCTCTTCGGCACAAGCATGTGCTATGTTGCTTTTATGATAGCAATGCTATTTGGTTTTGATGATAGCAAGACAGTGAGTGCATTTGATTTTGATGATAGCAATGTTATTGTGTTTTGATGATTGTAAAACAGTCAGTGCATTATGATATTATGTTTTGAATATGGCTACTGATATGATTGCATAAGACTGTGTCTGATATACAACATTGTATTCATGAGTTTGCATGCGTATTGCATGATGCGTTGACGCATGGGATCATTGCGTCAACTCACTAGTCTGTACACTGTCCATGTTTCATACAGCGTCAACTCAGTGTTTCATGTAGCGTCAACTCTACAAGTGTGTACATTGCTTGGCAAAGTCTGTACACTGCATTCGCCTTCAAAAGTCTACACATCATACTACATTATGCATGGTTGAGTTGAAGTCTATACAGAGTCTGCATCTTTGGAAAGTCTGTACAGCCAAAGTTTGCACATCCTGTTCAGTTAAGTCTGTACATTGCATCATAGTGTTATGCAGTGTCTGGGTGAAGTCTATACATACTGTTCATGCATTCAAGTTCAAGTCTATACATCGTCCGTCTCAGGCATTGTCTTAGGCTAAGTCTGTACAACCTACTGTCTCATTCAGCGTCTCATGGCATGAAGTCTGTACACTCGATTTGCCTTTGATTCGGTCAAGTGTGTACATTCTTTCACTGTAGGTTTCACGTATCCAAGTCTACACACTTATTCCTTGTGCTGCTTCACGCATAAAGTCTATACACTGGGTTTGATGCCATGTCTATACATCGACTGGCAGTCTTCAGCTAAGTGTATTCCTTGCTTCATAACATGAAGTATATACATTGCATGATCTTTTAATCAAGTCCATACACTGAGCAAGTACATGCATTGTCAGCCTGTCGAGCTTCAAGTCTACACATTGGGTTGTCAGGCTTCAACTCTATACACTCGTTGTTAGAGTCCTGAACTTTACCAAGTCTATACACTGGACCTTGGTTTACCAAGTCCGTACACTCGCTGCACTGCATCAAGTCCATATAATGGCAACTCTGCTTAAGTATATACATTTGTCTGAACTAAGTTCATTTTCCTCTATCTGTCTGTAGATGATTCAGGCCATCAAGACTTGGCACGTGATCCAAGAGGCTGAAATGTTGACACGTGGACACAGCAGTTCAAACAATCTAGAAAGAAGCTCCTGGACTATTCTGGTGCGTCAACGCCTTGATCAAGTAGCGTGGACGCAGTAGTTCAAAAATTCAAGAAAGAAGCTTGTGGATTACTCTGGTGCGTCAACGCATTGATCAAGTAGCGTCGACGCAGTAGTTGAAGAAGCATTCAGCGACGCAACAGTTGAAGAAGCATTCAGCCTCACAGGCTATTCCACTGCGTCAACGCCACAATTAAGCAGCATCGACGCAACAGCTAAAGAGATGAGGCTAATGGCTACTGGAATGCCTCACTGCGTCAACGCCACGGGTCGGAAGCGTCGACGCAGTAGTTAAAAAGGCTAGGCTGTTTTGTTCACTAGAACGCATCAATGCGTTAACGCCATTGCTGATAACGTCGACGCAGCACGCCCATCTGTTGAAGACTTGATCACTGGATCACAGATGCGTCAACCCCTTTAAGCAAGTGGGTTAACGCCACCTGACTCTAGTTGCTGAGCGTGCTAATAAAGGGCACGTGATCCGAGGTGGCTGGCTCGTGAACCAGGATGCTGCCACATGGTCCGAATTCTTAGGGCGGGAACTGTGGAAGCCACACGCGCCCTGCTGCTGCTGCTGCTGCTGCTGCTGGTATATAATGGAGCCTTCGTCCTCAGATGGAGGCTGATCGTGATCGAAGCCAGGGAGCAGAAGCTGAGAGAAGAAAAAGAGAAAAAGGAGAGAGAGCTTCCACGATCCAGCAGAAGAAAAGAAGAGAATAGTAGAGAGTGAAAGAAGTGTGAAGAAGAAGAAGAGAAAGAAGAAGGAGAAAGAGATAGAGAGCTCGAGCAGAGTGTGAAGAAGAAGAAGAGAGAGAGTGAAGAAAGAGAGTGAGATCGAGGGAGATCTGTCCTTGATGGACCGTGGATCAAATCCAGGCCATTCAGCTCTTTAAGAGCCACATCGTGCTTCATTGTTTACAGCTTTCAGATTGCTATTTATTTCCATTTTCTGTTTTCTATTTTACATCTTCTTCAAGCTGTTAGTCAGCGGATTGCAGAGGTGCTGCCTCTGGACGGCTAAGCTGTATGGCCCAGCGGTTTGCAGTGGAGGAGTCCACTAGACAGCAAGCTGTGTTGCTCAGTGGGCAGTGGAGGTTTCCACTGGATGGGTAAGCTGTAATCCCCAGCGGTTGCAGTGGTGGATTCCACTGGACGGCAAGCTGTGAGGCCCAGCGGTTGTAAGGCAAGCTATAATGCCCAGCAGTTCAAGCTGTGAGTCAGCGGAATCCACACTCGGTTTGAGTGTGGGGTGGATGTAGGTCTGCTGGACCGAACCACCTAAAAAACCCCTTGTGCATTGTGGTTTGATTTGTCTATGTGTGCTTCCGCTAGATGATTGCATAGGGGCGCTCCATGTGTTTGGCTTCCGGTTGAGCAGAAGAGTTAATTAGTTTTCTGATTGGCTAAATTTGTCTTGTTAGCACTCTAGTGATCTCACTGTGTGTTTGTTTCAGTTCCGCAACTGCCCATTAGCCTTCAAGGTTGTTCAGTTTGCGAACTAGCATTTTTAGTGAGCATTAGATTTTCATTGAGCGAAATCTTTATTGGGTGAAAGTTTTTATAGGCCATATTCATTCACCCCCCCTCTGAATACTTGCACCGAACCCAACAAGTAAGGAGCATACGGTGCCAACCTAGAAAATTAGAGTTCATACTCCACTACGGTCATCATGCCTTGGCGTAACAAAGCAAATTCCAAAGCTTTCCTCTCCTTTACATGTTCGGAGAACTACCTAGCTCGGAAAAGGGTAAAGAAACCATCCCAAGTATGTGGTACATCTTGAGGCGGTGCTGGAAATGACTTCCACCACGTACGGGCATCTTTATTTAATTGGAACATTGCCAAATGGACCTTCTCCTTATCAGCACATTGTATAACTTCAAAGATGCGGTTCACCTCATCTATCCAATTCTCGGCTTCATCTGGGTTAGAGGAACCCGAAAACCGTGGAGGATTTAAGCTTCAAAAATTACGATGTAAGTCTCCAGCACTTGCTCCTACGCCAGCTTGCGCCATGTTTTGCAATGCTTGGGTAAGACCCGCAACGGTCTGTTGCATACCGTTCCAGTCCACATGATGAGCCATTATGAGAGTAAGGCACCTGAGAAGAGTAATGAATTTGTTAATTCTAATGGAATGTGTGAGGTTAAGCTTAGAAATTACTATCTCACTCTAGGTTCTACCCAATTCCTCTCATAGGTTAGGAATTTTCTCCTAGTTTTATAGGTATGGGTCCTTAAACCTTGAACTTAACCTATGACATGACACCGTTCCCTAGGACTCACTTATGCCTAGGCTCTGATACCACTTCTGATGTCACGTCCTAAGATTATGCAGCGGAAACAATCGGGAATGTGAACAGTTGGCTAGTACGTCTCGAGCAAGCAATATAATCAGAGCGCAAGACAATCACATAAAAGTAATTGCATAATGTAATTCACTAAAAACCTTCAATATTATTTCTTCAAAATATAATTCCCAAAGTACATAAGATCTTGACTCTTGTCACTAGACTCAATAAAATAAAAATTACATCATGACTCGACTAGACATTTGACAACTAAAGCTTCTCTCAAGTCGCGTGTCCTTCAATCGCTCTCGGATCCATCACTTGAGTAATCTGAATCCGACTCACTAGAATTTCCTGAAAAAGATTTGGAAAGTAGGGTAATGAGCACACTTGACCAGTAGGTGTCTTCGTATCAACATGAAGGCAAATTTAAATGATTAGCATCTTAGCTCTAGAGAATAAGATAAATCATGCAGATACAATGAAACATGTGATAAAGCTAATGTAACAAGATACGATCAAGCTTGAGATATGAGAATATGATTAATCAAGTATATAATAAGAATGTAAATTTGACCTTTTCATGAACAAGAATGTAACAAGAATGTACTTTTCATAACCATGAAGGCTATGCACTAGAAAGTCAAGCAAGAAAGTACTTTTCACTTTATAGTAAGTACTTCATGAATTTACGTGGATTCCGTGGATATTTCCCTTATTTATGAAGAAAGTACTCCCAGCGTAATGCGACGACAGTAGCATCATACCCCAAGGTTTACAGTATGTTTCCGACAATCAGCCGAGGGGACTAGCATAATCGAACACAATCAGTGCTCGAACTAGATCTTCAAGTATAAATCAAGTTACTTTCACGTTTATAATAGTACTGTAGCCAATAATGCACAAGTTCCATAAAAGTTCTATGATAAGGTAACCAAAATATAGAAAGTACCACTAACTGATCATGAGAATTCAAGAAATGTATTAAGAACTAGGTTATGCTATGAAAAAAATCCGGTAGCATAACAGTACATTCTTTATTTTCCATATCTTTACATTGACTTATTATCACAGGTTTAGAGTCCAGAAAATCTATGAACTCAAGAAAACCAACCCCAAAGGTCAATCCTTGGGTTAGATAAAATCAGGAACCAAACGGTCTATCACTGGACCTTATAGTACAGGAAGCGGTCATATGCTGGACCATTTAGAAAATCAAGCAGTCTAGTCTTGGACCGATGCATGAGACAGGGTTCGACACTTGAAAACAGTACCTCTAGAGTCTTGGCGGTCTAATGCATGGCCGTTTAGGGTTCATTAGCGGTCAAGTGCAGGGCCGCTAGTAGAGTCTGGCGGTCAACTAGAAGGCCGCTAAGTTCCAGAATGCATAAATCACCGGTAAAAGTGCTTTCTAGATAATGGATTTTAATGGTACAACCAGCTCGGCGTCCTAGTGGGAATCCCAAGCTCACGGAGTCTTACGAAGGCCTTGAAACAAGATTTCCTTGTCTGTTGGAAGGAATATCTAAAGGAGAGATGATCATGTCCAAGATTGTGTTCTTAATGTTTAAAAGTGTAACTAATGACAACATACTGGGATGTGTGCCATGTACTTAAGAAAATGACTCTTAGAAGAGAGAGAATCGTGTAAAACAGTGATCAAGTTAAATCATGAATCCTCTATAATTTGAAACATGTATTTATTACATGAATATATACTTTTGGTCACAAATTAACATAAGTTAAAATAATACCAAATGTACATAGAAGCATGGAATCTATTATGACGAATAGTAAGTATAACTAAGTCTATGAAATCAATATTAAAACCAGGAATAAAACTTAGTTAACTAGGCTTATCATATATCAATTAAGGCTAGTCTGCAATATGTTTTGGGTTTAACAATATTACAGAAATCAGAATAGCAAACGGTCTAGTGGGCGACCGTTTAATTATGGCTAGCGGTCTATCGGGCGACCGCTAGGTTCTCTGGCGGTCTACAGGAACACCGTTTCTTCCTGTATTAATTCGAGTGCAAATGCTAAACTAATGCATATCATGCATGGAAATCAACATATATAGTCTTTCATAACCATGATAGAACAAATATGGGCCAACAATATGCATAGGTTCATGTAATTTACAAGGAAATTTTCTTTTTACTTTATTAAGGCTAGTTCATGCATGAAGACTTAACTAAATGCATTGTCCTAATGAAAACATGAAATTCTCAAGATACAATGCATGAAATCAAATGAAATCAAAGGACTTTTATTCCTGACTTCAATTTTGAGCCATTCATGAGATAACCTACCTTGGTTTTGGGCTTTAAACTTCGAATTTAAGGCTGCAAGTCAACCCTAGTTTTCTACTCATCTTGAACTAAATCGGCAACTTCACGCCCTTGTATCTTTTGATTCCCTTGACCTAAAGATGTGAAATTTTAAGGGTAGGAAGAGGGTACTAACAGGAACAAATTGTTCTAAATAACCTTTATCTAATTACCTCATTTAGGGCTTCTAATTCCCTAATCTTCTTGGGTCGACCGCACTATTTCCTGAGTTATTGGTGTAGGATCAGCTACTTTGGAAGCCTCTAACTCCTTGCAGACTTGATCTTCTAGAACAAAATTCGGAGGGTAGTTATTTCTAACTATAATAAACAAATTCTTAGAAGAAACTTACCTCTAATTCATCCTCCTTGTCTTAGTTCCACGCGAGCCAAAAGTAGGGGTCGCACACATCAAATCTAGGATCTATTTATAGGGTTAGCTAGGGTTTTCATGGATTAGAATGAACTTAGAGTCCAAATTAGGCTTTCAATTCGATCTAATAGCCTTCTAGACTTATCTAACTAGTAGATAGAATCGATCCTAGGTGATTTGGATGTTAAACATCTAATCTTTTCATGTTTTCTTTCTCTCACGGAACTGACAGAGCTTAGCGGTCTAGGACTGGACCGCTTACTGTCCCTTGCGGTCTCGCGATAGACCGTTTTCCCCATTGGGCGCCAAATTTGAAATTAGTTCAAACTCTTTTGATATTATCCATGTTATTATCCACTTATTTATCTTCTATGGAGTAATTATCTCCCTTAATTCCCTGATTACACCTATTTTAAGGTTCTAGAATATTGGCTAAGGTCCAAAACAATCTCTTGGGCCTATTGGGTTCATTATATGGGCCTAATCCTCTTGGATTAGTGTAGGGCCTAAATAATTAAATTTAATTCATTATAATTCAATTAATAGCCAATTAAATGCTTTAATAATTAATATAATTATATTTTAAATCCAAAAAATTTTTAGAAAATCTTCGGGCGTTACATCTGA